>OY101124.1:245188-845188 GCA_956465555.1 Nitzschia sp. pyKryTriq1
GGAGGCCTTGCATCCTTCCTGACGTCTCCCCTAGATATGGCAAAGCTCCGCTTACAGGTTGACCGTGGTCGAAACCAAGCATCCACTGTATCCACTGTGACCCGGTACCGAGGAATCATAGATTGTCTGCAGCAAGCCTATGCTTACGGAGGAATCCGAAATGGTCTATTTAGAGGCGCCGGTGCCCGCGTATTACATTTTGTCCCTGCAACAAGTAAGTGGTTGGTGTGTGACCATGGGGAACTCATTGGTGCTCTTGTTCGAATCCGCATGTCTCACTCGTGGGTTTCTGTGGCAATTTCGGTGGCCCCAGCGGTGACGATGACATGTTATGAAAGTATGAGGCAGTTTTTCCTGACACGGCTGTTCGAAATATGACGATTTGCTGCCCTGTACAGTAGCGACGCATAGTTGGGGTCGAAGCAAAGAAACCAAACCAGCTCGGTCGTAACACCCGTACGAATTCTCCACCCGATATGGACATGTCAGTGTCCCTCAAACCATTGGGGTAGTACTGTATGGTTATAACCATTAGTATAGTAGACCTCTCTACAAGAAGAAACGGTATGGTGGTATACAGTAATCTATCACCCGGTGCTAGCTGGCTGGTCCAGCACCTTCAAATTTTTTTTGCGCGCCCGATGACGTCAGTGCCGCGGGAGTCAGTAGTCAGTAGTTAGTCAGTCTACTACAGTCAGAGCAGTACAAGTACTCCATACGTGTACTACTCGTACGGTACCGGTACCACAGTAGATGATGATGAGGAGTACCGGTAGTCGTCGTCGTCGTCGTCGTCTTCGATTTCGCGGCGCAGGCTATCGGCACCCAGACAAGCAATAGCCAGCCACCAGCCCATGGCAATGCAGCCAGATGCTTTCAGTTTTCACCTTTGCACCTTTGTGTCAAAACCATGTTGTCGCGCACTCTTCGTTACTCTGCTCCGCGCCTGCTCCGCGGTGCCCGGTCTTTCTCTGGTGGTGGTAGTGGCGGTGGCTCCAATGCAGGAGTACTGTTGTCTGCCGTCGCAGTGGCTGGTGCCGGTTTTGTCTACTATGACGCCTCACAGGCGAAAGAGGCTCTGGAGACTCAAGCGAACGACCTGCAAGTGCAGCTTTCTGGGAAAACCAACGCTGCTTTTGTTTTTATCAAGCCGCATGCTTGCAAGGGAAAGGAGGCTGCAGTTGAGTCGCTTGTCGAAGAAAAGTTCAAAGCTTCCGGAATTCGCATCACTGGCTCTGGCACCATCAATGCTGAGGAAATTGACAAGAAGATGTACATCGATACCCACTACGGTGCTATTGCGAGCAAGGCTGTCAAGATGAAGCCCTCTGAGCTCAACGTTCCTGAAAAAGGAAAAGCTGGTTTCGAGAAAATGTTCGGTGAGTCTTGGGACTCTGCTCTTGCAGCGGGAAAAGTGTACAACGCCAAGGATGCAGCTGCCCACTTGGGCTTAGATTCCGAAGGCCTGAACAAAGAATGGTCCAAGTTGTCCAGTGGCAAAGACCTGATCAAGTATGGCGGTGGCTTTTATTGTGGAAAAATCGGGGATATATATGTCATCAATGGATTCTACATGAGGTACGCTCTTGAAATATTGAATATGGAACGATACTGTTGCGCAACAATGCAGCTTTTTTCAAGTGTTGGTACTGACGCTTTTTCAGCATGAGAGCTGCCTACTGTAACCCTGGTGAAAAGATCAAGTACTACACGGTACAATGGCCGACCGACACGTTGTCCTGGGGAGATTTCCGTGGTTCAGTTTTGGGTACGTCCTCTGACCAATTAAAAAGCTTCAATTGGTCTTGTTTCTAATTCATCACTTTTTGGCAACAAAGGAGCCACCAACCCCAATGCGGCTCCCAAGGGTTCTATCCGTAGGGAAATCCTCGAAAAGTATAAAGCTCTAGGTCTGAAGAGTAAGCCCAACACCGGAGACAACGGAGTCCATGCGTCTGCCAGTCCTTTTGAGGCTTTGGCTGAGCGAGCTAATTGGCTGGGAGCCGATGTCGTGTCTGATCCTTTTGGAAAGGGGGTATTGGCAGCTGGAGTGTCCAGGGAAACTATTGAAAAGTGGTCGGGAGACTCTCAAGTTTCGGTTGAAGGAGAAACGGCTCAGGGAAAGACAATGAGTGTATTCGACACCTTGGAAGATCTGGATGCCGATGCCGTGTTGTACGTTTCATATAGGAGTAGCAGTTATACTTGTTTGGTACGGAAGCAAATTCTCACCGTCTCGCTTTCCTCTTCTTCAGGGGTAAAATTGGTAAGATTTCGAAGTAAGAATACCTTACGCAGTAGAGATCACGAACCGTGCCTTAGGCACCTTCCATACGAATTAGTAAAATCCGATCTACTCATTCGTATTGCGCCTCCAAAAATGATCGTCGTAGACCAAAGCAGATTCAGAGTAGTATTTTAATCCAATCGAAAGAGGTGAAGTTAGTACAGGATTAGGGTTGCCGCATGATCACTCCCACAAAACTACTAAGCACCAAAACACTACGTCTGAGCAGCTATGGTGGTCAAATACGGCAATATCGAGAGCGGTGAATCAAGCCAGGATTTCAAAAGATTGAGAACGATGAACGCTCGCTCTTTGTCTACCGCTTTGGAAGGTGGCATCAGCCGCGTTGCTGATTGATTGGGAATCAGTGAAATCGCACGAGTACATGGAAGTCATCAGTTCCACGTGTACAGTTACCTTACTTCGTACGTACATCTTGTCTGTTTTAATTTCTGCAGCTTCATTCGGGGTGGTGCCGCCACTCTTGCAGTAAATAGTAAAAGTAACGTCATAACTCGTGCTGTATTCGTATGTACCGGTATAATTACTCCTACTATAAAGAGTAAAGTACTAGAGTGCCATTGGGATTGCTCATCTTCAGACAATTTTATGAGTATATGACTAGAGTAGACTTTTGAGAGATCTTGCGAGTACAAAAGAACCGCTTGCTCCTCTTGTCATAACAGTGGCTTAGTTGGTGTTCGAGACGGGCTTTACAAGTATGAGCGTATCAACTTGAACCTCCTGAAAGGTTCCGGATTCAAGGTCTGCTCGAAGGGCCGGAGTACCTTCCTCTTCAGCTGCGATGTTGTATCCCAAACGGCCCTCGTACAACCCGCGCGCAGCCGTGTTTTCCTTTTCAACGAGCAAGTGAATTTCCGCGTATCCCCAATCTCGTGCCAAGGCTTCTGCTTCTTTGCACAAAATTCTAGCGACTCCACGTCTCCTCACCTCGGTCGAAACTGCGAGGTTCGAGAGAACACAAACCGCCTTCGTGTCAGGTGAAAGCAATTCAGTCGCAATCGTGTTCAAAGAAGCCGCTTTGAACAGTTTGCGTTGTTTTGGACTGAGGGAAGCGACTGCATTTTTCGCGATGGCTTCGGCCTTCTCAGGTTCGATGATTTCCCTTCCCATCATTAAGCTAGCTTTAACAGTCGCAACACCCAGAAGATTTTTAGATTCCGGATCAAAAGCTCCAAAAACGCACGAATCGAAGAGTCTTTTCCCCATCGTTTCCCCAAACTTCTCTTGCAAGTCTGCACACTGCTCTACAATCAAATTCATGCGTGCTTCGGCTGACACCGTTGAGGGGTTGCCAAGCTTGTGGTGTTCAGAATTCAACCAGAAAGCGTCAACAAGAAAGGCTCCGACCACGTTCAGAAAGTTTTCATTTTCAGATGCAACAAGCTCGATAGGCGGAGGGGGCGTCGAGGATTCTCCCTTGACTACTGAAGGATCCTCTTTCGGAGTCTCTTCAGCGAAAAACATACCCAGCCAAGTCACAGCGTGCATGTCTGGACAGTTTCGTCTCGAGAATACTGAAGAAAGATGATTCTTCATCGAGAATGCATCAGAACTTGACCATAGCAACAGAAGCAACGTCGCTATGGAATATAAGGAACTATTGGTTCTCATGGTCGAAAGTCAGATTCTTCCCTAGGGCTGTGATTGTAATATGCTGCGATACCAGATACCAGCAATGGCGGATTTTATCAGTCGTTCAACGACAAAATTTTAAGCTCGAGTGGTTGAGATTGCAGAAAGAGAAGACGAAGATAATTACTGCACTGAGATACTTGAACATATACGAAGCGTACAGGTAGACGAATAGCAATTGAGGAGGAGCGGTCGTCCGCCGAAGTCGAGAGAGGGACGCCCGAGCGAATGAAGAATAAAACGATTGAAAGAATGACAAGTATCACGGATCTCTCGGTCAATCATGGATGGCACCGGGTCCGGTGTTTATTGATCCCTGGCCCGGTGATGCGCTATGCGCTTGTAATACTCGTACCTTGGTAATACCGCATGAAGAATCATCATCATTGTACCGCTACGTAAGGTGACAGGTGACGGTACAAGTAGATACCAGTAGCAAGGCCTGTCTGTACAGAAGCAGTACGCCTGGTACAGTACCTTGTACCCCAGTGGTACCGGTATGAGACGACGGGAAATTTTTAATCATTTTAATCAATCAAAGATCCGTCATCCCAACAGCTAGAGCGGCTGGGAAAGAAACAAGGGATGGCAAGCTCACTTTATGGAGTAACCTCTAACAACAATAAGAACTTACAGTACTACACTTACAGTGAGTTTGATAATCTACTATACTCAGAGGAACCAGCTTGATCTCTGTGGAAAGCATAGCACAGAAGCAAAAGTTCTTCTCATAGCTCAGTTCTTCGTTCGTCTCGTGCATCTGAGGCGCAGAATCTCCAGGATGGCGGATCTGTTCTCCAGGGGATTCTCCAGGGGATGCAGCATGTTGAGAGACAATGGTTGACAGAAAAGCCCAGGAAAGAAAGAAAGAAAGAAAGAAAGAAAGACAGTGAGGCACAAGCTCTACGTGCGGGAAACAGTGATTCGGCTTCGATGTTGACCGAAAAATGATCTCTGTCAGATTGCCACTGCCGCCTGGCTTGGGCGGGGATGAGGACCGCTGGCTCGGAGCTACTTGTATCCTGCGTGCGTTGTTGATCCCCACCGTGACGTCACACCCCAGCACCGTTGCTCCCTCACGCCAGCCATCCTATTTCCGCCAATCAGAGCATTCAGCCATTACACGTGCCGATATCCAAGGCTCTCACACAAATCATGGAACCATAGCGACATCCCCATAATTTACGTAGCTCACCTTTATCATCGACAAGGTGCACATCAATAGAGCTACGTAAAACCGTTCCGCGTACCCCGCCGAACTTCACCACCATGACGACCACGTTTCCCTTCCCACACCCTAGTACTCTCACACCCATCACCGAGAAACCCAACACGGCCACCTTTACACTCCTTCGTCGTGAAGTGTATGCCAACTTGCGCTCAGTCCATTGTCCACTCGGTGGAACCATAGCGACATCCCCATAATTTACGTAGCTCACCTTTATCATCGACAAGGTGCCCATCAATATGCGTGTCAGTTGGATTTGGGATCTGGCCGTGACGTCAGTGGTCGTCTGTCCGTTGTTGGGCAATTCAGTCTTGCACTAACTGTCGAACAACACTCTGTGAGGAGTGAGTCTCACACTTGTCATCGAGGCATATATATATCAGTATTTGTTATGGCATCGGCGAGCTCTCCCATCGCTGATGATGATAATAATAATTCTTCTGTCGGCGTGCAAGCCTACCAGGTACTCGTACAGTACGAGCATGTATCCACACCGGTACTGCGTTTAGTGTGACAGAAGAAATGAGAGGTGCTTTCATTCTATCGGTCCTCTCGTCTTCCTTCGATCGATGAAAAATCAACTGAGAGGCAGGAGGCGGCAGGTATGTACCGGTACAAGAACCCCCCAGTTGCATCTCTGATTCCTAATATTTATTTGTCGACCTATGATTGTTATCGGTCTAGGATTGCTATGGTAGAAAATTATCCAGCTGGTGATTTTGTTGGGATGAGAAGCAGCAGAAGAACCGCCATCGCCACTATTGTAAGGGAACGCGAGGCAAGACGAAAACAACTGTTGGACGAATGCAAACGTAGGTTGTCCCCTATGGAGCCCAGAAACGTTGAGGCGTCTATAATGCTCGATGAAACTCCGTTCGATGAGAATCCTCGACCACCCAAAAACGATACCGGTATGCACCGCCAAGCAAAACCAGGGCTTAACAATTTTGATGCCGGCTGCGAATCATCACCATCAGCTGTTCCTCCAAAATCGTTTACAGTTGACAACAGGGAACGGTCACTGGGAAAACAAAAGGCTACAAGACATGTTTTGAAGCATCAAACAATACGTGTACCTTTTGACGAAAGTCAAGTGCGGGATGATTCATTTGATTCGGTTAATATGTCTTCCTTGGTGCAATTTCGATCAGAGCAGGAAAAACACCGAGAACAGGCTGTAGATCAAATCAACCAATCAAACGCCGTCTCACGAAGGAATATTCTCGTTGGTACAACATGTCACAGGACTTTCAAATATTCTGGCAACGACCATGGCAGACTTGATATAGATCGATCGCATCGAAATTTTGGAAAGAGTGAAGTACCGATACGAGGCATTCCTCGTATTCGAAATGATGATGTGGATGTGCTTCAACAGGAAAAGGTTTTATTTTTTTTTCGGGAAGAGGAACGCGAACGAGAGTTGCCTTCTGACGAGGAGGCCAGCCAACCGTCGAATGGAGATCAATCATGCCCCAGCCTTGACGATAGCCATTTTCTGGCTGATCAGAAACGTAAGGGAGCAGAAATGACCCTGGAAAGGAAGTTATCAACATTCAAAGTTGCAGATGCGATCGACACAATTGTTGCCCCAACGTCAATCTTAAGTGACAGAAAACACAGTTCAAGCTTGGCCATTGAGGTTTCAAAATTCTTGGTCCTGAAGTCGATCGTTGAGAGGGCTCGTTTGTCAAATAAAAAATGCGAAGCGTCAGCTTCGGAGGACGCGGCGCTGCTTCTCTATCTCCTTTGGTTGCGATTCCATTTGTTGTGGCTGGCTTTCACTATCTATCCATTCCATGATAATAATATCTGCCCTGTCGTTGACTTTGACTTTGACTGGCTGACGGATCGTTGTTCTAACTTGTCCTATCTTTCTTCTTCTTCTTCTTCTGTTCTTACGATAATATATAATTATAGGCTACTCAACGACGTCAAGCAGCCCGAGCAGCGGCCGGGGGAAGTGGTGGTGGTGGACGCCCCGCGGGAGCTGGAAACAATATTTTGCAATTTTACTCGGAAGATTCACCGGGTTTGCAAGTGGGACCTACCACTGTCTTGGTCGCCTCCTTGAGCTTTGTAGGAGTGGTCGTCTTGCTTCATATTCTTGGAAAGTTTCGTGGTGCCTAAAAATAAGAAAATGGATGGATGGATGGATAGGAAGGAGTCCAGGAAGTACTGGTAAAGAATGAATGAATGAAAGAAAGAAACTAACAAACTAAACTGGTATGTTATTGATTTTAAGGTTTCATCTTCTCTTGTCTTGTATGTACCGGTATTCGTAAGCGTTATGTATACTACTTGTGTAGAGGATACTACGGAAGTAGAACAGGAGGACCTCAATGCACAGCAAGAGCAGCAGTATACCAGCAGCTTCTGGTGGTGGGTGGCGGCGGAACTTGTTCTTCCTCCTCGACCAGATCATTATTTTCACCATCATCATCGCCTCCTCGTCTATTAGCCGGAATGGGGGTTGGCGTGCTGGTGACGGTACTACGGTAGTAGGATGATGAGGACTTGGAGTAATACAACGACTATGCATCATCATCGTGTTGCTCGTTCTTGTTGTTGGTGTTCTTGTCGTCCTCAGGAGGAGCATGATGATGATGATGATGATGATCGCAGGAAAGTGTCAATCGAACATCTTCTGCCTTCTTGTTTCGTAGTAATGATAATACTGCCTCTTTGGGTTTGCCCGTGACACTCACTCCATTCACCGCCAAGAGCTGTAGGCCAGATTTGAGCAGTACAGCAAGTGTCTCATCGGTACGGTCCTCCTCTTCTTCAGGATCGTTGGACCAGTCACGGACATAATATTTCCCAGTCGATTCGTCTCGAATGAGATTGATTCCGAGATCATCCTCATAGTCATCAGAGCAGAAGGAGGACGACCTGCTGGTGCTGGTGCTGGTAGTAGGGGGCGCCCTTGTCATGGTCGTTGCAGAGTCAGCGGTAGTAGTACTACTACTTGCTTCGACGAGGAGGTCCTCCTCCTCCTTCTTGGATTCTGGATCTTCACGACGAGTACTGGTATTCATACTGTGGCTGGTCGTGGAGTCCATCGTCATCATTGTGCTAGTACGAGTGGAAAGAGCCATGCTACTGGTATCGATGATGGATCGTGCTTCCACTTCAATATCACCCACGGTCTTGTACAACACTCTCATCACGGCTGGAAGGCTGTCCCGTCCATTGACGGTGATGCCATTGATCGTTTCAACAATCATTCCTACTGATAGATCGGTCTCATCAAATTTGCTTCCCGGTTCAATGGCACTTACTTTGAACCGTCCTTCGGGCGTCCTTAACAAAGACAAACCCAGCGGGGTTTTGGACAGTCGTTTGTGCACTTTGAATTTGGTCAGCGGGCCCTCTACGAATCGTCGTCCTCGTGAGGATGAGGAGGAGTTGGTGGACCGGTTCAAATCATCATCTTCGTCCTCTCTCTCCGAAAAAGAAGAACCACCCGTAGGGCTCTTCTGCTGGTAGTATCGTGGTCTCGTACGGCTGTTGGTGGTCTCGCCGCCACCCTCTTCTTCTACACTTGTGGTTGTTCGAGAAGAATAGTCCAAGTCTGCTGTCTCTTCGGAAGAACTGTTTACAGGGATCCCACCAGGAGCATTCTTGTTTTTCTTGCCTCCTGGTGCTCGCTTCTTATCGTCTGCTCCCACGCGTTCTCCTCCTCGGCTTTTACTGCCATGTCGTCCTCTTCGACGACGTTGTTGAGACTCGTAGTCGATAATGATCTTGGTTCGTTGATGCGTGGCGGGCGATACAAGAGCGGTCAACTTGACGCACTGCCATTCTTCGACTTGGTGGATCATGGACCGTGCCTCAAACGCACTTTGGGGGACCTCGCCATTGATGGTAAGAATCTGCATTCCGATGCGCAGCAGCGTAGGTTGGAATGGACTGTCCACTGAAATGTTGCTGACGAAGACTTGTTCTGTCACATCATCTTCCTCAAAGCGCAGTCCTAGACCAGGACGAGAGGACGAAGGAGCCCTGGCATTCCCACCAGTACTGCTGGCATGATGGTGATGATGATGATATTCGTGGATTCTCATAATCTTGTAAACCTTTGCCACAACAATCTCTTCCTTTTCGGGGCTATCAATCCGTTGAATCACTCTCCATTTTCGGTAGCGATGAATGGCCCGTAGGATTAGCAAAGCCAACAAAACGATCAAAAGATGAGACAGAACCGGAGCTACTTTCGCAGTCGCCCAGGCAACCACGCCGAGTACTACGATCAACAGATAGTTCCATTTAAGTGCCTTGCAATGGCCCAATCTAGTTGTCGCATCAGCCTCTTCAGCGGCATGGATCTTGGCGGCCGCTTTGATAAACGAGGAGGGCAATCTTGGTGGTGGTGATGATGATGACGATTCATCATCTTTCTCGCTCCTTCGAGTTGCACTGGGCATTCTTTCTTGCTGCGTTCCTTCTTTATGCAATAGGAGTATTGGTATTGTGTCGGGAAGTACAGTACGGTTATAGAGCCAGCGCACCGATTGATGAGGCGATTCGATATTCTGATTCTTCGATTGATTCCTGCATGCGTGATGAATGAAGGAATATGACTTGCCGTTAGACGCTTCCACTACAACTCGTCTCCGCACCTTGTCGCGTTTGTGCCCTTGTTATTGTTATTTGTCAGTGCGTGACAGAGCCACATGATGGGCACATCATCGAGGAAAATCAAAAATCAACTGCCGGTAGCGCGGTATCCGGTATTTGAAAAACGCAACCAGCACTATGTACTAGTCTACCGGATGTCTGCGATGTACTTATTGCCATTTCATTCGTGTGGTTGGTTCTCTTGCATGGGCGATGCGCGCGTGCGTCGTCAATCCATCTTTCCAAAACGGTTGGGTAACGTATCAAAAACTTCAGACATGGATGATGAGAAGGGATGACGATCCAGTTTTTCATGACACCTTTTGCGTCACTCCCGCTCGGGGCGAAAGAACAACTTGGGCAGAGGTACATATCAAAATTAGGTCGTCACTGATGATGGACTGAGAAAGCGTTCTACCCAGCCCTTCTACCGAGAGAAAATCGCATCAAATATTGCTTCCGACGCTTCGCTTGACATCACTTCGCATGCCCCACCATTCATTCATTCATCTCAATAAAATATTCTTTGTTTCTCATAATTTATTGGTGCCTTGAGTCGTCGTCGTCCCTCGCATCTCGCCTTCTCCCTTCCCTTTTCCGCTTTCGAAATACTAACATCATTTAAACATGGGTCCACCCACCGCCAAAGAATATCCCGCGCAGTACTTGATCGCTTCGGCGATGGCGGCCACGGGGTGTTATCCCCTCTGGCGTTCCGCAGCCATCGGCCAGTCAGGATTTCGAGTCGCCTCGGTCAGTGTTGGCGGTTTGGCGGTGCCTCAAACGTTGGCACCCTACGTGTACGGCTTCTTACCACCCTACAAGGGGATGGCTGCCACTGTATTTGGAATGACGTATGCTCGCGCCGCGATCTTTTACTTCTCCGATTACGGTCGTGAGCTCATGTTGAGTCGAGGATATTCCGAAGCAGCATCGACTGTCGCGCCGCCTTTGGTGGTCAGTTCGCTCGTGCAAGTGATCAATCAGCCAATTGTGAGGGCAACCGTCACGCTCCAAGACCCGGCATACGATCTGCCCAATGTCTTTCAATCGCTTCGCCATCTTTACTCCACCCATGGCATCGCCGGTCTCTGGCATGGAACTACCGCCGGAGTCCTCAAGACGGTCCCTAAATACTGCACGGCTATTGCTGTCAAAGACTTTATGGAGGGTTTCTTGAGCGAGGCAGACGCATCCAGTCCGACTTATGAGACGGATCGATTGTTGCGTTCCGCTATCAAATCGGCAACGGCAGGTGTGGCTGGTGCCGCGCTGACGAATCCACTGGATGGTAAGTAAAACTCTTATGAATTCGATTTCCTCTTGATCTGTACCGGTACAATGACTCGCCTGCTCTAACAACAACTTTTTTCATCATTTCCCTCAATCTCTTTCTACCACCACCACCACCAGTCATTCGAAATGAGCAATTCAAAACGCATTTGGGACTACGTGCTACCGTTGGAAGCTTGTATCGCGAAATGGGATTTCGATTCTTTGCACGAGGGCTGGGAAAGAATATGGTAGCAGTGGCACTTCCGGTGGGTTGTACCATTTTCTTCACCGACGTGCTCATTCAGCTCTCGCAAGACCACCATTTACTGGGTCCTCACAGAGAGTAGCAGTACTACCAGTAGTAGCAGTAGTAAAGCAAGGATCCATTATTTTTCTTTCTGATTATTTTAAAATTCAAGTGCAACGACGAAACGAGCTTCCGAGGTACAATTTTATTAAAATGCAGTATAATTATTATTTGTCCACGAGAATGCCGAGGTTGGTTGTTGTAGTACTACGAATCTTTCGTCTTCTTTGTAGATGCGTTTATGAAGATGATCATTATTTTTTTATCTACTACTAGTAGCTAGCACTCCTGCAGATGATGCGAATGAACAACACTAAAAGTACCGTGCTGCTCCTCCTTGTAGTACAGTACTTGGACTTCTTATCTTGTTTGTTAGATACTATTGTTGATGCTGGGTCTCTCCTGTACTCCTCTGGTAGTACAGTAAAGTAGATGATGATGTAGTACTAGTAGTCTCTACTACCGGCGAGAGTTTCGCAAGCCCCTCGCAGTCTACCTAGTCAGTCGTGCGTGGTCGTCGTCGTCCGCCAGCTACATAGCTATCATGCCGGTAGCGAGCAGTTCCGTCTGATGAACGTCGGCTCCCGGCCAGGCCAATGGCAACAAACTTCGTCAAGTTCTCGTCTGTTTAATAAATCAATATCCCTGACATTTTTCCATGGGTTCCTTTGTGTTCTGTTGACATTTTTTCAAAGGAGGTTTCTCTACGCACACTCACGCACGCACGCACGGGATTTCGCAAGGCAGGAAAAGACTCAAATTCGAATAACGTTTGTCTCCTCTTTTCATTGGTTGTTTTTTGTGTTTTGCGTGAAAAACCGATTGCCGCCGCTGGCCGGCGCGGACCAGCCCGATTGACATTTATTGATGAGAAGAACGAGCCATTTGGGCCTATTACTTCGGGTGTTCCGAGCCATGCCACTGTTCTGATTCTGTCGTCTGGTATCCGAACCATGTAGAATTGCACGTTCTTGAGACAAAGGATCGATCCACGGCCGAAACCCCGATTGCTTTGGGCCTCTCCTGCATGCATCATGCGCTATTGGACGACGAAGACGACGTCTTTTTTTGGGATGCCGCGGCGTATTAGATAGTTCGTATTTGTCTACGTACCACTGCCGGCAGTACATACCGGTACTACCCGCTAGTAGTATAGTAGGCCTAACAACAACAACAACAACAACAACAACAAGCATCCCATCAGATAGAAAGAGTCGTCACTTTATGTATTAGAGTCGTTCGTTCCTGCGAAATCTGATGGAAAGTGAAGCCAGCAGCCAGAATAATTCTTGTTCTCACAGAAGAAATTAGACGTCTCCTACTGTCATCATGTCAGGCGGTGAAATTAGAGTGGTAGAAGGGCCTTCTTCTTCGGGTGGTGATAGACCGCGAAGTGGCAATGGAGGGGCAGAGGAGGCGTTACATGCTGAATATGTCAGTGAATCCGGTATTCGCGAGACAGATGAGGTGCTGATGCCGGAGGAGGACGTGGAGGAGTTTGACACGAGCGTCACGGATAGCGAGTTGCCCTGCTCCTCCGTGGCGATTTCTCAGCAAGAGGAGTACTGCCTTTCCTTACAGAAATCAGCATCATCAGCATCATCGCCGAGGAATAGAAGATCCCCGATGCGAGGAGTGCTTCGCGCGGTCTCGTCCCTAACCATCACGGATATTGAAGCCCTGGAGGTGGGCATCGCGAACTTGCGAGACGGCTATAGTAAGGAACCAATGAAAGTGAGGAGTAATGGGAAATATTCTCCCACCCCTATTTCTTGCGATCAATCTCCGACTGTTCCTTTGCGGTCCCCAGCGGATCATCACAACAGGCCATCCTTTCAGCATCCGAGGCGTGGAAACAGTAGAAGACGGAGGGCGGGTCCTCAATGCCCAGACTATCCCGGGGACGAAGTGGTTGATCAGCCAGCAGGAGTGCTACTACCCACCCGACCTCCTTTCTTGCAAGAGGAGATGGACCGAAGCTGCTTCCATATGGACAACAGTACAAATATGAAGCGACGGAAGTCATTTGATCTCCTACCGAATGTTCCACGTAGAGTATCCTCGGATAAAGATCTTGTGGAGTTGGGCGAGGAATCCGATCCAGAAACACCGAATCATTGCCCAGCGGGCGGGACAGACGATGATGCCGAAATTGAACGTTTTATCAATACGCTACACGAACACGTTCATATCGATAGTCCAGAGCCACCCACGCGGGATCCCCCTACTCGACATCGGAGCAAGTCTTTCGACCTCCTTCCGGGCATGCCTCGGCGAAACCCTGTAGCTGCTGCTGCTGCTGCTGAAGATGACATGATGATTGGAGACGACTTTTTCATCGGTACACCCATTGACCGATTCAGCTCCGAACCCCATCCAGCTATCAATTTGCTGAAACGTCATCAATCACTGGATCAAATGTTGCCTCCGAGGGCCATAGTCGCAGTCAACCCAATCATCCCCCGGGGCGGGGACGACTGTCCCGATAGTCCACCGCCATCACGTGGTTGTCTGGGATCAGAGTCGTCCGAGCCGGAGTCTTCGCCCTTTCGAGTGAGAGAGTTCGTCGTATCCTTGGACTATCTTGAGGATCAAAAGAACCGAGGTGACGCGCCAAAGCGTAGACCAAGCATTGATGCCTTGCCTACCCCTCCAAGACGCTTTTCGGATGAAGTTGCAGGTCTCGATATTTATGATACAGACGATGATGAAGCTGCTCCCGACAATGTAAACCTTGGTGGCACCAACAACAACAACAACGGCTCTCGCAGGCCATCATTTGAAGATATTCCAGTCAAAAACAGACGCCCTAGTCATGAAGAAATGCTACTGGATGGCGTTGTAAATCTTGTGTACGACATTGACCATTCTCATCGAACACAAATCGTCGGCCGTTTTGATCACCATCGAGACAGTAGTGACGATGAGAAGCCCGAGAGACGAAAGTCCTTTGATATTCTGCCATCTCTTCCCCGACGCCGTTTCGAATCCGAAAGTTCTTCCGACAGCGATATATCACCGATACCTCTCAAAACGGTAGACGGCAATCCATTTCCACGCCGCCCGGTGTCCGATGTGTTACCTAGCGCCCCTCGTCGCATTAATTCCGGAGTGACAGTAACGTCTCATTTATCGAAATGTTCCTCTCACTCTTTAAATGAAATTGTTCGAGGCGAGACTAATCAATCCGATGAAGAGGAGGAGGAGGAGTACGAGTACGAAGTGTGTGTCAAGACTTCGGACCGATTACCATCGTTACCGATTCGAGAGTCCTCCCTACCATCGATCAACTTGGATAGTTTCTCCGCAAAGGAAAAGAAGGAAGACCTCAGCCAAGACAGCTTGGATGTGGACTTAGAGGCTGATCTTGAAAGCTGTGATGGCGGAGATCTTGTTGGTGGCGATGCAACCACGAGCCAGTGCATCACACTTCCTTTGGATCCCACGCCGACGGCAGCTAATAGCGAATCATCATCATCATCACCATCTGCTGCTGCTGCTGCTGCTGCTGCTGTGGAAGCAGAAGATAATTCCGAGTCCGCCGAAACGAGCGGCGGCGAAATACCCATTGCCGCCAACGACGACTACGACGGAACTGAGGAGGCGGCAGGCACAACGGAGGAAAGTCTACAATTAGTAGAGGAAGAAAACTCGCCCAAGCATCCCGTTCGACGGCGAAAAAAGAAGAAGTCCAGCTTGTTGGTTCGACTATTCGCAGCGAGAAGTAGTTAGTTGGTTGGTTTTGGTTGGTTGGTTGGTTGTTAAGTTATGGATGAAACAAGTACCAAGAAGTCCAATGGAAAAACGATAAAACTACTAAGCAAGCAAAATCACCAAGACACACATCCCCATGATAAATAGAGCAGCGTTGGCGTTGTTCTTGTTGCTTGTTTCACCCATTAGCCAGCTACTCGTAACTACTCTACTTCTATCAAATCCGTACCAGTACAGTACGAATGTGTAGACGAATGAATCACCATCCCATCATGGCTAGCCTTTTCTTGCTTTGTCTCGTCGTTCAGTAGTTAGCTTTTGGTTGCACCATCAGGTTCTCCACATTAGTCGATTGCTCTTCTATCAGTAGAAGAATGTGACGTAAAGTAGTATTGGTGGAATCAATCGTCTATAAAATCATACATATCTATAGAATAATAATGAATGAATTAGCAATGCAGTAGTTGTTGTCGTGGCTGTTGGCTAGACAACTCTTTAGACTCCGACAAAGAATCGAGCCATGCCCAATCCACCGACGGCCAACCAAGTCCACAAGATACCTGCCAACAAAAGAGGATTACTGCCCAATCGACGAATGGCTTTAAAGTCCGAATCAATCCCCAAGGCCGCCATGGCGCACAGCAAGGAGAATGCCGATGTTTTGCTGGCCAACTTGACCAGGGCGGTAGGAAAGCTCACTACCGAGTTCATGGCCGAGACAGCGACAAAGCCAAAGGCGAACCAGGGTAAGACGAGCTTGCACTTATTGGCTGGGACGCCATTTTGGGCAGCCTCTTGGAAGCACTTTCGGTTCTGCATCCAGCTCAACGTCGTCAAGACGGGAGCCAGAAGCAAGACCCGTGCGAGCTTGGTGACGACGGCCGTAAAGGCAACATCGCCTCCCATGGCGTTTCCAGCAGCCACAACGCCTGCAATCTCATGAATGGTCGAACCAGTGTAAATGCCCATGAGTTTGGGCGATGCGGCCAAAAAGGGGACGAGCTTGTACAAAAATGGATACAAGAACATGGAAAGAGTTCCTCCCAAGACCACGGTACCGACGGCGGCCGAGACTTCATGAGACTCTCCTCCGACCACGGGTTGGGTTGCAAGGACCGCCGAGCACCCACAAATGGCAGCGCCACTCGCAATCAAAGTGGAGGTGGATCGATCCAAGCCCAGCCACTTGGTGCCTAGGCCGATTCCTAGAGCCAAGGTGGAGCATACCATGACGACGTCAGTGGCCAATCCTGCCAAACCGATACCGGCAATTTGTTGAAGGGTGATCTTGAATCCGTAAAGGATGATCCCCAATCGCAAGAGGCGGCCCTTGGAGAACTTGATTCCAGTAGCCAGGGACTTTTTAGCCTCGGGGTTCTGCAAGAGATTCCCGTAGGCCATGCCCAAGATGGTCGCCCATAACAAGGGCGACACGTGAGTGCCGAGAGCGGACTTTCCCAACCCTGCGGAAAGATGGGCCAGAGCCACACTGATGAGCACTCCTGGAGCACGTGCCGAGCAGAAATCGACCAGTTTGGACCCCACTGGAGTAGTATGACGAGCGGGTGCCACGTCCGCCAACATGCCGCCTCGTTGGAGTGTCGAGACACCCAGCACAGAGGCCGTCGTCTCTTGCTGCTGCTTGTTGTTGTGCTTGGTGTTGGACGTCTCGCCGTTGGGGAACAACGTCAATCGAGAGATCGACGACGAGGAAGTAGCAAATGTCTTCTTTGCCACTGGGCTAGAACCCGAAAAAGCGCCAGCAGTGGAAGAAATGAGTAGGGTCAGCAAAACCATAAACGGCAACTTTTGGCGTCTGTTGCTACTACTGCTGGGAGGGGTAGTAGCCGTCATCATCACCATCATCGTGCTGGGAGAGGAACACCGGTAGTTGCGTTTAAACGCGAGATCGCGTGGGTTGGAATTACAATTCATGGTGAATTGTAATACAACTATAATAACAACAATCGTACTCGGAAGAAGAGAAACGAAAAAGAAGTTTTGTTTGAAGTATAATTGTGTCTTGTTGAATGAGTTGGGTTCTACCGATCGCAAAAAAGAAAAAAGAGTTTCAAAGTTCGTACGAATTTGTGTGGAGCTGGGGACTCCCATCGCCCATCGGCACAGACAACCACATGGATGATGTGTGATGTCAAACGCTATGTATGGCTCGATCCACAAGAACTGATAACTGATGGCATTTTCACTGAGTTTTCGTCTACTGTACTGGAGTGTAAGAGGTCGTATCGAAACCTCGCCTAAAATAGGAAGAGAGGACCCGGAGACTAGCCGTTTCGCCTGTAAAAAAAGAACGAAGATTCAAATCTGCAGTTTCGTTGTGGGAGCTCACAACCTTCTGACATGCTGACGAACACGAACACAGACACAGACACACTTAACGGCCTGGGAGGCGGTTGAAGTACTGTACCGGTACTGTACACGTGGAGACCAAGAGAACAGGGAAATTTCTTTTTATTATGGACCTCTGGGCCAGCGGGCGCGCTTTGGTGGTCAAACTTCCGGCGGTAGCGAGGCGGCGGCGGCCGCACTCGCCAAAAGATCGAAAAAGTCGAAGTAGTCGAGCCAGGTACGTACGTGCGGGACTGACAAGACTCGTGAGCCAGTTGGCATAATGGCACATGGCACACCTCGACGAAAATAAGCCCGAGCAGTCATTCTCGTGGTAACGTACGCGCCTGCGGGCCTGATTTTCTTGGCGCGAAAAGAAGATGATGATAATGATGAGGTCATTCATCATCTTCTATCATCTTCGTCAAGGCTTTTGCCGTTTTACTTTCATTTGTTGCACATTCTAGCGAGGCTAGACTACCGGTAGTAGACTTGCGGCCGTCTCTCTGCACATACTTTTCTACCACTACCAACACCAGCATTATCATCATGAGCTCGTCTAAAAAGCCGTCCATGTCGATGGGCCTTGCGGCATTTAAATTCAAGATGCAAACTCGCATCACGGGCTTGGAACGACAAAAGAAACAACGAAAGGAGGAATTTGGAGTCGAGTACCTGCAATTATTGACAAGCAATACAAACAAAAAATATGCTGCCAAGGTGTGTTTACAAAAGGCGGTTCAAGATATGAATGAGATTAATCAAGAAATTGAGAGGTGTTATGATGAAATGGAAAATCGGGAACGAGGCGAAATGGACGAAAAGATTCAACGACGAGAAAATCATCACAATCAAGAATCATCACCGAATGAGAGAAGAGGCAGAGATGATAATAATATATCCGTGAGCGATCGAAGCGATGGTGCTTCTTCCAGTCAGGGTGGACGAGGGCGTGGTCAGGGTAGAGGAGGAAGACACGATCCAATGTCATTTAGCGATCGAAGCGATGGTGCTTCTTCCAGTCAGGGTGGACGAGGGCGTGGTCAGGGCAGAGGAGGAAGATACGATCCAATGTCTGTTAGCGATCGAAGCGATGGTGCTTCTTCCAGTCAGGGTGGACGAGGGCGTGGTCAGGGTAGAGGAGGAAGACACGATCCAATGTCATTTAGCGATCGAAGCGATGGTGCTTCTTCCAGTCAGGGTGGACGAGGGCGTGGTCAGGGCAGAGGAGGAAGATACGATCCGATGTCTGTTAGCGATCGAAGCGATGGTGCTTCCTCCAGTCAGGGTGGACGAGGGCGTGGTCGGGCTAGAGGAAGAGGTCGCGGTGCACCTGGTCGAGGAGGAGGAGGTCGTGGAGGTCCAGTAGGGAGGGGTCGAGGAGGACCACAAGGCCGTGGTCGAGGTAGAGGCATGGGTCGAGGCCGTGGTCGTGGTGCTGGCCACATTCCGCCGATGAGCCCAGGCGTTGTGCCACTCGATCCAGAACGACGGCTTCCAAAACGTGTCGACCACCGAGAAGCCTTTCAGCAGCGCCACTCTCCAGAGGGCAAGCGGTCTCGACTGAGTGCTGTGAATCTAGCTTTGGCACCGGAGGCATTCAAGCCAGGCCATAATATTGAGAAATGGACGCACTCGGAGTGGAAATTTCGAGAATATAAAACCAAAGGAGGGTGGACCCAAACGACGGAAGGACTAGTCGAGAAGTTTACACAAAAATCGATCAAACGGGGAATTGAAAAATTTAAGAAGCACCCTCAGCTATTTATTGCGATGATGTATCCTACGCCAATGCTCGAATGGCCTGAAAATGAACAAGAGTATACGCTCATTTACCGCGATGGAACAACTGGGCTCTGTCCCAAGGGTGTCACCTCAAGAGGCCAAGTCGCGTTTCTGATGCACGAATATCAACCACTACCATCCTTGCCCAAAGACGAATTGCCCAAGAAAAATCGAGATGAGTATACGGACCAGATGACGTATCGAAATCAGAAGCTAGTCACTAAAAAATTGCCGGCATATCTTCCTGGTCGAGGTACCGGTCTCCTCGATGACCCTCGCATCAAGATTATCGGCGACATCGATCCCTCCGATATTGCCCAAGGGCAAGTAGGCGACTGTTGGCTTCTTTCCGGTATTGCTTCTCTGGCCGAATTCAATGGAGCCATCAATCGCCTCTTCCGAAAGACAGAGAATCTGGATCAAATGCCCTTTGCCGATGGAAGACCGAACATGTACACTGTTACCTTGTGGGATTTAACCACATGGGAAGAAGTGGATATTGTGGTGGACGAGCGCTTGCCGGCTCGAAAGGACATCAAAGGAGCGTTGTTTGGCGCAAAAGCCACGGAAGATGGAGAATTATGGCTCTGCTATCTAGAAAAGGCGATTGCTGCTCACTGTGGGGGTTGGGACAAGATTGACGGGGGTCAATGCACTCATGCGTAAGAAGTCTTTCCCTCTACTATGTTCTATCATTGTTCTGTTTTTCTTTTGTCGTTTCTGACCTTTTCTTCTTCTTCTTCTTCTTCTTCTTCTTCTTTGTCGCTCAAATTGCTGTGTTCTCTGACAAAAACAGATGGTCGTTGTTGACGGGATGCAAGGACCAATACATTATTCAACGAGTTCCCGAAAACCCCGAAAAAGGTCCTTTTGGAATGTGGGCCAAGTACGATCCGGAGGCAGAAGAATGGGCCCCTCATGCAAATTCTCCCTCAGAAGGACACTTGGGAGTCTGGCGGGTTCCCTGGCCGGAGCTGGGAGGTGGCGGAGTCGACGATCTGGACGAAAATGCTCTTTTCTTACGACTGTGTGCTTGGAGTGACCAAAATTACTTGATTGGAGCATCCAGTAAGGGCGATTCCGACCGCAACAGTACCAACGGAGTTGTCGACAATCATGCCTACTCTGTCATCGACTGCCGCAACGATGTTGCAGGAACAGGGTATGATATGATCCAAGTCCGCAATCCTTGGGGCTACGGGGGCATCGAGAATGGCCAATTTGCTCGCAAAGGCAAAGGCTGGAAGGATCATCCCGAAATCCAAAAGGCTCTTCAATATAAGGAGTTGGAGGAAGACGATGGTGTATTTTGGGTGACAAAAGAAGAGTTTTTTAAACATTACCACGCCATTTACGTCGGTGCTATGAACATGAAGACGTTCTTGGGAATCGAAGAATATGATGAGATTGCGACAGCAGTGAACAAACATGCTCCAGTAGTTGACCCCACCGGTGGCCTACCAAGTGCTCCTCTGTTTGACGAAGAATTATCGGATGAGGAGAATAATGAAAAGTCGTCCGTCCGCGAGGAAGAACGGGTGACAGCACCCGAAAGCCCAAAGAGTGGCACTGAAGACGAACATGATGGTATAGTTGAGACGAAAAGTGAAGACTCAGAAAAGGAGGATGACGATCCCCCCGATTTGGACGAAAATCAAATGGAAGACTCGGATCACGAGGAGGATCCCGTTATGGATGAAAACCAAAGTGAAACCACTGTGGAGATGGACCCCGTTGTCGATGAAAACAAAAAAATAGCCTCCAAAGAGATGGACCCCGTTATTGTGGACCAAGACGGAAGTGAAGACTCGGAAAAGGGGGAGGAAGAAAACCACAGTGAAGACTCGGAACACGACGATGATGAGGAGGATCCGGTTGTGGACGAACATGAAAGTGCAGCCTCAGAAGAGGACGACCCCGTCGTTGCGGACGAAAATGAAAGTCAAAGTGATGAAGGAGAAGAAGGGTCGGAAGAAGTAGATGATGATTCGGCAGCAGGCGAGGACGAGAATTTAAGTGAAGGGTCGGCGGAAGAGGAAGCCTCCGTAGCATCCGACGAAAACCACAGTCAAAACTCGGACGAAGTGCAAAGTGAAGACGACGCTGAAGAGGAAGAGGAGGATCCCGAAGCAGATGACGAAACCAACAGCAAATCTTCGTAAAAAAACTAGGAGTATTAGTAGTAGTTTTTCTACTGTCAATTATTACCCTGACGATACGTCAACATCCAGGCCCATCTTTCGACGATTTAGCTCATGAGGCGTCAATTTTTCTTCTTCGTCTTCGTGCTCAGCATTCATATTATTATCGCCATCATCGTCTTCTTCTCCGTCAAATTCATGATCCAAGGCATGCGAGAACAACAAGGCTTCCTGCTCTTCGGTCGTCAAAAGATCCATTCCTGATTGAAGACAATCCACCAGAACATCGACATCAATGGTGGTCGTTCCTCCCTCTTCGGCTGATGCTGATGCATGAGTACTATTATTTCGCATATTTTCGAGTGTGTCCGCAAAGGCATCGGTAATCATGTCCATGTACAAGGCGCGGCAGCGTTCTGGATCGAGTACTACTGCTGGGCTCTTCTTCTCGTCACCAGCAGAATTTTCTTGTTGTCTTTCTTCTTCTTCTTCTTGTTGTTTTTCCAGATCCTTCCAGGCCTCCAAGAGATCATCACGTGCCGCCTTGAGTTTTTGAAAGATTTGGGCGGGATGCTTCCATGGATTATCATCGGCGGTAGAATACGGATCATCGACCGTGGCAAATGTCTGGACTAATTCCGTGGCGTGGACGGCTGCTTCATCCAAGCGTCGACGACGAAGACGACGATGGGCGTCGGCGGCGGACGATGTCGATGACATTTTAGATTAGACAGCAGCAGCGAGATGGCGTGCGTTTGCTTGGGTGGAGATTTCACGTGCTTTTAAATGAGAAGACGGGCGGGGGTGCTATACTGTACCGGTAATATCAATGCGATTGATGATAGATCCAAATAAACTGCTCAAGAAAGAACACAACACTCAACAACAACACTACTTTTGAGTTCGTGATTGTTCGTTCATTCGCGTGATCTATTTTTTTTTGGTGGGTGGTTCGCGTTCATCCATTTTCTATTTTCCTCCCGCCCGATTGACACGTCACCAACCTGACGATGGACGGACAGAACGAATCTAGAGCGTCCGTCTTTGTCCGTTTTCAGCCGTTTCTCAGACAATTCACTCTCGGACGATCGCGATATGATGCGTGGAAGATCCTCTATAGTATTTTTTATCACGCACCTCTCGCACGCATCATTCTGACACGACGCATCTCACATTATTTTCTTTTCGATCTTCCTTGACATTATTTGACATTGTCATTGGAATTAGTCATCTCGTTTCCTTTATTTG
Source organism: Nitzschia sp. pyKryTriq1 (assembly GCA_956465555.1). Lineage (NCBI taxonomy): Eukaryota > Bacillariophyta > Bacillariophyceae > Bacillariales > Bacillariaceae > Nitzschia > Nitzschia sp. pyKryTriq1. The sequence goes on from OY101124.1 coordinate 267,799, forward strand.
ATTGCAAATAATAAGATGTATTCAGTCAGAGTCAGTCGTAGTCGTGTCATTATTATTAGTATTTTGTCATGGCGCAACTCGCCAGAAATTTGTGCTCATGGTGCACCTTGCGTGTCTCAGCACATGGTGAAACAAGGTACTGACAGGAATGGCATCGGTGCGCACTCGTTCCAAACGGTCCATTCTTCCATACAAGCGTACCTATAATATCGTAGAAGCTTATCTTTTTCAAAGGAAGAAACAAAAAGCTTCCGATGCGTTGAGCGGAGCGTCCATCCATCCATTAACACACAAATTCGTTCATTCACTCTCCTTGTTGTTGTAGTCAATCATTTTTTCCAGCAAGAACAACTGAACATACTACACTAATATTAGCAAGACGATGAAGTGGTTCAATACTCGAAAGCAGAATAACGCCATCAACAAGGGCCTTGGCGGCGACAATGAGGACGCGTCCTCGTACAGGCCCTCGGAGGATAATAATAATGAAACTCCTTATAATGCGGACGAAGATGCGTCTGCTTACAAGGCTGCTGCCGACGGAGAACATCAGCCGGCGACACCCTATGAAGCCGCCGAAGTCGAAAAGGATTCCAAACAAGCACAAGGCCGTCGTCATGGACATCTCTTTTTTGGATGTTTGTGCGATATGCGAATTGCTGCCGCCGTCATGGCCTGCATCAATATTGCGGTCCGAGTCATTCTCATGATCATTGAAGTCTGCCGTGGAATCTACGAATTCACGGCCATGGAATATTGCATTTTGATTCTGTCCATTATCGGGTTGGTCGGAGCCCTCAACTACATGTCCGAATGTACAGGAGTCGCTGCGTTGGGATTGACTTGGTTCTTTATCGTTCATTTGACAGTCAATGGCAATCCTTGGTACGAATGGCTACTCGACCTTTTGGTGATTTATCCCATGGCAGTCATCACCTATGAAATCCATGCTGGAATCATGTCGAAAGAACGTTATGCCCAAGAAGAATTCTTGCAACCAGCGGTTCGTTCTCATGTCGCCGCGGCCTTGGTCTAAATCATCATCAGCACCATGCAACAACAGAACCAGCAGCGGCGGCAATACTACTGCATGATTGAGGTGCTGGTGATAAGAGTAGTATATGCATATTTTGTGAAACAGAACAGCAAAGAAAATAAACAAGTAGTTATAAACTGTGATAGAAGAATCATCTGTAAGCAAGACGATCTCCAAGACTAGTATACTACTACTAGTTCGGATGATGCCGCTGCTGGTGGTGATCCTCGTGCAGACCGAAAGAAGAAGTTGTAGTACCGGTACTCCACCAGCAGGAGGCGATGGTAGTACCATCATGATGGCGATCATGTATGTGGTGCTTTCTAGGACAACAATGTCATTATTTCGATGACACCACAGTAGTACCACCACCACTACTACTCGCGCCATGATTTACTAGTACTGATGTACTACATCAGTACTACATCAGTACTACATCAGTACTACATCAGTACTACATCAGTACTACATCAGTACTACTGATGTACTACTGATGTACTACTGATGTACTACTGATGTAGCTGGCCTACTGCAAGTACCAGTACTACCGGTAGCTAGAGAGCAGCAGAATACGAAAACAATTCGTCAGACGCTTTACAAGTAGTGGTTGCACCTTGTTCGAGCGATAACGCTGAGAGCAGCATAGATTGTTGAATGAGGATAGTAGAAGCGACTGACATGGACTGAACCTCTTTACTCTTCAAACTACCTGTACTCGTATACCGTAGTAGTAGATAGTAGTTCTACTAGGACGAGATAATAACGGTATTACTGCTACTAAGTATAGTAGATAGTGAGTCGATTGGATGATGATGATTCATTGGATTGCAAAATTGTCGTACGTCTTTCCATCACCCGTCGATATCGGTTTCTGACGTCATCGTATCCAAAATAGTGCAGTGAAAGATCGCGACGAGGATAATAATAGGACGATGACGCGATGCTACGGATGGATGCGATTCTTTGCATCGACGAGATACGAGTACTATGGCAATATCAATCGTAGCTACACCGGTCGGTATTGCATGCCACAGTACATATACCAGTACTGTCATTTCAGTAACCATGGCATCTTCATCATCTTCAACATCAACATCATTATCATCACCCTTGCCCATTGGATGGGAAAATCGTCCCAATTCCATGTCCGAAAAGGATATGAAACTTGGTGGAGCCGCGGCCCAGCGCTTTGCCGCCAAGCCAGGCAGCATCAGCGAAAGCGTTGGTATCGGCGTGGTGGAAGGCAGTGGCAGTGGCAGTAGTGGTGGCGGTGCGTACGCCAACGATACCTCTGGAGTGTACAAGTCAAGTGACGATGTTCGAAAATATTATTATGCTTTGGATGAAAAACAAAAGCAACAAGAACAAGAACAAGAACCCACCGACGAGCAGAAGGAGCCACAAGATTACCAGCATCGTCCAGCAGGACCACAGGACGAACAACAGTCAGCACTGTTGTTGCCATTGTCGTCGTCTCGGAACGACTATTACTCAGCAGCAACAAGACCAAGCGCACCAGGAGCACCAGAAACAACACCAGGGACTTCTTGTTCATCATCATTGCCTCCACTTTGGGCTGATCGTCAAAAAGAACGGGATATTCAAGCCAGACAATATGGAGTATTCTCGTCGAAGAATAATGATAGTATTCCTGCTGCTCCGGCGATGTCAGCGACAATGACGAGTAGTAGTTCTAGTGCTGCTGATCATAACTACGAAAGCACCATCATCAGGAGCTCGTCGTCCTCCTGCTCTTCATCTCCTCGTCTATTCTCGGCCGAGGTGGCGCTTGTTCAAGTGGCAACCAATACTCTGGAAACCTTAGCCAAGACACTACTGCTTCTGGCATCGAAGAAAGAAGAAAGAACTGGTGGTACCACTAGTAGTAGTGGTAGTAGTAGTAGCATTCCGCTCAAAGAAAAAGAAGCGTTTGCCCAGGCCATTCGTCACGCGATGGAGGCCATGAGCAAATGTTAGTACATAGTACTACAATCAGCCATATAGTAGTAGAGGAAGTATAGTGTAGCAATTTAAATATTACCGGTAGGCCTACTCTAGAGAGAGTAGACTAGTACTAGTACTAGACTATTAGGTAGATGGAAGCAGCAGAGGAAGACGAGGAGGAGGTCGTAGCTCAGGAAAAGAAGTAGTAGAGTGGCTAAATTTTTGTACAGTGACTTTCTCTCTACTTTACTAGTCTACTCTATACTACTCTTTTTGTAAAGCAGCGAAAAAGTGCACTGTCTAATTTAGCTAATACCTTGACGGTCGAGAGCAATGAAGAAGCTCTCTCATGCTGGGTGGAATGACATGTACCGGTAGTAGTACTGATACAGCAGTTGACGCTCGACGTCGAGTCGATCGACTCGTGGGATGGTTCGAACGATCGATGACCGACCGGTGCTTATTGAAGTCGTACGAACGAAAGCAAGCAAGGTAGGCCATACTCTCAAAAAACATTTAACGAAAAGAGAACAACGAACACACACAAAAAGTCCTGGGTTTTGACTTTCCACCAATCACAATCACTGGAGAGGTAGAATATGACTACCGGTACCTATCAAAATAATTACTCTCTCTCTACTCTAGTAGAAGAGAGAGAAAACTCACTGGGCCAACGCACTGCCCAATAAATGCCACCACACCAAACGTATCTATTTCTACCTTTATTTTACTGTGCGCACTAAAACTCGAAGATGATATGTAGGTATTCATTCTACTGGTAATAGGGCAGAAAATAAGCAGCAACTATCCATTCCCGATTTTTGCGGTGCGACGCTTCACGCTTCGCGTTATCGCAGCTGTTTTAAATACACCTCTTGTGTATTACTACTGCCGGTCGGTATCCTGTTGCGAACAAACAAACAAACAAACAAACAAACAAACATTTGAACCTACACGCACTTTTAAATCTTAAGAAGTCGTCTTGTGGGTGTCTAATCTTTCCGCCTCACTTTTACTACCGGTACGGCAGTGTTGAGCTATAACTGACATCTGACTGCTGGCTGTGCGAGGACCACGCCACACTCCAATCAAAGAAGAAGAATCCATTCCATCCTCATTCCAATCCACTCCGCGATTTACAATATTATATACGACCGGTATATATATATATATATATTCGTATCTGAGTTCTTGGTTTTACTAACAATAGGCTCCTATCAGCATTATCCACCACCATCATCCACCATCCACCATCCCCGCAGCAGGAACATCATGACTAGTATCACCACGTTGTGCATCTTCAGGAGGATGATGTCGGTCTTCTTCTTATTTGTACTCGTAGCATCCACTGGTGCTTCGGCACAAGAACAAGAACAAGAAGAACTGGACCAAGAGCAAGAACAACCAGTGGTATTTCGATACCCGAACCCCGAAGACTTCAATATCACCATATCCAACTGGACCGAGGGCTACAACCCGTGGATGCCTCAGTATGTTGGAGCAGGGGATCCCACCAAGACAACGTTCGTAATGATGTCCGGAGGCTGCTTGCCGGTGGCACAGAACGGAAGTGACTTCTCACAAGATATTGTGGCCGGTTGGACGAAGACTTGCGATCAGCTCGGAATGGAATGTCTATGCCGACCGATTCTCAAATCGGGTCAATGGAATGTTTACCTCGCGGGGAATTCAGGGTTTTATCAAAACATGGATGCCTGCTCCTGGGAGATCAGACGTATCCTGGATGAGCACAAACAAGGGTTAATCAAGTTGGGTGGAATCGCTGCTAAATGTGGCTTACAAAACCCACAGATCTACGATGAAGCGAGGGAACTAGGCATTCCAGTTTTGTTGATTGATGCCAATCCTCCCCTAGAACCCGACGATGAGTTCTACGGAGTTCCGCAGCCCGATGGATTCGTTGGCGTCGACGATGTTTTCATGGGTCGAACCATGGCTAAAGTGCTGAAGCAACTTCGACCCCAAGGAGGACGCTACGCCTTTGTCATGCAGTTGATAGGACCCACTTCTGCCCGCCGTCGTGCGGGTTTCAATGAGGAGATGGTGGTTCAACCAAGTGACAGAGACAATGTTCCAGTTTGGAGCGAAATTGAGCCATACGAGTATCCGTATTTTCCTTACAATAGTTCCCTCGGCGATTGCCCTCACTTGGAATGCCAAATGGAGGGCTTGGCGGCGAACGCGACCTTGGATTCTCTCATTTTCCTCTACCAAACCCCCATCAAAGATCCGGAATTCCTAGATTGGGTGGACACCAATCGCCATCGTAACCTCACGCTGATCTCAGTGGGAACCTTGGATTTCCTGCAATACTTGAACACTGGTTACCTCGATGGCTTGGTAAGCCAAATAGCCTTCGAGTATGGCACGCTTTCCGCGGAGATGTTGCACCAGTTGGCTCAAAAGGAGATCTTTCTCCCCCTGAAAGAACCGTTTCTTGCAGCCAAGCTTGTGTCGTACAATGTGATTCCACTAGATCTTGATAAGGTCTATCCGCCAAATTTGGACCAGAATCTGCTTGGTAACCTGACCTATGTGGGATTCATTGGATTTGGTTTTGTGGTGGCCACGGCCCTATTTTGTGCTGGTTGGACCATCTCCAATCGTTCTGCAATCGTGGTCCGTGCTGCCCAGCCATTCTTCCTCCTTATCTTGGTCTCGGGCACTGTCATCTTTGCTAGTACGATCATCCCGAGCTCGTTTGACGATGGAGGCGATCCGGACTCTATGAGCGAGCAGTATGCGGTTGGTATTTGCATGGCTCAGCCATGGTAAGAAGAAAACAGAGGCAAAACTACTATTTTGATCATCGAATACCATCAGTCATCGTACGTTCCCTGACACAGTCAATTTTGCTCTCCTCCTCGTGTTGCCAATAAACCGCAGGCTTGCTTTTACTGGCTTCACAGTGATCTTTTCAGCTCTATTCAGCAAGACGTGGCGAGTGAACCGCCTCTTTCACTCGCGACAACGCCATGCTCGGGTTCAAGTTTCTGCAATGGACGTCCTTGCCCCATTTGCCATCACTTCCACATGCAACGTGATCATCCTAGCTTGCTGGACAGTCTTTGATCCGCTCACCTACACGCGCCTGTTGGGAGAGGGTACCGACTATTGGAATCGAGATATCGAATCCTACGGGGCATGCCGCTCCAGCAAGGCGCTAGCATTTTTGATTCCATTGGCGGTCGTCAACTTTGCCGTCTTGGTCATTGCTTGTTGGCAGGCCTTTGAGGCTCGGACAATCGAGTCTGCGTTTTCGGAATCCAAGTACATTGGGTTTTCTGTAGCCTCCCTTTTCCAGGCCTTCTTGACTGGTTTTCCTATTTTGGTAATTGTGCATGACGAACCACGGGCTTTCTATTTGGTACAGACGTTGATGATACTGGTTTTGTCAGAGGGAATTCTTCTTCTGATTTTCTTACCAAAGATATACATGGCGTACAAGTTTTCTGGTATGACCGAAGCCGATCAACGAAAAGAAATGTCTGAGCAAATCTCTCGAAGTGCCCAGCAAACCCCTGCCAGCAAGAAGTCTCCGCCCGAGCGGCTTGGCGTCGTCGGGTCAAGTTACAGCAGTTTCGATTGTGAAAAGTCGAAAAAATTTCGGATGGAGCAGAATGAAGTATTGAAAGACCGGAATGCCACATTGGGCTCTGATAATGTCGGGGGTGCTGAATCGGCACTTTCATCACCTTTAGAAGTAGTAGGAGAACACCCCAGCGCTCTATTTACAAGTTCCGCTCAACCAGTCAGCAGCGTGGAAACATCGAAGACTTCACAGTTAGTAAGCTCCATCTCAAAAGATTGCTCAGAAGTCACTCCAATAATTCCTGAAGGAGGAGACGGGCAGCAGCAGGAGTCTGTTCACCTTCCAACCACGTCGGAAATCGCACCCCCGGCTTCCACGGTAGACACATCTCGAGTTACAGACGAGTCTGAGCAAACTCAAAACTGTTAAAAATATTACATGGATTGTACACTCATAATAACTACTTTTTTGAATGGACTCATTTTATTGTCAAACAAACCACTTTTACTAATAGACGAGTAAACCACAATCACCATTTCAACCTTGTTTCAACTAATCTGCAAACTTGGCGTTGGCAGCGTTGATATCATATTCCTCCCAGTCGCTGTCTCGGAGTGACCTTTGTTCCAGAACCAGCTTGCCATTTGACACTGTTCCTACATGGGTAAATCCAACTTCTTCACAGAAGGCGCGATCGTGGGATATCACGACAACGCCTCCATCCTTGTCTCCCCATTGACTGAGTGCGATGGCCAGTGCTTCGATACAACCAACATCCAAATGATTGGACGGTTCATCGAGCATGAGTAGATTTGACGCCTTCAATGCGAACATCGACAAGGCTACTCTCGCTTTCTCCCCACCCGACAAGGCCTTGATTTGACGGAGAGGCTTGTCGCCTCCAAGATTCAGTCGCCCCATAACATCGCGAGCCGCTTGGTCTGTGATACTCATGTCGCCGTCGACTCCACCTCTTGCATACGCTGTTACCAAGTCCACGGCTCGAGCCTCGGCATCCAGTTCTTGCGCCAAATCTTGAGTAAAGACGCCCAACTTCAAGCGATCATTTTCTATCCGAGTTCCTTCCATGAGCATGTGCGGCGCATTTCCACGGAGTGCGGCAAGCAGTGTACTCTTTCCTGCCCCGTTGGGTCCTAACGAAATAATAACGAAAAGAACAATGCGAAGATAAAATGCAAAGGTGAGAATACTAGGTGTACGCGAGCGAAATCTCACCTCATGTAAACGTACCTCGCAGCAATAGTTTCATTCCTCGTGTAATGGCAAGATCGACATTGGTCAAGAGGGGCTTTTCGTTGGGATCGTAGCCAATGGAACCACCCTGGATGACAAGAAGGTTTTCACCATTGGGTTTGGGAGGTGGAGGAAGTACCAGTTGCGGTTTGCGGCCCGTCGCTACGATCGCCACGGGAGGCGGATCGAGTTTTCCCTCCCTCTTCATTTTTTCGAGCATTTTGACTCGAGACTGCGCCGAGGCTGCCTTGGTGGCGCTCGCACCAAATTTGTCGACAAAGGCTTGCAGCCTGGCAGCTTCCGCCAAGTTTCGTTCATACTCGGCCTGCGCCGAATAGGCTCTGAATTCCTTCTCTTCCAAATACTTGGTATACGAGCAGGATCGATATTCCAAGAGTGTGTTTCCCGAAATCTCGGCAATCGAGTTGACCGATGCTTCAAGAAGCGCAATGTCGTGAGACACGAGAATGACACTTCCCTTGTAGTTTGCAATGTACTTTGCCAACCAAGACCGAGAAGCCGAGTCCAAGTGATTCGACGGTTCGTCGAGGAGGAGCAGAGATGGTTGACTCAAGAGGAGACGTGCCAAGGCGATTCTCATCTGCCAACCTCCGCTAAATGAGGAACAGAGTTGAGCCGAGTCTTCGGGATCAAATCCCAAACCCTTGAGTACCGAATCGACAATTTGCTCCTGTTCGTAGCCTCCCGCCTGTTCAAAATCTTCCTGCGCCACGGCCAGTGCCTCTAAGGCTTCTTCGCTGTAGTCTCCATCTTCCACGACCTTGGTCGTATATTCCAAACGTTTTCGAGCCTCCTCGATAAAGGTCATTTCACTCCTTGCTTCGTCCGCCACTGTCTTGGTCGAACCACTGACCGCACTTTGTTTCAAGTATCCCACACGGACCTTGGGTCCGACCAGAGCCGATCCCTCATCCATACGGACCGATCCCGTAATGGCACCCAACAAGGTACTCTTTCCGGCACCATTCGGTCCCACGATGCCCCATCGCTCGTTGGCTTGAACACTCCATTCGATATTCTTGAGGAGCGGGGTGGCGCCCCGAGAAATGGCCACATTTTCCAATCTCAAAACGGCTCCCTTGGTATCTCCCACCACCGTCCCGGTCGCTTCTTCAATCGGTTCGGCAATCGCGGCGGACTGGGCCGCAAACAGTAGAGGACAACTGCGACGACCCCATTGCTGTTGTTGTTGCTGCTGTTCTCGTTGCACTCCAGCTTGGCTAAAACTTCCAACAGGCGACGACGATGACAAGGAAGAAAAAGTAGCACCAGCGGGTGCTGATGATGGGACCACAAACGCCGTGGAAACTGCAATGAGAGTAGTACTGCCACCAGCAAGAAGAACAGCCAAGGTGGCCAATATTCTTCTGGAGTACGAAGATGGGACAAGCATTCTCATGATCGATTTGTGATTCTTGTGCAGAAGAAGAAAAATAATGTAATAGAAAAGAATGAATGGTCGGCTGCCAGATCATCGCATCCGCGATCGCGAGAAGAAGAAAGCATTCGTCGTCGTTCGCACGCATACCGGTACGCCACGCGTTATGAACCGTGCGTCGTGGTTTTGCGTGGAAGAAGGAACTTGGCGCGCGGGTCGGAATTATTACGTGGTCGGTGGTCGGTCGGTGGCAAAAAATAAAGAAGTGCGTGTGTGTGTGTGCGTGGTGATGGGATGCGCGCGCGCGCATCATCCGCTGTTGTTTGTTTTTTCCACATTGATTCACGATACGACATTCTTCATTTTAGTCACGATTGACAGATTTAGTCTCTTTTCTTGCTTTTTTTCCGTTGGGATTGCTGGCGGGAATGAACGCTGTGACTCCTCGTGATGCGAGATGCGAAGAATATTATTTTAATGCGTTGAGATTTTGCTGTCATAATATATGATGCATATTACCGGTACAAGTACCGGATAGTGATGCGATAGAAGATGCGATATGATGATAGATGATAGATGATGATTCATTCAGTCATAATATTCTTACCACTTCATTCTTGTACCAGTACAGTTCCTTTGTTCCAAGTCTAGAGAGGATCGCGGCATCAATGTCCCTTTCCTTTACGTACGAGGAGTAAATAATAGACTACGGTATAATACAAGTTCGTATGATGATGTCCTGCATTCGAAAAGGCATCCTGGTCGTCTTGATTCTGATGGGTATCGCAAGTCTCGTGCTCGAGAACTACTTGCTCGGCTTTTCCAGTACCGGAAATATTATGTCTCGGACGAACTACCGGTACTACTGGATGCAACCTTCCATGATGGATAAATGCAATAATATTGCCATCGATGGCATCAGCAACAACAAGGGCATCAGATGCAATTCATCTAACACGACCTCTACGACGACGACAATACGTGATGTACCGAAAGACTCCGTTGCAAGAAGTCCCTTTTCGGGCCTGGCCATTGTCGGAGCGTTTAATCATAAACGCGATGTGTTCAAGGATTCCACAGGGCCGGTCGACCCCACGTTTCAATACATTCAATCCTGGTACGAATCGCTCCAACTATTCCCTTCCATGCAAGGCATCGTCCTGCACAACATGTTTACGCCCGAACAAACGAAAGCATGGACGACGCATCAAATCCACTTTGTCCACGTGTCCAACCATACTTCTTTAGCTTTTCAACAAGCATCCCAACGACCGATCAATGATATGCGTTTCTTTGTGTTGAAAGATTTCTTGACAAAGCTCTATGATTTTCATGCCCAAGAAGAAGAACGCGACGACGACGATGATGATGAACCCAATGCGGCGCCATCATTGACTACGAGTGCTTTTCGGATACCAGTATTATCACTGCCCGACTACGTTTTATTTTCGGACTCGTACGATGTCCGATTTTTACGAAATCCATTCGAGTACATGCAGCAGATGGATAGTACCATCATGATGAAGAACAGTGACAATGGCGACGAGCAGCGGCGGCGACATTCACATCCACATCAACTCTATGTGGGAGAAGAGTATCAGACTCGTAAAACGATTTATGATCGGTTTATGAACACGCGCTCCAGGAAATGTTTTGGCAAAGCGCTTCCACCCATGTCTCGTATGATCAATTGTGGATTGATCGGTGGTCATGTGGATGTCGTGTTGGAGCTTTTGGACCGGCTCGTTTCGACTTTGGAAACGGTCAAACAACGACCACCCAAAGAGCAGCAGCAACAGCAACAGGAGCAGGTTTGCGATCAAATTTCTCTCGTCTATACTCTTTTGAACCATTACCATGATCAATTCATTAGTGGATATCCTTTCAATGCTCAATATTTTCAATGGGAAAGCGCCAACGATACACTTGCCTATATCGCGCACAAATAATGATAATCATAATAATAATAATAATATTAACATTCCAATGAAAATGAGTGCAATAATAAGAGCGATGCTCTATTACTACTAGTAGACTTCTTTCCCGCCTCAAGTTACCGAAACGCTGTTACAGTCAGTCAGTCAGTCAGTCGAAAATTTTGTACGTATGTGGATGTACTATTGGATTTCTCTACTACTACTACTACTACTAGTCACTTCCATCATCGTCGTCTCCAGACGAGTCGTCGTCATCATCATCATCATCTTCTTCCTCCAACCACTCCAAAAAGTCTTGCACAGATGGCAATCGAAAGAGTTTTCCAACAGCCGTACCCTCGGCTTCGGACTTTCTGATTTCTGCCCAGGCCAGTAAGGCTTCTTCACTCAACACCTCTTCATCATGTAGCGTTTGAAGCAAGAATCGAAAACTGAGTCCACTCGAAAGTTTTTGAGCCACGCCAGTGAAAGCACCGTCTTCGGTCGTCGACGTGGCGGCCCGTTCCAGCCCTTGGATAATCGCCAACTCTTCGGGCTGTCCAATGCTCATCTTTTGCAACAGTGGAGCCCAAAACTCCAACTTGTGTTTGACTCCCGAGACAAGTTTCCCATCTGTCATTTCGGGAGTAATCTGGAGCTTTTCGATCATGGCCAGAATCGAAGCCATGGTACACTCGCTATAGCTGGCGTTTTGACTGAATTTGTACGAATTCAGTTCAATGGCAAGATTCTCCATGGGTGTATTGCCATTGTCATCGAATTCCATACAAATCTCTTTGAGTTCCTTGACGACATCGACCCCCTTTTGACGACCGATCACCGCTACCGCAGCACCACTTGTAGTATTCGTAGGTAGTACAGCAGCAGCAGCAGCAGCAGCACTCGAGGTAGGAGTGTCGGCAAAGGTGAACGCTCCTTCTGTGTATCGCGCAAAGGCCTCTGTTTCCATCAATTCATCGGCATCTTCGGCTTGCCCTTCGCTGAAACCATCATTTTCTGGTTCGGCTTGTCGTTGGAACCTTTTTTGATAATATTCTGTCAAATCAGTACCGATACTCTGTAGTTGCAGATGCGACATTCCAGCATGACTATGATCATCCTCATCCTCATCGTCGTCGCCATCGTCATCGTCATCTGCCTCGCTGTCCTCTTCTTCCTCCAAAGAGGGATGCCACACGCGGCCCTTTCCATCCTGGCCCACCACTTGTGTATCCGTCTCCAGTACCAAATCAGGAGCCTCCTCGTTATCGCCACCACCACCACCACCTTTATTCTTATTGTCATTCGAAGAAGAAGTAGCACGACCACCAGCCACATCCTCGCTATCCGCCCAATCACCGGCACCACCATCATCTCCAAATGGATCACCTTCATCTTCTTGCAATGTAATGCGAGTATATTCTGGCAAGATGACATTTTCCCCAATCACACACCCTTGTCCAATCAAACAACCACGGGATACGACCGCTCCCTGTCGAATAATGACATTCTTGGCCAATATCGATTGGGTCACCTTGGCATTAGCTTCAATCGTCACATGATCCCACACATGAGAATTTTCCACTACAGCCCCGGACCCAATCGTCACATTGTGACCCATGACACTGGCACGGATCTGGGCATGATCATGAATATGTCCCCGACTTCCCAACAATCCCGGACCTTGAATGGTACTGGATCGTGCCACCTTGGAGGGTTGGACGGATTCTTTATAGAGATAGTAGGGAGAGAGGGTCGGCGATACCGAGGCGGCAGCCGCACTGGAGGACTTGTAGAGTTGAGGAGTGGTGGCAGTGGATTGGACGGTATTGTCCGCCACGAATGGATAGGCCCATCGTCGCAACAAATCATGAGAGACGGCATGATAGGTCGCCCAATCCACGACACGGGCCGCATATTCCAACGGTCCAACGATATGGGCATGAATGCGGGTTTGCAATCCTTCTTCTTCTTCGGCGACACAGTTCGTGACAAAGTCTTGGGCGATATCCAAATAATCAAATTCATCTTCAAATCGTCCCAACACATCGGGCGAGCAAATAAAGACACCGGTATCCAAGAGATCTGTTCGGACTTGCATCTCGGGATGTGCCGCAAAGAAACTGCAGGGCAAGGCGACACTGTCTTGATTGGAATGATTGTCATACAAGAGGACTCGATTTTGATGAGTCGGATCGTATCCTACTACCAAATCGCTCTTGGCCGCTTGAATGGACGACGTATATCCCGTTTCTTTCAAGACCAACGTCATGATTGCGGGCGAATCTTGAGCGTGACGTTGCTGATGGGCCTGAATCGCTTGACTCAAATCCATGTTGGTCACGACATCCCCAAACAACAACAGAAAGGGATCGCTTTGAATGACATTGCGCTTGTAGAGTTCTCGCAAGGCGTCTCCTGCATTTGTCAACGAAGTATCCTTGATGCATTCCAAGGTCATCCGGCCTTGCCAAGTACTGCTACGTTGTTGTTGTTTACTACTTTTGGTAGTGTTGTTCATGCTCTGCAGCTCTTCTTCCACTTGATCGTTGGTGCAGACCACAAAGACTTGTTCGACTCCATTCCCGGCCAAGCAGTCCATGGCGTAATTCAAGAGCGTCACATTATTGAGGGGACACAAGACTTTGGGAATGTCGAGCGAGAGTGGCTGAAAGGTCGTGAGGAAGGAATCCGCCAAGATGACCGCTTGGAGTTGCGGCTGATCGAGGGCCGTAAGGGGCGTATTGGACGATGCATCTGCGTCTTGCTGTTGTTGTTGTTGTTTATTCTTGTTGCCGCCGCCCATGATTGAAGCTGTGCAGTAAAGAGTGGTACAGTACTATGGAGTGCGTGTACTTCCAATGGAGGAGTGGGATGGGCTCGTAGTCAATGCGTGAAGAGGATTGAAACACTGCACATAACTTTACTCCATATCACCGCAGTCCGTACGCACGCATAAAACGCCCTCCGCCATTGTCGCGCGCCCCAAGATTTGTTTTTGGCGTGCGACTTTTGTGTGGTTCCCTGCGCAGGCGGATAGGGATTATTATTTGAATGAATCATCCAAATTTGAAAATGGACTTATTCGATCGCGTTGAATGCATCGACCGTCGACCGTCGAATGACGCACCTGCTATGTACTGTAATACCGGTATCCGCGGTATCATAGCGCATCGCTGCTGCGTTTTGTTTTGGGCTATGATGCTGCGTGATGTCGTCATGCTGATGATGTCGCTTTGGGCTTGTGATCATTGAACGCCTCCTCGTTGTCGTGCCGCGGCTCTCGTCTCAAGAGAATGTTTGTGTTTCAAGATAAAGCTTCTTTCTTCGCCAACTCTTAGTATGTTGTCGTCGATGATGATGGCAATATTGACAACAGCGGTCTGCTCAACGCCTCGTACGAGACGACTGGCCCAATGCACTAGTGTAGTAGAGGGAGAGACATCAGAGAAGAGAAGGTTTGGAAAAAATGAAAGTTTATAATAAATGTACAGCAGTCGCCGAAGCTTACAAGAAGAATACTACACCCGAAATGATTTAGGCGTTTTCGTCAGCCGAAACGACTTCTTCGGAATCTTCAGCAGACGCCAAATCCATAGCCTTGGTCTCTTCCATAGGTGTGATCGAGGCAACCATTCCGGAAACGACAGCATCTCCAGTGACATTCAGGGTCGTTCGAAGACGATCCATGAACCAATCAATGGCAAGGATGTAAGAAAAGCCTTCTGGAACTCCAGTTGTGTTAAAGACGGTGTTGTAGGCAGTGATGATCAAGACCAAACTGGCCGAAGGAACTGGGGCGGTTCCGGCACTTCCAATGGTCGAGATAAAGACCAGAAGGATGTAGTTTCCGATGTTGGGCTCAATTCCGTTCAAGATGGCAAGCCAGATGCAGGCACAGGGGAAGTAGATCGCTCCTCCGTCCATGTTGACAGTGGCTCCCAAGGGAATGACGAATCGAGCAATCGATTTGGGTACACGTCCAGTGTTTTCGACACTCCTGAGGGTCACGGGGATGGTGGCGGCGCTACTGGCGCAGGCAAAGGCCATCGTTTGAGCCGGGACAAGGCACTTCATGTACGGAAGTGGGTTTTGCTTGCTGATCAGAGCAAACATACCCCAGTGGCAAAGGAGATAGTGAGCGATCATGGCGATGATGGTGGCCACAACGAGGTAACCAACGTTCGCGAAGGCTTCCTTGAGGTCGCTTTGAGATCCGACAGCTTTGACAATCAAGGACCAGACAGCAAAGGGGGTGGCAGCAATGATCCAGTTGATCAACACGAGGAAGACACCGTCGAGCTCTCTGAACAACTCCATAACGGCAGCAGTGCCAGTCTTCTTCAAGTCGTAGACTCTGGAGAGTGCAACACCAAAGAAGACGGCAAAGAAGACGATGCCGGCAAAATTGGCATCGACGAAAGCCTCGAAAAGGTTCGAGATGACGAGCTTGGTGAAGACACCGTCGTAGACAGTATCAGAGAGACTGATTCCAGAGGCAGGGCCGCTGGACTTGGTCACGAAGCTTCCAGTGAGATCAATGATGGTGAAGGTTGTATCAGCCTCGTCCGCGTAGTCAGCGGTACAGACAACAGTTCCGTCGTCCATCTCGGCCAGGAAAGAATCAGGCGTGTTGCACCCGAGGCTGACGGTGGCAGGCGAGGGAGGAGCAAAATCTCCTTGCTCGAACTTGGACTTGAAGGAGACAATGGATAAGATGCCGATAATGGACGCAATGATGGTGGTGGCGAGGTATAGACCAATGGTCTTCCACCCGATGGATCCAGCCTTGCCGACAGTCATCATCTCCATGATGGAGATCACGACATTGATGAAGACGAGGGGCAGGACGACGCACTTGAGCGCTCGGATGAAGAGATCGCCGATAAGTCCAAGCCACTTCAAAAGCTTGCTCTTGGTGTCAGGGTCTTCGGGCTCCCAGAAACTCAAGCCGACACCCATGCCGATACCAACAGCTGCAAAGATAAGAACAGAGAGGACGGGGTAGCGTCCCAGAATACCACAGCCCGGGCTGGGAGTAGGTTCCAGGTCTTCTGCCCCGTCGGTAGGCTTTGAAGCCACGGCGTCCTTCTTTTCAGTTTCTGGTGCTGGGGTGGACATTGTGAAAAGTTTGTTTGTAGTTGTTGTGAAGTTGGGTCTTTTGCAACGACCAAAATGAAATTTGTGACACTAGGCTTGCGTTGACAGAAAGCAACATTTTTCGTTTTCGCGAGATGCAATATTTTTTTCTTGATGCATGGAAAAAGATTTTTTGTTGTCGCAGACGGACGAGAGGAACCAGGCGAAGACAATCGAACATCCCAAACAAGATCATTAAATGAACATTAGTTGATGACACCGACTACGACATTCATCTATAAGCCCGGAGGTGTTCTTGGAGCATCTTCTCTTGATTCCGAAAAGCAGTGCGATCAGTCTGACGCTGTATACCTTAGGTAGGCCTGGTACAAATAATGAGGCCGCCGAAATTCCGTCTGTTTGTCTGGCACTTTGGAACATCAGAATTCTTTCGACAATCGCCATTCTACGCTGCTTTTGTACTATCCCTACTCAACACTGCCACCGACCGATCAAACTTCTTGATGCGCTTGTTGACGTCAAAGGGTTCTGCATTCAGATAGATGGCTGGAAGTTGAAGTTCGCGCCTTCGCGGTCGGTCGGTGGGCGGGTGTCATCAAGTCAAGTGTCAAAGCTCTATTTCGAGAGGCGGAGGAAGAAGTAGTGTCAAGCCAGTTGGCAGTGCAGTTGGAACCTTCTCAAGCGGTGGACGGCAGATGCCGCCGAACCAGAAACGAGGGAACTCTGTTCTTCCATCCACACAGACGCACGCACAAACAAAAAATTCCAAAGATCTTTCGAACGCACGAAGAAGTGGTACCGTACGTACCGGCCCGTAGAACTCTACGCGTGTCGTAGATCTGCGATCTGTCGCACTCGACGAACGAACGACTTCTCATCAAACAAGGATGACGACGACAATGATAATAAGATGTGAAACGTCTTTGAGAAGGTTTTCGTCTGAATGAAACACAAGGACCTGCCGATTCTTTTCGACTATCTACATCATTCAATTCAGTCAGTACGTACGTGTCGTGAGAGATCCTTGGAATAAAGGCCTATTTTGACTCCCACGCGAATGGATTGCTTGTGCCGCCTCCATCGCTCGTCGATCGCCGCCGCCGGCCAACGACGGCCCCCGCGCCAAATAATACAATATACTCGTACAGAGAACGTGCCATCGATGACGTTCTTCGATCAGACGACGACTCTAGATAAGCAAGAGAGAAAGGGAAAGTGGGGATGCATGCATGCATGAATGAATGAATGAATGAATGAATGAATGAGATGCCAGGATTTTTTTGATGCGCCGACCAGAAAAACCACGACCAGCTGAATATGCGGCCGCCTACTACCAGCAGCATCACTCCTACACTTCACTTTTTTATTTATGATTCCTACCGAGAGAGACAGATCTCGTCTCAATTCAGTCCCACTACATACAATGCGATGCGAGTGCTGTCACACTACGTACGAAGTACTGCAGAGCGATTTGCGCGATAGCTCGACGACCGACTGATTCATTCTTTCCACCGTGTGGTCCCCCGCTGAAGATGAAGAAGAAGAATCATCATCAATCAATCATTTTTTTCTTGGCGCGCAGCCGCCGCTTCATCATTGATCGAGCGAAGGAGCATCATCATCCGCTGCTGCATCGCTTTGTGGTTCGATTGTCACAACAAACAACCACACCCTTCCAACGCCTTTCCAACGCCCACCACACGTCGAGCAACCCAATAGCAGTGTTTTCAAAATGATGACGACGGGTCATGATGATACTGATCTTACAGCATCCATCAGTGCCGTCCAACGCCGCAAGAACGCCCGGGCCATGCAGTCTCTCTTGGGAGGAGCCGCCACTGTACCGTCATCCAGTGCTACTAATGCCTCGTCCATTGCGGCAGCCTCGGGCGGTGACAATAGCAGCTGCTTTGATGCTTCGTCTTGGGCCCATGCCGATCTGGAGCAACTACTACTGATGGGAAGCAGCGGTAGCAGCGACGCAAGAAGGTCCGAACAACCAAGTCCTGCTCGCCGGCGTGCGGCCCGACAGGCCTCGTTTCGGCGGCGGCGACGAAAAAAGGAAGTCTCCTCCTCATCTGACGGTGACAAGCCACAACGCCGAAACTCCTCCTCGTTCTTGTTGTATAGTACTGAATCGCCAGCGACCACTGTCACGACGGAAGATATGACTGCTACCACGGAAGCATCTCATCACCAGGGCGGAAACGGACAACATCATGATGGTCCGAGAGAGGAGTGTTTGCAGCGATCGTCGTCGTCCGATGGTGCTGCGGAAGGAGAAGAGGAGCAGGATGACGATCTGGAAGATTCCATGTCCTTCTTTCCTACCTTGGTTCCCATTCAAAAGAGCAGCCTTGATATTCCACAAACAGCTGGTTCTTCTTCTCGTCTTCGAGCAGGCAGAGGAGAAGATAGCACCACCCACGCGACCCAAGGCGACTCCTTCTCGCCCATCAAGACACCTCGTCGCATCTCTTCTGTGCCTTCTCCGCGGGGAGGGAAGGATGATGAAGGGGAAGTAGAGCTGTGGTCATCTCTTATCACGAAGAAGTCACCGCGTCGAAAAGGTGATTCTTCCACCGCAGCAGCAGCAGCAGCAGCATCGCTGAGTCCTGTCAAGTCTCCTCGACGGGTGTCTTCCCTCGCATCACCGCGGCGTCGTGGCAGTATGTCTCACTCGCCTGCTGCTGGTCGTGACAAACAGCAAGGCCCTGCTCGTGCCAGAACAAGAGATGACAAGAAGAAGGAGAGTACTACCGCTACTGCTACACGAACTAGTGAGGAGTCGCAGTCTCCTGCTGGTGCGAGTGTGCCATCCCCTCGTCGCACCTCTTCTCTAGCATCGCCGCGCCGTGCCAGTATCAAAGGAGGAAGCGGTCGAGGAGGAGGAGGAGAGAAGGAACGAGAGGACGAGTCATCATCATCGTCGTTGTTGAGTTCAGTCAAGTCTCCACGCCGCGTGTCTTCGCTGGCATCGCCCCGCCATACCGGCACGACAAAAGGCGGTGGTGGGGCTCGAGAGAAGAAGAAGGAACGAGACGAGGAGCTGTCGTCATCATTGTCATTGTCATTGTTGAGTCCAGTCCAGTCTCCCCGTCGCATCTCTTCCGTGGCTTCGCCCCGTCGTACCGGCATGACAAAAGGCGGTGGTGGGGCTCGAGAGAAGAAGAAGGAACGAGACGAGGAGTCGTCGTCATCATTGTCATTGTTGAACCCAGTCCAGTCTCCCCGTCGCATCTCTTCAGTGGCATCGCCTCGCCGCGGGAGTGTCCAAGAAGAAGGAGTCCGAGGGAAGGAACGAGACGAGAACTTGTTGAGGAGTCCAATCAAGTCTCCTCGTCGTGTCTCTTCCTTGGCGTCGCCCCGCCGTGGCGCGGAACGAGCTACTCATACCGGTACAAGTCATGCTTCAAGCCAGCGCCATCAACAGCAACGAAGTGAGACGAATACGAATGTGCTGGACAAGAGATGCAAATCGACTCCTCATGTGGATGTTGCTATCAAGTCTCCTCGCAGGATCTCTTCTGTCACTTCGCCTCATCGGGGCAGCAAGATGATCTCCAGAACGACTGCTAATACTGGTAGAACACAGGCCGGCCCTCCTGCCGAGGATGATGATGATGAAGCTTCCTTGTCGCCATTGACCCTTGCGACGCCTATTACTATTGTCTCACATCAGCATGAGTCTTCGCCCCGACGAATTGCCCCCGTCGACGGTTCGCCCCATCGCCGCAGTCTTCCAAATACTCGCACAAGTGGTCGAGGAAGGAGCCCGGCCTCTCGTCATTTGGAGGATTCCTTGTCGACCTTTACTTCCTTGTCCTCGTCCAACAAGTCACGTCTCTCATCCTCACGAGGAGGACGACCACGACAGGCGGGGAGTCTCAAAAGCTCCCCTATCGCTGCTACTAGAATTACGCGAGACCACGACGAAGAAGAACAAGCTACCAATGTGCAAGACTACGAGCATGATGATTCACTGACTACCTTGGGCTCCTTGGCATCTCAGACCAAGTCCTCATCTCATCCCAACCGAATTTCCTTTACATCCCTCCCATCCTTGTCTTCGGACAAGTCCAACTCTCTGGCTGTGCCTCCTCGAGGTGCGAGTAGTCTCAAAGATGAAAGGATGATGATTCTGGAAGACAACCGATTGCATTCTCGTCGTCGTCATCGGCGGCGGCGTCATGTTTCGAGTAATAATCCAACATCCTCCAAAAGTGGTAGTAGCCGTCGCCGTGCCGCCGGTCATCGCAAGGGCAGCCACCAAGATGGAGATGATGATGATGATGATCGTGATCGGGCCACAGAGGCGAGTCGGACCAATCACAAATCCTTTGCCGCGTGGAGAGAGTCTTTGAATCGAGTGGCCGAATTGCCCAACAAGAACAGCAGCAGCAGCAGTGTCGAGAAGAAGGACGACACCACTTCGAATGATGATGGCTTGCCAGACCCCCGTCCTATTCTCATGGCAGCAGCTGCTGCAGCCAGTAAGAAAGCGAAACAAAGCCATACTATTAGCCGGAGAAAAAAGACCGGGTCGTCCTGGCGCCCGAGTCTGCCTACCTTGGCGTCCGAACGTCTGTTGCTCGAGTCCGAAAGGAGATTCGCAAGTTCCGAGTTGGACATTGCTGCGTTTATCCAGGATGATGATGAGGATTATGAGGATGATGCGAGAAGAAAGATTATGGCCCGTACTGGTCGTCCAGTTCCACCGCCACGTCCTCCCTTGCGAGAAATCAGTTTCCGAGTCTTGGTTCCTGAAGCAGCAGCAACAACAAGTACGAGTCGAGACTCCTCTCTGGACCATCAAGAAAGGACAAACGCGAAGACAAAGCAATCACGGGCACCATCTCCATTGCAAAATTTCTTTGAACGATCTTCCGTCTCCATGTCCCCGGCGGTTCCCAAGCGTGGTCGGCTCCTCCGTGGGATCAGTACCCGCTTTGGACGTCGCTCCAGTCTGGCAGCAGCAGCAGCACTGGATGTGCCCCCTTGCTCTCCGCCTCGTCGCCAGCCCAATCCACGGATCCTGGCCCAGCGAAAGGATGAACCGAGTCCAAGTCCTACAAACAGTACGTCTTTGCGCCAGCAAGTTCTTTCGAAGCGAGGCCACAAACCTCCTCTCATTGTATTCTAGAATAAAATAGAGAGATACTCATAAACGACCCGTGAGAGGTTTTCTATTAGCCAACAGACTTTTACGTGCGATGCTTTTTGTTACTCTACGTACGGAGATTCGACGCATCGAGCAACGGAGAAGTTACTGATATCTTATTCAACCGTTCATTCCTTCTATACATATCTACTGTAGTTGCTTTTTGTATGTATGCATGAAGTAGTAGAGTAAGGTGCCTTTTCAGAGGAGTCGAGAGCAGCAGGGTCTCTATATTTCTTCTTTCTTTTTATACGATATTATTATGGACTCCTCTCTACGAGTTTGCAAATGGGGTCCCGTGAAGCAGCAGCAGCTCCATCACCATCATCCTCATCATGCCGCTCGGGCGACCCCTGTAGTCTTCAAAATCAAGTGGGATGTGGCAGAGAAGAACCCATCCAATTCATCGGTTTTGACTTGCCCATGTCCTTGTCCTTGTCCTTGATGTTGCTGTTGTTGTTGCTGTTCTTTCAAGAGCATTAAAGAACTGAGTAATACTCGAAACATCCTGTCCGCCTTTTCTCTCTTGTGGAGTGTTCGGTGAATCTGGGCACAGTTGTTGATCAAACCCAAACAGGGCAAGATGCCAAATATTAAAGATGCTGATGTCGTCGTCCTCGTCATTACTTGGTCATCCTTGATGGATCGTTCTATTGTGAGAGCCCAGTTGTAAAGCTTCAAGGTCGTACGTAACTTGTTGTCTCGTTTGGGCTGTTCCTTAATATTCAATGATCTCATATGTCGAGCAATGGCAAAGTTAAAGACAATGGAGAGCTGAATAGCCAATGTAGTAGTAGGCGATGGGAATTCTTCTTCCTCCGTCGTCGGTAGGAAGATGGGAGTAGAGTAGACGTAATCACCATCATCAATGGCTTGATTGTTGTTGTTGTTGTTGTTGTTGCCCTCTACTAGAGTTTTTCGCTCGGATGGAAGAGGTGGCGTATCTTGAAGGTTGTTGCTGATCAGCAGCAAGTCCTGGGTGCTTCCTGCGCCGTCTCTGACTTGTCGCACCGCATCCAGCAGAATAGCTGCCGCTTCCTCATGTCTCCCAGCCACAATCAGTCTGGCTCCCGTGTTGCTCCATTCGATGGCCTGTTTCTGCTGCTGCTGCTGCTGATGGAGGAGAAGGTCGTTGGTTTGATGTTGTTTCGTAACAACATCGCCTTCCATTGAAGTTGTCATCATCTCACAACTTCTTCGCTAGTAGAGTGTGTGAGTAGAGTGGCTCTCGACTACTACTAGAGCAGCTAGGATGGAAAATAATGAAACAGGGAAAGAAGACGTCGCAAGTCGCAATAAGTCGCAATAAGCATAATCATCGATCGCGTATTATTATGATGCGAGTACATAGTACCGGTACGGATACTCGTACCGGTCAGTAGTACACGTGATGCTCTCCGCATTCCGCATACTGAGTCATCATGATACTAGATACGGCGGCAGGATAATACAGTAGATGACGCGGAGAAATAAAAAACCAAACCCCCGTGCGTAGATTCATTCTGATCATGCATGCTTCGACGACGAAGGCTTTTCAAGCGATAGTAGAGGGCAATAATTATTGTCTTGGTTCACGACTTCATTATGCCCCCGGGGGTTATATGTATATTGACTTTACTCGTAGAACTCAAACTGTATTCTGTACTGTAATGCACTGTACTACCCGCTGACGAGCGAGGTACCCATAGTCTGCATTCTCTCTTTCGATCCCGCCAGTTTTAGTTTCTATTAGACGGGTCATTCCAGTAGTTGCGATCATGCATGGCTGGTGGGATGGTGAATGGTGACGAGCGGTTCGACAGCCTGACAGACGGAGGCAGAGGAGTGCCAACAGAGGCGAGATCGCCGGCCTCTAAACAAATTTATCTACCGGTACACGTACGTTATTCGGACATTTTGCCCCTATGCGCGCTTTGCACGCACCAGTCGGAAGAGTCATTGTCCGAATAACCTCAAGTAATACTGTAGCTGTAGTACCGGTAGAGAGAGGGACCGACGGACGGAGGGCAGAAAGAGCGAAATGCCCGGTAAGTACTGGTACTATAAACTGCGCTACTCTCCACTACTACAAATAATAATAATATGATGATGATAGGTTAGGTGCCTCTATTATCTAGTAGTAGTAGTAGTAGTATGGTCTGTATTGCTTCTTATTCATCAAATCCAATATGCATTGGCAATTCCAAATACTCTTTGGAATTGAATTCCCGAATGGGTTCCGTCCCAAACGCACAAGGTTCCATTCGTTTCGCTTGTTCGGGCCCGACATCCTCCCTCAATTGTTCCAATCCTTCATCCTTAGGATTATTTGGAGTACAAAATACAATTTTGGTCTTGGTGACAGGATCAATAAAGGGTTTGACCATATTCCAAAAGATTCGAAAGGCCAAGGGTGGATTCAAGACATAGATCCGATGCATCCGTTCTTTAAAATGTTTTTGCAATACATCCAATGTCATTTTGGAAGCCTGGAGGGACGGTGCCTTTTTTAAGGAATAATTGGCACAATCAATCAACAAGCAATACTTGTCCAACCTTCCATTGGAATGATGCTTGGTGACACGAATCGCCTTTTCTAAATTCCATACCAAATGTCGCATATTGTCCAAATCACTGTGAGTATTGTTGCGCTATAAAAGACAAAAGATAAAAGTAGTACAGTAGAAAGTGAGACAAGAGGGAAGAGAAGTGAAGTACAGAATACAGTACAGTTCAGAATACAGTGGTGTGATGAGTGCCACTCGAACAGTTCCAATACTCTTATAGAGTGAGTACTGTACGAGCAACAAAAAACTTACCATGGCAAACATGTACATCAAGGCTCTTCCTTCCAAAGTCGTCCCTCGCACAAAAATCTTGCCCGTTTCATTTTCCAAACGCATCATGGCTTGATAATCCTTGGAGGACGATCCTTTTGTTGTTGTTGTTGTTGTTTCCGCCTTGTTATTGTCGTCGTCGTCGTCGTCGTCACTATTATCACTCTTACTCATACTCATCATACAGACACGAAGCGCATTGGCTTCAAATTGTCGACGCCATTGCAAGGCCTCTCGTAAGGTTGTCATGGCGTGTGAAATATTTCCCTTTTCGGCCCAATAATGTCGAAGTAACATGGTAGGATCTGTCAATTCCTTCTTTTCATCATTGGTCAATTGACTTCGCATTTCATAAATGGCGGCCAACTCCTTTTCTTTACTACTACTACTACTACTACTACTACTACTGTTATTATGTTGTTGTAGTAGTAGTAGTGGCGACACTTCTCCTCCTAATAATTCCTCGTCGGTGCATTGATCGATATGAAAAATGGGCAAGCCAGTCGTGGGACTGTACTCGTAGTCGGTGTACTGCTGGTACTTTTTGGAACACGGTGATGAGGACGAGGACGAGGACGATGGCGATGGCGATGATGCTGATGACGATGCTGATACGGAGCCATCTTCTTCCTCCAATAATGTCGTGGACCTAGTCGATAGGCGTCGTGGGGGTGATGATGATGATGATGATGATGTTTTTGGGGGTGCCTTGGACAGCAGCACTACGTGATGTACGTTTTCTTTACTTTCATGCAACGTGCCGCTACCCAACGAAACACTCTTGATAAAGTAATCACGGGTGCGTTGTTGCTGTTTGCTAGTAGCAACAACGGCAGCAGCAACAGCAGGAGTTCTTTTGCTATTACTGCTGAAACCTCCCATCGTCATCAATTGCTATATATATTCTTCGCGAGGTTGGGACAGTACCTACGAGTACTTGTAGTCTAGACTCCCTCACCTACTACTAGCTAGTAGTAGAGTAGAGGTGATAAAATGGCAATGATGTTGTAAGAATGAATAGAAAGGAACAATAAAAGAAGAAGAGCGTAGAAAGACAACAAAGACGACGACAACTACAAAGCACCAAGAAAAGAAAGCAAAGCGCATAAAGCATACTAAAAAGCACACAAAACACTAACGCTTTATTTTTCTTTCCTCGCCAGCGAGCGCGCCGGCCCGCTTTCATTTCCTCGTTCTGGCTTTTGCATGCGATGATGACGTCAGGAATGGTGCTGCGGTTTTCTCCATGCGTCAGTAGGGGTCGGTAAATAATAAGAGGAGTCAGTCGTCGTCGGGGTAGAGCACTCCCATCATGGTAGGCCGCGGACCATGTATTGACGGACAGACAATACCAGAAACGTAGAAATGTACGTGTAGGAATCTCTCAAGGCCCCTTTTGCCACTTGCACCCCCGGGTGCCTCCGGCGCTCTATTTCACCGCAATATCACGAGGTAGTAGTTTCCACATCTACTGTATTGCAATGGATCACTACATCAACAAATCAAACGACTGACGTTACGAATCGTTGGTACCGGTAAGTACTGTATGTTTAGGTAGTCTTAGTGTGCTGTGCAGGGTTATGACCTTCAGAGCTGTTTATGATCATTTCAGAGCTCACTAAAAGCTTTTACGGGCATAATAATGACCTGTCGGAGAAACTTTACTACTTCTTTACTATTCGTACCGGCGGTGAAAAATGCGCAAATGCGCCTCCTTCCCACTTACATATCGTGCCAATTCCAATCGAGAATCGAATCGACACAGCACTGTTATTTGTCTCATAATTTTATTTTAATTTAAAAGAAATTGAGGAGAAATTGCATAAAACATGATGATGAAGCTGACTCGAGAAAGACTGGTGGAGAAGGAACACGGTCGGGTCATGACGATGATGGACGAGACCCACGATGAGGATGATGATGGAGTCGATTCTGATCCACCAGACCACGACGACGACGACAACCATGACAATGGGTCGATGTCAAGTAGTACTGGGACCGGCACGAGTCCCTCCTCCACTCGATCGAAAAAAGAACAAGCGCAAGCGGATAAGATCCTTGGCAACGAATTGAACCGACAAGTTCTTGGAATCCGTCTCCTGGTAATTTTGGTTTTGGTCGCCTCGACAATCACCGTTGCCCTACTTGTATTTTTCTACGTGGAGAACCAGGAAAACACCCAGTTCGAACAAGATTTCCTTGCTGATGCCAACAAGGTGCTCGTCTCTCTGGGTTCCAAGTTGGATCTCACCATGGGAGCTATGGACGCATTCGTGGTCGGGCTGGCAAGCTACGCCAAAGCATCAAACTCAACCTGGCCTTTTGTGACCCTCCCAGATTTTGGGGTTAAAGCCAAGAAGACCAAAAGTCTTTCCGATGCAGTCGTCGTTATCATGTACACGGTGGTCACCAACGAGACCAGACTCGACTGGGAGGCATACACTGGCCCGAACAACTACTGGGTGAACGAGACAATCGCAGTGCAAGAGAGAGACTCCACATACCTTGGCGAAGTGAACTATACTTGGGTACAATATGACGTCATTACTGACGACTGGGGTGATTTGCCGTACAATCGAAGCATTCTTTTGCCACAGTGGCAAACATACCCCGTTATCCCCTGCAGCTACGGATGCCCTATGTATAGCTGGGACACTCTTGCGATTGTGGAAAACGAGCCCCTCCAGCAGGTTTTGGACACGGGTAAAGTAATATTCGGTGAAGCTTATCTCTTGCCAGACGAGAACGATCCCTTGTTGGTGCAGCAAACAGAATGGTTGATCGAATGGTATTCTCAGTATGTCGACGCCGGTCAAGATCCTTCTGAGCCGATCTCTGACATTTATTACCCCGTATTTGATAATGCCGCTGAGAATGTGGAGGTCTATGGGAGCGACGGTAATATGGCGGATGAAGAGGGAAAGCTCGTCGCTCTCCTGGGCCTGTCACTCTACTGGCGAGACCTCATTGAAGACGTGAGTGTTCCTGACTTTAAGAAGGGGGCAGAGCAAACATGAACTGACACGACATCGCGTTCTCACCCATTTTTCACTTCTTGATTGAACCCATTCAGATTTTGCCTCCTGGTTCGGATGGCATTGTCTTGGTCTTTGAAAACGAGTGCAATCCTACTTTCACCTTTCAGATAAATGGCCCCGATGTAATCTACCTTGGTCGAGGAGATAGGCATGACCCGAGCTTCGACTACCTCGAGATCTCGGCCTGGCTCAATGAGTTGAGAGGATATGATGGTGAGAGTCAGACGTATACAGGAGTTCCTCTCGACGAGGAATACTGTCCCTTCCACATTCGAGTCTACCCTTCGGTCACGATGGAAGATAACTACATCAGCAATGACGCGATCATCTTCACTGTTGTTTCTGTCATGATCTTTGCGTTTACGGCAATTATCTTTTTGTTTTACGATTGCATCGTGGAGCGTCGGCAGAAGAAAGTATACGGTGCGGCCCAGAAATCTACAGCTATCGTCAGTTCTCTCTTCCCCTCAAACGTGCGCGATCGTTTGTTTGATGATGAAAAGCAAGCAAAGGTTTCAAAGAAAGGGGCTTTCCTGACCAACCAGGTTCCTTCGGCCATGGTGAAAAATGGGGAGGATGGCACAAGAACACTTTCTTCAGGCAGGATCAAAAACAAGGGCCCGGCCATTGCAGATTTATTCCCCGAGGCAGTAAGTTTATGTTGGCGTTCTGGCTTGGCACATATTCGAACCAGTGGAACAACACTCATCACCCTCGCCCAACCTGCGTTCTCACTTGCTGCTCGAATGTCCTAGACGGTCATGTTTGCCGATATTGCAGGTTTCACGGCCTGGTCGTCCACGAGAGATCCTCAACAAGTTTTTTGTCTCTTAGAGAGTGTCTACGGAGCGTTCGATGCCCTTGCGGATAAGCGCAAGGTCTTCAAAGTCGAGACCATAGGTGATTCCTATGTCGCCGCCTGCGGCTTGCCCGAACCCAGACCGAACCATGCAACTGTAATGTGCAAATTTGCAAGCGATTGTCGTGAGAAGTTTGACCTGTTGACTCGAGAACTCGAAAAAGAGTTGGGCCCTGACACTGCTGATCTGATGCTCCGTTTTGGTCTCAACTCGGGTCCCGTGACAGCTGGAGTGCTCAGAGGACAGAAGAGTCGATTCCAATTGTTTGGAGACACCGTTAACACCGCCAGTCGGATGGAGTCAACGGGAATACCCGGCCGTATCCAAGCATCGCAATCAACAGTGGACTATTTGCTCACGGCTGGAAAGAAGAGCTGGGTCCGAGCTCGCAAGGAAAAAGTGACAGCCAAGGGCAAGGGCGAGATGCAAACCTACTGGATTGAACCTCGACTTCGCAACGCTGGGTCCGTCGCCAGCGGGTTTTCTGCTTCGTCAGGTAGTGAGGCATCCGAGGGAGCAGCTGGCGTCGATTACTTGGACGAGCGCACCGAGCGACTTATCCAGTGGAATACTGACATTCTAGCCCGCTTGATTCGTCAGATTGTCGCCAGACGCCAAGCGACCAGCAACAAGAAGAGAAACAAGTCGTCTACCGATACCGATAACTCCCAGCCCTCTAGTTCTGGTCCTGGTATGATTGTGATGGATGAAGTTCGGGAAGTGATCGAACTTCCAGCGTTTGACCCATCGGCACATAGAAACACAGTTGATCCTGAGTCCATTGAGTTGGACCCGATCGTCATGGGTGAGCTTCGAGACTTTGTAATCACCATTGCTTCTTGCTACCTACCCAACTCGTTCCATAATTTCGAGCACTGTTCCCATGTGACCATGTCTGTCACAAAGCTTCTTGGTCGCATTGTATCTCCCGATGTTACGGTTGATACCTTGCACGGTTCGGTGGCGGAGCAGAGGGAACAGGTCGCCCGCTCCATTTATGATCAAACCTATGGCATTACGTCCGATCCCATGACACAATTTGCTTGCGTCTTTGCCGCAATGATTCACGACGCTGGTCACAGCGGTGTCCCCAACGCAATACTCGCAAAGGAAAGCCCTAAGATCGCTGAAAAGTACCGAAACCAGAGTCTCGCGGAACAGCAGTCTGTGGATATTGCGTGGGATTTCCTCATGGAGCCTGAGTATCAAAATCTTCGCAAGTGCATCTTTGCAACCAAGGCCGACATGGACTTATTCCGCAAGTTGGTAGTCAATTGTGTCATCGCGACAGATATCTTTGACAAGGACCTCGGTCAATTGCGCAAATCGCGATGGGAGAAGGCTTTTGCAATCGAGAATAGCAGCAGCCAGTCCGAATTTGATATCAATCGCAAGGCAACCATTGTCATTGAGCATGTGATTCAAGCTTCAGATGTCGCTCACACAATGCAGCATTGGCATATCTACCAGCGATGGAACCAACGTCTTTTCAATGAAATGTACCAAGCCTTTCAAGACGGAAGAACCGAGACCGACCCCTCCTTGGGCTGGTACAATGGCGAATTGTGGTTCTTTGATAACTACGTCATTCCGTTGTCCAAGAAATTGAAGGACTGCGGAGTCTTTGGGGTCTCGAGTGATGAATATCTTTCCTATGCTCTGGAAAATCGCAAGGAATGGGAACGAAAGGGGGAATCCATCGTCCAGGCGATGGTGGGGCAATATTTTGGCCATTCGCCAGAACTGCCCGTGTTGGAGCTTGACGGGGAGCCATAATTTGGCCTTGTTCTGAAGAAAAGTGAAATCTCTGGTGGGGGTATGTTGATAGTAGATACTGTCATTGTTTGCATCTCTCCTCTAGAGCTATACGGTAGTAGAGATGATTTCACGGCGCGTAGTTTTTAGTACCGGTAGAGTAGTCTCTGCCTTCTCCTCTGTGCCTGCTCTACTTCTCACCTCCGCCTACGAATCCTAGAGACGTCCGATGTTGTTGCGACTCGTCATTGGTTCGGATGCTAAAATCCGGTTGTTGTTTGTTGTTGTTTCTGACATCAGCGGTACTGGTACCGTACCTGTACTTGTAGCGTTGTTCGTCTCCCAATCAAAGCGAAAATTCATCATTTCCAATACCACTTTTGCTACGGTCGTACGCCAGTATCTATCCCCGGCTGGGTACTCGAGCTACTACAGTACGAGGTACTCTAGCTAGTAGTAGAGAGTAGACCTGTAGACTCACGGTACAAGGTACCCTGGTGCTCTTGATCGCGAACAAAAGTTGGGAGGCGGATCGGACCTGCAAGAATAATGCATGCATGATGCATGTACTCGTTCAGCATGGTAGACTAATGGTACATACTTCTACTGGACAGGTACCACTATGAGTACCAGGTACCTGGTTCGTATTACTGAATTCTCGTTCTCCTGTTCTGTCATCCATTGGCGGCGCAGCTCTACAAGTAGTGGGTACTCCTACCGTACCGGTATGTTGTGTCTATCTGCACCAAAATCAATAATTCATTCGGAACGTTCGGAATGAAGCGCTTTGAGCTTGTTTGGTTGTCCGAGAGTACGATAACAAAAATATGCTTTTTCTGCCCGACGATCAGAATCAGAACCGAACATACAGAATAAATACTGCATGCCAGAATGAAGAATCGAGCCGATCTTGGTAGGAAATAAGTAACTGCATGCCAGAATGCATGCCAGGATGAAGAAGAATCGTCGTCAAGCAGATCTTCTTGGAGGCATGGTGTCAAAGGAAAGAACCCGAAAAATGCTTATTTTTCATTCAACGCACCACTGTTTCACAAATTCCGCAAAAGACCCTTCACGCCAAACAAAAGTTTCACAATGTCCACCCCAGCACCAGAAACTGAAAAGAAGGACGCCGTGGCTTCAAAGCCTACCGACGGGGCAGAAGACCTGGAACCCACTCCCAGCCCGGGCTGTGGTATTCTGGGACGCTACCCCGTCCTCTCTGTTCTTATCTTTGCAGCTGTTGGTATCGGCATGGGTGTCGGCTTGAGTTTCTGGGAGCCCGAAGACCCTGACACCAAGAGCAAGCTTTTGAAGTGGCTTGGACTTATCGGCGATCTCTTCATCCGAGCGCTCAAGTGCGTCGTCCTGCCCCTCGTCTTCATCAATGTTGTGATCTCCATCATGGAGATGATGACTGTCGGCAAGGCTGGATCCATCGGGTGGAAGACCATTGGTCTATACCTCGCCACCACCGTCATGGCCGCAACCATCGGCGTCTTATCCATTGTCTCCTTCAAGTCCAAGTTCGCGCAAGAAGATTTTGCTCCTCCCTCCCCTGCGACTGTCAGCCTCGGGTGCAACACGCCTGATTCTTTCCTGGCCGAGATGGACGACGGAACTGTTGTCTGTACCGCTGACTACGCGGACGAGACTGACATCACCTTTACCATCATCGACCTCACTGGAAGCTTCGAGAAAAAGTCCAGCGGCCCTGCCTCTGGAATCAGTCTCTCTGATACTGTCTACGACGGTGTCTTCACCAAGCTCGTTATCTCGAACATCTTTGAGGCTTTCGTCGATGCCAATTTTGCCGGCATCGTCTTCTTTGCCGTCTTCTTTGGTGTTGCACTCTCCAGAGTCTACGACTTGAAGAAGACTGGCACTGCTGCCGTTATGGAGTTGTTCAGAGAGCTCGATGGTGTCTTTCTCGTGTTGATCAACTGGATTATTGCTGTCACCCCCTTTGCTGTTTGGTCCTTGATCGTCAAGGCTGTCGGATCTCAAAGCGACCTCAAGACTGCCTTCGCGAACGTCGGTTACCTCGTTGTGGCCACCATCATCGCCATGATTGTTCACTATCTCCTTTGCTACTGGGGTCTCTTTGCTCTCATCAGCAAGCAAAACCCACTTCCGTACATGAAGTGTATCGTCCCCGCCCAAACGATGGCCTTTGCCTGCGCCAGTAGCGCCGCCACCATCCCCGTGACCCTCAGGAGTGTCGAAAATACTGGACGCGTACCCAAATCGATTGCTCGATTCGTCATTCCCTTGGGAGCCACTGTCAACATGGACGGAGGAGCGATCTACTTCCCCTGTGCCTGCGTCTGGCTCGCCGTCTTGAACGGAATTGAGCCCGATATCGGAAACTACATTCTTTTGATCGTCGTCGCCACAATTGGAAGTGTGGGAACCGCCCCAGTTCCTTCGGCCAGTTTGGTCTTGATCATCACTGCTTACAACACTGTCTTTAATACAACTGGAGTTCCAGAAGGCTTTTCTTACATCCTTGCCATTGATTGGTTCATGGATCGTCTTCGCACGGTCCTCAATGTCACTGGAGATACTGTCGTTTCCGGAATGGTTGCCGCGATTACGCCTATGGAAGAGGCCAAGGCTATGGAATCGTCGGGTGACGATTCCGAAGAAGTCATTTCGGCTGCTGAACAAGATAACCCCTTTTCTGAAGCTCTCGTTTCGGGTGAAGACCACGCCTAAATTATGTGTTTGGGTCGATTAGCATTCGTGATATTGTATGCTACCAAGCGCTTTCGTAGAGCAGACTCCTTCGTAGTTGGTATCGTGAACGACTGGAAGAAAGCTTGAACTTCTGAAGTCTCAGTCAACACCGACCCCGCTGGACAACATATTTCTACTCTAGTACTCTAGCTAAGTGGTAACTGAACGATTTCACTTCAGTATATTTTGTCGTTTAGAATAGAGAGTCAGTCTCGACACCACTCCATTGTGAAGTCTCTTGCCGATATCCACCAGCATATGTTGTGTCAGCTCTCAACGTCGCGTCTCGCTCCATAATAGTTATTTGTCATCGCATCTCGCATCTCATCTCATCCTCGCATCGTTCGTCGCGGCAGAGGAAGAAGAGTACTACTAGTACTGCGATGATGAAGACTACGACGATGAGGCAAGATCGTTAGGCGTCGTGGCTGGCTTTCTTCTTTTTTCGCCGGAGGCGGACCGGCGTCAAAACACTACTAGAGCAGGACGAAAACATGTTTCGCATAGAAGAGGGTCTGGGTGGGAGGGCATCTCTGCCGTCCTCATCAACGGCATCGAGATCCTTGAAGTAGAAGTCGGGTGCGGAGGCGTTGAGCAGATCGGCATTTGCGTGTTGTCCTTCTTCTTCCGTCCTTGTCCTCTCCTCTGCCAAATCTACTGCAGAGTCTAGCAGCGAAGCGAGGGAAGCTTCTTCTCGATCTTTCGCCCTGAACAACGGAGGCAGATAGCGGCGAGGTGTAGACAAGGTCTTTGCGGCTTTCAAAAGGAGTAGACGTGCTGGAGAGGGGCTCGACAGGCCGGCACTACCTTTCCAGGGGCTCTGATTCTTGGAGGGCGACGGGAAGACGATCTCGCAAGGAATTTCTGCTTGTTCTTGTTCTCCTTCTGTGTCAGTATTCACTACCTTCTTTTTCGTCACCGCTGGACTGCATGGGGGACGAGGTACATACTTAATCCTACGGAAGGACCTTTGTTGCTTCTGTTCTACTTTTGTAGTAGGGTCGTCTCGTTGATTTGCAATATGATGGAACTCATCGTCCATGCTTTTGTTCCTGTTATGATCATGATCATTGTTGGGGTCATCCTCAACTAAAATTGTCCTCGATTGTTTCCTTCTGCTTTCTCTCGGGGACTTGTTGGTGCTTCGACTGTCACTTTGGCGACGACGATTGCAAATACCACTCTCTTCTTCAAGATTACATGTGCCCCAATCGGCATTTCCAAGAAGATCGGAAGTGTCAACTCCCGCTTGATGTTTCGTCATGGAAGCTTTTGGTGAAGATTGTTTGCTCTTGTGGTGGCGCCGGCCGCCGTTGGAGCTTTTCTTTTCACCGCTCGAAGAAGTCGATTTCTTACGGCCTTTCCTAAGTTTTGGGCTAGTCTGCTCTTTAGCCTTGCTCGTGCTCTTTTCAGCCGTGCCATTCTGGTTTGATTTGGTTCGTTTTCTGCTGGGAGTATGAGGAGACTTCTTCAGGGCCAGAGGAGGCGGTGGTGGAATTCCCTCCTCTTGCTCGCATGGGACTGGATCAGCACCAATACTAGTATTCGACGATCCGTCGGAAGAAGAAGGAACTGTTGCTAGTGTGAGTGAGGACTCACGACGTCTCGAGGAAGAGGGCTTCTCGAATGACATCGAGCCGCCCAAGGAGAGTGGAGGAACAAGACTGGGCGCCGGCTGATGGACGAGATGCACCTTTCGCCTCCCTCCCGGGGTTATTAGCGGAGACTTGTTGCTGTTAAAAAGCTGTTCAAGATCCGTTCTTCCCCACGATCCCATGCTATCCATGCTGTCTCCCAATTTTTCTTGCTCTTCAGAATCGGCACCGGGTGGTGGCTTGTTGTTCCCTCGTGCAACCTTTTGAGCTGTTGCTTTTGCCGTCTTTTCCTTCTTGTCCTTCTTGGCAGAGGAACTCCTCGCTCCTCGCGGAGGCAATGCCATGGTGTCGCGGTTGGTCAGTTGTACTTGATGCATGATGCATTCCAAGTAGTAAAAAATAAGATTGCCAGAAATGCAAATTATTCTGGATTACTTTTATCTGCTGTATGGAGTGAGTGCATGCTGTAGCATAGTATTCAAAGGATTATCTTTTCCCCTCTAAACTCTAAGCTTTCCGCTTTGCAAGTTGCCCGATCACCGCAAAAAAGAACATACTGGTAGTTTTTTCATATGATGAGATTGACAATACGAGTAAGTGTAGAGGGGCATCGACGTTCCTGGGGATTTTACCGGGAAAAATGATTATGCCCCGGACATAGTAGAAATGTCAACAGGTATAAATGTTCGTGCCATTCGGGATTGAAATCCGTGAAGAAGGGAGCGAAGCTTGAGGCGCTGGCAGCGCGTGGGCGTATTGCCTCGTCTTGTGCGTGTCTGGTGGCGCTGAAGCGCGTTGGAGTTTGGGGGATGCGCGCGCTGGCGGGCGCATTGTGTAGTGTACTGTAGTAGGAATAGCAATAGGCAAAGCAATTAGTTGTATGAAGACGTTCGGAGTCCTACGTTGCCAGTTATGCATGGAAGAGAAGCTTGCAATTCTACGTGCCCACTGGGAACAGCCCGAGCTACTACTCAACTCAATTATTGAGGTCGAGGAAAGCTGCAAGCATAGGACTAGGTTCCATCGTCAAGCGACAACACCACAATTATCGGATTGGTGAACAGGTTTTAAAAACGTCAGCACTGTCCCGCCCAAAGGGTAAGGGCGGGATAAGGGCAGGACGGGGGGCGGGACAACGCGGCTGAGTGAGTCCCGCCCTTACTCCGTAACCTTCCCCCTCACGGTGCTTGGGGACTGCCCCAAGTAAAGATGTGCCGTAGGGCTGGTACTAAAGTCAATCACAAGCTGAGAGCACATCATACGAGTTCCGCGTGTAATAACACAACACATTTGGGAATCAGGGAATGCTCTCGAATGCACTCACGGATAGTCGCTTGCAGCGAGTTTGTGTGCGAACCCATTACATCGATCAAAAACAATCTTGAACCGATACATTCAATACCAAAGCACAACTTTCGACCGTATTGGGGAAGCATCATTACAATCCTTTGGAGTGATGCCGAAATGCCTCCCATCACCATGATTTTAAGGCCTCATAGATGGCTAGAGTGTAGTAGTAAATAGAACACATGAGATGACACTACTCAAAGATCTTTAGTGTCCCCCCCCACTATTACAACTATTTGACATCTTTCTTGAGTCTTTCTAGCGTCATCTAGGCTTCGAAAGTTAGCATTGAATTGATGTAGAGTTTACCGCGATGTTGCCCGTAGCTGTCGTTCGGCGTCTGTCGTTCGATCCAATGTCGACTGCTTCGATTGTTGTTTGGTACTTAATTTACGTGGAAATCCACGATGGTACTTGCTCTACGGCACATCCAGCGGCCAAGCACCGTGGCTGTGTACCGGCAGTCTCTATTTACAGGTATTTCGTTCCGTACAATCAACGAGTGAGTACCAGTAAGAGTACAAATAATAGTAAACAATGACGATGAATGATGGACCGGGACCCCTTTCGATCGATCCACCCCTGAGCGGAAGAAGATTCTGCTGCTAACCCACGAGTCCTCCCCTTCGATCTTCCAGAAATATGATGGTGGTGGAGCAGCAGCATTCGCGAGCAGCGAAGCTCGATTGTTTATCCGGCCGACGACGCACGTCGTGCGCTCGTCTGCCGGCCCGGCGGTGTAGAAGCAATAAGATGTTTGATTTTTTCGATGCCTTCTACGACGAGGAGGGATAGATGCGATCAGTTTTGTAATGTGTGTTTGATTTTATACGCAAAAAATTTCCTTCGGGAAGTCGTGGCCATCATCATCATTATCATCATTGTCCATTAGTCCACCATTCAAGTTCGACGTTTGGTGATACTGCTGGCGTTCTTTGCTGGATGCTCGATTTCGCCGTAAGCTCGCACTTCTTTCGGTCAACTCTCCCCAAGATGGAGGGCTGGGTCTCGATCGGTGTCGGGAGCGCTTACTATTACTACTTCCAGGAGAAGAATCCTTGCTTTGAATCGAGAACTGGCGAGCAGGTGCTGTCGGCGTGGAGGATGATCGCCGAAACCGACAAGGCTCTGCTGGTACTTCTTCTTCGTCCCCGTTGTTGCTGCTGGCATCGCTTGAGCGAAAAGTGGTGCCACCACTTTTGAGTGAAAACGAGCCACTCGAATGCGAGCTGTTGCCGATTGATGACGTCTCAAAACTGCAATTGCGCGATGGTGGTGGTGCTCGGTCTGTGGCACATGTTTTGAAAGAGGTTTTCAAATTCGAGGGACACGAGTTGTGTCTCGTTTTGCGCCCGGACGCACTGCGCCTTCGTGGACTTGGCATTACAGGAGACGAGAACGGAGACTCCCACCTGCTGCTGGAGACGCTTGGACTCTCAACCGGCGGCCCTACTAGCGGAAGAACGTCTGGTCGTTCTTCGAATGGAAATGAGCCCCGAGAGTGCCAGCTTCTTGGCGTTGTTGACGGAGAAGGGTCTGTAGCACATGTCCTGAAAGAATTCCGCGGGGAGAGAGTAGCTTTGAGATTCGAAGAAATGCGCTTGGGATTTGGCATCGCTGGAGACGAGACCGGAGACTTCCATCTACCGGGGCACTTGTCGACAAGCGGCACCGATGAATCCTTCGAAGACCAGCGATGATCGTTCATGCTGTGTCTTCGTTTTGATAGTAGTAGCGCGGGTTCCCCTTCTGTACAATAGCCAGCCGAAGAAAATTTGATGCCGGCATCACATCCTACTTCCCCTTCTCGTGGATCTTTGATAGTATGGCGGCGTTTTTGTTGAAAATCAACCGTCATCATGGTCATGGCGGTCTGGTTAGATGATAATATAATTGAGACTCGCCTGAGAAAAACAATAATGGTATGATGTGATGAAAAAATTAAATTACCTTTCTTCCAATAATAACGCGGGAAAGGTTTGGGAGGGCGTGTAAATAATACCGGTATCGGTATTGTAGCTACTAACTAGAGTGGGCGGGGGAGAAACAATTATGCCGGCCCGAGAGTGATCGATTGGGGAATACTATGGTTGTCAAAGCAAACATCATATATGCCTCTGAGTTCTGGACGGCGGAAAGCACGCATGAAGGAATCTCCCTGGAGATCATAATATTTTACAGTATTATGATTTATGACCATGGATATTCATTATTCCGATCGCACAAATGCTAGAAAGTATATGCCCTTTCCCCGAGTGAATTTTTGTTCCTGGGTATTATTGTTTTACTATGATGTCGTGCGTGGCGGAAAAACTAGATGGCGGTTCCAATCTGATGTTCTATCCGCTGTACGTAATACTGCATGCACGAGTACCGGTATGATACTTGAACTACTGTGAATGTAGTCGAAAAATAATCTACCATAAAATCTACTAACAATAACACGGGGTTCTCATCTCCGAAATCGTACAAGTCGGTGCGCTCTCACCCCTTTTGGACGCGAAATGCGTCAAGTCGGTTGGAGAGCCGAAAGCACACGGTGGGCACGCGGTGTCAACAAGTCGCGAAACACAACAGTAGCTAGTATTATGATGCATCTCGTAGCAGTACTTGTACAACTACTTGTACTTGTACTCGTCTCTACTCTAGCTAGAGCTACTAGCTAGTAGTAGAGTAGAGAGCTGAGGTAATTTAGTAACTACTGTCACTCTAGTAGTACTAAGTACTATATCGTAAAGCAGCGAAGTACTAGTACTACTACACTCTGTGGCTGCTTTACGATATTACAAGTACTGACTAAAAATAATTCTAGAGAGTCGCTAGCTTGCTCGCTGATGGCACTACACAGTACTACTACTAGGAATGCGCGGTGCTTTCTTTTATGTTTCTTTGGGTGCCATTTGCTGTTCCTCGAGAAGAAGCTTGGCATGGAATAAAATTCGTGGGGCCGCCGTATGAAGATTCTCACGTGCTGCTGCTGCTGCTGCTGCTGCTGTTACCGTCGTCCTTTATCATGACGAGCATTATTGTTATTGCGTTGGTGTGAATTGTTTTGTCGAAAAATGCGATGAAAACGAGCGACGCGGAGGTCGATTTGCGGCGCACAGACAGTACGGTACAGTAGAATTTTTTTCAACTACACAGTAGTGCGTGAACGTTTTGAGGGGTTGTGAACGTGCGTGTTGTTATCGTCCAGCGTCTGTTCTTTGTCGGGTAGAATAAAACGTCGCAAAAGGCGACGAAACGAGCGACGCGGCGGTAGATTTATTTTTCAGCTACCGTCCGAAATCTACTTTCTTCAGTCACCGTAGACCTATTTCTACATACGGGAAATCCGCATCTGGTAGAAAAGTACGACTTCGGTAGATTTTTCAGGGTTATGTGCCCGTATCTCTCCTCTACTACCGGTACCGGTACCGCGGATTCCCTGCAGGTCAACACGGAAAAGCACGGTCCAAATAACATTAAATGAGATTCTCAAATGCACGACTAATGGGGCTGCGTACTTTCCAGAAATTGAGCGGAAAACTATTTTAGTCCTTTTGTCCGTAAATCCTACGAGATTTTTGTATCATACCAGCATTCTTTTGGCCGCCAATGCTCTTCACCGCATCTCACCGTGTAAAGGACAGTCATGTAGTAGAAATAATCAGACCACAAGCTACAAGTATCGCTAGAAAGAGAGACTTCTCAGAGGAGTCGTCGTCATAACAAGGTACCACAGGTACCAGTAGCTACAACTACCGGTACGACTGCCGACTTTCGTTAGCCACGTAAGCACGCGGTCGAGGGACAGACGCGGACGCATGAAACCACGAGTAGACTACATAATGGACGGACGTTACTAAACGTCACCTGATTTATTTACTGCACTGGTGCATGCAGTTAGTACTGTACCGGTTTACCGGTATGATAAGGTATGTACTGTACCGCCAGTAGAGTTAGTATGGGCGGGGTTGGAACCTGTACCTGCCCTATTTTTAGCGATCACAGATGCGACACGAAACACATACCGGTACTTAGTATCATGGCGCAGCGCGATGCGATCGATCCGCCATCTATCATCACCACATTCTCACTCAACCGATGAAAGAATTGCAAACGAGCGAGAATTGAGAGTACAGGATGACTTCATTCCGATTATCGCCGTATTCAATAATACAGTAATATTTCATCAAACAAGCGAATCCGTTGAGCTCATAATCGGCCTCGACATTTGAAATAATTGTTTGACAAATTGTCGGAGATTGGAAGCAAAGGTACCATGTCGGGTTCAAGTGCGATATCTCGCCGCCAGAAGGTATCGCTCGATGCATCGTCAGTGGAAGTGGAAGTCCTGGAATTGACGGGTAGCTTCGAGTCCGTGCAAAGCACAGAAGGATCTGAGACATCGGCCGGGATCAGCGCTAATGCTGTCCGAGAAGAAGAAAGAGAGTTCTTTCAGAAAGCAAGAAATTGTCTTTCGCCCGGAGGCTTGTTCCGTCACGTCGTGCATTTCTACGCCGAGAGGAAACTTGTTATCTTCTTTTGGATTCACTTTGTCAGTACAATCATCATTTGGTTTCATTTTGGTCTCGTCAAATTTGAGGAGCTAAAGAAAACCGTCCCTGAAGGAGCTCCGAGATATTGGATGAAACGCGTCATTCCTGCGATTGAGTTTGGAAGGTAAGAAAACGCGCGATTCTCTTTACGAACCCTTTTTGATCCCGTATCTCAACCGTCTACCCGTATGTACTATGCATCTTTCTAGTATGCATGCAATCCTTTTCCAGATGACCCTTATACCACTTACCATGTCCAGATATACTATCGCTTCTCTGTCAGATAGCATCGTCGATAAGATTGTACCACTCAATCGAACTCTTCGGATGCATATCCACTTGGGCTACGTGATGATTTCAATTGTTTTCTTCGCAACTGCATTATTCTTTACATTCTTCGGAATAAACTGTGTGGAGGGCGACGAAACTTTCTGCGCGAAATTCACTTCTGAGATTATGATAACGGTAGGTACAAGAATACCTAAGGAGCACCTGCTGTGCACTCTTATTCTATCTCAAATTGCATCTGCTTCTTGTTCCTGATTCCAAAGGGCTACGCAATTCTGTTTATGTTTCTCGTGGTTCTCGGAACTAGCTACTTTCGACACAAGATCCCGTATGAGCTCTTCTATGCGGTTCATCACATTGTTTTCATCATGTTTTTCGTTACCATCGCGCATACCTTTGATATCGAACAAAGATCAGGAAGGAAGGAGAGGAGCCAAACATTTATGTGGTTCTCCTCTACTCTGGCTTTTTACATGTGCGACCGCGCTGCCATGTACATCAATCACTGGTATGATACAAAACTTCAAGGATCGTCCGTGGTTACTGGTAGCGATGGCTCAAGGACCATTCTGCTTCGTGTGAAGCGTCCTGCTTTGCTTCGGTTTAGCCCGGGACAGTACGTGTTCTTGCGGATGAATAAGATTGATAACTTCTGGCACCCTTTCTCCATCGCCTCGTGCCCAGATTCTTCAGAACTTGAGTTCTACATCGAGGTCTATGGAGAAAAATCGTGGACGGCATCCCTATGGAGTTTTCTTGAGTCAAAGGAAGGAAACTCTTTGAGGGTCGAAGTGATGGGTCCCTACGGTACATCAATCGCCAAACCTGGAAGTAACTCCCATGTACTGGCGATCGGGGCAGGCACGGGTATTGTTCCAGTCCTGAGTCTATTCAAGGCGCACGTCAGGGATTTACTTCAACTTGATCCGAACCGTTTCTTTGCAGAAATTAAGAGCCGTGAAAGAAAGGTCAGAATGATGGAAATCGCTGAGGAGGCAGTAAAAGGATCAATGATTTCCAAGGCAGCTTCTGGGTGCAAGCGAGACCACGGAGATCATGATCGTCTGGTCAGTCGAAACAATGAGCTGAGCGGCGTCATCCGCAGAAGCGTGAATCGCCACGAAAATTTGGCAACTGACATTGAAGTCAAAAGCAATATGAAGATGATGAAGAAAGCGGCATCTGATGCTACAAGGTCCATTTGGGGCGTATTTTTTCTTGCGTCACTTCCTGTGATGGGAATAACCCTATTTGGACTCACTGTGTCTTGGAATACTATTCCCATTGATCTCCATCCCAACATGATGGAGATATTGAAGATATTTACCATTGTGTTTCAAGCCCTATTCGGTGTGGTGGCTTTATTCATTTGGGACTTGAAGGGAATCTTGGCGTTTGTCGACGTGGCGGTCGTCGTCGCCAGCCCTTTCTTGGACGCCCATTTTTTCCGGATTTGC
The DNA here is from genome assembly GCA_956465555.1 of Nitzschia sp. pyKryTriq1. Taxonomy (NCBI): domain Eukaryota; phylum Bacillariophyta; class Bacillariophyceae; order Bacillariales; family Bacillariaceae; genus Nitzschia; species Nitzschia sp. pyKryTriq1. The sequence continues at coordinate 309,598 of OY101124.1, forward strand.
GATACACTTGGTTCCTTGAGACCCGTCGACATCTTTATCTACTCCTTGTTCGTTCTGTACATGACGGGACGCCTGTGGGACAAGACCGTTTCACCTCGCCATTCAACTTGGCAGGAAGCTTCACAATTGGGATCTGCGTCGAAAGTCGTCGAGAAGTTTACGTTGGTGTGGACAACTAAATGTGCTTCTCAGGTGTCTGCTTTGTTACCTTCCATCGCGGCGCAGTGGGAGATCCTCGTATCCACCTGGGGTCTTGAAAATGCTTTGGAAGCCTGCAGGTAAGTTTTCATTGAGCCTACATGAGTAAGCACTGCCTCCTAAGTGCGGGGCACCTTCAAGTTTGGAACCGGGACTACTTGCCATATGGCTCTCTGAAAGCCTAACAAAACCCATTGTATCACTCTCTGCTCTCGTATAACAATAGTATTTCCATCCATGTTACTGATACAGATGAAACCGCATGTAACAAGCTCCGTTCGGAAATTTGTTTCACAAGTCTCTTTCTCAGTGGAGCCATCAAGTTTGGTCGGGCCGATCTTGAGCGCGTTATCGAAAACCACAGCATCGACTTGGTGTGCACGCGCAGCAGCTCACATTCTCTCCTTGTGTTTTGCGGTAGTCCCCGTCTTGCCGGAGAGCTGCACGCATACAAAATTTCCAATGATATGATCCTGGCCATCACCGGAAGCAAGAAGCATCAGATGGATTTCATCGGTGAATGCTATGGTGGACCCAAACGAGAAACTTCTACGATTGTTTCGACTGATGGTAAGGATGACATGGAGTCCGAAGTTCCTTTGACAACTCGAAAGTCGATGAGGTACAGCAGTCTTCGAAAGAACAACAGTTTGAACGAGATTCTCGATTTGCTCCCCGCGGGCGCCAAAACGAGCGACGACATGGGCACCAACCAGCAGGACAAGAAGAATGGAACCGACTCACCGCACGTCCGCTTCGGACAAACATGGGAATGCTAAGTTGGAAAGTAATCAACATGCGCCCGTAGCCGCAAGCTACTACTACTTCTCAAAAATCAATCCGTTTTAGCACATACCGGTATCAACAGGTTTCGGTGCATATCAAAAGATGGGAGTGTGGAGTTGGAAATCAATCAACCTACGAATACTTCCCAATCCGTCTCTCAAGCGCAGACAAGTTTCGTAGTAGGTATGTATCGTCTGTGCATGCATAGTATATCATTCATAATTATTTATAATCATAACATTATCATTCATCACGCATATTGGTCCACTATTAGTATTTGTAGAGTATCGTACATAGGTCCAACTTGATGCACTCAAAAGGCGTCAAAGGACATGTTGTTAGACAGATCGGGACAGATACAGATAGTGCTGGTAGTAGTAGCATACGGTAGATGAGAAAAGTAGATAGGAAAAACAAGTCGGCTTATTTTGGATTTAGAGTAGTGCACATGAAGTATTGTTGATTTGATTTTAAAAAAGTGCAATGCTGTTCTTCTTGGCTATGGTGTGAGTAAGCGAGTGAGTGTGTCAGTTAGTTGACTACTATGTTGCCACCACAGATGGCTCTGGGGATGCGATGACTTGCTCGGCGAGTTCGAGTTCTAGTTCGCCTTGTTCTTCATCTTTATTGTCATTTGTCTTGGTCTCGTTCTCTGCTGCTGCTGCGTCGTCTTCGTCTTTGGCTGCTCCTTTTCCATCCTCGGAAGGGAAATGAACACTTTCAAACAACTCGCTGGTTCCAGGTGGAGGAGGAGTCGCTATGAATAGTTGTTGTTCCATATTCTTGAGTGTTTCTGCAGTCTGATACACGACTGCACATTCATTCGTCATTTGCTCGAGTTCCGATTGTCGATGTTCGAGTATTTCAATACGTTCTTGCAAGACTTCAATGCCTCGTTGCATGGCCTTGTGCGATAGTTCAATTTGATTCAAAGCCTCGGCATGTTTCTCATAGTTTTCTTGCTCTTGCTCTTGCTCTTGTTCTTGTTGCTTCTTTTTTAGTTCCTCTTCGGACAAGGATGATGATTCTTCGTCTTCTTTTTCAGTCGTACTGTTTGTGTCACTTTGTTTTTGCTGTTGTTGCTCTTGCTGCTGTTGTTGCTGCTGCTGTTGCTGTTGTTCTTGATATTGTCGAAGTTGAGTGCGATAACTCATTAATCGCGTTCCCACAAAGACTTCCTTTTCCAGTAATTGAGCGAGTTTGACATGTGCGGCATCCAATTCCTCGTGGATTTGTTGGAGCTCTTGGACTTCTTCCGGAACATCCTCTAAAAACTCGCGGAGATGTTCTCGCGTCTGAGGATCCAGCTGTTCCGTTTGCCGACGCATACCGCGGAACTGTCGTTCTCTCAAACTATGAATCAGGGATTGAAAGATCATTGTATGATGTTGGTTGCTTGTTGTATGTTATATGTTATATGATGTGTGTAGACGTTGTTGTATAGTTGCCCGGGGTATAACAAGGAATAGGAGTAGTGGAGATGTTGTGTGCTGTTTTTGTGAATGAATGATCTGATCGCTTCTCATCGCGTATCTATCGCGTATCTATCGCGAGAGAAAAAGCTTCGCAGCTTTCTCGCGGAGAGACATGCGACGCGCTGCAGAGCGAAAAGTGCGCGTGCGCGGGGCGCTTGCTGACGACGGACGGAAGACCGACGACGGATGGGCGATATGACTACTCTGTCTCTACCGGTAACGGTATTGCCGCATCATCGACGATATGCTCCTCGCTGCGTGTGGAGAGCAATACCTCATCGTACACGTACCGCGCGGCACCGATACTCGAAGACGACTACTATAGCTAGAAGGTAAAGAGAGAAATTCAAATTCAGAGAAGGGTAGATTGGCTGTCAAAAGGTCGTACACCAGACTAGAATAGTCTACTCGAGAGCAAGTAACTAATAGGAGGGTAGTATATCCCTAATGAAAGGATGCATGCACGGTAGGTAGTAGTAGTACTAGACTCACACGCGCTTTACAATTACACTCTTCCTTTTTTTTAAACGACGAGGCGACGCCGATGTGCTGGTACAACTAGCCTATGCATACTACTACTACTACTACTACTACTACTCGAAGTACCCGGAGACCGATGAGATTTACATTATCATTTCTTCAGGAAACAATCGTTGGACGATGTCGAGTTTGCTCATTTCCACAAACCTCGAAATACAATCACTAACGCCATACGATAGAATCACCTTGGAATTGTTCCGTCGTAGTGCTACTAGCATACTGTCCAGATCATCATCGTCAGCAGCAGCAGCACGAGGTACTCGTCTCTCCGTCGTCGTCGTCGTCTCTTCTTCTTCTTCAACAGCAACCACCTTGTCTACCATTCCCGTCACAAACGTAATTCGAGGACAGTCAAAGGACACTCCTCCCATGGTCAAGGGATCGAAACGTTCGCTCCACAAGGGATGGCCCGAATCGGATTCCTCGGAATAGCCGAGACAAAAAAGACCCGATCGTGCCACAATGCGATACGGAAATGTCGGCTCGATGGCAATGAATCGTGAAAAGTAAGAGTTGGGAATCACACCTTTGGGCAATATTTTGCCTGGAAAGATGGTCTTGGGATGAACCACTGCCAATAATAACCTTTTCGAAGTAGTACTGTTCGAGGAACGAACATCTGGAATCCAGACGCAACAGGCCGATCCACGATCGGGCATGTAGAAACCTTTTTTGGTGCGCCGGTTGATCGTTCTTCCTTGATAGAGTTGTTCATCAATCGTATGAAAGCTGGGAGGGATTTCTTCCCAATCCAACGTCGCATTGAACCGTGGTGGAGGAGGAGTAATGTTCTGGTGCCGACACTTGGTCTCCAAGTCGACCCAGCGGACATCATGAGGATTGCCTCGTGGAAAATGACTGACCATGGTAGCATTGGTAGAAGGGTCGACAAAATACAACAAATTCTTGGAACTTCCATATCGTTCTCTGGAACTTGCCTTTGTTGTGGGATCTGTCACCTCGTACGTTCCATACACAGGACAGGCGACATGCCGACTGAGCCAAACATGGAGCGAGGGTCGTAAGGATGACTGGTCGTGATGCTGCTGCTGCTGGCCGGCGGCAGCATCTTCTTTTGAAAACGCCAAGGGAAGCCGGACGGTGGAGGGTGCTGGTGGTTCTGGCATTTCCTGCTTCCTGCCATCCTTGATAGTGCTGCTGCTATTATTCTCAATACCATCATCATTACCATCATCATTATCATGATCATCACCACCAATTGTCAAAAACAATTCGGCAATGTAATTTCGAGTCGTCAGATAGAGTCGTTCTTGCGGATCTTGATCTTCTTGATGATCCTCGCTCTTCTTCTTCTTCTTATTCTTATTCTTTGGCAACACAAAGAGCCGAAAATCTTGATAATTTCTTCCCAATACCGGCGGCTGATGATGATGACGTCTTCCTGTTTGATGATCATGATGATTGTTGTTCTTATCGTTTGCTAAAGTCACCACTGTATCGACGACAATATTGAGATTGGAATCCAACAAGGCCAATCCCAAATAATTGTCAAAGGGGGGTTGATCTTGGACGTTCCAGGAACGACCTCCACTCATCATTTGGAATTTGATATCGGTAGGGAAACAATTGTGGACATGAGTCACGCGATACGAAGACAAATAATAAACGTCCATACTATCGTGTTGTTGTTGTTGTTGTTGTCGTGGTTGTGGTTGTGGTTGTGGTTGTGGTTGTGGTTGTGGTTGTTGCTGTTGTGGATTCTTCTTCTTGGCCGAGGATGACGACGACGACAACAACAACATGGCAGAAAGTTGCTGTCGGAGCCTCACTGGCAATCGAACAATGCTTGGATTGATTTCGAATAAATGTGTCTTTTGTGGATACACATTGGAGGAATTTTGAACGTATTCGGTCCAATTATTGTTGTTGTTGATTGCTAATGTTGCTGTTGCTGTTGCTGTTGCTGTTGCTGTTTTCTTTTTCTTTGTCGTCGATGATGAGAATGCTGATGAGGATGATGGTAATGCCGGCGGCAGACGATGCTCTTGAGGAATCGAAGGCAGATAATGAGTGACCGCCCGATGGACTGGAGGAGCGGCTTCGTCAAATCTCCAATAATAATAGCGACTTGCTGATGTTGTTGTTGTTGATGATGGCGGTGATGATACTCCTGGCATCCTGGTGATGCTGGAATCTTTGTTGTTGTTGTTGTTGTTGTTGTTCCTATCCTTCACCTGCATCGTTGTTGTACGATTCGTCGCCACCACCATACTGCTACTGCTGCTGCTGCTGTCCGACTGATGGTGGTGTATCGAACGATGTTGCAACATCAAGGACATGAGTGTCCAGCAGGATATCAAAATCGCAAATACGAGTATGAGGAGCTGCTGCCGTCCTCCTCTTCCTCTTCCTCGTTCTTGACGAAGAATAGTATTATTGGATCTCATTATTATTTGTTGTTGTTGTTGTTGCTGCTGCTGCTTATGCTGCTGTTGCTGTTGCTGTTGCTGTTGTTGTTGTTGTTGCTACGGTTGCGTTATATGTATATGGAGTATTCGCAGTGTATGTACGTGTAGTCTACGCATCATATCATTATGCGCTGTATGTGATAGATATTATTAGGTTGAACTCGCAGGTATTAGTACTTTAGGAGTATATTATGTACAAATCACAAAAGCTCTCGTGGTCGTTCCATCATCATCATCATCATCATCATATCATCGCATCATCACACAGCAAACAAAAGGCCGCACATCATCGCGTCATACGAAATATCAAGCAAAAAGATCTCGCGCGTGTTGAATGAATGAATGATGATATTACTACTGGTACTGTAGAATAATGACTTGTAGAATGATGACCCTTTTGTGACTACTACTTTTTCGTTCGGTCGCGAGCTCTGCGAGGTTTTCGGAGGATCCTTTATCCGTCCTTCGGAGTTGCGCCGAAATCAATCCTCCCATTAAAAAAAAAAAATCATGACCGACCATGACGCGGCGCTACCGCGCACGACGACTCGCATCACTGATAGATGCGAGACGATGCGACTCCTCCTGCATAATATGCACTCGACGCGTGATATACAATAATAGGGAGCGAGAATGACTTATTGTTACTATATCTATATGCTATACGAGTGCTATAGTAGCAGTGTAGTCTAGTAGAGCAAAAGCATGGCAGCAGCAACAACAGCAACAGCAACAACAGCAGCGTCATTGAAGGAACAAAAGGAAGCCTTTGTGACTGGACACGATGGTACGACGCCTTGGGAAGTCTTACTGGTATGCCTTTCGGCGCCAATCAGTTTGGCCTGTTATCGTGCTGTCATTCATTTCATGCATATCATCATCATGATCATGATCACTCGTCGTCGTCGTAAGCGTCGTGATTCGACAAGACCAAAAGCACCAGCGTCGCCAAAAATAGTAAGAATAATACTATTAAAGCAGTTCTGGCACATCCTCTTGGAAGCCATGCTTGTATGGTTTCCCATGGTATTGTGTCAAACCAATTATTTGTATCCCTATGGAGTCGGTGTCATGATCCTTCAACTCAGTGTGACGGCAGCGGCAGCGGCAGCAGCAGCAACGTCGGTTCTTCGGCAAGCGGGAGTGCAAGAAGAATCATCATCACCTATTGCTGATATTACTACCGCCACGACAACAACAACGAACAATACAACAACAACAACCACAACAAATGCATCACAACAACAAAAACAACAACAACAACAACCACGGCGATTGGACTTTTTGACGGCCTATCGATCTTCCATCTTCTATTTGACATTTATCGCCATTTTGGCAGTGGACTTTCATGTCTTTCCTCGACGATTCTGTAAAACCGAAGTGGCAGGCTTTGGATTGATGGATGTGGGTGCCGCCAGCTTTTGTCTTTCGGCAGGATTGGTCTCACCGACAGCTCGAGGAAGAGGAAGAGGAGGAGGAGGAAAATCCCGACATTCTTCTTCTATCCTCAATTTCCGCAAACTCATGCTGCATACCATGCCTTTGGTCGTCTTGGGCATCCTTCGAATCGTCACCAATCGAGAATTGGAATATCAAGAGCATGTTTCGGAATATGGTGTCCATTGGAACTTTTTCTTTACCATGGGAGTCTTGGCGCTAGTACCACCCTTGTTGGCGTCTATTATTATTACCAATAAAAAAGCAGCATCGGTATCATCATCACCATCGGCATCACCATCATCATCATCATCGGCATCGGCATCAGCGTCGTGGAAAGTTCCAGCCGTCATCATGCTGGTGTATCAAATTGTCCTTTCGTTGGGAGGTGGACAAGATTTTATTGAAACGGCGCCTCGCCAATGTCCATCATGGACCGAGAATGATAAAGCATCATCATCATCATCATTATCATCGACGTCATCGCCGTCCTTGTTGGATTCGTATCTTGCCACTGTTATTTGTCATTTCTTTTTTGCGAATCGAGAAGGGATCTTGGGATGTTTGGGCTATTTGAGCTTGTACTTTTTCGGTGAATGGCTTGGTTGGGAATATTTGTGGAAGCAGCAGTTGCAGCAGCACGAAGCAATGGCATCACAACAGCAACAAGCATCACCACCATCATCATCAGCATCATCACGACCAGCCGGTGGACTCTTTCGAGTCGCGGTGGGTTTATGGATTCTATTGGGATTTCTTCACTGGGACCTCGGAATTCCCATTTCGCGACGATCTACCAACGCCACCTTTTGTATTTGGGCTGCCGCTCACAATGTCACGCTTTTGACTCTTTTGCAATGGACCATTCCATCATCATCATCATCATCAACAACAGCAACGACCTCCAGCAGTAATTTGTCATCGTCCCAAAATGAGGATGTTGTTGTGGACAGTGTTCCGCTGGTATGGGATACGGTCAATCGGTATGGCCTGGTCATGTTTTTGATTGCCAATCTACTGACAGGGCTGGTTAATTTGACCGTACCGACCTTGGAAATGTCGGATCCAGCCGCGTTGGCTATTGTATTTGGGTATATTTGTGCGGTCGGTATGGCAGCCTTGTTGCTAGACATTCTGTTTACAAGAAGTATTATAATATCACGGTGGGGGTGGTGGGCGGAAAGAAACAAAGCAGATTAGAATAATATGCGATTCTAATAATAATAGATGAAACAGGATATGCTGTCTCATCGCGTCTGACTTTAATTACGAAATACCGTCTGATTCAATTATTTGTAGTGCATGGTCATTAGCCCATCATCTGTGCAAGCGAGGATGAGTGCTGCCGGGGGGCTAAAAAGGGAATCAATAGAACAGCGCCCAAAATAGCTGCGCCCAGAAAACGAAGAAATAATACCGGCAATGAAGCTCCTGCACGCGGCGGTGCCATTTCAGCAGGTATTATTAGCTTGTTTCCTCCATTCATTTTGCTTGGAAGGGATTGGCAAACATCGATGATCAAGGTCGAGCCAGCTGGGATAATCACTTCTGTAGCAAATTGAATCGACCCCGGGAAACATTTCACGGGTACGACATTCTTGCCAAGAGTTACCGATATTCTTCTTGAACCACCACTGGTATCCTTCGAGTGCAAGATCTGGGTACTACTACTAGAGGCCAGGCGCTTCAAACGAATGCTTCCATAATGGCATTCTACGTATATGCGACCCGTAGTTGTTTTTTCGTCCCACTCCTGTCGATACTGGCCCCACCCGTCTTCGACTACCAACAAACAGGAAAACTTGTCTTGGCAAAACTTTGGATCGTACGACAAGGTACCCATGGTGGAATCGTAGTTAAATCCACATGCTTGATCATACAATCCCCAGGCCGCCATGGCTCGAACATACAAGAGACCACATTCGGGTTCATTCCAAGGGCTTCGATTGACTCCTGAGTGCCGGTTTCGAATCTTTCGAGCCCATGCCAATGCCATCTCGGTATTACCCTCATAAATCATCGCCGCAATGACTGGATAGGAAAAGCCAGTGGAAACCAAGTCGTCGTAGACGTAGCAGCCAGGAAGCTTTCCGTGGGGATAGGTGTTGACTCGAACACCCTCGTCTCCATTGTAGAAATGTTTCTGGAAATCTTCAAAGGGCGGTTTGGCCACTTGATTTTGTTGGAAAATGGACTGACGTGCAGCTGCCTCGTGCTCTGGATCCAACACCGTTCCAAGTCCCGCCGCCAAGGAAAGAGCCACCGCACAAAGTTGATCAATGAAACATCCAGTCCCATAACTGTGGGCGCAATTGGTCTCGTCCACGTCGGCAATATAGTATTGAAAGTCTTCCTTCCAACAGATTTGTTCATACGCCTTGGCCGCTTTGACACTGTTCTGTTGGCATTGGCTAGCAAACTCGCTGTCGCCCATGAGTTCTGCCATGATTGATGTGACTCGGAGCGCTGTGATCCAATAAGTTCCAATAAAAGTGTTGGCACCTTGCATGGCCGTGTCGTAGGTGTTTTTTTGTTCGCCTCGAATGACGCAATCCTCATCATCGTCTTGGACAAAATGTGCCAAGACAATTTCCATTTGTCGTTTCACATTGGGCCATACTTGAGCCAAGAATTCCAATTTCGAATCGGCTTGTTTGACTACCAAATATACCTTAATCACACAGGCTAAAGATCCATCAATGGCAAATCCTGCCGTCCCAAAGCGCATCGAACATCCCTCTTGAGCATCGAAATTCAAAATGAAATTGCTGTGTAGCATGTTCTTGGCCAAGTCGGGATAGAGTCTCTCCATCAATATGGAATAGCCATAGACATGTGTACAATTCAGAGGGCAACACTGATTGCCTTCGTTGCCCAAGACGATCCCTTGTTGTGTCCAAAACATACTCGGACTTCTCAAGACGCTCACTCGGCCTGCTGCACTCTCCAAGAGTTCCCATGGAATGGTGGTAGAGTACAAAATCTCCACGTACTTGCGAGTCGTTTCCAGTAGAGAATCTAGGCGGGGTACTACATCCCCTACCACATCTTGTGCACTGCCGTACCAATTCTGATAGTAGTTGCCCAATATAGGAGAAGGAAGATGGGGCCGATCGGAATAGCTGGGACGATTAGGAAAGTACCACGTCAAGAGGAATTGACACGTTCTGGTCGATTGGGGCGGTATTGTCAGGCTTTGTGTCACGCCTCCAATATACGTATGGCCCCGTGGAGATGGGTCGGTCGGGGTCGTATACGTGGCCGGGTCTTGTATCTTGCCTTGACAAAATCGTTGCCACAAAAAGACTTCCGACTTTTGATCTGCCACCAGCAAACCTGGTCTCCAAGTAGTAGAATCATCATCATCAGTATCACAACAACCGCCTTTTGGTGATGCTGGTTGGACAGCCACAAGTGCCAAGGATCCTTCTCGGGAGGCTTCTAACGATGTGTTTTGACTGGTCATGGACCATCCGGCATATCCACCGCCACCACCGCTGCTGCCGCAACAAGACGATTCTTTACGCGGGTAATAAATGGGCGTATTGACATTGGACTGCCAAAATTCCGTATTGGTGCTCTCACCCACACTTGATTTCCCATCCCATCCCACCAGATTCAACGTCGATTGCAGCAACGAGACATCCACCGAGTCGGTGTCACTAGGATTGTGAACGGTAAATGTAAAGACTGCCATGGGCAAGGACGAGTCTTTGGTATTTCCAGGGATCAATGGTGTCATACATTCCAGCTGGACTTGGACGGGAAATTCGTCCGGCATGTCGTATTGGAGAGTCGCAATCGGATACTGGCATTTGGCAGTCAAGGAAGGAATCCCGGGAAGTTCTTGCATCCGACGAACTTGAGCGGGAGTGACATGCGATTCTTCACTGAAATGTTTCCGACGATTTTCCACAGTGTAATTTTGGGGGGTTTGTAGGACAAAGGAGTATTGCTGCTGCTGCTGCGGCGTCCCGCCTACATTATTGTTTGTTGTTGTTGTTGTTGTTGTTGTCTGGATCCCAAAGAGACTTCCAGGGAGTTTGTACAGGGGTGAATACTCCTTGTCGTGAAAGTTGTTGGTGATGGTCCAACCTTGGAAAGTGCCGTCGCCCTGTACGAGAATTTGGCCTGTGCCAAATCCACCCAAGGGAAACTCCAAAGCTTGAAGGCGCTTCCCGCTGTACGTCCAGGGATCTTCCTTGTTTTTTGAAGTGCTGTTGTGTCTATCCTTGACTTCGGCGTCTTCGCTGCTGGGCCACCAAGGAGTATTGTTCGTAGTCAGCATCGTGTCGTGGGACATGATGATCAGATCCCTGTCATTATCCATTTCTTCTTCAACTTCATCTTCTCGTTGTTGTCGACGAGCTTGTTGCGACTTACAATCGCAACAACTCGCACCAGACGAGGATGGATCTCCACACACAACAACATCAGGCTGGCTCATTCTGTTTTGGTAGTCTATTTATTATTATTATTATACTTCTTGCTCTGCGATCGATACATGCGTTGAGAGATCCATAGAGAAATCTCGAAGAATCATCATCATCGCATCCGCATCGCATCAGCCATCAGCATATCATAATATCTCATATCCGCGCACGCATCTTTCGCTTTTATGACGACATATATCTCTGACTCTTCCTACTCTCGGGGACTTCTTCTGTACCCCAGTATATCTGGCAATAATAACAATAGCAGTTGACTAACTTGACTCCAGTCTTACTCAATTCGTGCAATCAATTATTATGAGACGAAACTATCCTTTCGTCTCTCTCTTTTGCTAAAACTAATCGTGGTTTGATGACGTGGAGATTACGGCGGAAGGCGAACAAGAAATGATGGAGCAAGGACTGCAAAAGGCACGACGACTACAAGAGGTTGGGGAAGGACGACTCTACTAGTAGTGGCTGAAAGCGAAGAAGCGGCTCGTCAACTACTACGACCAAGACTGCAGAAGGGGAGGATCATACCGGTATGAGGAACAAGCGGACACGATATGGACCACCTATGAAATGGAAGTATTTGAGGAACCACAAGAAGAGTGTATCCAGAACTCTGAAACAACTCTGAAACGGAAACTACAGGACTTGTTCTAGTTCTTGAGCAAAGAAAGCAACAACCAAAGGCAATTGTTCTTGTAGCATCCTCATCCAGTGCATGCAATGGATTTGCTGGAGCCCGGGTGAAATGATTCTTGTCAGAGGCAGCAGGAAAGACCTGGCTAGAAGAGCCGCTACCGATAGAAAATTCGCCTGTTTAGTGTGCTATTTTTGATACACACTATACCAGTACATTTTACTCTCTGGAGTAGAGATCCTTAGGAGAGGTAGAAAATGGGCGTAAAGAAGTTAGTCCAGACTTTTTGAATTCCTGCATGTCGAATGACAGCTGCCAGATCTGCGTTGTAGCGCTTCGCTATTCGCTGGCAGGAAGTCCAAAAAAGTTCTCGATCCTGCCTTGGTAGAATTTTTGAAGAAACTGTAATACGGCTCTGTAATCGTAGTACCGGTACGAACTTGTACACCAGTACCGGCACTACCGGCAGCGTTCGGTTCGCTGTCTTTTCGAAGAGAACGACCTCCGCGAAAAACAGAACAACCATGAATAACGAACGGCAGGAGGTTCGCTGCAGAATGAGTACCACGTGAGAGAGCAGTCTATCAGTCTTCGAATTATTATTTAATGATTGCAATATATTAGGCCCTGAGCCCTAAGAAACTCCGAACTTTGATGTTTCAAAAGAAGTCCGGACCGGGCCTTACCAGTACCAGTAGTCAGGACTTTTTGAATTCCTGCATGTCGAATGACTGCAGATCTGCGCTGTAGCGGTTCGCTGATGGGCACTTGCACAGTCAGTACTGTACTTTGGCCGTTAGAATTGATATGGGAGTGGTGGCGTGCGCTTTTAGCGGTTCGCTGGGTCTTTTGGGGCCCATGTATCTTTTCTACCGGTACTACGTACCGGTACTAGCTAGGTTTACGACCTCGCATCTATTATCGCGAAGAAGAACATTTCGATTCTGATTCAAAGTTCGCAGTCGTCGTCTTCCGTGTACGCTCGGGTTCTCTCCATCACTCATCAAGGATAAGGTGGCAGGTCGGTCGAGTATTATGTTCTGCCATCTATCTGCCATAAAACGTGTGCGTCCCGCCCAGAAAAAGTTTGACATCACAAAATACAATAATATCACCCTCCTCCTCTCTACTAGCAAGAATAATCGAAACACCGCCCATCTAATACTTTCAACACTCGACGAGCAAGAAGAAGAATCCGCATGACAATGAAGAACGACAGAATTACTATGTCCACCAGCCGTCAACAAGAAGATCAAGAAAGAATGCCGCCGGCATCCCGCCACCAGCGCGAGGAGCAGCAAGAACAATCCCCACATTATCATGCCCTGCTGCTTGCAAGAACAACATCATTCCAACAACAAGGAGCGGTGGCGCGTAATGTTGAAAACAGGTCATCAACAAGAGGAGGCACGCTCCAAGAAAATCAAACAAGTGCTCGTCGTTCAACGCAAAGAAATGGCAGCACCAGCGACGAGGATGGGCCCTTTGTGTCCTCTGTCTTCGATATCATTGACCAAGCGCTGCTGGTAATCGACGCCTCTGACAGTGAAGCGCTTGATCTTATGTTTCAAGACGCTGGTGATCTCCTGGTTGGGGACGATCCAGACTTTTGGTAAACAGTCTTTTTGTTCTTCGTCTTCTTGTATTTTCCTCTTTTCTTCCAGTAGTGGATCAGAACGAGTAAGAGGGACGTAGAGAGAAAGCGAGAGCTAAATCTATACTATCGCCGCACGAGTATAATAGAAATTTTTTCTAAAAAAGAGTACAAAATAGTCGACCCGCACCGCAGGGGGCGCGAGGAGCTGTCACCGAGGCATAGTCAAGACATGACTGCGTTCGCCGGTAGTCCAAAGAGGGTGCCGACCGAGGCGTTGTCATCCGAGGCCGACCGAGGCGTTGTCATCCGAGGCCGACCGAGGCGCTAGCCAAGGTCGGCGCTCAAGTTTGTCATCCGAGGGGCACCCGAGTTGGCGAAGAATAGCGCGAGCAGGGTGTTCTGCTTTATGTTCATTCAGGAGAAATCGCACCGTACCGGCTCTTGAACGAGTCGACGAATAGATCTGGGGAGGAGGGATCTCCTTCTTCTAGTCGACCTACTAGAAAACAAAGGTCGTTCTCCTCTTCCTCGTCCGAATCGCTTTCTTCGTCCGAGCTGCAGGCGGACGATAGATCATCGCTGCCCACTCGCCGCAACCTGGCCAATTCGTTGTAAAGTTGTGACAAGTTGTCCTTGAGTAGTTCGTTTCGGTGATCATCAGCTTCCTCCTCATCATCGGAGTCTTCCTCACAAGAGGAAGCATAAGACGAGGTGTCATCCATCATCATCACTTCAAGAGCTGTATCGATTGCACGTGATGCCGCTGCGTTGACAGTATTTGGGGAAGGTGGTTCTTGGACGACAACACGGCTTGTACCCGAGGAGGAGAGGACAAAGCTTCGAACATCGAGGAAGGAGGTGCCAGTGGATCCACACACCAATTCCATGCGTGCTCCGGATGGCTTGACTTCCCCTACGTCGGAAGAATGTGATTTGATTGTTTGAGTCATTGTGAAAGTCGTGGTATAGTTTGTTGAATGGGTGGTGAGAAAATTGAGAATAGAAAAATGATTATGACACAAGACACAAAGCAAGAAGCGTCCGGTGCTCGCTAAGAGCTCTGAGAGTTTTCTGGCCCGACGTTGGAATTGGTGGCGTGGGAATTATTATTTAATGATTGCCGGGTTAGTCCGGACTTTTTGCATTCCTGCATGTCGAATGACTGCGGATCTGCGCTTCAGCGGTTCGCTGGGTCTTTTGGGCTCCGCCCATGATGTATCTTTTCTACCGGTACTGCCGTTCCGTGCTAGCTAGTAGGAGAACGAAGAACGACCTCGCATCTATCGCGAAAAAGAACATTATTATAAAATATCCAGTCAAAAAATATTTACCGTGGTTTGACCGCTAGTCAAAAAGTTTGCGCAAAATAAATAAAGTTATTTAGGCGGCTTGCCGTTAATAAAGGTACTATTTACGGTAACGGACGGAAACCAGACGAAATACCTATGTGTTGATGACGTCAACAATATGATTTCGTTAAGTGCTTCCCATTTTATTTTCATTCCGCATTTATTGTGAAGAACAGTGAATTTTGACCAGGGCACATTGAAGACAAAGCCCGCCGGCTCAAAACAACGGTGCTCTCCTCGCGAATGTTCGTCGGTCACACGTGCTGTTTCGAACGCGCGTCTTAATTTTGCTACGAGTAAGATTCATTTGACTAAACACAGTTGTATCGTGAGCACCATACAATGCCTATATACGCACTGTATGGTATCCACCATACAACGTATCGCAGTTGGCTGTATGGTTGGCACCATACAACTATCTCCGGAAGCTTGTATAGTAGACACCATACAACCCACCGCGCGCGGTTTCCACCTGGTACAAGATCACCTAGTTTACTTTGCATGCCACAGGCTAGTGTGTGCTTGCAGTGCGTCTGTCCGGTGAGACTCTCTACTAGCTGGTAGAAGGGTGTATTATATCTGAAAATAGTACATCTCTATAGAAGGTCGAATTACTTGATGGTAGTAGCTTGTGTAATTTTGGTGGGTTTGTACGAGTAAGCCAAAAGAAATTTTAAGGCCACCCACCCACCCGGGCGATTTCTCAGGTCGCTTGGGTCAACCGCGCCGCAGTCACACGGAGCCACGGTCACGCCCAATCAATACTACAGTAGCACGTTCTGACACACAACAACTGACACACCATAGAGAAGGGCAGGCGTAAGGGGTTCGAGAACTAGTAGAAACTCCAAAAGGGAGTCGGAGCCCCGCGGCGGTGCTAGCTAGGAGAACGAAGAACGACCTCGCATCTATCGCGAAGAAGAACATTATTTATTCTAGTATGATTCGACCGGTACGTATTCGCTAGGAGAACGAAGAACGACCTCGCATCTGCTATCGCGAAGAAGAACATTATTTATTCGAGTGTGATTTGAGTGGTACGGCGGAACCAGTCTAAAATCGCTTTCGAGAAAGCGATGATGTTTCAGTATTCTGACGTTCGTTGGGAGACTTTTTGGATTCCTGCATGTCGAATGACTGCAGATCTGCGATAGCGGTTCGCTGGGTCTACTACACAGAAGACAATCATCGTCATCTTCTTCTCAAAACGATGGTGTACTATCGGCGTGACTCTCGGCCGGATGGCCATGGCAGCAGCAGCATGGCTCTTGGGTGTCTACTGCTACTACTTCTATTACTACTACGCCTGGTGGTGCCTTGCCATCCTCCTCGAGCAACAGTCTCCGTGATAGAAAGAACTCGTAGAACGAGTAAGAGGGACGTAGAGAGAAAGCGAGAGCTAAATCTATACTATCGCCGCACGAGTATAATAGAAATTTTTTCTAAAAAGAGTACAAAATAGTCGACCCGCACCGCAGGGGGAGCGAGGAGCTGTCACCGAGGCATAGTCAAGACATGACTGCGTTCGCCGGTAGTCAAAAGAGGGTGCCGACCGAGGCGCTAGCCGAGGTTGGCGCCCAAGGTTGTCATCCGAGGCCGACCGAGGCGCTAGCCAAGGTCGGCGCTCAAGTTTGTCATCCGAGGGGCACCCGAGTTGGCGAAGAATAGCGCGAGCAGGGTGTTCTGCTGTATGTTCATTCAGGAGAAATCGCACCGTACCGGCTCTTGAACGAGTCGACGAATAGATCTGGGGAGGAGGGATCTCCTTCTTCTAGTCGACCTACTAGAAAACAAAGGTCGTCCTCTTCCTCGTCCGAATCGCTTTCTTCGTCCGAGCTGCAGGCGGACGATAGATCATCGCTGCCCACTCGCCGCAACCTGGCCAATTCGTTGTAAAGTTGTGACAAGTTGTCCTTGAGTAGTTCGTTTCGGTGATCATTAGCTTCCTCCTCATCATCGGAGTCTTCCTCACAAGAGGAAGCATAAGACGAGGTGTCATCCATCATCATCACTTCAAGAGCTGTATCGATTGCACGTGATGCCGCTGCGTTGACAGTATTTGGGGAAGGTGGTTCTTGGACGACAACACGGCTTGTACCCGAGGAGGAGACGACAAAGCTTCGAACATCGAGGAAGGAGGTGCCAGTGGATCCACACACCGATTCCATGCGTGCTCCGGATGGCTTGACTTCCCTTACGTCGGAAGAATGTGATTTGATTGTTTGAGTCATTGTGAAAGTCGTGGTATAGTTTGTTGAATGGGTGGTGAGAAAATTGAGAATAGAAAAATATGATTATGACACAAGACACAAAGCAAAGCGTCCGGTAGTGCTCGCTCAGAGCTCTGAGAGTTTTCTGGCACGACGTTGGAATTGGTGGCGCGGGAATTATTATTTAATGATTTGCCGGGTTAGTCCAGACTTTTTGCATTCCTGCATGTCGAATGACTGCGGATCTGCGTTTCAGCGGTTCGCTCGCTGGGTATTTTGGGTCCCGCCCATGTATCTTTTCTACCGGTACTACCGTTACGTGCTAGCTAGTAGGAGAACGAAGAACGACCTTGCATCTATCGGGAAGAAGAACATTATTTATTCGAGGGAGTAAGTAGTGTGATTCGAGTAGTAGTGCTAGTAAATTGATTTGGAACCACTGCATTGCTTGGCTCCAAAAGTACCCACATTGCTCCTGGTGGGAAGCCCTTGAGATCTTCGTCTGGTTTAGTCTTCTTGTTACCAGCAAACACTGGCGCTCTTTCTTGAATCGCCGCCATCAATCGAGCAACGAGGTCAACTTTCGAGCCGTTCTGCATTTTATTACGGATCCATAGCTCGTCCCGAAGCTCTTTCACCTTCATTTTTTGGATATTGGCGGTGGGAATATCGATTGACCCAAGTGCACGTCTGAAAACTACAAGAGATCGATTCCTCACTTTACGAGGAATCCAATATCCAAAACTCTGAGGGTTTCTAAGATGGTAAAAGAGCTCCAAAGCTACCCTTACGCGGTAAAGGCGCTCGACAGCGAACTGTACGACTGCGCCCCCGAAGGGTTTTACCAGCATATCGTGATGCTCAAAATGAGGGCATCCGAATACGGATGGGATGAAACCGAATTCGATGCACTCTCACGACCCAAGTGCACGTCTGAAAACTACGAGAGATCGATTCCTCATTTTACAAGGAATCTAATATCCAAAACTCTGAGGGTTTCTACTAAGATGGTAAAAGAGCTCCAAAGCTACCCTTAGAAAACTCGAACTCTCGAATGAGAAAATAACAAATGTACAAGTAGATGATGAGCAAACAAGCTCACAATATTATAAAACTAGAGAACTTACAGTTCATCAAAAATCCACCTATTTACTACGCCCAAATAGTAGGCTCATAACCCACTATTTCTACAGGGACCCAAAACGGCATCACTTTTGCAGCGGCATCACTTTTGGACACCGGTAGTAAGCGATGACACCGCGTGTTTTTTTTTGCTATTAGTTATTTCTATGCTGCTCATCATGAGCAATTCATATAAAACTTTCATAGTGAATCCACCAAATCAAAACAACACTCTCCTACTGTACATAGTAGTATACTTTGCATGCCACAGGCTACTAGTGTGTGCTTGCAGCGCGTCTGTCCGGTGAGACTCTCTACTAGCTGGTAGAAGGGTGTATTATATCTGAAAATAGTACATCTCTATAGAAGGTCGAATTACTTGATGGTAGTGGCTTGTAGAATGAATGATATTGAAGTGTTGCTTCTTCTCGACAAGATGTGTGCTTCTCGAAGAATCGTCCGATCACCAGAGTGAGTCACTATCATTCATCTATCTTTTATTAGCATGAAATCCCCAGTGTCATCAAGTATCGACGCAATCCCTCAAAGCGAGAGTCGCCGTCGTGGCAATGGACGACCACTACCACTTGCGTCATCAGCTCGGCTACAGCCAGATCCCACATGTCTTTCTCGCGAGCCTCTCGAAGAACAGCTGCACACTCATCCGTCAACTGTGGAACTTCCTTGGACAAAGAAAAGAGGTTATCACTCAATCGCTTGCGTTGAGCATACGGCAAAGGGAGAGCTGGGTACGTAAAGGCATCAGAGGAAGATACAATTTTGGAAGCTGTTACCATGCGGAACTGTTCTGGCTTCAAATCGACCGCCTCGACGAAAAGTAGATCCCCCTGGTCTTCCACACCGGAAAGATGACCGTGCCCTCTCTTTTTCCCGCGTGACGATGGAGAAGCTCCAGATGTTGGAGGACCGCCCATGTAACGGCGCTGCAGATCAAGTCCAGGTCGGGTGCGTGGACTTCGTGAGCGCTGAGGGGTACTGGCGGGGGAGCTCGCACCTCGAGAAGTACCTCGCAACGATTCAGGTGTTACTTGGGCCGTGCCAGGCGGCACTCCTTGGTTCATGCGTCGCATTCGGTCAGGCGTAGGCCGTGATGGTGATCCATCCGCAGAAGATACAGAATCGCCACCCGAAATAAAGTTGTTCATTTCAGTGAGGGCTGGAGCTAGGGAGCCTGGCTCGGCCGCTGTAAAGGCATTGACAGCAGGGTAGATCATGGCTCCAATACTTCTGGCCAGCGACTGCTGATAGGGGCAAGTGTGATTCTGTTTCGGCTGCCCACAAAGCTTGCAGCGATATCGCATCTTGGGTTGATCTCCGTCCTTGCTACCATTGGGTGTCTTCTTTCCATCTGCTTCGCTTTCGTTATCTCCGTCGTTCTTATCATCGTCCCCCTCGTCGTCATCGTTATCATCGTTACCGCCTTCTCTCTTTAATTCGTCGGCCTCCTCTTCGTCCCTACCCATCTCATCGATGGGAGGATGCTCTTCAAATTCCCAAGAAAGTCGATTATCATTCTCGTAATATCGGCTTGGTAACATTTCATCATACTTGGCTCGCTGGCGCAATCGATAACTTCCTGGCGAAGTTGCGGCAGATGAGTTCGGTGTCACTGTAGCAGAACCGCCCGTTTTTTCACGGAAGATGGACTGACTTCCTTTAGCAGCTGCCGCCGCCGCCGACGACTGAGGCGATGATCTCTCACCCACAAAGGTGCCTCCAAACGCACAGACAGCCGAGGCCACGCGGCGCGATGCAACAGTGATATCATGAGGGTTTGGTTCTCCGTAGGGATCTCCACTTCGAGTGTGTCCTCGTTTTGGCGTTTCGTCAACTTCTTCTTTTCCATTGGGTCCTTCCAAAAGGGCCGCTTTCAAACCAGGAAGTAAAAAGATGCATTCCTTGAAGGCGCCCTTGTTTCTCTTGAGAAAGACATAAAACCCTGGTCCACCATCAATGCTGTCAGGATTACCAAACCCATTGGGCCTGTAGTGAAGCGGGCGTCCCTCGTTGTACGGTCGTCCGTAGGAAGTCGGCAGAGTCGGGGCTGCCAAGCTGCCTCCACTCATTCGAAGATGGCTATCGTCCAGCGGTCCACCCTTGGTAGAACGTGGACTTGGGCCTGGACCACCACCTGCCGAGTACGATCTGCTGTACATGTCCAAGACTTGGGAAGGACTAGCGGCACGGTTGTCGTGGCCACCCAGCACCATCATATTTCCACTTCGACTTCGCATCACTCCTGGGCCGTTTCCAAAGGAGTTGCTGGGACTCATTTCGAATGTAGCACCACCAAGCAATTGCTGTGAAAAAGTTCCTGCAGAACTGGTGAGATGCAGTTCCGTCGTCTTGTCCTCGCTGGCGACAGGTCCAACACCGAACGACGTCGACTGGAGGGTCGAGTCCAAAGGACCACTGACATTAAAGAAGTTGGCCGTATCCCCTATGCTATCAAATGATTGATTGAATAGTGTAAAGGATGGTGCCATGTCAATAGAGCTGGTCGGCTGTGGCGGACCAACTGTAGCTGAACTCTTTGGACTTCTATGGGGCTGTAACAGCGCGGAACAATCGGTTTGCGTGAGAAAAGATTTCAAGTAAAGATAGATAACATCAAGCTCGAAACAAACAAAACATACCTCAAAGAACAAATTCGGATCCGATGCATTTTGGTGGTGCGAGTGCTGGATCTGGGGTGGAGCTTCCGGGCTGAGGGGATCTCCACTACGTTTGGTCGCATCCTTAGTAGTCTTTTCCTCAAATGAGGTCGATGGCGTTCGCAAGGACATCAACACCTTCTGAGTACTATCCTCTCCATGACCAGCTGCTGGCTTATGAGCATCCGAGCCGGGGCGGCCACGAAAAATACTGTCGGATTGAGACCCACTTCTGGAGCTCCTTGACAATGCTTCGGAAGCTCGAGGCATGTGGATAGGGGTGGATGTCCCGATCACCCTTGTTGTCCGCTTGACAGATGATGGCGCGCCAGCTTCGGCACGAGTTCCCTCGGAATCCTTAGTCTGACCATAATACGGGTCTTCTCGATGATGACGAGAATGTTCCCTTGCGCGGTAATCGTATCCTGCTGGGGGCATGGGTGACGTTGACCGTGGCCCCCTATCTTCGTATCGTGCTTGCTCCGCGTAGCGGCGGTCGTATTCTTCATCATACGGAGGAGGATAAGGGTCGCCCCGACCTCGTCCACGATAGGCAGAATAACCTTCTCGATATCCATAATGATCGTCCGCGATGGGTCGTCGAGGTGGGTATCGATTGCGAGAAGGTGGCCCTCCAGCGTGTTCCTCTTCGGGCCAATGGTGACGAGGTGGCGGCGCTGGCCCACCTTCATAGTAGCGCGGATTATACCGAGAAGGATCTGCACCACCACCACCACCACGCGAACGCCTATATTCCCTTTCTCTTGCTTCAGGTGAATCATACCACGACGATGGAGGCGGTTGCGGATTCCGAGTGATCGACTTGGCAGCTGCTGCGGCTGCAGCCGCTGCTGCAGACGGATTTGCCGGGGAAAGTGGTGCTCTGCGATCTTCAGCACTGCCAAATGGCTCTACTATAGGACCAGTGGGAGGCGGGCGCTGAGTCATCATCATAGGAGGGGATCGACTCCTTGTTCGTCCTCCTCGACGACTGGTAGCCGTTGTGCTTCTAGGCCCAGCCGAACCACTGGAATGGACTGATGTAGTCGACGGGGGTCGATTGGGCACCGAGTTAGTAATCATCGGAGGCGCATGAGAGCGACTTCCGCTCGTAGGTACAGGAGAGGATGCGGGAGATGTTGTTGGTTGGGCCGATGGGGAGGTCTTTTCGTCCTCTTGCTGCTCTACCACTGGAGAAGCCGCCTTTTCCTTGCTTTCCTGTTCCGAAACCACTTCAGGCGATTGTGAATCTACCTCCTCCTGAGGCTCGGTCTCGTTTTCATCTCCGGACATGTTTATTTCCCAATTCAATTATTTCTTCTTTGCACAAACAAGTCAACAGCCGACTAGGAGTATGATCTGAACAATAACGCTATCATCGGAACATAAAGAGGAGGTGCAAGTGAGAAAACAACCATCAAGTTACAGCGGGCGGACGATCCAACAGGTGCTTGATAAATACGCTAATGCGCCAAGCATCTCATGATCCAATGAGGGATGAATGAATAATAGCAACAGAAGCCGCCCCAAATTATCATCGTTGAGTCTTCTTTCCGTTCCAGAGATCTCAGTCAACAACCGTTCCCTCATGCCGATCAATCGTGTAAATAACACCGGAAACTCGAAGCCTGCCATCGCCATCTCTTGTCTAAACGAAACTCACCAACTTGAGAAAGAAACAATGTTACTGCTGTACTTCGAAAGGACAGAATGAAAGAGCTGTCCTTGATTGTTGTTGTCCTCGTCTCAACGTCTTTGTTATATTGTCTTCGATCAATCTAACCAAAAACCTGAGCTTTGTCCTCACTGCCGGAGATGAGTCCGTGCACTCGTCTAAGTACAAAATTTCCAGAAGCATAACCGCTTTCAATTCTGTATATTCTACATTGAGTTATCCCAACGCATGGGTGGCGTGTGACAGCCGTTGACTCCAAGCGATTTCTCTTTCCAAGAATCAGTCGGACCAAACTATGGGCACTGGAGGATAAGTGCTCATTACATATTTTAAGTAAATATTAAGAAAACAATTCGTATATTGTAGTTTTATGTTTAAGACGTTATTATTGCTAAATACATAGTCAGTTGAATCGAGAAATAATATGTGTTAATTAATTACAATCTTAACCGTCATAGCCGTTCGGATGCATGAATGCTCTATGACGACGAAGGCAATGATTATTATTATTCTTGGGACCGACCCAATTCCCGCCACCATGGACGGCAGATGGGTGGATCAACGGGCAAAACAGAGGTGCGCCGCCTGTTTCATTCGCCAGAACAACACTCTGCCCGTGCGTATCCCGGTCTTGCACCGCCGCAATGCTCGCCAGCTTCCGACCTTCGAAGAATAGATAGCTAATACTCATTCGTACCGTACCTGGTACCTGGTACCGGTACAAGAGTGCGGACCACGGCAGAAGAAGAAAACTTGGCACTCTGCTAGTAGTAGAGTAGCCTGGAGCGTTTGTACTAAGTAGTAGCAAAATAAAAGCAGTGTAACGGTACTACTGTATCTTCTTCTTTTTTAATTTCCTTCCCTACTATTAGTAGTAGAGACGACGAGAGTAATGGATCCCCCCCCTGCTCTACTACCGGTACTAGTAGTACTCCTATCTTCCGGTGCAGCCAGCAAAAACACCATTAGCTAGCATCATATCAACTACGTCGGCGGACCACAAGCACTGCTACTAGAGTGAGTAGTACGAAGAAGAACCCACGAATAGTAGTACAAACATCCATCACAACAAGCAAGAGCTAATAGTACTAGATATCAGCAGTACTACTACGCTAAATGATGATCCTAATCTAGTAATGCTCTGGTGCTGGCACTAGGACTTGCAAAACAGGACCCCTTCGCTTGACACTCCAACCTTGCCCAAGCTCTACAATCCAATCCTTTCGGTCTGGATGTAGCCGCAGTTGATCCAATACTCGTTGGAAAGCCTTGTGAGAGACGACAGCCATCATGGGACGACGACGGGGGGAGGACGAGGAGGAGGCGGGTCGCCGTTCTCGTGTTGTTGCCATCCATTGATAGAGTGCCTGTGACTGGACCAGATGAGTAGCCGATATGTAGTCGCTGCTGCTGGTGGTGGTGCATGATGATGATGATGATGATTGCTCTGCAAGAAGTCGGCAGCTTTGTTCCCAGTCAAAGAGGCATACCATTTCAGCACTACCAGTAGTAGTAGTAGTAGTAGTAGTGCACTTTAGCAAATGCGCTTCGACGCGGGGTTGCAGATCGGCGGCCAATTCTTGACTTTGTTGGATCCAGATGGGAACTCGCGACTCTACAAAGGCGCCATCCGTCAAGTCTTGAAGCAACGGAATCAAGTCATTCCTCACGCGATTCCGCAAATATTTTGGAGACGTATTGCTTTCATCTTCTCTCCATTCCAATTGCCTCTCTTCCATATAATCGACTAGATCCTGTTTCGAGATATCTTGCACCCACGGCCGTACCAAAAAGATAAAGGGGCGCTGGTGGTCGCTACTATTGTTGTCGTCGTCACCATCACCAATATCATCATCATTATCATCGAGTTGTGAAATAGAAGCCATTCCCGATAAATTCAACAAGTGTACTCCCCGCAAGGCTTTCAGAACCAGCGATTCGATCGAATCATCCTTATGATGGGCTGTCATAATGATTCCCACACCATCAACACCTCCTTCCGACGATTCTTGTTCATCTGCCATCACTTTTTCTTTACAGAGTTCTCGTAATCGCCGTCGTCTCCATTGTCGAGCTGCGTCTTGCGAGAACGAAGATGAGGAGGATGGCAAGGACGACAAGGACGACGAGGAGCTCCTGTCCTGATAATAATCTTGCCATAATTCGATACGACAGGGAATTTGATACTTCTCGCACAAGTCCTGCACTAAAGCCATATCTTGGTCCGATTCGACTCCCCGCTGTTGATGGTTGAAATGAACGACTTGAATTGAAATAGCAATAGTATTATCATCATCCGTAAAAGGAAAAGCCGCCTCTGCAGGTAGAGGATCGTCGCTGCGCGGATGATGTTGACGACTCCTCAGCGACCACCACTCCATACAAGCATGAAGCAAGGCTACAGAGTCGCAGCCTCCACTCACACTCAGGGTGATGACTAGTCGTCGTTTCGGCGTGGTGGTTGGTACGTGTAGTGGGTTGTTGGAATGATGATCGTCATCTACCAGCACACCAGGGTATGGTACTTGCTGTAGTACTTGCTGCATCGACTCTTCGATGGAAAGAGCTAGGGATGAGAGGCCCGTCGTCACATCTATTGGCGGCGAACTGTTTCTTCTTTGGATCATCCTGGAAACTTCCTTGTCGCTCCTTTCACTGCTGGACTGATATCGTTGGGTGGTGGTGCTCGTTGTTATTCCTCGCTTTCGTGGTAACACCAGTACCGCCTCGGCTCTTGATGCTGAGGACGATGGGGGGAAGACAGGAGCAAACGAGGATGCTGGAGATGGAGGCCCGAGCCGCCGAAAAGCAGCTCTCTGTGTTGCAGTAGTAGATAAAAACGCATTGCAAAAGCCGCGCCCGAAGCTCATCCTGCTCATGGCCCAAAAGTTAATGATGAAGACGACGACGATGATTGGAGGAGCAGGACACCGACCCAGCGCGTGAAACATTACTAGACGAGCCTCGCTCCTTCTTCTTGTTGAGGACTTTCTCCAACTATTACCACATGTACTCAAGTAATGGTTCCTCTTGAGATCATTGTACAGGCAGAGATCGATTGCAAACTCATATACCGTATATAGTAGAATGATGCTTCATTCCCACAGTAAGTTAGTTGTCGACTACAGGTAGAGTTGGTAGTCGGTAGTTGGCGAAAGAGGAGACTTCTGTGTTCTTTGATCTTGGAAATCGTCTTTATGGGGCGGCGCGCGGTTTTCGGCAGTTTTCATCGGTTTTTTGATGGCTCTGCGCTGGCTTCTGTGATTTCATTAACAGGCGGATGTGCTGTTTATCTTGCAACAATCCGACTCACTCGACAGGTGTTGTCGACAGCGCAAGCCGGCCGGCAATCTTCTGTACGGTATGTACTACGTATTCTCTACGCAGACGAGTACCGGTACTACGATTCGCTAGCTAATACCTCTACTCTACCGGTACTACTGCTAGAGTAGCTCCAAGTAGGAGGAGGAGGAGTCGTCTATATTCTTGTGTGAAATTCCAGTTTTATTACCAGTTTTGTTATTAGTGTCTACAAGTAAAGAGCCTCTACTCTACCGGTAGGGACCTACTCGTAGACTACTTGGGGACAGCAACAAGTTCGATAATGCCGTCTTGAGTCACGACGGTCTCCATCTTCTTGTTTGAGCCGGTTGATGTTGCGGGGCTTGAACTTTCTTTTCGTGCTGCAACAACCTGAAATAATGGTGCAAGAATCTTCGGTTTCTTCTCCGTTGGAGAATTCTCCTCAGATGGTACAGGAGATTCCTTGCGCTTTCCAGCAGACTTGGCGTGGGCGGATGTTGTTGTTACATTCTCTTCATTGTCCGAAGACGACATCACCACCACCTTGCTCTTTTTCGAATCTGCCTTGGTCGACGAAAAGAATGCCCGAAGCCCGGTTTGGATTCCTCCTTTCTTCGCCGACGACGATGACGTTCCGCTTTTGCTGCTCGTGTGACATTCTGCCAGAGAACGATCATACCCTTGTTTCTTCAATGCGCCACGGTTGCGCCGTTCTTCAAGTAAGCGCATAGTTTCTGAGGTATCATCAATGGCATGCATTTCCCGCACGAGCTGATTCGCTCTTTGCTGAATCGAAACCTTACTTAGGCCAGTACTCTTGATAGAATTCATGATTCCACCCTCGCTTGTTGGAACATCAAAATCTGCCTTGGCTGTGAGAACATTTGCGAATCCGTTCTTGTTCAGCGCTTCAAGTAGCAGAAAACAATGGTCCACATTTCCGTCTTCGTCCTCCCACCACTCAGGTCTCTTCTCCCATACGTCGGCGAGCTTGCGGGATCTGCCGATGGCCTCGGAAAGTGTCTCTCGAAATTTGGCCTCGTCCTTCTTGGCGAAGAGAGAACGAAGACGACACAAAAGCGAAATTTGAGACACTACTTGACGGGAAGCTTTCTTGTCCAAGTAGGCTGCAACTCTCGTGTTAGCATGTTCTGGGCTGGAGCTGATCAAATCAGTAGTCGAATAAGCTAGAGGCTTCCCTGCGCCATCCACTACATTGAAATCGCCCCCCAAGCCCGCGAGCTCCTTGGACATCCAGTTCAAAACCTTCGGTCCGAGGTAGTTCTCGTACTTGTGGGCGACTTTCTGTGACGTTTGAATATTCGAGAAGGCGAACTTTCTGACTTTCTCCATCAACATGATGCTGAGAAAGCGCAAGAAGGGTGAGAAAAGAACAATCAATCAAGAGTCAACACCAACCGAAAGAAATGCTAGACCGTACCTCTTCTTGGCCAATGCATCCGGGGACTGGTCACACGTGTGCCTAACTGCTTCCTCGGCCATCGCTTCTTCCCATTCAGCAGCAACAACCTTCTTTGCCGCCTCGGCTCGTGGACTATCGTTTCCCTCGCTGCTCATTTTCGACAAAGCTGCTTTCGTTTTTTCAGTTTTGTCCTTTGCAGAATCATAAAGTTCCTTGGCAGAGACTTCGACAATGGCACATAAATCGTTCCAGCTTAGCGACATGCCAGACTCCTCTGCCGTACTGGCACTGCTCAAAGGCATTCCCTCAGCGCAGAATGCAAACAAAATAAGGACCTCGGTCATCGTGAGCTGCATGCCGACATCAGCATCGTCGGTACTAGCGAAGAAATTGGGCACGCCATTTTGGCTCTTGTCGACGGCCTTTTTCATAGCCCTCAACACTGCCTTCTCGCCAAGTGCACCGTCATCTCGTTTCGTAAAGTCTTTCTTGGGCTGAGCAGCAGCTGCAGACAGTCTTTCCAGGTAAGCCTGCGAAGCAAAGATGGGATCTGTGGGGACCTTGGGTTGCGTTGGCTCCAGACCAATCATGACACGGAAAATGTTCTTGCCGGGCACCGCTGACACTTTCATACCCCGTCTTGCGAGCTGGATTTGTTCGACAATTCTTGTCATTTCGCTGGCCCTCGTGCGAGATTCTTTCGTTTTCTTCTCAGAGAAGATCGTTTTCAATGTTAAAGCTTCTTCGTAGGCGAGAGAGCAGAGTAATTTGACTTGCTTCCCGGCCTTTGTGAGTGAACCCCTGCAGATGCCTCTGACCATCTCAGCCAAAAGAATACAACATCTGTTTCCTTGGTCGATCAAGGCATATCCATGGTCCGCAGGTTCCTTTCCTGTTCCATTTGAACCACCAGAAGGCTTTCCAGAGGCGGCCTTCGCTGTGGTATCAGTTACAGTGATCGACTTTTGCAGAACAAGCTTCGCACGCTTTGCTAAATCCTTCTTAGTGGGCAGATCAACTGCTTCCCGGACCTCGTCACTCCCAACATCTTTGTTAGACGCCTTGAGAAGAAGCTCCTTGTCGACCGACCATTTGGCTGTACCGCCCTCGTCAACGATATGTTTCAAGCCATATGATTCAATAATCAAGTGCCGATTGAACCCCTTCAATGTATCGAGAAGCTCGTCGGAATCCTCCAAGAATGAAGACGCCCGCTGTGCCGTACCACTAAGGTTGTTCCATTCTTCGTCGTTAAGTTTGGTCTCGGTATCTGCTTCAGCAAGCTCGAAAGGAGATCCCCATTTGATCTTGGGGTCACTAACGATTTTGCGACATGACTTTTCGCGGTCTACCCAGCCATGCTTGGCGATAGCTTTTATCAGAATCGCGTCGTGTTCAATGGTCCACAAGGGATGGGGAAGGGCGGATCTTCCATCGACAGAAAGAATGTTCTTCAAATCAGTTCCATCCTTGAGCGCTCGCTTCGACAGCAACGCAGCTGTGTACATATGGTTGCACGATGATACGACCCGACGTCCAACAGGAAGACGTTTTGTGTGTCGCCTCTCGCCAAGCAGCTGGAGTGGTGCGTATCGTACCAAAAAGTCCATGAGTGACTCAAAATTGATGTTAGAGCCGTCCATTCCGACATGCCGGGCTCTGGCCTCTTCTTCTTTCCGACTCGATGACAACCGATTCTCCTCGAGAGAATTCAACAATGGAAGCACCATCTTCGAAAGTTCGGGGTGGATTCTAACGACTTCGTTGAGAACAGACTTGGGCGAGTCAAACTGGGAGAACGGGTAAGATTTAAGAATTCATCTTCAAATAGCCCCACTCGCTTTACGCTCACCTTGAAATGTTCATATTTAAATGATTTGCCGCTTTCCGTTTCTTCCTCCTTCCAACCGCGACCTTTCAGAGAGTCCCACAAAGACCCGTAGAAAACCTTCGAGATCTCACTGGCTTGTTCTGTCTGCGAATCGATCGGACGAGGTTCGTTTTCTCGGGCATACGCTACCGCGTCTTCTAATGCCTGGACTGCCCATTTGGAGTGCATATTCCATAGCCTGGCAAATGAGCTTTCCTTCTGCTTTTCTGCGCTCGCGACATCGATTTCATTGTCCCCTTCCTTTTGTGCTACAGCGAGAATATCTCCTTCTCGCTCCCTCTCACGCTTTCGTTCCGCTTGGCGCTCTGCCCGCTTACTAGCCGCGGCAGCATCTTCTTTCGCAACTTCACAGATTGCCAACAGTGTGATTGCCCAAACCATACGCCGAATCTAGACGGAAACGAATGAGAAATCGACATTCCAAATTGTAATATTCGCGTGCCAGCCTGTTCCTACTAACCTCGATCTCTGTGAACTTCTCACAGTCGGGAAGAAGCTCCTTCCTGAATTCATCCCAGGATAAAACTCCGTATCCAAATCTTTCCAGCGATTCAAGAACCTTAGACGCTTGTGATTTCTTCCAGTGGTGAGCCATGTTGCCTCCCCACCGAGCTCTCTCAGTAACACCTTCGTCAAATTCATCGTCACTTTCATCTGAGTCGTCGCCGACACCGGTTTCAGAGTCGCTGCTATCTGAGCCCTCCGGATTCATTGATATAAATTTATGAAGTTGTTTCTCGTAGAACTTCTCGGAGTAGTTTGCCTTGTTTCGCTGCCTCGGTTTCAGGACCGATTCGGCTTCAGGTTTGGCCTCGCCGACCATTTTCTTCCAAAAGTCTGGATCCTCAATATCAACATCCTCCTGTTGCTTGTCATTGCTTCCCGAAGGCGTCCTGGGAGCGACAAAAGATGCCTTTGAAAAGGTTCCACCGGCAGCGTTGCCTCCGCTTCCAGTGTTCTCATGAACCACGGTCCTCGCTCTCCTTTGCAGGATGGAGTCGATATCTTGCTGGATAAAGGCGTTCGATTCTGCCTCTGCGGAGCCACTCTTTTCTTCATTGAAAATATCATACGCTCCGTGTCTCAGTAGCCTCTCTACTTCTTCCTTGGTCATGGCGCCCTTTTCATCGCGAAAAAACGTAGCGTTAGTTTCAGTCGAAGTAATCGACCACTTGACATTGGACTGACCGACTGACTCGACTTACCTCTCCAGATGCACTGCTTTCGAACCCCTTCAGGACCGCTTGGTCTAGACCCATTTTCAAGGAGCTCATATGGAACATTTGCATCTCGTACGATTTGCGGGACAGGAGACGATACACCTTGACGTTTTTGGTTTGTCCTATTCTGTGGCAACGAGCTTGTGCCTGTAAATCATTTTGAGGGTTCCAGTCGCTGTCAAAAATGATGCACGTATCTGAACGAAAGCACAAGAAAAGTGAGTCTTCTGACATCGTGTTGACTGATGGAACGTTGGACGAGTTCTTCGTCCGTCAACTTACCTGCAGACGTGAGATTGATTCCGACCCCACCCGCCCGTGTGGATAAGAGCATGACGAATGGAGGGTTCGCCGAGTTGGGATCCTGGAAGCGGTCGATCGCAGCTTGTCGACGATGCCCAGTGATGGACCCATCGATGCGTTCAAACTTGAGCTGCTTCGCCTCCAGATAGTCTTCCAGCACGTCCAACATGATCTTGAATTGCGAAAAGATCAAAATCCGATGTCCGTTCTCCTTGAGACGCGGTAGGAGCTTATCGAGTAGAACGAGCTTTCCAGATCCTCGAGCCAAAAGGTCCGCTTCACTCACGCCTTGATTTTCCTTGAGCTCCCGAATCTCTTCCTCTACGCCATTCAAAAGAAACAAGTGATTACAGCATTTTCGAAGTTGCATGGCGAGATTGTTGAGACTCGGACCATCCAATGCTTTCTTCTTGTTCTTTTGGAGAAATGCCACATTTCTTTCGTACAGGGCTCGGTAGTATTGCTTCTGTTGGAGCGTGAGTTCCACTTCAATCAACGTCTCCTCCTTTGGTGGGACACTCTTCTCAACATCTTCTTTGAGTCGCCTCAAAATGTAAGGCCGAATGACTTCGTGCATCTCATCGATTTTTTCCTTACTCTTGATTGATCCGTACTCCTCCAGAAATTCATCCATGTCAGGGAAATTTTCGGGATCGATGAAATTGAGAAGAGTCCAGAATTCCTTCATATCATTCTGAATGGGCGTCCCCGTCAACAGGACCTTGTGGTTGAACGAAAAGATGTCTTTTCGAAGGGTCGTTGCCAACTTGGAATTGTGATTCTTCAGTCGGTGTGCTTCGTCCACCACCAAGACTTCCCACTTGACGGCGGTAAGCTCATTCGCGTCCTCCGCTACGAGCATTTCCGGAGTGCAGATCACCACGGTGGCCATCCAGGGCCCACCCATTTTGTTCGCCTTGGTGATTTTGCTTCCCTTGCACTTTTTGAGATATGTGGTATTGGATCCAACACTATCTGGACGATCTTGCGGATAGGCAAATTCGTGCTGTCGAATGTTGGTTCTATCTTCGGCCGAACCGTGATACACAATGGTGTTGAGACCGGTCCAGCCAATGAATTCTCGTTGCCAGTGGGCAAGCGTAGAAAGAGGAACCACGATCAAAAAAGGACCAGGGCGGTGCATTTTGGTAGCTAACAAGTTGATGAAAGCCGCAGTCTGCAAGGTTTTACCCTGGAAATAAAAACAAGAAAGAAATCAAGCCAGTGTCATCATGTGAGGGAAAGTGATCCAAACCAACGATTATTCAATTCTCGATGCATCCAACCAACTATATTATTTCTGCACGTACCAATCCCATTTCATCGGCCAAAATACAAGATCGCTTGTTGATGTAGTTCGCCAAGAACCATGCTACACCCTCCGCTTGGTAGTCGCGCAATTGTCCTCCGTTGGCAAATACATGATCGGCCAAGCCTTGCTGATACGTCTTGGCTCCCTTCTCTCGTTCTTCACTATCTGTTTTCGCCTTGTCACCAAAGAGCTTGTATCCCTCTCGTAGCGCTCGTTCCGCCTCAGCGTTCAACTTGACCCATTCCTGGTCCTTGGGTTTTTGTGTACGCTCATAGTACGCTTTGAGATGTTCCTTGTAGTCGATATCCGCCAAGATCAAGTCGCGCTCAAACTCATAGGTAGCGTCTCCGTAGTTGATTCCCTCCCATTTGATCAAGAATTGACGCCCCGTCCCTTCATCAAAGCCTTCGCGATCTTCCGTATCCGTGACAATTCCAAAGTCTGCATTGCTAGCCGCCATTTCTTCCTCCCAGTTGGTAGGGATCTTTTTCCCATTGTGGGCAACTTCGAGGATGCGATCAATCTCCGTGTACCCAGGGTCAAAGTAGTCCCCATCCTTTCGATCGTCTTGACTCAAGAGGATACCGTTCTCCGACTTGCGGAAAAAGGTGGAAAGGTACGTCTTGGCCTTGTCAATTTGATCCAACAAATCCGCTTGCGTTTCCCACGAGACATGCATGTACCCCAGATCCGACCATTTGACCAAAAATCGTTCTTCCACGACCTGTTCATCGCTTTGTTCACTACTATTCTTGGACGGCGGTTGGAACCAGCGGCTTCCAAACGTAATCTCACTCGAGTTCATGCGCTGGCAGATCTCTTTCCACTTGGCCCTGGTTTCGGTCCGACTAGCCAAAATCCTTTGAATCTTGAGTTGATCCTCTTCCTCCTCATCTTCGTATTCGTCGTCGATGTACGAGCCTTGTTCCGAGTCTTCATCGGACGAAGACTCTTCCTTGACAGACTTGCGCGCTCGGGCGTGACGGCGGGCGGGGCTCTTGGCCGAAGTCTTTGTCTTCTTACTAGTAGCAGTAGTAGTAGTAGTTTTACGCTTGGGTGGGCTGTCGTCGTCGTCGTCGTCGTCCTCGGAAGATGAGGCTTCATCATCGTCGGCGTGACTACTTCGTCGAGCTGTTGCTGAGCGCTTGTTACTGGTACTCAGAGTTTGCATCGTTGTGCCTTGAAACAAATCTCGTACCGAATCACTGGGTGGTTCCCTCATGCTTCCCGTAAATCGAGCGGCCCGTGAGGAAGCTCGGCGACCCGCAGCAGCAGCAGCAGCAGCCGCCTCCGTAGATGCCGAAGATTTTTTGTTGCTGGTCGTAGCAACCGCACGACGGCGCTTTCGGACCATGCTACTGATAGCGTCCTCGGCACTGCTGTTGTCGTTGTCCTCATCCTCCTCCTCGCTTTCACTTGCGGGATTTTCCGACCCCGAGTTGTCATCCTCGACTTCCATCGGATCATCATCATCATCATCATCATCAATGTCGCTGTCGTCGTTTTCCTTGTAGGTTCGCTTGAGGGAACTACTTCTTCGACGAGGGCGCTCATTATTACCCCCCTGCTCCTCCTCGTCGGCGGACTGATAATATCGCAATGTGTGGTGTACGTTGGAAATGAGCAAAGTCAAGTGGAGTCAAGTCAAGGAAAGGAAAGGAAAGGAAAGGAAAGCAACCAGCCCGTTGGTGAGTATATATATCCTGCCGTCGTCATTTTTTCAGAAATTTGATCTTCCATTACTATCAACGAACGCCCATCTCTCGTACGCACCTCTCGTGACGCTCTCCGCGACATGGTCAACAATGAAACTACTATTGTAGGCTACACAACAATCAAAATGCAGCCTCTGACCGTTTTGGTTTTGGTGTTGTTGATGATGATGTTGTTGAGCCTATTACTGTGCTGGTTGCGTGTTGTGGTTATGTTCTGCTGCCAAGATGATACATGCGCTTTTTCATGGCACTCTCGCGTCTCTTGTGCGCGAGGCGGGGACCAATAACTTTGGGCCGCGCCTGATTTTTCGTGTCGTAGGACCTACGTAGAATCAGTACTGGTGTCGTAGAGGTGCGTAGGGAAATACTGTACCACCTTACCGGTACTTGCACGACCGCGAGTGCGCGCGAGAATTGTCTAGGCTACACAGCTTCCGCTACAAAATCTACCCACCGATGGAGCTGCTGTAACAAACCGGTAGGAGGGGGTAGTAATAGTACAAAATCTACCTACGTACGCTACAATTTTAAAACTCCGAAGACCCCCAGCAAACGCACAAAGCTTGTCTACTCTACTCTAGTAGTAGAGTATGTACGTACTTGTAGTATCTTCCGGAGGTTGTCGGTCGGTCGGTGTCCGCCCGCTGAAAACTACGAACACGTCGACTTTTATTGTCTTCTCTCTACTAGCTACTACCGGTAGAGCTACTAGTAGTACGTACTCTCTACTCACTCTAGTATACTCTACTCTACCGAGCTACTAGCTAGTAGATCCAGTTTCTCTGTGGACTTGCTTGTCTACTAGAAGAACAAACCAAAAAGACCACGCCAGGTCGAATGAATCATTATTATTTTCTCCTCTCTTCTCTACCGCTACTACTGCGATATACTACCAGAATTACAGCGGGCCACGATATGAAATTCAACTTATCTCTCTACTAGAGTACTCGTGTTGTCCAGTTTCTTCCTGGTGAGAGATTGTACCGGTACACGTACGTATAGTACTCAAAGACGCAAGAAGAAGCGTGGTTGTTGACTTTTCGTCCTGATTTCCTCTCGAGGATTACGATTCGACTGACTGAGCAGGAGAGGGCCACTGACATTACGTGTGTAGTCCAACCAATCGAGCCTCAAGGATGATGGGCAAGGCAAGTATTCCAATTAGCAAGTATGTAGTAGCCGCATCTTCTTCTTTTGCTAGTTCCTTCTTGATCAGAGTACTACACGCCGTGCGAATACTACAAGTCTTTCGAGAGACCAATCAGCTCTTGCAAGGCCGTTTGGGAGGCTTTGAATTCATTGATCGGGTCTTCGTAATAACTCCGAATCAACTCCTTGGTCGCCCCCGATTTCCCTTCCACTGTGATGGGATTAAAGACATTGTTGTAGACAGACATGTCCAAATACCTCAAATGGCTCACCAACTCTTCTTTGGCTTCCAAGGCGGCTAATTCATCGCCTCCAGCATTGCCTAATTCTTCGGCATATTTGGAAACGAGAGGTCGATTGGTCTTGGCCCAAAGATCGGAAAGAGGAGGAGTAATTAGTATTGCTCTGATGGAATCCCACTTTTCACTTTCAATCAAGGGTGGGATCGTATCGAGCTGACTTTGGGCTTGTTGAATCTGACCCAATAAATCAGTAAAGGAGGAACTTGCTGTTGCCGCGGATGCAGAAGGCGGAGACGCTAATACTGTAATCCCGGTCGTCAGTACGGCAGCGGCAAGTGTCGCGCCTTGTTCCACCATGAAGGATCGACGCGTTTTGGTATTAGGTGCCGTTGCTGCTGCCGTTGGTGCATCCTCATCAACAAGAAGGTGATGATGGGGACCACGAGTAGTAGTAGGCAGCTCTGGTGGTTGCAGCGCCGAGACAGAAAGCAGCAGATAGGCGGTGACAATGAGCGATTGGAGCATGTTGGATAGTGAATG
This sequence comes from Nitzschia sp. pyKryTriq1, assembly GCA_956465555.1. Taxonomy (NCBI): domain Eukaryota; phylum Bacillariophyta; class Bacillariophyceae; order Bacillariales; family Bacillariaceae; genus Nitzschia; species Nitzschia sp. pyKryTriq1. The sequence continues at coordinate 345,268 of OY101124.1, forward strand.
TGATAAGGATAGGCTTTGCGATAGTCTATTATGCTGTTGAATGATCGATGATATGGTAGCAGGTCTGCGGCGTCGCAACGACAATAACAGATCTTGATGTTCTTCGCAACAAAAAGATCGGCGGGTCGCGCGTCGTTCGTTCGTGGGTGGATGCGTATGACGTCATCTGGTTCCAATTTCGCGTCATGTGTGCGCGAATGATTCGTTCGATTGACGACTCGACTCCTGCCGTATGTAACGTGTACTTTGCTCTGCAGCTACGGTACTCTAACGGTAGCCCACTACTAGTAGTAGTGGAGTAGAGAAAGAGAGAGCAGAGAGTAGAGTAGAGTATACTACCTCTAGGTAGCTAGAGCTAGTAGTAGAGTCTCTCTCGAGCTACTAGTACCATAGAACCAATAGACTAATCCATCATGGGATCCAGATAGATAGTACTCCTTGTTGCATTGGAAACGACTGTATTGGTGTTTGTTGGAGGAGGAGGCATCACGGCTAGAGTCACCTGGGTTCCGTTCCGTGGATCATCAACCCAGGAGCATGGTTTGCGAATCTTGGGCCGGTCCAGGGCATCTTGTCGGACCCCACACTTGTAGTCGCGGCTCATATAGAGACCTAGAATGCCAAAACCGCCTTTGTTGTAGGTCAAGCAGTCTGCCTGGCCCATAATGTAGATATCGATAAAGCTGTCGTAAAAGTCCGAAACGTTGCGAGTCCACCATTCCGGTACCTTGTCAATGTGCAAGGGTGGGTTGGGATTGGGAGTGCGGGTGATGACAGTCGCATTGCGTTCGGCACCGTATTCTCTGGCAAACGACGTGGCAGTCATGGAATCACTCACAAAGAACATTGTCTTTCGCGGGCGAAGCTCGCTGGCGCAATTCAAGGCATTTCTAGCCCAATTGCGCTGGATGTCTTCATTACGATCCTTGATGGCATACAAGGCTCGAAGATGGGCGGCGACGTAGTGACCAGGAACCAATCCGAGTCGTTTCATTTCGGATTCCAATACCGCGCGGACAGGAGGGGATGGAGTAAAGAAAATCTTCCAACAGTCATGAAAGACGCCTGCAAAATCGATTTCCCCTTCGACCAGCTGTTCGTCGTATATGTTTTTGCCTCCATGGTAATCTTGGATACGACCCTTCACATACGTGATATCGGTTCGAGCCTTCTTCTTTATAACTTTATCAGTGGCTAGACTGACACCCTCGTTTCTGTCTTCAATTTTGGGCACCATCCATGCTGGTACTCTCCAATCTATTCCACCCATGGGAGGTACGAGAAACTGTTCCAATCGTGCCGGCCGACTCCAATAGATCAAAAGGACCCGTTTCGTGTAGTAGGCATACCGAAGTAGGAGAGGCAATGGCTTGAGACGATCCGAGACGCCCCCGCAATTCGTGTCACTTGCCAAGCACTGCAAGACCAGAAACTTGAGAGGTTCTTGTTCTTTTCCAGTTGTTGTTGTTGTTGTTGTTGTTGCTGGATCTACAACCAGACGTGATCTCATGATATGATGGTGCCATCGCAGGTAGCGCTTCATCCAATCGGGTATTTTCGAATCCGGCTCGTCCCAGATGAAATAGTGATGGAGTTGATGGGGAGATGAAGTAGTAGTGGTTGTGGTTGTTGTGGTAGTTGTTGTGGTACTATTCTCCCACGCACTGTAAAAGTCCAGCAGGGATTCGTGCATTCTTTTGGGATCGAATTCAGAAGAGCCGCCGCCGCCACCCAACTTTTTATTGATACGGTCTCCTCCCGTGGTGGTGGTGGTGGTGGTGGCGGTGGTGGTATTGTTGGATTGATTAGTACCATTATCATTATTATTATTTGTTGTTGCTGTGCCTCGTTTTCCTCCTGACTTTTTTGTCTTGTTATTTTTCCTGTTTCCTTCCACGACGACCTTATTATTATTGCCAACAACCTTCAAGGCCGCTTGCATCGCCAATGTCGATTCGTCCAGCAGCAGCGGCGGCGGCAGCGGCGTCTCGTTGTTGTCTTTATTGTCACTGATGATGCTGATGCTGCTAGAAGTGTTCATGAGTACTAGCAGCGGGTTGTGGTTGTTGTTTTTGTTTTTGTTGTGGTTGTCTGTTTGCTGCTGTGGACGATCCAGTTGATCCGCAAAATCACTGTCATAATGAGCTCGAGGAATAATACTATCGGATTGACTGATGCTAGTAAATACGGTAAACCCAGCGTGGATGACAAACAAGACGACGACGACCGTGAGGCGGAGCAGCACGGACTTGTTGTTGTTCGTATTATTCTTGACGGTACTGCTGCTGCTGCTGCTCTTGTAATTATTCTGCAGCCGACCGTTGGTCACTCTCACCGCCATGGTTGCTGCTACTGCTGTTGCTGCTGCTGTTGCTGCTGCTGCTGCCCGCGAATAGAATGTCAAAGCATGAATGTCTTCTCGTGGCAACAATGAACAACAAAGATAGTATATATATGTAGTAGTATATTGCAATGAAGTAAAGCTATGTACATAAGAGGCGACGCGATGCGATGCGATGCGATGGGATGAGAGTGAGGATAACAATAATAATAGCAGCGAAGTAGTATTACGCGTACGCATAGAATACTACTGTATGCTGTACCGAACGTGTACAGTGTGTAGAATAAGTTATAGTAGTAAAACCACGGGATATTATTATTTGTTTAGGGGTAATAGCGACATGACATCGTCAATCGCTGACTTTTGACCCGCCCCCATACTGTACGTGGACGGTACAGTACATACAGTACGCACCTCCGAAACGTTCGACCGCTTCGACCGCAATTTTTTTGGAATGAGGAGAGAGCATAGACCAGAAGAAAAAAAAATGACCATGTTATTGTTGTTATGTGATGCAGTCGCGTGGAGGGTCGTCATCATTCATACTGGAGGGACAACAATAATAGTAGAGCAGGTGTGCTACCCGATGATGTTGTGTCTGTCTGCTCTATCGAACATACCCATACCGGTACAGTAATAGTGAGATTGGTATCCGTTCCTTTCCGTTGTTGTTTGTCTACAGTACACTATTTCGTGCGTGTACTTCTACTTTCATATCTCATATCGAGCCTAATAATAATAATAATAATAATAATAATAATACCGGTAATAATATGGTGGTGATACGACAAGTTATTTTTGTTGATATTGACGGGGTATTGTTGCCCTTTCCCAGTCAAGATAATTCCTCCTCCTCCTCCTCCTCGCACTACCGGCCACTCTTTCCATCGTCCACATTAAAACCATTGCAGCGCCTCTGGAGCCATGTCACCAAGAACACGAACAACAAGAACAACAATGCTTCTGCTGCTGCTGCTGCTGCTGCTGCTGCTACAGGCGAAGAAGTGGTATCAGTTGTAGAGTGGGTCTTATCTTCGACCTGGCGTGTACAAGAAAAGTTTATCAAGGATATTGAGCGAGCCCTTCAAGAGTTTGGGATTCCATTGGAGTTTTCCGATATCACGGATCCAACCCTACATTCCGAACGGCAGTGGGAAATTTATGAATGGTTGCAACAACGCCATCATCATCATCATCATGATCATGATCTTGATGATGATCATCATCATGATGATACTAAAACTACTACTACTACTACTACTACTATTCATTCCAAAACAAAGATGGTTTGGTTGGCTCTCGACGATGAAGAGCTGCTAGAGGGAGAGAGAAACGCCCAGCATCGTGGCCTATTTCAAGGCCATGTGGTTTGGACCCAAAGTCATATTGGATTAACGGAAGAGGATGTGGATCGAGCCATTCAACTTTGGGATCAACAGCTCAAAGACGCATGCGGATGAACTTCTTCTTCTTGTTCTTCCATCAATGAAGAACAAAAAACATGGTCATGATCATGGAAACGACCTCATGGAAACCCACTAACTAATACGCATACGAGTCTATTATACTGCGGCACACACAAAATTTACTGATGAATGGAGCCAATATTATGGTCTACCATAAGAAGTTACTACTACCGGTACGGACGAAGCGTTATGGTTCAGAGAATTGAGCATACTAGGTCGCTGCTCGCTTGCGCCACTCATCGATGCGCGTCCGATTCATTCATTCATTCATTCATTCATTGTTTCATTACGCACCCCCCGGCGTGGGGGCTTCAATGCTGCAACGATTTTTTTTGGGGGGGGGGGGCATGCAGATTGATCTTTGCTTCGCCCTCTTTGGCTTTTTGTTGGGGGGGGGGGGGGGTAAAGTACAACTATTCTTTTAAAATGTCACACTTTTAGTGTCTCGTCGTGGCAGCTGATCACCTGCAAGTCAGTCACCAGGAAACGATACTACAGTAGGGGAGCCCTCTATTTGTGAGCTCGACAAGAAGAATTTTTACTGTTCCTGTTGTACGTAGTAGACAATGGATTCGGGGGCAACCCACTGATGGTTGTTCTTGGAGCCAGCGCACCATTCTTCTTTGATATTTTACGGGTACTCGTATAATCGCCTCTCAGCACAATCCGAGATTTTCAGTGCTTTCCTCTTCCCATTGCGAGTTGGTGACGGTGTTCATTCTTATTTCTCCTTGTCGAACATTTCCTTGTTTTGGCCAATCAAGAACACTGGAGAAAAGTACAAACAACATCATTGAGTAGTGAGAAACAAAGATAAAATCTGTAATAGTCCAATATTGGGTTCGTCGGTAATAGTGATGATTCACTCGTCACTATATGCCATTCCGATTATTATTTATTTCCTCAGATAAAAAATTGAAAAGTTACATATGCTTTTATCAATCATATACATTGATTCAGACAGGGATAACAGTTGTATCTTCAGTGGAAAATAAAGAAAATAATGCGGGTGGAGCAGCTGCTATTACGCAAGAAGATCAAAACGCAACGCACAAAATTACAAACCAATGAAACGATCCAGACGAGACGACAGCATTTCACTCACAATCCTTGAGCAATTCTGGTTGGGACTAACATGCATGAAATCCTCGTCGCGAGTAAAAGTATATCAATGATCAATCAATCAATCAATCAATCGATGATCTTTTCACACGAGGAGGGTTCAAGGCATACTGCAACAATGATGCAATCCTATCATTGATACGACTCGGAGCAGCAATTGTCTCGAAGATGCAATGCCGGTGCCGGTAGGTTTGGTGCCATGTGCCGCATGGTGAGAATAATGGCGAGAATAATGGTGAGAGGATGTATTCTTATTGTTTGAGTGATGAGTTCAATGTAGACTAGGAGTAGTAGTCTAGTGGTACGGTGGTGAGTGCAGTTGGTAATACCGTTAGTATCGCATGGTTGTGGGAGGGGAAAAAGATCTCATCGCGACGCGCGCGGCTTTTTATTGGTTGGATGTCTCGTCGTCGGCGGAGGTCGGAGGATGGATAGACGGACGGAAACCAAAAATCGGTCGCCTGCGTCGCGTGATGTCGTTTTTAATGGGATTCGCGATGTACAGAAACAGCCCCAAATGGAAATCCAATCGAATGAGTCTGCGATTCAATCAGATAATGGTGAGAGGGCAAGCATCTCGGCGAGATGCTTGGAAGCAAGCGACGCTCCGGCGGACTACACCCAGTGGTGGGGCAAATAACCCAATGAACAATAAAAGGCCACGTACCCCATTCAGTCCATCATGGCTGCATGCACTTGCTACTACTACTAGCTATAAAATGAAAAGACGACACTGGGTCCCTGATTTGGGGGGGGAGGCAAACAAGAAGTTCTTGGCGAGGAGACCCCCGATGTATTGCCTTGATTGTGTTCATTCGGGCCGTCTTGGCTTGGTGGCAAGAATTGCAAGTGGTGTGAATCTCAAATCCCGAAACAGTGGTTGGCTGGGCCCCAAACTGTCACCTTACTAAAGTCCTTCATCACCTATATAGCTTTCTACCGGTTCCTAATGGGAACCCCCTTTTGAAATGAGTTTTTGGGGACTGCCCCCTCTTAGATTTCGTGATTTCACGTATGTATGTACAGTACTCGTACAGCACAATATGTATGACCTGTTTTTTACGCCGATTATGATGATGGCGAAGCTTTGCTGGTGGTGTGGCATGTATGTGCCTGCTGGTCTTCTGTTTTTAAACAACAGCTGGTGACGAATCTATCTTTTTATCATCGGAATTGTGCTCGCATGTTTTGGAACACGGAGAACACGATGAATTGCATCATGATACCAGCTGGAAATGACGAGGTGCTGCTGGCACGCGGTTTCCTGTGAAAACGCCAGTTCAAACGGTACTGCTGTGCGTTCTGGGGTGGTCTCAGGTCGCTCAAATATAATACCGGTAGTAATGATACGAGAAAAATTTTCGAAATCGAAAGGATCAGTACTCTCACGCACTCAATCATCTTCCTCCTTGGCACCTTCTTGATCTGAAATAATGGCGGATGTACCAACTTCCAGTACCAGTACCGCGACGAGGATGACGAAGCAGCAGGACAACGAAAAACCCCGCCCAAAGATGATGGTGGTGGCCGAAGAGGCAAGAGGAACACCTCCTACTACGGCGTTGTGTAACAACGCTGCATCATTATTGTTGTCTCCTCCTCCAACAAGTCTTCTTCCTGTGGCTGATGATAGCACAGCCGATCATTCCGACGCATCTGTTATTGCTCTGGTTAATGAGGAGCCCCCCATCATCATCATGGATCTCAATGAGAATGACGTACTGCTAGGACGAGGTAAGGCGCCGCCGCCGCGATCATGTGTATGCTCCTCGTCCTGATGAAGAAATGATGCCAGTATCCACCGGTTCTCGATCTAACTATCACCTTCCGTGCTGCTCCTGTATTCTTATACGTCATACCAGGTACTGGCCCGAACGAATACGTTGGTAACATCCGTTATCGGACTCTTGTTCGTGAGGGTTTGAAGCGAATTTGTGGTTTCTCCGAGGACTCCTCATCGTCCTCATCCTCTAAAAAGCTTTCTTCAGGCGAATCACCCTCTTTCTTGATGGACAATAACATAAGAGCTGGTGTAAGCACCCACCATGGAAAGCATTTGCTGGCGTGTCAGATCGCCAAAACAATCAAGTCTCGAGGTGGAAGGTTCTTGGAACGACGTGCGCCCACCGGCGGCGGCCAAAATGCTCAAGAGGCCAGCAGCACCAAGATCACCACGATCATTCCCGGAGATTTATCCTGCTGCTACCTGACCGCCGGGTACTTTGAGGTTGAGGACTCCGTAGCCGTCGAGAAGACCAAACAGAGTTACCGTCACCAGATGAGAAACCTGGAGGTCCAGCATGATGCTGCTGCCGGCGAGGATCATCATGCAGCAGCATCCTCAGATGATGCAACAACAACAATGGAGGAGCGCCCCTCCAAATACAGAAAGCTTGACGAGAAGAGAACATTGCGCAACCAAGAACGACGATCAACTATCAAGAAGATCCCGACGACGATGAGTAGTAATAGGCCTCCGCTGCTTCGCCTTGCTGACACGACCATTCATCATCATGATGGAGGCACATATGGTGGTGTTGAGGATCATCCCCCCCTCTTGCTGTTTGCCCCTCACAACAGGCAGTTCTTTAGTGGAATATCCCCTTTCAGTTCTATTGGCTTCGGCCTCGTTGCGTCGCCCTACTACTCACAACACCCCCCGTGGATGACCCCCTCCTCAGCAGCAGCAACACTGTTTCATCGTGATGGCGACGAGAGGAGCGATACACCACCAACAAGAGGATTTGCTGATCTGTCAACCAGCGTCTTGTTCTTCGAGCATCACAACAACACCAGGAGATTTGCCGCGGCCGCCGAGCAACGACATGATGCGATTCCTCGACACGATCAGCAGGAGCCGTATCACCAGGCCGCAAGCCACCAAGAAGCGGCCTGCTTGATTTCGGCCACTGCTCTAGTCAGGGCGTATGCTGCTGCTGGTGTGTGGCCTCCCCCTTCACCCACCAGTCGAAAGAGGAGTGGTACTACCGCTGCTGATCATCCCCCGACAACGATGGGGGGTGGTGCTGTAGTTGCCTCGTCGTCACTACCACTCGCGGGGCACGATCTCTTCCCCCGCCCCCACCACCAGCACCAGGAGCACGGTCGTTCTCCCTATGTAAACCACCACCACTTCTACCACCACCACCCTCCCCGTCATCCTCACGACGACCAGCATCTTCTTCCTCCTGCTCATCATCGCTATCATCATCGCACGACCGACGACGAAGAGCATCATGCTGCAGTCGCCGGGGGGAGAGGACAACGAGCTTCTGCTGCGAGGATGGATTTGTTGACATTTGCTCTCGCGCTTCATCATCAGCAAGAAGAACGCGGGAGGGACCAATCTCAGCATAACGACCACCAGCAAGAATGTACTAAGCTCCCCTACGAGCGGGGGGCGTTCTAGTTCCTAGTAAGGCAAGATCACAGATCACCACACCAACATCACCAACAACGACGACATATATACGGACAACGGACCATACCCAGCAGCCAAAAGGGAAATCCTCCCGTCCATGCATAATACAAACTAGTACTACTACATCCACCCACCTGTTTGTTGTTAATTTCTTGTTTATCCATAATAGTAGTACTACTCCTCGTTCTGCTGCTGCTGATGGGTAGCACCACCAGTACTATTACTAAGGACGAAGAACAACCAGAGAAAAGAACGCACAGCATGATCATGATCTCATCCAGCCATTGTCGTCGATGATGGTCGTCGGTTGTTCTTGTCAAGATCCATGATGTGACGCACGTGGATTGGCACCTGCTGCTGTACCGGTAATCTCGCCCGCCTGCCTCGCGCTGAAAAGAGAATTCGCGTTGGCTTCTGGTAGACTGTATCATACTCGTATCAGGTACCGGTAGCGGTACTGGTGGTGCCGATACCAGGTACCTGGTAGCGCGTTGTTAGTTGTTGGTACAGTAGTTAGTTGTTGTGGAAGAATAATTGATTGCTTCATTCCGATTGAGGATTGGATGGACCAATCAGAATGGCTCCCAGGGACACGCCATCATCGTCAATAAATCAGCAGTTGTTTTTTAATAAGTGAGTGCTTGCCCGGCGGGCTCGCTAGGAGCTGTGCTGCGTGTGGATGCAGTCTTTGCAACGAACGAGAAGCCCGCGCGTGCATCGTACTCGTAATCTGTAGCGGAGAGCGCGCGATCTGGTCGCGTGTTTCGGGTTTCAAGTTTCAATTAAAATTGAAAGCGTGCTAAAAAGCCATCAGAAACGGGGAAGCTCGCGCTCCTCCCTTCGTGACAAAACGGAAGCGCAAGGAAACGACGACCTACTAGGTACCAGTACTGTACGGTACCTGGTACCGGTATTGCGGTGTCTCAATCGCTGCCGTATGACTACCTTTACGTACACGGTACTGTTATTGATTCTTTCATTCCCATTCATCCATTCATCCCCATCTATTATCGACCATCATCAGAGCGGAAACAGAACTCAAAAGTGTCTGTGTGGTCCTTGTTCTCGTTCCGCTGGCCCAAACGATCCGGAAAAGAGCGGCCCCCCTGCTCTTACGAGAGTACAAATCAAAAATCCATACAAAATCATCATATATCAGTATAATATTATTATTATTATTATTATTATGCCGCGAAGTTTATTCAAAGAGTACGGCGATCGGGGGGAACGGCAGAGACCCCGAGACGATGTCCAGCAAAGGATGAGAGAGGTGACACAGAATTACATGGAAGAAATGGAGCGAGACTCGTTATTCTTTCGAAACACCCCGTTGCGTCCCATGATTGCAACCTTTGATCCAAGCGGTAAGTAAAGTACAATGCGTGTATGTACTCGTACAGTAAAATAAAGTATTTCGGAAGCAGACTGCTGTTTGAGAGTGAATGAATGAACGAATGGATGCATGTAGGCCGCCGTGTTGATCGTTTCTGATGCATCCTTTTGTATTCTCTTTTTACCAGAAATCGAAATCAACAAACGAATTGGAATGGGTGAGTTTGGAGCCATCCACGAGGTTGTGGGCATTCAGTTGCACGATCCTGATGTTGCTGTCGCAAAACCAGCCGGTGATGGTAGGAGATCGGGTGGAGGGAAGAACCAGCAAGCATCATCATCACCATCATCATCACCATCATCATCACCATCATCATCACCACTGCACCTTCACAACTCCAAATCCTGCAGCGCCTTGCCTATGGCTACTGCTACTGCTACTGCTACTGCTACTGCTGCTACCGGACTGATTATGAACAACAACGACAGCAGTTGTGTTCCGATCATTAAAGAAACAGATTCTTCGTCTCAGGAGGATCAACAATGGATTCGGCACCGACTGGCCAATAAAGTGCTTCGAGAGTTGCATACAGTAGAGTTTGTGTATGTGGTGTCTCCCCGAAAACGACAACAGCAACATCCTACCTCCTCATCATCATCGTCGTCGTCTTCAACTCCACCACGCCGAGTATTTCTTCGTCCCCGATTCGCGGTGAAGCAAATCCGCAAAGATTTGTATCCCAAAAAGAAAATCGAAGCTGGAAAGGATCTAGCCAGGGAAGCCAAACTCTTGAGCCACTTGGAACATCCCAATATTATTCGATTGCGAGCTACCATTGGACAACCGGGCCAAGAGGATTTTATGTTATTATTGGATCGATTAGGTATGAGTTTGAGCGAAGAAGTGACGCAGTGGCAACAACGACTGGGAGGTGGCGGAGGCACCGGAACAAGAAACTACAGTGGGGGTGGGGGTTTTCCGTGGCATGCTCTATCGTCCTCCTCCTCCTCTCATCGAAAGGAACTGGAACGTGCAGTCTTGTCGGAACGTTTGCTCGCCCTTTATGACGTTGCAAGAGCCATGCATTATTTGCATCAAAAATCGTAAGTGGAAGAAGGATGTAGGTTGTATGTCAGGAATGCGGATATATCTGAATGTATCCATCCATCATCCAGTCATTGATTTACTCACAAACCATCACCGCTGTCGTCGTGATCTATCTATCTACACTACTACGCCCTGTATCATACATGCAGCATTTTATTTCGAGATTTGAAAACAGAAAATGTCGCTCGAAACCATCACGGGGCTTTTCAGTTGCTGGATTTTGGACTTGCCAAGGAATTGAAGGAGACCGACCGAGTAGTAGAAACAACATGCGAGCAGGTAGTCACCATCGACATGACGACGACGACGACGGCATTGAGTGATGATGGTTCCCCAACAACAGCAACAACAATGTTTGCTGAAAGCCTTATCCGTACCAACTCGAATGACTTTTTGGACGATGCATACAAGTTAACGGGCTTGACAGGTACTTTACGAATCATGTCTCCTGAAGTCTTGCAGTGCCAGCCGTATGGTCGTTCGGCAGACGTCTACAGTTTTGGAATTGTCATCTGGGAAGTCTTTCAAGGCGAAAGAAATCGATTGTCGGCAGCCGAAGTGGTCAAGGGGGATCGTCCGGAGCTACCGGTCGTGGGCATGCCACCTCGTGTCGAGTCGCTGGTCAAAAAATGTTATGGAAGTCCCGCATCGTTCCGACCTACCTTTGCCATGCTATCTCAAGAACTCGAGTATCAACTCTTGGAAATACAACAACAGCAGGAGGGATGGCAGCAGCACAGATATCAGGCCGAACAACAACAACAACAACAACAACACGACGCATTACAACAACAGATTTTCAGCATTGACCATCATGCAAGCATTTTTCATCGGTTGGATTATTTGAGGCAATTGTCGGTCCAGTCGCTTGCGAAGGCGGCAACCACCACGACCACTGCCATTACGGCCGTGGAGAATTAGCTGCAGTCAGTCAGTAATAGCAAGAACAGAGTCAAAGTTGTATCCCATCAAGTCAACGTTAGAGCTCTGTGATTTTTTTCAGTTTTACTAAAATATATATTATCTATGAGTACTCTATTTGCAAGTCTACTGAGGGATCCGTCCATCCAAATCGTCTCCAAGGCAGTTACTTGTCGACCATTCTCCACCCATCCCGTGCATTCTCTGAGTAGCACTGAAGACGCTTTTTTGTCTTCGAGCGAAGATACATACTGTACTGTAGATGTCCAGCAAACTATAGTAGACTAGAGAGAGAAAGCAACGACTATCACTGTATGTACACGAGGTACGGGACAAGTTTGAAATCCTCTCTAGAGTATGTATATAAACATACATATCACCACCCCCACCCCACCCACATCGCGTGCTACGTCCCGCTGCTAGATGCATCCAAGTTCTTTTCACTTTCTGTCTCCTCGTTAGATGGCTGCTTTTTCTTTACTAGTAGTACCAGCGACTCCGGCATGGAGGGCCCAATCGAAGGACCAATCACCAATGTTTTGTCCATGCTTCCAGCAGAACTTCCCGTAGTTTTAATAGTAGTGGCGTCGTTAATGCCAGTACTAGATTCCGATGGCGGCATCATCGGCCCAATGGATGGTACTGGTACGGGAGCATCGCTAGTAGTAGTAGTCGTAGCTCCTCCACCAGCGAAAGCCGACGAGGGAGGTCCCCGTGAAGGCCCAATCATAGCAGGTCCCCTGGATGGTCCCACTGTTATGCGATTTGTTGGATCCTTTGGTTCCGCCGACCCTATTGTTGATCCCCTCGCAGCATCAGGTCCCCGTGAAGGCCCAATCATAGCAGGTCCCCTGGATGGTCCCACTGTTATGCGATTTGTTGGATCCTTTGGTTTCGCCGACCCTATTGTTGATCCCCTCGCAGCATCAGCATCAGGACCATCAAGACCTACTACGGAAGAAGGACCCATGGTGGTGGCGACGACCCTTGCCTTCTTTGCGGGTCTACTACTACTGGTAGACTTAGAACTTCTTCTACTTTGCTCGCATTGTTTTTCATATCGCTCCAGTAGCTGCATAAACGCCGGAATGGGTTGCGCTTGGGGCCGTCGTCGTTGTACAAGTGTCATGGCGTCGGCAAGTGACATTTCCAATTTTCTACGAGTACAGTACATAGCATCCAGCAACAGAAGAACACCAACAAAGTCAAAAAAATATAGCGTGGTGCACGTATGCATGGTGGATCGTCCATATATCATGTCATGCCATGTTCATATTATTTGAGTGCTTGTCAGCAAGTGAGAAACACAGGAATTCGCAACTGGCGAACAGAAGCATATTGGACGTATCATACCTCATGAGATACATGACTACGCACGTGGTCGATCGAGACACCCCATGCCGACAATGCACCAAGACACTTCCATGGAACAATCCACTGGATATAAACGATACGATTTCCTCAGACTTTTCTTCGAGTGTTGTCGTGCTAGTGGCAGCATCGTAGACCGGAATGCGCCTGTACACGAATTTGCCGGACTTTTCAAAATAATTGGGGACACCCGCCTATTGTGTGTACGAGTAGTACAGTCAGTCACAAAACAAAGAACGGTCAGGAGAAAGGACGGATACACCACCCAGTACGTATACTTGATGATTGATCCCTGTGTATTGCTCACTCTTACCTGAATCGATGTCTCCTTGGCTGGAGTGACATTTAAAATGCGAGAGATGCCCCGCTGTTGGAGCATTTCGAGCGATTTGGCCTCTTTTTTCCCACCAATGTAGACCGAGTTTCGACGACTGTTTCCTCCTCCCGATGAGGCAGTATTACCCGCTGCTGGGGCCGTATAGACCAAACTCATACCCAGTAAGTATGATTTGACTATTGCAGTCAGCAGTCAGTATAGAATATCGACTACCCGCCAGAGGAACACCACAAACCACAATAACGAGGAAGATAGTAATTGCATTGCCGAAAGCCAAAAGCCGAAAGCCGCGCAAAAGCCGAAAACCGAAAACTCGCCTTCGAACCTTATTGTTGCGTTGGACGGACAGCCCAATGACGCGGTAAAATGCGTCTTCGATCCCCATTGTACAAAGTTTCTGAAAATGGAAGCAAAGAATGAGTTTTAAACACAAAATCGCGTTACTTTCAGATCCAAGCAAATAAATGACTGTATGGACCACAAATTGGGTCCTCAATGACATCAGCCTTTCAGTCACGGATATCCATAAAGGCGATGCCACCTGGAACTGCGATGTTTTTCGATATGTGCGACGTTGACGATGATGATGCTCTCTCATCTCTCATCTATCATCGGTGTAATCACCCAAAGTGCAGGTCTTCATACTTTGTTGCTGAATACTGTAACTTTGTCCAACCCTTTAGAAAGAGATTCACAAATAAGTCGGTCTCATGAAGATATCATCGGTTTCACTGTTAGTGCTGGTGGCTACGACCACGGCTCCACCGGTTGCTGCCAACTTGCCCCAAACACTCGTGACACAAACACGTCGGCTTTTGAACTTGGGAAGTCTCTTTGGCAATCCCCGAGAGACTGCCACCACACCGTATGATCGCATCAGGGGACATCCGGTCTTTCAAGTCACGACCGCGTGGGGAAGTGCTTACATGAACATGGAAAAGTTGACCGATGTCGATGATTCGGGTGTCGGTGGAAGCGTGATCAACACCAAGAACCCCAGTCAGCTCAAATCGCTGAGTGAAGAACAGAACCAGTATCGAACGGTCTCTCTTTATTTTATGGACCCCGATGATGCCCTGGCGACGCATGCGGAACTCAAGCAAATGGAGCAGATGAAGAAATCCGACATTCGTATCACAGCAGTGAGCTTGGGAAAGGCGTTGCGATCGGCGGCCAACTTGGGCGCCGGGCTGGTGACGGGATATCCGATGGAGCCATTGAGTGGAAATCTCAAGAGTGTGGATGAGGGGGGAAGTCTACGACACAAGATCATGCCGCCCAAGCGGCAACTTTACTATGCCGCCCGGTGCGTAGGAAAGGAACGAGTAGGCCTGTTTGGAGCAAATCCTGCCGAAGACGCGTCTTCGGCGGTCTTGGGAAACTCGGCGTTGGAATCGTTGAACTTGATGCGTCGTCGGGAAAAGGCCGACCGTAAGAGCGCCTCCAACAAACCCAAGACTGCGATGCAGGCACAAAATGCACACATGGAAGGATACACGGGTATTCCAGTCTTCTGGGCGCAGGGAATGCAGCGAAGGCCACCTTTGCTCAAGAGGCTGATCAGTGGAAACAATCAGGAGACTCCCATGTTCTTCAATTACGAGGATTTGATGAGTGCCTGGGCCAAGATGAAGAAGCGATCGCCGAAGAAACTCCCCGATCAGCCCAATGTAGAGGTGTTCAATCTTTGGGATGTCTTGACTTCAATGGAAAAGGAAGAGTGGAAGAAGTCGAAAGCCAAAAAGTATGACTGGGGCAAGCCTATACGCCAACGACTTGGCAAACAGGAGGCACCCGACTTGGATTCGATTACCTTTGTGCCTTCCTCTCGTTGTATCGACTACAAGGAGAAGATTACAGCTCGAGGAAATGGAAAAGCACGGCTGCGGCCCATGCGCTAGATATAGTGGAAAGTGAGTCTCTAGACTATTATAGACAGCAAGGCTAACCTATGTCCTGCGAACATATCATGCATCAGACATAATATTATTACTTGGTACCTATCAGCACACAATGTAAGGGTACATTATCATCATGGCCGCACGTCTCTTCTCTGATCCAAGTACAAGAATCTAGAAACAATTATTTACATTCTATTGGTATTTCCAGCAGTCTGGAAGTTCATATCGATCACGATCGATCATCTGTACGAGTAGTGTTTTGAGCATGCATTCAAATTGAATGCACACTCACATCAGCTCGACAATGTCGAAAAGATCCATCGTTTCATCCAGTGATTCACGTCGCATCGGTAGAGCTGGTAAGGAGCCCAGTGTCGTCTTGGCACTCGAGGGGCTTCCGCTAAAGGACGAGGCTCGCTGCGGCGCTGGCTTCGCATACTTTTGCTGTACCAATTTCAGAGCCATTTGGTAGTCCGGAAGTTGATCCGCATGGGATGCAGTATTAATGGAGTCTGCCTCAATGGTATTATTCTTTGGAAGCAAGTGAATAGCAGTGCGATCCTCTGCGGATAGTCGTCTCCTTGGATGCGGCGGCGGAGGTACCTCCACACTAGTCCAAGGAGCATTCATGCTTTCTTCTGTTGCGCGAGAGGAATAGCATCCATGCTCCCAACGTGACGCCGAATTCTTTCTCGACATTGTTGGCATCGAGGTGGGTCTCTTCCTCTCATCAGAAAAAATGGGTGACGCTGAGGTGTTTCTGGAGGAAGGAGGACGCCCCCCTGACTGAGATCGTTTCCTGTCAAAACTGCTTCCACTTTGCATCGTCGGCATCGAGTGATTTCTATGGAGGGCGCTGCTGCTCTCTTCAGTGTCTTGGGGAACGACCGCACTCGGAGACTTGGCGTTATCTACTTCGATGTGTATGGATTCACTGTTCCTCTGTTTCCTGAGCTCGTGCATAAACAGCTTAAGTGGAGACGATGGCGGTGGTGGAAGTTGACAGGGTCTCATCTTGGAACGTTTGTGGTATTGAGAGGTGGTGAGATGAAACACTGTTGAATTCAATTTTTGAGTGAGGATTGCTGTTCACTGTGCCGTCTGTGGTGATGAGATCGCTTGCAAAGTATGTGCGTACCGCGGCGGGGTAATAGATGAAAACAATAATACAGCTAATACTCCGACGTGAGCCATAAAAATTGAAATTGTGGGTTCTGCGAAGAGAATTATTATGTACGTGTACCGTACGAAAGACTGCTTCTCCTTTGATAATGACCGACAATTATGTAACGAAGAGGCTGTCTCTTGAAGTAGGCTATAATGAAGGGGTCATGAAGCATATTTTGTCAAACAAGAAAGGTCGCAATTTCATCGCCACATCAGCAAACTTCTCGTTTGTTCCAAGAAGCAGCAACTACTACATACCGCTGCGGGTGTACAGACCTCTACGGGTACCGTATGTACTACCAGCAGGTACCGTAAGTGCGAGAGTTCGGACTTTTCTACCCGATTGTTGAGAAAGTACCGGTACACTCTTCTTGTTGTTTAGAGTACTTGTGTGTCGTCCTCGTCATATATACAGATTGGGCACGTACAACATACATACCTAAAACTGCTGAGCTGCGAATTATATCCAGCGAACTTGCTTCCGAACGCCGTGGAATTCTCTGGACACCCCTCGTAGTCAGTGTGAATTGGTCCACATTATCTACAGTACAAGCAAGTACGCGTATAAATTCGCGTTGTTTCGAACAAGGAACTGACGACGACGCGACGAGGGTGTCAGTGTCAGCTCTGATCGAGACACGTTAGAGAGACTACATACAGATACCGTTCGAGCTCAACAGTCTCTACGCTACTGCTCTACGATTAGAGTAGAGACGAGAGTAGAGTAGCTACAGCAGAGAGTATTCTCGGAAGTGAATAGGGCTATCCGCCTACTGTCTCTGCAGCATGTTTCGATTTTCGAGTATTTGTTTGTACTACTAGTAGACGACTACATGATGGAATTGTCTTGAGACGTGAAGAATAGCTAAACGAAGTATTGCTGTTGTTATTGCTTCTTGGCATAGTCTAGCTATACTAGAGTAGAGTACTACTAGTAGCAGGAGTATCGTAAAGCAGCGAAAAAGTGCACTGTCTAATTTAGCTGCTACCTTGACGGTCGAGAGCAATGAATCTCTCTTGCGCCGGAACGATGTCAGCGACACTAGAAGCAGCAGTAGTCTAGGTATTTGTTCTTCATGCGCAACCGATGATTGATGATGTGTTTGTTCATCGCATGAACAAAGGGGGCAGCAGGCTGGCAGTACAAAAGAACTAATACTAGTAGGTCCTACCAGCACCACCACCACCACCACCACTCCTGCTGGTCGTGAAGTGTCCAGAGGACGAGACTTGATGGCACCCTTGCCGAGCACTCGCATAATGCTGATTGGTACATCATGCTGGCGAGTTGCTGTTCTCACCATAATCATGATCCGCGGCAGTTCTTCTGGAGAGAGGACTTCTTAAAGCCAGTACCAGCACGATGGGACCTCGGCCAAGGTATCTTATCCTGAAGGAATATCTTACATCGAGAAAAAGCACCAGCAGTAGTAGAATTGCTGATCATCATAGTACGAGTGGGAGTGATCATGCCGCCTTGGCAGATAATCGACGAGACCTACTACTACTAGCGGTGATGGTATTGTTGTGGGAACGTGTTGGATGATGGTATTGCTTCGAAACCTGCTTCGTTTGCTCTTCTTCGTATTGGCAGCTCCTGCTGCTGGCCAGGTACGCACTATTCACACACAGGTCCCTCGATAGTCTTCGCCGAGGACGAACAACTGGGAGGTCGTTTTTCGTTGTTACGGGCCCTCTACCACGAACAACAATCAACGAAGTCGCATTGGGGGCCAAATGTGGCTCGCGGTTCTCGGACCCTTTCAATGATGCTTTGCCGTTTTTCAGGGATGGCGATGAATCCCATCTCGTAGGCGCGATACAACAAGTTGGCAAGATGAATCTCTCGTTGCACCCCTTGGCATTATCCGAGTGGAGATGAAAGGCAAGTGCCCCTATTTGTTCCTGCAAATCATGAAGATAGGTGGAAAGTGGTGAGCAGGACATGGAATCAGTTTTATTTTGTCCTGGAGTTTTGTTTTTGTTGAGAGATATGAATATTGTGATCAAAAGCCGAAACAATAAAGCATGCCACATGCCACATATTAGTAGCGTTTGATGATTGATGGATGGTACGAGTACTACTAGCTAGTAGTAGTGAAATACCTCCGGAACCATCGCTCCCCCGCGTGCACGAAGACTGCATTGAAAAGCACCTTAATAGCTCTATTAGTAGCATACTGAACGGCGAGTACGAGTACTACATACGAATCCCACTGAGACTACTTTTAATAGCGGCAGAACAATGGAGAAGCTCGGGGAAGAAGGCTTATAAAGAAGGCATATCAACTCCGTGTTCAAGCATAACACTACGGAGGCACAATCGTTCGGATTTGGGGTCGCTGATGATTGCTGATGCAAATCTGGAATGAATCTCCGATCTCCCGCCATATCTCACTCAACTTCATTCGACGGCCTCTCGTCGCGCGCATCTTCTCTACCGGTATTCCTCTACTACTCTTCTTGAGTCTCTACTCTCTCTACTAGCTAGTAGAGTAGAGAGTTGCATGTCGCAAAGCAGTAGGGCTACTACAAATATATTTACCGCCATTACAGTAAATAGAGCTGAAGTTACAGTACTCAAATGGCGAACAATTAAGTCTCCCTACTCTACTACTCTACTCTAGTAGTAGTAGTAGAGTAGTATTAGCTCTCTCTGGTAGAGTAGAGAAGAGTAGAGTTTTCTCAGAAGGTAGTGGCGATCGATGGGTTCGGGCCGCCGCGGTTCTCAGCGATCTCATCCGCCACCACGCAAGCAAAAAGAGAACGAGGAGGTTCGGATTTAGACGAGAGAGTACTTTAGGCCTCGTGCTGCGTCTACTCGGTACGAATAGACTACTAACTCATCTCTACAGCAGCAGTACCAGGTAGTACTACCAGGTATCATCGTCCCACCGGGACTACTACAGTAGCTACTCTAGTAGTAGTAGCTGCTACCAGTACAGTAGGGAAAAGGAGAAGACTTGATGCCAGCATGACCTCGTCTTCGACTTCTTCGCCGAGTGCTGCTGCTGCTGCTGCAATATCATCAGGGACCAGCAGCATCAGCACTGCCAAACAACTCGTGCTGGTGACGGGTGGAAATCGTGGCATTGGCAAGGAAGTGTGCTGCCAATTGGCGGCATTGGGCGATGAGTTTGAGGTCTTGCTGGCAAGTCGGGATAATAGATCAAGAGGGGAAGAGGCAATACTACACCAACAACAAGATCTAATAGGGAATATTAATCCGTCCAGCACGGGGCGGGTTCTTCATCTAATTCAGTTGGACGTCACATCGGAAGCATCCATTGCCCAGGCAAAAGGAACAATCGAAAGGGATTTTGGCGGCGTTCTGGATGTTTTGGTCAACAATGCTGGCATCCATTACGATTCGCACCAAACTCCTTCTACGGCGGATTTACACCAGTATGTACAAGAGACGTTGGATACGAATTTGTTGGGACCATGGAGGTGCATACAGGGATTCCTTCCCCTGCTTCAAAAGTCGAAAAATCCTCGTATTGTCAACGTCAGTAGTGGATCGGGAAGTATGACGGATATGTATAGTAGCAGTGCTCCCGCCTATAGTGTATCCAAGGCAGCATTGAATGCGTTGACCGTGAAATTTGCCAAGGAATTTCCAAACATGCGAATCAACGCGGTTTGTCCTGGATGGGTGGCCACCGACATGGGAGGCCCGCATGCACCGTCATCAGTGGAAGAAGGGGCAAGAAGCGTCATGTGGGCTATCTTACTGGACCAGTCAGGTCCTACGGGAGGAAATTTTCTTCATGGAAAGGCCGTGCCTTGGTAGGTAATCGTTTCTTTTTTAATAAAAGCAATTCGTATACAGTACAGTACACAATACAGTATCATCAAGTATATTTTTGAGCGTTTATTGCTCCTGACTGCTGCTGGTGGTGGCCTTTTCGATCTCTTCTTTTAGGGTCTGACAATCATTCAGCAACTCAATCTTGTCAAAATCGGCAAAGAATTCCAATTTTCCTGTGCCTTGTTTTCGAATAAAGAGCTGAGGGTAGACGCCCCGTTTCCCGCTCAATTCAAACAATTCATTCCGTCGATCCTTTTCGCTTGGATTGGACCCATCCACGTAAATGGGTTGTAGACCAAGGGCTTTGAAAATGAGAAGAGCCCGGTTTTGTTTGGGCAAATAATCATACATACTTTCTGGAAAGAGGGTGACTAGAGCCACCAGTGGGCTATCAATTTCGTGGACGGAGGAAGTCATGACAGCTTGGCGTAAGGTCACTACCGATCTTTGGAGCGAGGCTCCAGTGCCTTCTTGGACTTGCATGGTCACCACCGGCGGCATTGTTTCATCCTGGACTTCCTTCTTATTGTTTTCGTTATCGTCGTCGTTTGCGGCGGCGGCGGCGGCGAGAGGAGGAGCAGCGGGAACTTCCTGGATAATTTTCTTCTTGGGTCGCCAACTACGACGAGGTTTTTCTCCATCCGCAGTCGGGGAGTCAAACATGGCGCGCAATTTGCTGACGGATCCGTCTCCATCAAACTCGGAAGCAGCAGTCGACGAATGCTGGCTGATACTAGAAGCTGCCGTGCTGCTTGGAGAGCTGATGAGCAAAGGAGCGACTGGTGGTGCGGCGGCTTCGATTGTTGTTGTTGTTGACGGTTCTTCTTCCACGTCCTTCTCGTCGGCGATCTGGGATAAATAAGTTTCTTCTTGTCCTCCCTGCTGCTTGGTGCTGTCGTCGTCCTCGGCCATCGATGATGATGATGATGTTGATGATTCCTCGGATTTTTCGTCCTCCATACAATTTTCTTCTTCTTCTTCTTCAGCATCATCCTCGGCGGGCTGCTCTGTCGTCTGTGTTGTGGTGTCGAGAGCTTGTTCTTGTTCTTCCTCTTCCACCAGAACATATTCATGATTGTCATTGAGGTATTCTTCTTTCGTCGTGTCCTCCTCGTCCATAATGGTAGTACTATTATCGACGGGCAAACAATCTTCCTCTTCGTCGTCGTGATCAACTTCTTTGTGAACGTCTTCTTCTTCTTCTTCCTCTAATGTTCCTTCCTTTTCCGTGCTGGAGGATGATGATGACGATGAAGATGATGTATTATTTGTACCCGTCCTAGTCGCAATCACGGCTTGGTCGGTACTCGCACCAGAATAATCTTCTTCGTTTCTTTCTTGATGGTGGGCAGCATTCTTATGATCATCATCATCATCATTATCTGGCAAGCTTTGAAGGAGCTGCTCCATATTGACTGCTGCTGCTGCCGCCGGCTGCTCGACCGCATCTGTATTATTATTATTGAAATCCACCTCCTCCTCGTTCACCTCCTGCTCGTTCTCCTCAATCATCTCTGTCGTTGCCGCCGACTCTTCCAAGGAGACTGCCAAAGAATCATGAAATAATTGTGGAAATTGAGCCGGATCCATCTGATGGTGGATGTTTCTAGTAGTAGTAGTAGTAGTACTATCCGTGTTTACCACCACGCTCGTGGGTGATAACGCTTCGTCCTCGAAATTCAAACAATTACTGTTATTCATCCAAGAATTGGAAGAATTCAAATTATTATTGTTAGTATTCATCATGATCGTCGAGGATGCCGCTTGGTAGGCAAGTTCTCCCAACTGCAAGACATATGCGGCTCGTTTCTTTTTGATTTTGGCAATATAATCCTTGCTGTCTTTTTTGCTTTTGTTTTTACTAGATGATGATGATGATGATTCTTTGAGCAGCAAACGATCACATTTGGCGACCTTGCGAGTCAACAATTCGATATCCGGTACTTCTTCTTGCTGTCCTTGTTCTTTGGTCATTTTTCTGTATTTCTTTCTTTCTTTCTTTCTTTCTTTCTTTCTTTCGTGTGATGATGATGAATTGAGGCGTTGCAACAATGAGGATACTGTATGAATGGATATAAGGTGAATGGTTGGTTGGTTGGTTGCTTGGTTGGTGGGGAACGTGTTAGGTTGTTGTTATTGTGAACGATGGGCTGGATGCGTATGGGAGGCGACATAATATTATTATTGTTGAGAACAACGCGATGAGAAAGAAACAATCCAGTCGTGGGGCGGCGAGCGACTCAGTCATCTGCCATCTTAAGTACCATAAATCTCTACCGATATGTAGCACAAGAATAATGAGAATATTACTTAAGTTATTTCTCACTCGTGATTGATAATATAAGCCCTGGTTCGTGATGCGACAGAATATGGGCATATAAAGGAAGGGCATGTTTAATGCCGAGATGAGTGCATGCAGGAGTAAAGTGCATGCAGTTCCAGCTCTTTCGTTCGTATGATGCGGTTCGGCATCAACAACACCGCGCTCGGCACTCACATTTTCTACTGACCTACTAGCTAGCACGACTGTTGCAGTGTTAGAAGACTACCGGTACGAAGACTCACTCCTCCTCCTGTTCTAAAGCTACTACTACTAGAGTAGAGACCAGCACTCTACCAAACTCTACTCTACTCTACTCCAGTAGCGTATTAAACTTTTTAACATGCAAAGTAATGCATCGAGTCGTCTGTAGTAGTAGGATCAGCATCATCCTGCTTCTTGTTGTTCTTCTTCTTGTTCTTCTTGTTCTTATTCTTCTTTTCTTGTTGGATTTCTTTTTGACACTCAGGCCAGCGTTGTCCATACGCTCGATCGGCCAAAGCTTGGACGAGCGCATGAGCTCCGGCACCATTGGGTAAAATCCCTTCCCGCAAGGGATTGTCGGGCAAGTTTTCCGAGTATTCATAGTAGGCAAAAATGGCGGCCGCCTTGGGCAAGTTGCGTTGTAATCGAGCAATCTCTTCTGTCGGTATAGATTCAATGTAGGATTGAATCGTTTGTTTGGCACTGCTGCGTGTTGCTGTGCTACATTTTTGTTGTTGTTGTTGTTGTTTTGCACCAGCAGTCTTTTGGTTTTTCTGTTTCCGTTTGTTGCCATCCTCTACTCCTTCCTGGTCTTGTTGCGCTGCTGGCAGTGGCGGCAGTGGCGGTGGCATAAAGTCTTTGATTGGCAATCGAATCGATATATCCTTTTCCACTATTAATCCTGGACGATTACCGGGAATGTCGTTGGAATAGGGCCATACAAACTCGGAACTTAGAATCAAGGGAATGCATCCCGCCATGACGGCATCAAAGTATCGTTTGGCATTGGGAGCATCACCTCCCGGACAAGGACAAAAGGTAGCATGTCGAAAGGCATGTGGAAAATGATAGCCTTTGGGTAGTAGTTTGTTGCGTGTTTGTTGCTGAAGATAGCGTCCCGTCGGACTACATTCTTCAAAGGTCGTTTCCAATTGTTGTCGGAGTCGTCGACAGGAACCATGATTTCCTGCCTTGTAATAGTACGCCAAGGGTCGATTGGATGGATCGTTGGACAAGGAGGCCACCACAGCTCCTCCAGAAGTTGTTGTTGTTGTTGCGGCTGTTGTTGTTGTTGCTGTTGTTTCGAAGAAACTAGCATTGTTAGCAATGATTTTGGCCATTCGATCAATCCGGCCATTGAACCAACGACCATCGGGATTGGGGTTGGGAACAATCACATTCTTGGCCGTACATTGGGGGTACATGTTCACAAATGTCTGGGACGTGACGATGGAAATGATAATGGGAGGTGCCAATTGTTTTTGGGCCTGAATCAAAACGTCATGAGGACCGGCACATGCCCGGGGATGCGACAATCCATGACACGATTCGCTCATGACGAGAATATGGTCCGCACCCTGTCGTCGTTTCCAAAATTTGGACGTATATCCCCAAACTGTCTCCCATGCCTGATAGTCGTTCTTATCCTCGTCCAGAATATCGATAATCGCTTGTCCGTAGGGGGATGTTTCGAAGGATTTGGGATATTGGGTTCCATTGTGCCATTCCATGGATACCATGTAGGGTACAAAAAAGAGTTTGGCAGTGGTGGGATCGTTGGACCGTAGACACGAATCGGGGTGCGTCAAAATATCCCGTACCAACAATTCCGTAGTGTATTGAATCGAGCGGGCATCTCGCATTCGAAAATGAAACTCTTCGTTGCGACGCGTCGGCTCTTCAATATTTTGCCAGGGAAAGCGATGTGTGGAAGCATTGAACGATCGGCCCGCCTCGGAAAGAATCTCGCTGCTGCTGCTACCGCTGCTGCTGGCGGTGGTCCATTCGGGCTCTCCGGGGCTTGGATACACAAAGACGGATCGATAGAGCGGAGAATCTCGAAAGATACAATTGCGATCGCCGGGAAGAATTGTAGGAGTAGAAGTGGCTTGTCGAAAACGTTCGGCGGAAGCATTACCGGTAGAGGGAAACGCCGACGATGCGACGTCGAACTGGAGTGACAGCAGCAATTGCAACAACGCCGTCGTCACGAGCACGGACACAAAGATCAGATACATCTGCTGACCGGCGGCGCGCGTCATCATCCTGGATGATGATGATGTTGCTTATCTTACTACAGTACACTTCTTGTCGTGCTGGTACTGTTGCTCTGCTCTAGCTACTAGAGTAGTAGTAGCAGACTACTCTGTAGTAGACAAGTAGTATGACGGAGCAGATGATGATTTTCTGCGAGTGTAACAGAGGATGTAGAAAACGGTTTGCTATTTCTCACTATCGCGTACAGGTACAGTACCGGAACTGTGTACAGGTAATGGAATTCTCGGTCTATTTTTACAGTACCAGTACGTGTACAACCGAGTTTCACCGCGTCATTCCATGGTAAGCCCGCCGTCAGTCAGTATAAATCCAGTAAAACGCCGCACTAAAAATATCGCAAACACACGGAGATTTCAAGTTTTTCAACAGCTAGTACTACTCATGTACCGGTAGTGTTTATTACCAAGTTCTTTCGTTGCATCGGTGAATGGCGTTGCACGGGTTTCTCAGCGTCCACTCCCACAACTAACATCAGCATCAACTCCATCTAACCATCACCATCATGTAGTACCCCCGCCCCGGACTACTGTACCGGTAGTCTTCTCTCTACTCTAGTAGAGAGAGGGCTAGCATTCACAGTGTATCGGCAATCCAATCGTACACGACCCTTTTTTAAAATCCTTCTGCATGAACGAACGAATGAATGAATGTCGTGATAGATGGTCATCGTCAGCATTGCTTTGCTTTGCTTTGCTTTCCACAGTCACTATATACTACAAAGTACGTACTCGCTTTTCATGATGCGATGCGGAGTATAAACGTAGTAATATTATAGTCGAGCGGAATATCCACGCACGGCATCATCATCCCCATCATGATGCCGCGATCGCGGTGTTGCTTGCATCGTTTTTCTTCTTCGGCCGCGTTGGCGTTTCATAAAAAAGAATTGTGGGCTGTATGACCGCATGGTGGTGAGATCACAAGCATATATCGTCAGAAGATATCCATATCACCACCATCACCACCACCACCATCACCGACGAGGATCATGAAAAGTAGCAGCAACAAAAGCAGCAGCAGCAGCAGCAACAGACTGTTTGAGCTCTTACAAGCGGAAACGCCGAACTGGGTAGAAGTATTGGCAGCATCAACATCGGTGGAAGATGCCAAATATGTGGATCCCGATACCCATTTGACCCCTCTTCATTTGGCAGTCACAATGATGAGGGCAAAGCCACCACAATCACCAGACGATGATGATATCACGAAGAACAATAATAGCAGCAGCAGTAGCAGCAGCAGTAACGAAGCTCGAGTGGCTGCGATTCGGTCTCTTCTTCAATCGGACCTGTCGTCCACAGAAGTGACTTGCTTGCAGTATGGCTACACACCACTCATGTATGCTTGCTGCTGCGATGTGGTCCGTGGTGCTGGTGCTGATGCTGATGCTGATGACGACTTGGATTTCGAAGCACTTGCACTGGAATACCAAGTACCGGTGGTCAAGTTGCTCATGGAATACAACCCCCAATCCGTTCTTTTGAAGAGTCCACCACTCGGTCAAACTGCACTGGATATACACATTGTGTCCATGTCTCGTCTCCAAAACCATCATCATCATCATCATCATCGAGTACAAGAAGAAAACGAAAAAGAAGAAGCTGCAAAGGACAGAACGGAAAATTCTTCCATGAAAAACGACGACAGCAACAACAACAACAACAAGGCGAGAAAAAAAGGAAATTCTTCTTGCAGAACGACTTGTCTTCTCGATGTACTTTTGGAGTATGACATTGGAACAATCGTTGTTTGGAAGAGTCTAGAATTACTGTTATCCTGCAACACCCTACAGGTCATGGATTATGTGGCAAAGGAAGACGCCAATGCACTCCGTCAGCAACTGGAGGACCGACGTCAAAAACGCATGCTGCTGCAGCATCGTCCAAATGAAACTGGTACTGGCCCTTTGCTTACTACTACTACTACTACTAGCAATGCTCCTGGATCGCGCGGCAACCACAATAAGAAGAAGTTTCAAGGATTTTGGGTGTGGGAATTCCTATTGGCGATTCTCAAATCGGAACATCAACATACCTACCGGGGCATCAAACCTGTTCCTCCGTTCAATGCATTGCATACGGCCAGCCAAATGGACGATTTTCCTCTTGCCTTTTTGATACTCTGTATGCGCGCGTATCCTGCTCAAGTGCGGACGCCCAGCGTCATTCAAGCCGGCGACTTGCCCATTCATTCCGTTGCCGGATGGGAAGTCCTCGTCGCCAGTACTACTACCTCCGTAGTAGATGGTGGCCACCGTCCTAGTAACAACAATCGTCGGTCGTCGTCGTCGTGGTCCCAAGAATCATCCAAAGTTGCCCGCAAGTCCATGGCGTTGGTACAACTCTTGTCGGTCTACCCCGATTCCTGTCATCAACGCAATGCAGAAGGGAAAACTCCGCTATCCTTGGCTATTGAAACTGGAACTGCGTGGAATGGCGGAGTTCGGCGGTTGTTCGCGACTGCCTCCTCCAAAGACAAATCATCATCATCAGCGTCATCATCTTAGAGAAATTGCTGCTGCTGCTACTGCTGCTGCTGCTTGGAGGAGATACTACCAGCGATGGTCGTCTTGCGTTGAAGAAGCACCAGGGAGTATGCGACGCCAATTATGATCGCCTTGACGACGACGAACTGACTCTTGTTCCTCGTCCTAAAGTAACACAAGAATCATAGTCCTTTCTTCTATTTTTTTAGTTGGAAGATGAAGCCAAGGTGGTCTCAATCTTCTAGCAGTAGCTTGAACAACTGCTCTACATGTAGTATCAGAAATGGAGTACTAGTCTACTACTTTAGCTAGAGTAGAGCTGACGCAACCATCTACAAGACTATTTCGTACTCGTAGACCCGGAGGCTGATGCACGGACAGGCCGCCGGCCAGCACAGACGACAGACGACCGAAATGACTGGACTAAAACTCCGCGCCGTCACTCTGCGGGTTCGCCGAGCTCCCCGGGGCCGGCCGGCGCTTGCAAGAACGACCAATTGGAATGATTACATAGGATCAATACTGAAAAGCTACTTACGAAGGCTGCAGTACAATTTGAACGGTTGGGCTTTTCTGTATCGTTTCTTCTGCTTCAGGACGCGCAGGAGCGCGACTGACACTGACTGCGATGCCACCGCGCTGATGGGAGAGCACGAAAATAAGCACGCGAGAATCGACCATGGGCCGCAAGAAGAACACGCAGGCGACAGAAAGCACGCTGTGCGCTGTACGAAAAATCGCCTACTAGCTAGTACGTGCAAACCCACAAAAGCAGCAACGGAGAAAAGAAACAAAGAAAAAGAATTGCAATACTACACACACAGAAACAAACATACATTCAACCTTGTTGTCACCTTTGGTCGATTGTTGATTGGAAGACGATATTCTGGCAATCTTGTCTGTGAGACCCGGAAAACTTCTGTTCTGTCATCTCCAACTTCTGTTCGTGTCATCAGACATACGAGTACGGAAACATACGAGTATTGACTCAGTTTCCCTCTTCCGAAAGCAATTGATTGAATTACATTCACTTGACTTCAAATGCGCGTCTTGCTACCGCTGAGAAAACCTCCGGCCAACAGCAGCAGCAGCAAACAGTCCAGCAGTACCGATAATCTCCCCGAGTTTTTGGAGCAAAACTCCGAGACCGCTTCGGTGGTGAGCAGCACGTGTGCACACTCCAGTGAAGGCGAGGCCGCGGCTGCGAACTGTCATATTAGTGCTCCCCCACCATCATTCGAGTTTCAAGACTTTCAACAACAACAAGAACAACAACATCAATATCCGACGACTGGGCAGCTTGCAGCTCTGTTGTTGAATCATCATCATCAGCATCCATCATCTGCTACTGGTGGTGCTGCTTTCGAGTTCCAGCATCAACAACAACTTGCGGCACTCGAGCAGCAGCAGCAGCAGCACATCAGCAGGGGTCTTCTCCCTGTAGTAGAACGAGGGGCCTGGAAGACCACTGGTCTTCAGCAGCAGCAGCAGCAGACTTTTGAGCCCGATCGAAAACGACCTGGAGTTTCACCCCGCAATAAGCGACCTCGTCCTTCTTCAGGAGACGACTCCCGGAAGCGACCGGCGGTGGTGGTGGAGAAGAAGCCTCCAGCCAAACCTTCTGCTACCAGTATGGGTCTCGGACCCGCCGGCCGGAAAGTTTCTCAAAACTCCTATTTGTTCGACGGGAACTCTACTAGTAGTAGTAGCAGAAGTTCCCTTGGAGGACGGGCTTTTGTGACGAGGAATCCCGTGGATGATGATGATGATGATCCCGCTAATATTATGGAAGGGAATCCAGAGTCTCCGCGTACCAGTGCAGAGGCTGCAATGCACTCTCCATCCGGTGATCATGATGATTCTGATGGTTTCTTTTTGCTCGAGCTTAAAAAACGAGGGCTGGAGATTCGAGAACAAGAAGGTGATGGTAATTGCCTATTTCGAGCTGTGAGTCTGCAGGTCTACGGTGATCCATCCATGCACGGTCAAGTCCGTCAGCAGTGTTTAGATTTTATGGTAAGGCGATTTTCTGAGTTGGAGGAAGGTTTTGTGTACTATGCATTCTGGGAATAGGCTCGAGCTAACACGTCACACCAAACAAAACAAACAGGAGAGAGACAAAGAGCACTTTTCACAATTCGTCACTGGAGAAGATTTCGCAATGTACATACAACGAAAGCGACAAGATGGAGTCCACGGGAATAATCCCGAGATTCAAGCAATCAGTGAACTATTCAACCGGCCGATTGAAGTCTTCTCGCCAGAAAAGGGCGCCACTCCCTTGAACATATTTCACGCAGAATACAAGACAGACGATGCCCCCATTCGACTTTCGTATCACGATGGAAATCATTACAATGCTGTGGTGGATCCTTTGGTCCCCACGGCTGGTTTGGGTCTCGGGCTTCCGGGATTACAACCAGGGCTTGCGGATAAGCAGCAAATGGCGAAAGCGGTGCTCGAATCGGATGCCACGGCTGATCAAATGGAATTGCAGAGAGCCCTCAAGGAATCTCAAGACGATGAATTGCAGCGCGCCATCAAAGAGAGCAAACTGTCAACGGAACACGTACGTAAATACTTCCTTTTGAGTTACACGATGGGAACCGTGCTTGGTTTTTGCGTTTTTGCAAAACTGGCCATGCTAATGAATCCACTATTTCTTCTTTCTCTCTCGAACTCGTCCTGGAATTGACAGATGCGTAGCAATGAGGCAATGGCTCTGTCAGATGTGGATGCAACATATTTCGAACTTGAACAGGCGGCGCTTGAGCACTCTCTAGCGTCGCATCAGCAATTTGAACATGGGAAAAAGCAAAGTGCGTCGTCGAATGACCAGAAAAGCGTAGAAACCAAGCCTACTGTCGAGAACACTTTGCCTTGTTCTCTTGATGCCATTTCTCCGACGCCTCTCAGTGTAAGTTATATACAGGCTGCCGTTGCTAGTCTATCAAATCGTCGTTTCTGACACGTTTCCTGCAGGCCGTCGCATCTCTGCCAACGTCCAGTGCAAATGTCGCCAACGAGGCACGGATTCCAGAAGCCGCTTCGGTTACCGCTGCTGCCTCTCCAGCAGCAGCAGCAGCAGCAGCAAAGTGTGACGATGATGCCCCAACCCCGATACGAGACGTCGACGAATATCCACCGGTCGTGCAAGAAATGGTCATGAATGGCTTTGATATTGCCAAAGTCGTTCGAGCTGTGGAGCTCATCGGGGACAAGTTTGACGACGTTTTGGCCTTTCTCATGTCCCAAACATCCAGCTAGGAAAAGTCAGTCTTGTTGCAGATACTATTCACTACAACCGATATTCGGATGGTGCTATTTTTATTACGGAAGGAAACAGGTGGTGGTGCCGGTCGTAGATGGTGCACGTATAATTACTGCTATTCTTACTCCCAGCACTAATACTGTAATGTACGACTCTGTAACTACTTGATAGTACTATCGGTAGACCTCGGTAGTAGATACCATGAAGAATGCACTCTGCGCTGCGCTACTCGACTGCATCCCATTGCGAACTTTCCTGTTTTCTGCTATAGATATAGTACTAGTCATCCATGTACAGTACGTGGGCCAATGATGGATGGAGCCATACGCCAATTATCCTTCGCCAATGCGCTATCTCTACTCGTCATTGTAGACGACGACTCTACTCCCTACTCTCTCTAGAGTAGGGACTACTAGAGAGTAGAATCTCTCCTCAATACTCGAACGTCGAAAGATGAATGCTATTACGGACCGGTACACTGGTACCTGATGGTACTTGTAATGCTGTCTACTGTGTACGGTAGCACGAGCAAACGATTGATGATTCGTCTTCCATTCATGGGTGGCACGCTCGAAAGCGTGCGGAAGCCCACATAAATTACAGTACAGTAAAGAGAGAAATAAAGAGAACCAAAGTTGTCACAATAGTCCCGCGCCTCTCCCCTGCATTCCGGCACTTTACCACAAGTGCACAACTTCCACTATCAACACAAGAAGTCTACACTTATCGATTTTACAA
Source organism: Nitzschia sp. pyKryTriq1 (assembly GCA_956465555.1). Classification (NCBI taxonomy): domain Eukaryota; phylum Bacillariophyta; class Bacillariophyceae; order Bacillariales; family Bacillariaceae; genus Nitzschia; species Nitzschia sp. pyKryTriq1. The sequence continues at coordinate 376,642 of OY101124.1, forward strand.
TACGACGTCCGGCTGGCGGGTAGAAATCAACTCGTATGCCAGTACCGTACTGTACCGGTACGAGCGTCCGCTCGAGATTTGCAATTGCATTCCTTCTCAAAACAACTACGCACTTCTACTATCTTCAACCAATCAATCAACGAAACATATCCACTTATTTTTTTAAAATAGCCACCAGAAGTCCTGAGGCATATATTACACGCCGCTCGCTCTCTTTGTAATTAACAAGAAAACCTCCAAACAAGGAGAACTACTCTAACAAGGACCCTTTTTTGATGTCTCCGTCTGCTCCGTCATTCTTCAAGAGGTCAGAGCGCTCATTGTCCCTCTCCGAATACTTGACTATTGTAGTCTACCATCAGATACAGAACGCATTTTCGGTGATTGCTTTTCGTAAACATACGTACCCATCAGAGTCTCGTCAATCGTTATCACTTCTTTGATTACAACCGATCATTACGCAACACCATGACCATAGGGAAACGATCATTGTCAAAGACTCAAGGAGCAGAAAACGCTCCGCTCAATCGACAAAATAATAGAGTAGCTTTGTCTGATGGGTCGTCGGAAGACGCCGTCGGCCTTTTACTCCATTTATCGAGACATTCCCCTGTCGCAGATAAATCTCCCCATAGAGCGATGCATTCACTGACTCGCAGGCGTCAACCCTTGGAAAGAGCGGCCGGTGCCTCAAGTGCTGGTCATGAGAGCGCCAGCAGAAGAGTCGCTCGGCTTGTTCGTCCTATTGCTAAGCGTGGCGTTTCGAACGTACCGGTATCAGACGATGAAGACGATCGTGAGCAGGATCATTCGTTTAGTCCTGCTAATGATCGGTCGAGACACTCGAACAAGCACAGGAAAAACAATATACCCACAAGATCACATAATAGTCTTCCTCCTGTGTCCATGGCACTGTCACCTCCACCACGGCTTCCTAATGTTGAGTGTGGCTCCACTATCAAACCCCTACAGTACAACAAGTCCTGGTAGGCGAATTCCCTTATGAATCCTCGGCGGGATACACATTATCTGTGTTCCACTTTCTTCAGACTGTTTCGGACCCTATTGCCTACTATTACTCAGTAGGTTACGTGGTCAGATCATCTTGCTTTTAGATGCCACCTGACATCACCAGTCCTCCGGTGCCTATTCATTCCTTCGAAACATTGACTGTTCGCTACGGGGAGGACGATAGTAATTGACGCTAATTGACGCTAGGAGCTGGCTAGCCAGCTAATAACCTTAGAGCACATCAATACGGGTATTGTAAACATAACTTCGTAGTCGATCCACCACCCCTCGTCTCTCCTGTTTCTTGTTATCGTACTATGTTTCTCCACCAGACGGTTTCTGGGATCCCCTCACGAGTCATTTGGTACTACTGTAGCTAAAAGGAGAAGTATATGAACTGGTTAGAGGGCACTCCTTTGGAGATAGCCAACGGGAGACCTCTCGAATTTTGATCATCAGCGTTGCTCATGATGGCGATGATCAATCGCATTACTACCAGTAGTAGTGTACTTCTTTACTTCTTCCACTTCATGTTCGATCCGTGAAAAACATTAGGTTTACTTTCTACAGGCTAGAGAAGGGCGGGGGCTATCTGTAATTGCAAGAGACGCTATTTCGTCCATTGCAACTGCCATCTGCATTTGTATCGAGGGATAGAACAACCTGTCGTGTGTTGCGTCCGCGCAGGCGTGCTCCTACTCTACCGGTACCAGTACTGGGGAAGAAAGCATTCTCACTTTTTCCTGATGATGAAACATCATGAGCGCGCGAAACCCGTAGTTTTGATTTGTAATGTGCCCCAATACTTAAGGAATTGAACCGTGTCATCGGACGTGGCTTGAAATACCGGCACTTTGCTTACCAGCAATCGCTTATACCTACCGTAATTCTTATGTTTATCGTACCAGGTACGGTGCGTGCAATTTGTACGGTACTAGCGTCGTCATCAGGAGATTCAGGAATCCGGAATCCTCAATCATTGAAAGCTGAGATTGATTTACGACTACGAGTATGATCGATATAACATACAGTAGAGCGAGCGGCCCAATGGTCGGCTGGCGTGCACTGGATTGCCCTTGTCTTTATGTAACCAAGAGTGAGCTATTTATTATTTTGTTAGTACTTAGGCTATTTTTTTCTCAACGCTCGTTGTGTGTGCCTCGCCAGGAATAGTCGGCGATATTGTATTGGTGGCGAATGGCGAATCATGATGAAATATCGGCGGCATCGCTAAATCTCTTGGGATCACATTTTCGGCGTGACGGTCACAACTTTGGAGAGATACATCCCAAGTCGTCCGCTCTGTTCTTTGATTGTTGTAGCCAGGATGAGCCAAGTCGAGTCGAAGACTGTCCCACTATCGGAAGTTGACCCTGCCATGATTGTGGCTGGAATGAAGAGTCAACCAGTCGAGTCTCCGAAACCTTCCGACGGGCCAGTGTCGGGTGATGCTGCTGAGGCCATTCGGGAGTACGACGTCGTTTGTGAAAAGGGAAGGGGTGACCACGAGCGTTTCGTCGGAAACAGATTTTATCGAGCCTTGATCAACAAATACAAGGATGATTACAATGACCTTGCGCCAGTTGAGCGTTCAGAGATCATTGGGAACATCATTTCTGCGATCAAAGATAGGAACGGATGGTTTGTCCAACGTGAGGAGGAGGGTGGAAAGTGGGGCGAGTTGAATGAGGAAAAAGTTCGAAAGAAGGTTTCGGATGATCTCCGCCGGGAAGTTCGAAGACGCAGGGAGAAAAGATCCAACAGCACCATGTTCAGTGCCAAGTTGAAGGCTCTCAAGGAGATGGAAGAAGATGCTGATAACTCCCGGGATATTCTTCAGCCTGTCAACGACCCTCGACAAGCCGACGTTCTTTTTGGCCCCGGAGCAAGACGCCACCCTGGCAACAAAACATACTGGCGCTTGATGAAGATGAACCTCGACCGCTACATCATCTCGCCGTATGGCGCTCGCTCTATGATCAGTCGCAGCATCGTCCAAGCTATCCGTGACCAACACCATGGACGATTCCTTGAACAGGACACCAAGACAGCTATTTGGTACGAGATCAGTGATAAGCGTGCGATCGAGAAAACTTCGCATGCTTTAAGCAACAAAAAGTACAAGACTCGAAAGAGACATCCTGATGAGGCTGGTGATCAGCATCCTTCCTTCTCGGGGGGTTATCATCACGATGTGGACGACGAAGGCAGCGACTGCTTTTCTGACAGTAAGGAATCGATTCCCTCACAAAGCTCTGATGACAGCCAATCTCGAGCTAAGGTCATGTCTAAGAAGTTTCGGCTTCTCAAGCGCATGGTCGGGCCTGAAATGGATGATGAGGACAAAGAGTCCATTCCGCATGCTGCCAACATTCTTGTCATGGGTTTCCCCCGCCGAGAGTCCGGTACATCTTTGACCGCCACCAAGAAGCCGGATAGTCCTTCGTCTCCTCCCATTATTACCAAGGAGCGGCAAGTAATTGTTTCTCCCATGGATTCCAGGGCAAGCACTATCTCTGAGGTATCCAGAGATGACTACCATGAATACGATTCTAGATATCGTGGCGTACCCAGACGGGTACCTTCGGTTCCCGAGGCTGGTCCTCCCGGTGACTATCACTACCACCGCCCGGCAGAAATGGGACCCCGGCTCGGGCACTATGATGCCTATGCTGATGAAGAACATTACTACAAGAGGACTCCATCTTCGCCTTTTGTAGGACATCACATGCACGGGGAATACGCCCCAGTCCGTCGGTATGTTGTCGACCACCACGGACCACCACCACCACCTCCAATTGATGCCGAGTATTTGTCACCTCGGGCAGCAGCTGGACCACATCCTCATCATTCTCCTCGCCACTCCCCATCGTATGCTGCCTCTGGGATGCCGCCATCAGCCGAGCGTGGGGTTTTGAAGCCACGCAGTACCAGTACGCCCGGGGGAGGATATTGGGTGCGTGCTGAACAATGGGGAAGCCCATCTGCTCGTCGAGCCGATCAGTACACTGGTTGGCACTGAGAAGAAATTAGGAGGAGGAGTCCTCGAGCCAACAACGACAACAACAACCTTTTCAAACAACAAGTGGGGACGACTGCCTTCGGTGCTGGCAGTTGTGTTCATTGAATAAAAACAAATAAACAAGCACATCATAACCAACCACCTTCACTAGATCTAGTCTAGAAAAATTAGCATTGACAAGAGCATTAGGAGGCTACAGACGATAGCGGACTACTAATACTGCTTACCGGAGCTGCTCTAGCTCGACTACTAGTACTAACTGCTCTTTCCAAAAAGCACCCTCGAAGCTAGAGAGGTCTACATCCATGCCGGTACGGTAGGTCCATACCGGTACAGGTGGAGGAGACGTGCCGCATTCGGCAAAAAAATCGCCGCTTTGCTTTCTGCCTCTATGTAAAATCTCTCGCTGAAATATTTTTGCGATTTTTTACTCGGAAATTGTTCCCGAGTCGTCCAGAACGCATCTTTTGGTTTTGGCGATTGAGCTCGGATGAGTCGTCGTCTGTTCTCTGTACGTCAAGAGCTCGCGTATCGTCGCGCGCGTCGCCTTCCTCTCGACGCATGCATCACGCTTTGCTCATCTTGTTGCGACGAGCGCGTGTCCGTCGGCTTTTTTCATCAACAGAAATCAAAAGCGGCCGACGAGATCGACGATGGCGGTCGCGATTGGCTGCGGCTTGGTTTAATACTGTGTTCCAAACTCGAAGGAAACAGTGAGGTCTGTAATCCATTTCGCTCAGGTCCCACTCACAACTACCAATAGATCAAAGTTTGACGGCGTAATCGTTGACGAGCGAGAGGAAGAGAAGGATAATAGGATGAATTCAAGGAATCTTCAGACGACGTGCAAAGCCTTGGTGGCGTCGCACACAAGACTATTAGCAGCAACAGGCAGTCACCATCACATTCAGCTTACCACGAGGCGATGGGGACATTCTGTACGCTTGATTGCCTTGGAGGACCTGCCCCATGGAAAGGGATATCAAGGGGATGTAGTGACGGTCAAGGCTGGGTACGCACGAAACTATCTCATCCCCCAAAAGAAGGCTATTTACGCGACACCTCAGAACTTTGATAAGTTTGGAATGGTGGACCCAGACTTTGAGACGGAAGAGCAGCGCCTCGCTCGGATGCAACGAGAATCGTCCATGGACAAAAAGGCTGAGCAACATCTCAAAGAAGCGGATATCCTAAAAAAGTACTTGAGAAACAAGGTGGTAAGTTGTTCACGTTGTTGGAAAGAGTCGTGACACGATTTTTGGATGAGGATGCTGCTGATTTCCTCCTGCTCTGCTAATCAATGCCTTACCCTATCGTATTTTATTATGTGCTAATGTACTCTCTGCGTCGTTTTTTGTATTTAGCTCAAGATTTGGCGTGTGGTCGATCCCAACTCGGTGGATGCCTTGCATCCTGGAATGGTGAACGCTCTCAATATTCGGCAAAAACTGAGCAAGCAGCTCCAGATCGACTTGGCTCCTCACGAAACGATCCACATCCATCCTTTGAATTCTCTATCGCATGGCGAATTAGACAACAATAAAGTTCAGAGTATGGTGGAAGAGTTTGAACCACCAGAAGGAGCAGTGTGTGAGATCAAGATTCAGCGTCTCGGAGACTATATCGCCAAGATCAGTCTCGATGGTGGTCACTCGGTGCCTCTTCGATTTGTCGTCCTACCGAGACTGCCGTAACACTTATATAAAGTAGCCTACTGTACTACCCCGACAGATATAATCCACATTTTCCCTGCCTGCAACACATTCCATATCTCGTCTGCATTGCCGTGTGTTGAGCTTAGCTCTACCTGAAATATTACGAGGAGGTATCTAAAATTTGATGGTACAAGTGCAAGTAGACGTTTATAGTTTTGGAAGGTGCTTGATAGCCATACATTTTACAAATTTATTATCATCATCTCAGTATATTAGTTTGCAGATGACGATGATTCGATGAAGACGACCCAATCCTCTCCAATTGCTTTCCGATGATTCTTCCCTCGACACTGGCCTCCAGAATAATATGCATGGATTGCATTATACTATGTATGGATTTAGATATTGTCGCGGAAGGTGATTTCCCCAGTGCTAAAGGGCGGGAAAACCTTGACTACTCGGGCACCCTCGCTCACGACGTTCGTCACCAACAGCTTTCCATCAATGCCAAAGTCCTTGGCACATTGAATCATGGCCTTGGCGACAAGAATATCCGTTCTTTCTTTTTCTCGTTGAGCGAAAATATCTCCAGCGGCACCACTGGTCAAGGCCATGACAGTCGGACCCGCCCCCGACAAATACGCACAGCAAGCACCCGCCTCTTGGGCGGCTTCGATCATCGGGTACAAATATTTGTATAGCTTTTCACCACGTTGCGGTTGGTGAAGTTTATCTTGTACACCAAACTTCAAGTTGTCAAGATTGCTGCTGCACAACGAATGAACCAACATGGCTGCTCGTCCAATATTGTAAGCGGCTTCTTCACGGGTAACAGTATCTTTCAAGACACCTCGAGCATCCGAGGTCTTTCCAATAAAGTCAGGAATGAACATGACCATTTGCAAGCCCGCTGGACAGGGGACACGCTCCGTCATCCACCGAGAACCGTTGTAAATACCAAGCTGAATTCCTCCATAAATGACCGGTGCTACGTTATCCGGGTGGCCCTGAGATGATAGAAGATAAATGACAATACGAATCATAGTCAAGACAAAAACGGCAGGGTAAAACGTTTAGTGAGCATCCTCCAAATTTTGGACCAGTCATCTAGCACATATCACAGCACTTACCTCAATACCCGCCGCCAGCTGCAGCAACGCCTCGGATCCCCAGCACGGCAATCGATGTCCAGCCAACACGAGACCCGCAACAATTCCAGCCACAATGGCCGCCGAGGAACTACCCAGTCCACGGGCATAGGGAATTCGGGAAACGACGTGATACTTCAATGTCGGCAAAGGTTTACCCGCGGCTTCAAAGGCAGCCTTGCAGCCCACCACCATGTAGTTGGAAAAATCCTTGGGCATTTCCTTGGCGCCCTCACCCTCGGCGGTGATTTCAAACTTTTCCGCTCGGCTCACGGTAACTTCGGACCACAAATCGACCGCAATACCGATGCAGTCATCTAATAAAATAATTAAAGTGAAATAACATAAAATAAAATAAAATAGCATGGATAGAGGGATGAATGCATGCATGTGTGAGTAGAAAGAAGGAAAAGAAACAATGGCAAAAATTAGAAAACAGCCCATCAGAAAAGAAACGAAATTAAGTCTGCAGAACAGACGCAGCAGCAGCAGCAGCAGCAGCAGCAGCAGCGTGCCAAAGTAGTACTGGCAGTGCACCAGTTCAGACAGTCATTCAATTCGTACTGTGTCATACGTACATCCTGGTCCTACATTGGCAGAAGTAGCAGGCACTCGAACGGTCACAGATTCACGAGGCGAGGAATTTTCATCTTCAATCTGGTACCGAGTCGCAATACGACGACGCATCTTCTCCTCGTGATTATGAGGAAAGAGGAGATTTCCGGAATCCTGTCGCTGGAGCGATGGCGTGGTTTCCTTGGGGTCGTTCGCCATCACGATGGAACGTGGGCGATAGATTGGTTTCGACGCCTCGGCCGCTTTGTTGTTGTTTTCCGTCATTTTCATCGCCATGACGGCCAAGGCAGCACCCATCGCTGCAGCGCCGACCGCCGTCACCAAGAGCTTGGAATCCCCTTGAGATGAGGACATGATAATGATGATTCTTCGTTACCAATCTATGATGTACGTTGAAGAAAAAGTCTGGTCGTTCTTCTTCTAATATAAATGAAGAAAGATGCTTTCAAAAACTTTGTATTCAAATGGGAGTAGCTGGAGTCTTTCTATCAAACGGATCGAAAGTCAAAAAGCAGTTCCTATTCCAAGGATTGTCTTTGGTGCATTTGTGAAAGTATCGTAAAGTAGTCGTCGGAAACGAAATAAACATCAGCATGTTCCGACCTTTGGGCTCTCTCGGCGTTCGTCACAGCGGCTCGCGGCTCGCGATCGTTCATCACGCGCAAACACGTGCTTCACCACTCATTTTTTCCCGCCACAAAAACGTGCAGCCTGACTGAGATGTCTGACGTCACTTTTGGTGACATCATCATAATGGGAAAGGGCCTATATTAGTCCTCCAAAAAATCCTGTTGGCTTTATTTGTTTTCCCTGATGTCCCACATAAGTACCTCTACTATTCTGTTCTAATATCCCAGACCACCTGGCTCATCTCCTGCTACCCCATCCCTCACTCAATTTCAGTCTGAACTCCAGCTACCATTTGCCCTTGGTAGACCGATCCCCCAGACTGGACTTCCACATCTAGGGGCCTGGCCACCGGCCACCGTCTTGTTTTTCACTGCCGTTAGAATCGCTTTTTGAATCAAGGTCGGTAGAGTCACAGTGGGATCTGGTGCTGAGCCTGACGCGGGATCTGTACGCAAGTAAAAGGAGGGACAGGATGCCGTTTTTAATTTGGCTGATGACCGTAGGCTAAGAAGACGGGCCAGCAACTACCAGGCTGTACAGAAATATCGAGCCACCAAATCCCCGGAAAAGAAGTGGAGTCATGTACTCCTTATCGGCATGCGCCGGCCAGAGAACCTATGCCCCAAGGAGCTGCTTCTGGAAGCAGCTGGTTGGACACAATTCAGTTTGCTACAAGACATCAGAGGCTCCAGTACCGGCTGGGGCTCCGAAGGGGAAGCGGAGATGCAGGAGGGTGTGAATGAGGACTAAGAGTTAACTGGTGATGGTGGTGTCGGGGGAGTGCGTGCTGTTTGGATTTGTGTGATGGTATTGGTAAGTTCTTCGACACGAGAAGTCAGAGACGTCAGGAGATTCATGAAAATTTCATTACCAGCTCTCAGCCCAAAACCAAGCAAAAGCCAACAGGATTTTGGCAGACTAACTTAGGCCTTTTCCCAAATTCGATGACGTCATCACAAACAGAGATGACACTGTACGTACATGTGGGCGAAGGGTCGGTGACATCATCCACGGTCAGACACAATAAGCTCTTCACTACGTGCGCGACGACGATTGTTCGCAGGCAGGGGGTTCCAAATTCCAAATGACCGATTATTAGTAATAAGCCCTCCAAGTGGAATGCGAAACGGACGAAATACAGACTTCCACGTATGAAAACTCCCCCGCCTCAATAATAACTCACGCACGCACGTCGGAACGAGAAACTTCGCAGAACCAACGGTTGACCATGATGGATGATCCACATCATCTTTTCTTCTCTATTCGAGACGACGGGCTACAGTATTAATCCAAGACCACACCCAATTCAATCGAGCATTCCTCGATTCCGATTTGCTTTGCCACATACCATGAAATTACTACTACTGCTGGTCCTCCTCGTGATCTGCTGCCTTTTCTCGTCGGTATCGAGCTTTCAAGTTCCCCAACCACAATTGCTGGGTGGTGGTGGTGCAAGAAGGAGTGAGTCTTCTTCTTCTTTTTCGAGAACAAGGCCTTCTACTATCCAATTGTATGAAACTATCGAAATCGATAGTAATGATGGTGCGACTAGCGTTACTACTTCCACCAAGGCTCCAGAGATTGAAATCAAACGACGACGAAATCTGGCCATTATTTCTCATCCCGACTCGGGAAAGACCACCATGACGGAGAAGCTCTTATTGTATGGAGGCGCCCTTCAGCAAGCCGGTGCGGTCCGACAAAAGGCAGAACAACGAGCAACGCAGTCGGATTTTATGGAAATGGAACAAGAGCGTGGAATTTCCATCAGTTCGACCGTCATGAACTTTGATTATGAAGGTATTCGGGTCAATATCCTCGATACACCGGGCCATCAGGACTTTTCGGAAGACACGTATCGTGCCTTGGCGGCCGCGGACAATGCCATGATGTTGTTGGATGCCGCGAAGGGTCTAGAACCGCAGACTCGCAAACTATTTGAAGTGTGCCGGTTGCGCGGCCTTCCTCTGTTTACGTTTTGCAACAAAATGGATCGACCGGCATTGACACCTTATGAACTCATGGATCAAATCGAAGAAGAATTTAATCTTGAGTCATTTCCAATTCTTTGGCCTATTGGTGATGGCGAGCGTTTCAAGGGTGTTTTGGACCGTCTCGAAAATGTGGTTCATCTCTACAAGAAATCAGATACTCGTGGGGGCAAAGCAGAGGTGACGCAAATCTCTATTGATGATACGGAGCAATTGAAGGAGTTGATTGCCGATGACGAACTATTTGATAAACTCATGGAGGATAGAGAGATTCTCGACGAACTCATTGCCCCGCTGGATATGGAACGGGTCATGGCGGGTGATCAAACTCCACTTTTCTTTGGGTCGGCCATGACGAACTTTGGAGTCCAGCTGTTTCTAGACAAGTTCTTGGAAATGGGTACCACGCCCGCTTCTCGACTCGCATCAGTCTCGAATGGGGAACAAGGGGAAACAATCACACCCGAACACGAAGAGTTTACTGGTTTTGTCTTCAAGACACAAGCCAACTTGGATCCAAAGCATCGAGATCGTTTGGCCTATGTGCGCATCGTGTCGGGAACTTACGCCAAGGGAATGAAGGTGGGACATTCACGTTCCAAGGCAGGGAAGAAATACAACTTGGCCCAAGCTCAGGCATTGTTTGGATCCGATCGTTCCTCCGTCGAGGTAGCCTATCCGGGAGATGTCATTGGTATCAACAATCCAGGATGTTTTGCCATTGGAGATACTTTGTTCACTGGAAACAATCGAGTAGCCTTTCCAGGCATCCCTTCCTTTTCACCAGAAAAGTTCGCCTACATTCGAGCCCCAAATCCATCCAGTTACAAGGCTTTTCGGAAAGGAATGGACCAGCTTTTGGATGAGGGTGCTGTCCAAGCTCTCCGTCAACGAAATGATGACGGCGGCGGTCCATTGGTATGTTCGAAGTAGTGTTGTGTATCTTGTGTTTGGTGTCAGTAGCTAATCATTGAGTTGGTCGTCTCATTCTGTTCTCTTGACTACCCTTCTTTCTTCTTTCTATCATGTACATTCAGATGCTTGCGGCTGTCGGTCAACTACAGTTCGAAGTGGTTCAAGCACGGCTGAAAAATGAATACGGCGTGGAGTCCATAATGGAACCATTGACGTACACCTTGGCTCGTTGGGCGGACGCTGGCTGGGAGGCCGTGGACAAGGCGGATGCCGCTGGGAAATTGTTTGGAATCATGATTGTCCAAGATCGATGGCAACGCCCTGTGTTACTGTTCCGAAATGACTGGAAAGCTGCCAGTGTCGCGGAGGAGGAGAAGTACCTGGAACTGAAACCGTGGTCTCAACCACCAGACTTTGAGAGCTAAAAAAGTGCATCATCATAATATTGTAAACCAATAATTTGAGAAAATAGTTTTGCTTCTACTTCTAGTTTGCTTTACTCTACTAGAGTAGGTAGATTAGTTATCATAGCTTTTATCTTTGACCACTTTGCTGCCATGCTTGCGTCAACACCTTTGGATTCGATCGAAGCAGCCCGTAGATTGTTCTTACGGACTGTGCTTCGCGCTCCTCCAACTGCGACGGCTCTGCGGCGGCAGCAGCAGTCATGAAAGGATAGAGACCCGTTCGTTTCGACTGGGATCGCAAGGCTTTTGGGTACGCTTTGACCAATCTACGAACACCTCCATCCCAGGTAGTTCCTGTCTTTGCGGCTAGTTCCAGTGCCGTTTCACCGTTTCCATTGGTCACCTTGATGGCCAGAGGATACTCTTCAATGACTCGTGAGATGGCCTGTGACTTGCGCGTGGCGAGCAAGGATTGAGTGGCACTCTTATGGCTCGGTCCACTCGGCCATGAACAAACCGCATGCAAGGGCAGGTTTTCCAGGTCATCCTTGTCCAGAATCGGCTGCTTGATCTGCCGGGGAAAGGCGTAGAGGGTGATACTCAGTATCGGTGTGGGGCAGCCCATCTGCATCGCGGCAGCATGAACCGCCGCAAATTGTGCCCCCCGCTTCTTTTGCTTGAGTGAGCCGTACTTGAGAATCATGACGGCCCACGTCCAGATCCACCACTTTTTGACAGTATCAACGACTTTCTGGCGGCGTTCCGGGATGGTAAAATCACTTTTCACAGTTCCTTCTTCGTCTGCCCCGTCATAAATTTCATCCATGACAGCCTGCGAAAATGCCTTGGAATTGCACTTGTACAAAAGTTCAATAGGGCCCTTAATCTTGTCACCCTGCAAACGATTTTGGGCCAGTTCTGGGCTATGGGTCAATAGAGTGCGCAAGACGGAAGCCGATGTTCGGCCCAGGCTAGAGGCATCTTCCTTTTCCGGGTGATGGTGGCTGTAGCTGACCACATGGATGTCCAACGGGCTCAGGCCATCTTTGGTAAATATTTCAATCGACTCGGGGCAGTAATTTAAAAAGAGTCGGACCATGGCAGCCGCATTCTCCACATCATACTTGTTGTTGCAAACCAAACAAGCATAAGTCAAGGGTGTGTATCCATTCAAGGAACATGGAACCTTGGCAACTTCTGGATTCATCTGTAGCAGTTTTTCGAGCAGATCCAAAGGTGCGACGGAAAAGTCTTTGGAGCTGCTTTTAAAGGCATTAATATAACCGGTCCCACTCATGACCACCATGTGCATAACGGTGGTGCCATCCTTTTTGTACACGTAGCCAATGTCATGGGTTGCAGTACTACTACCTGAACGCTCGAGGCACCTCGCAAAGTCTTCCCACATGCACTTGCGAGCATACTTGTAAAGAGAAGGGACTGCCACTTCTTTGATCAAGCTCGTCCCTGTAGTAGAGATTTTATCGAGCAGACTGGGCGAACGCTTCTTGTTGTTATTGGCCATCAAGTCGGGTGTTGGAGGAACCAACATTGGCAAGGATGAGAGAGGTCCTGCTACCTTGACCATTCCCTTACCATCATTCGTAGCAGGAGTCATTTGGCCCGGAACGGAAGGGGAGAGGATGTTAGGGGACAAAATTCTCTTAATGGTAGAGTGGGACGATCCTGGAGACTCTTGATGCTGAGGTGGTGCTGCTGCTGCTGCTGCTGCTGTGGATGGAATAAGCTTCCTATTGCTGCTGAACAAGGTTCGGGAGCGTCGAAGACTGCCGCCACTACTAGTATCACCGCTTCTTGACCTTCGGGAACTGCCGCTATCGGATGGTGAGGAGAGAGGAGCCGTGGGAATAATAAAGTTGCTGCTGGTGTTATCTTTCTTTGATGGTGACGACGACGACGACGATGATGATCTTCCCTTTTCACCGTGCCAAGATCCCGGCATTAAACGCTTCATTATCATCTTTGTAGGACTTCGCGGTATAATATCACTACTGGATGACGATGTCGGCTCCAACCGACCCATGACCGCTTTGCTTTCATCGTAGGTGATCGTTGGGTCTTGTGATGAACCCGCAGAAGAGGAGTGATTATTATTGTGTTCCGATCTTGAGAGATTCATGTTGTCTCTTTCTTGTTTGCGTCGAATACTGCTCTGTTTGGTTGGAATCGACGCAGGTGAAACTTCTCCCTTGTTACTATGCTCGATGTCGTTGGGGTATGGGATCATGAACTGCCAAGTATGGTACGCAAAGGAATGATGTGCAGCAGGGTGGAAGGCTGTGGGCAGCGCTGCTACAGGTGCGACTGCAGTACGACTGATGGATGCTGCGGCTGCTGGGAAGTCAATATATCGAAAAATAATGGAAGAATAACGCTGAATGCTGCAACGTTGAAAGACTTATGCCACAACACTTGGGATGACTGTTACCGTACGACTACTAGCGTACTTGGTCCATGAATGAATCCTCCTTTTTGTGTTGTTTATTTGTGCATCATCATGCACAAAGGAGAGCCGACAAAAACGCAACGACACGAAAGACGAAAGAAGCCGACTGGACAAAAAGCGCCCAGCATCTACCGTACTAAAACAGCTACCGTACATACAGTTCGCAGCGAGTATGATGTACCCAGGATGAGACAATAGATGTGTGATCGAGGCTATATTGTTAGGCCAAATATGACAGTCATTGGTAAATAAATATATGCCTAATGTCTTGGTCAATCCTGCCTTCCGTTACGTTCTGCACTGCTGGAGCAAAATGTCATTTACCCTGAGCCATTATGACTCTTTGGAAGCCCAAAAGTTAAGCCCTTAGTGTTGCCTATTCGTAGAATACTGATGACCGAGAAAATATTTAACAGCTGTAGTCGTAACTTAGACTCTACAATGGCCCCTACCTGACGAAGAGAAGCGCTCGTCGGCAGCTTTTGGGGATGGGGATGCAAAAAATCATCAGCGGGGAGATAAAGGGCCCAACCCTGATGGCCCAAGCAAGCGAGAACACTGTCGAACAACATCATGGATCCATGAACAACACGACTCAAACTACTTTCTAGTACTAGTAGATGATGAGTACCCCGGTAGAGAGACTGCAGTACCGGTAGACTCCGGTACTTGCAGACTATAGTAGGTGGAGCTTCACTACGAATAGCTCTCTCGAGAAGGAGGCTCTACCATGGATTATATCTTTGTAATATGACAACTACGTATTTGTAGTCGAACTCTATCTAATAGTCTAGTAGTAGTAAGAGCAAGTGCATACATTTTATCGTTTGCATTCCTTCTCTCCCATGGTCATGTCTTTCTTTCGCTCCGGTGGTTTGGGCACGACAATTGGTTCTGCCTCCAACCACCTTTTCAATTCCATGATCGCCGTCTCGAGCTGCTTATCCTTCCCCTCGTAGGTTTGGTGAAGGTCGTTGTCCACTTCAATATCAGGGTCCACACCCATATTTTCAATACCCAGGCCCCAATTAAATTTATCGTTGTAAGTTCCGATTTCCGGCGCCTAGCAGCAGGGGTACAAGAAAAAAGAGACGGAGAATTCACGTGAGACTTTTAGAGCCAGCAAGACAAATGGGTGGAGCGCCACACACTCAATGATCTTACCGTCGCAATCCCACCATCGACCAAATGATTATCTGACGCGAGCCAGATACCTCCACCCCAAGTTCTAGTTCCGATAAGGCGTCCTAAGCCAAGCTCTGAGATTCCACGCGAGAGACCTTCTCCGTCGCTGGATGTCTTCTCGTCTAGTAAAACAACAAGGTGGCCCCGAAAGGCAAATTGCTCATCCCAGCCCAATCCGCCGTTGTCCGCATTGTAGTCCCTTGACTGCCAGTACATCCAAGCCTTTCGCTGGAGCACGTCTAGCACCCAGGAATCAATATTGCCACCTCGATTGTGACGGACATCAAGGATCATGGCCTCCTTGTTGTAGTCCGGGAAGAACCCACGCGCAAAGGCATTCTCTGCCGCCGGGCCGGACATGTCCTGTAGGTGGACATATCCGACGGAAAAGCCATTGTCGCTAGCGAGCTTTTCAGCCAGTTGCCTTGTTTTCCACTCCCATGCAAAGTAGCGCAAGTCATCTGCATCGAACGAAGTGATGGGAACCGTGATCACGGTTTCCACAGAGGCGTCGCCGCCGTCGTCCTCGCCTTCGGAATCCAGCGGCTCTCCCGAAGCTAGCCGCAACACATCGAGTTTCACGGAATTACCTGCCATCCCACGGAGAAGCATGTGGATATCAGGAACATGCATGACACTTTCTCCATTGATACCCACAATGACATCGCCCACTTGTAGCCCTCTTTGCCCACTGAGTCGCAAGGTATTGTCACTGAGAGGGCTATAAATCTGAACATTTCCGTCGATGAGACCAAAGTCTGGGTCCCTTTCCGCGATGCCCGTGATTCGATAGCCTTTCCATTCGGGAGCTCGCTGGAAAGTAGCTCCCAAACTCGCCACAGAGTGAGCCATTGTCAAAACTCTATCGCCGTGCATTGGTGAATCGTATTCGCCACCGTAAACAAATACATGCAGGGCACTGAGCTCGGATGCCATTTGCACCAGGACGTCATCGAGCTCCTCTCTCTTGGCACACCGGGAAACCAGCGGTAGATACCGACTGTGAACAACAGGCCAGTCGATTCCTGTCATATCTGCGTCATAAAAGTAGTCACGAAGCATTCGCCAAGCATCGTCGTAGAGCTGTCGATACTCCAGGGACGGCCAAACACTCAGATGGATGCCACGGGCCGACACAATGTTCTCATCCAGCTCACTGTCCATCAGCAATCTGGAAATCCCAAGACCACTGTTGGCTGTCACTGTATGTTGTCCATCGGGCGAAAATCCAAAGAAAAGGTAGCGACCGCACGAGCTTCGGCCATAATTAGCCAACTTTCGACTCGTTGGCGAGAATGTTTTGGATACGTATTCATCCGATGGGTAGTCGTCTGCCAGATAAACCACTAGAGACTCCGTGTCGTCCTCACTGGCAATCAGTACAAAGCTGCCGTCGTCGGGGGTCTGACTCAGAAGTTCAATGTAGTTTGCTTCAGGGATAGTAGCCACGCGGTAGGCGTGTCTCGCAAAGGAAAAGGTGCGGTCGCTTTCGGGGCCAAAGTCAATGTCCATGTCTTGCGGAAAGTCGGCGGCACGGAGTGTGTCGTCTTCCGCCGTAGTGTTGTTTTCCGAACTTGCATTTTCTACTGTTCCCGCTGCTCCATCCTCCAAGCGCCGTGATCCACCCTTGACGCGGCGAGCAGTGAAAGCATCGTCCGCCAAGCCAAATGCTCCAGCCAACGAATTCTGCAATAGACTTCGACGATGCGAACTTGTAGCACTCATGGCAGCCTTGATGGACTGTCTTCGAGCCAACATGGCGTCTACTTTCAATTCAGAGGCACCGCCGCCGCTAAAAGGCCCCTCCCTCTGAGTTGTTGAATTCTTGGGGTAGAAAGGAAGAGCAAACAAAGCCTTTTGCTTTTTGAAATGGGGCATGGGCTGCCTAGTCCCCCACGGGCTTTTGACATCTGTGGAGATATCACGATCCGAGAGAAAAAAGAGAGTCGTGGCTACGTCATCGGGTGGATCGTCGCCAAGCAGAGTGGCCATGGATACATCACGGTCATACGTGTGCATGTCAGCGGTACTCTTTCCCCAGTAAGCGCTCACGGAATTGAAACGGTCGGGAGTTGCTTGCACGATCCGTCCGATTTCAATGTCGGCAACTTTGTCTTCACCCCGCGGATCCCCGAGGTCGACAATGCTAATGACCGAAAATTGGTTTCGAGCATTGTGTTCGACGGCCAGGTACCGGCCACCAGGGCTAAATGACAAATGCGCTTCTTCTCCCACCATAGGTTGGCCGATTTCGTTCTCTTGCGGCAATACCACCACTTCGGGTACCTCGCGATTGGTCATATTTTGATAGTGGGGCAAATTCATGACGACGATTCGCCCATCTCTGTCCGTCCACGCCATTCGGCGTCCACAAGGACTAATCTTCACCGACGTTGCTTCCACACTCCCCAGCCCGCCTTCTTTGGTGCTACCACCAGAGACGTGTCCACCCAAAAACGGTTTGGGGAGATGCTCCATATCCAAAAAGAGTGGAGTCGCACTCGACTGGGTTTCGATCAAATAGAAAGCTTGTTCCGCCGTTTCTGTGAGGGGGTCGGTTGCCAAAATGACAGCCAAACGAAGGTCCGAAGAAGCATCTTCCACAGGGTTCGGGACATGCCAGACAGCCAAGATGCGAACCACGCCCCCCATCGTGGCACCTGGTGCTACTCTGTATCGCCTTCCTGGCATATTTCGTCCCGCACCCATGTAGCTCGATGTGCTATCCTCTTCGATAGGGGCGACCCACAATTGTCCTCGAAGTGTCATGACAAAGTGAAGCGATCCAAAGGCCGTTTCATACACGTCGGCACTTGTCATGTGATCCAACAGATCCACGGGAATCAGACGTTCTTGATGCGTGTGAAAGTCCGAATGCACCACAATCGGCAAACGCGTCAGCTCCGCCGATGACCCAGTGACGTGATCAGTATTAGTATCTTCTGCAAAAGTTCGGGCCTCCAGGGCGGGCGCTTCGTAGTGATAGAATACCTTATCGACTACAGTTTCATTGTCCCCAACAGTTTCGTTCGTGAAGGTTTCGTTCAAAGAAGCCCCGCCGTCCATGTCAATCAGTTCCTTGTCGGCGTTGTCCTTGGTATCATCTTCTCCAAGAAGATCGTTGTTATCTTCTCCAAGATCCTTATCATCTTCTCCAAGGCGATCCTCGATCGTGGTGCTAGTGTCGTCCATCACATCAACCGCATCTGCCACCACCTCCTCGTGGTCGTACATGTCAATCAGTTCCTTGTCAGCATTGTCGGTATCATCTTCTCCAAGGAGATCCTCGATCGTGGTGCTATTGTCGTCCATGACATCAACCGCATCCTCCTCCTCCTCGCCCCCCGAAATATTCCATTCGGATGCTGCTGCTGTTGCTGCTTCGGCTTCCAAATGTCGTGATTCATTACTATTATTATTATGGATGGTTCTTCGTCTTCCATTTTGATTTTGATTTTTCTTGCCGGATGATGCTAATTTGGCTTGAATGGCATCGGCCGTCATCCAATACATATCCGCTCCGATACGTACTACCATATTGCCGGTATGGATATCGACCGAATATTCTTGAATGAGCCGGCCTTCAAAGTCACACGCCGTATCGGTAATTTGAATCAACTTGTCTCCAGTATGATCCTTCAAGTCGTCCGACAAGGGTAATGCCCATATATTCATGCGATCTGGATGCCAAGTTCCATCATTATTATTATTATTATGAGCAGCAGCAGCAGCCTGTCGACCTCGATCGGACAAGAAAAAGAGATAGTTCGAATTGGGATAGATTTGTGGAGCCTTGGACGTTCCATTGTAGCGATCTTGCCACAATAGACGATCGGCTTGGGAGGCGTCATCGCAATACCGGTAGAGTTTTTCGGCGGTCCCTCCAACGTATCGGATGGTGTGACTCGATTGATTGATGCGGACAAAGTACCAGCAATCCCCATAGCGGGCCGCATCGCGAGCTTGACTGAGAGGAATGGGATCAATCTGAAGCATGCTTTTTCGTTGGTAGTTGCTGCTGCTGCTGCTGGATGCTGTTGCTTCTGCTGCGGATCTTTTGGAAATTTCTTCTTGCTCCATTACATCTTCAAGTGTTCGCAGTACAGTAGTGCGGCGACGATCATTCTTCTTGCCTCCTCCTTTTGGAACATCATCACCTTCGTTGTCTTGTAGATGCAATACGTACAGTCGAGTGTCGGGCAAAGAGACTTCATTGGAATGGGCTTGAAAGACCAGAGCTGAATCGCCCCACCAACCAATCAATCCGCTGACTCCGACACTGGAATCCCAGTAGGTTAATCGTACTGCCGGCGCCGCCGCCGCCGCCGCTCGACCATTACCACCATTTGCTTGTAGTAAATCCAAGAGATAAATGTCTCGTCGTCCACTGTATGTGGCCGTATAGGCCAAATATTTCAACTGGGGATGCAACCGTGGATCCAACACATTTCCGACCGTCGTGGTCAATTTGACAGCGGGTAGATATTCTTCTTGTTGTTGTTGCTGCTGCTGCTGTCCTACCGTCGTCAAAAAGACATCGCCCTGCGAACAAAAGACGAGTTGATTCTGAACCAAGTGTGGCATTTGCAAATATCCTAGACCATCACCTGCACTGCTTCTTTTGCTGCCACTGCTGCTGCTACTGGACGAGGAAGCCAGGAATAGAGGAGCCAGGGGGTTGGGACCTACTACCGGTACTGTGTTTGATGATCCCTCTGAAAAATCAAAAGGATTTTCTTGCGTCCATTGAGGATTATAATGGACCTTTTTGGGAGGAGAACGACGCTGTTCTACCACCATACCCGCCTCTTTCATGAGTGCTTTCAGCGCGTCCTTGTCAATCAGAGCAGTAGTGGTAGTTGAAGAATGATCCCCACCCGTAATGTGCTTTACCATACTATCAGAGTTGAGTTCATCGTTGTCGAAAGATGCTTCCTGATGAGGAGTCGTCGAGGAGGATGCTCCTGTTCCTTCTACTGATGGGATGAACTCGTACACGGGTACCGCCGGATGAGGCGATTCCTTGTCTTGAATGTACGTCAACAAGCCCATACTTCCAATGACGACCAAGGTCAGTACCGAAAGACAGGTCAATCGCAACATGAGCGATGGCGGCGGTGCTTGTTCCCCGTCATATCGCCGCGACGGCGTCCGGACATGTTCCATCGGACGTCCTGCTCGACGGCTGCTGCGACGATGGACAGGAGAGGAACCTCTCTTTTTTCCGTTCGTGGCAGCAGCAGCAGCAGCAGCAGCAGCAGCATCAGTGGGCGCGGCAGTAGTCACATGGTGATTCTCAGCAGGGCCACTGCCACTCACAAGACTCACAATCTCCTCGTCTCCGGTTTCTTCATCATGCATCATCATTATTGATGGGGTGTTGGTGGTGGGTTTTTCAAAAAGACTATTAATACTAGAGTAGGCTGCTGGTCGGGTGGTTTTTATTTCTCGAGAAGGACAAGAGGAACTACTATTCCTAGCAGTAGTAGTAGTAGTAGACGAAGAAGAAGAATGCAAGTGATAGCGGGGCAACAATCGATCGGTTTCGGTAGTGGCAAAATCCTCCGAGTTTCCTCTTGGCATACACAACTGCTATTGATTGATCCTCTCCTTGTGTGAAACTATATAGATATCAACAACAACAACAACAACAACAAGTAAGTCGTCGATGATATGACTTTGGTGGCCTCTGGCGCCGGTAATTATGCATGGTGAAGTGAGAAGCAAATGACAAGAAATAATCATCGTTTCGACGCATTGCTGCCTTTCCGCAAGCGCGCCGCGCGTCGGTGTTTTATCGAGCGAGAGACACGCTCCAATCAAGAGAAACAAAATTAGCAAGACGACAAAAAGCAGGCGCGTAGGCGGCCGGCGGCCAGACGATGATTCCCGACCAGTCAGTCACTAACTACTCGAAGAACAAGAAGAAAGATTTCGCAACTGCCCTGGTGGCGCTTCTTGAGGGGGCGGATGACTCATCTACTACAGTACTTGTACCGGTAGTAGATAGACGACTCACTCTTACCTAATACATGTTACTACACGTACACACTTGTTTACCGGTTGTATCCCAAACACTAGTACCAGTTCATGATCGCGTCCACCTCTACTAGTATTAGTAGAGTCGTAGCGTCCTCTACCGTCGGGTCACTCTGTACCCAGCAGTACTACTACTAGTAGTACTAGGACTGCATATTAGTATGATGGTGATACTCTACTACTAGTAGAGTAGCAAGTTTAGTTGGACCCTGCTACCTGCTACTCTCTACTAGAGTAGAGTCGACTCCTGCAGCTAGGAGTAGAGTACTACTTCTCTCTAGAGAGTGGAGTCTACTGTAGCTACTCTAGTAGAGTTGAGCACTACTTCTCTACTCTACTCTCTTGTAGAGTACTACTAATGGTAGTCTAGTAGAGATCGTATGTTTGTCGTGCGCTAATAATCATCTATCCATAGTATAAGAAGTAGAGAGGCCTTTTTTCTTTCGGATACGTCAACATGACGTCACTATGACCTTTTTTGTGTCACTATGACCTCTTTTGTGTCAACGTTGTCGGTCCCTCCCGCACCGCCGCGACGACTCACATCGCATCGCACAAAAAAAAAGTCAAGTGAAAATAAAATAGAGGCTTTTTCCAGTTTCCAGTGAGTGGAATAATCGTGCATCATTATCATTGCAGCACAACATAATATCAGGTGAAGGAGTGCTGGATACTTACTTTCTTGAAACCAGGAGTGCAGCAGTCCAGCAGCAGTCTTCCGAGAAAACGAGGGCGCGGCTGGTGGACGAATTGTGTGTGTTTTTTTTATTCTTCCATTATCGATCGATCAATCTCGAGCCGATCCCGGATTCTAGAAAAGGGGGGCCGATTGATTCCTTCCATCCTTTATCCAGTCAGTCATTCATTCATTCATTCATTCTACACGATTCTTTCAATAACATAATGCCGCCATCTTGGGATGATGGCGCCTTTGGGGATGACGGCGATGATCCCTTTGGAGTTTCGGGAGATGTCTTTGGTAGAGATTTAGGGGATGTGGATCCCTTTGATGGAAATGATTCCTTTGACGGAGATAAGGAATGGGGCCAATTCAATCCTGATAACGACGACGACAACAATAGAAACAAAAACAAAGGAGGAGCGGTTTCACAACGGAGATCAGCTACCAAACCTCCCAGAACATCCTCCTCTACCTCCAACTCCTCAAAAGGAGGAGATCCAGAAAGTCCTCGAAAGAAAAAAGGGAGAAAACCCAGTGGTGGGTCAAGTCGAAAGTTGGTTCCTTCGGCAGCATCATTATCATCAGCACCCCGATCGCCCAAATCACCCGTGTCGTCGTCTGGTGGTCGATCTGGTCGAAGTAGAGGACGAAGCGGCGGCGAAGATAATGATAATGATAATGATATTGGTGATGATGATGAACGAGGGCGGAGGGGCACCAGGAGCCGAAGCAAGAGCCGTGACGCCAGCAGTCGAAGTCGCAGCAGCAGTCGAGGACCAGGCAATAAAGAAGCGGCAGTCTCATCTTCCGGAAAATATCGAAGTACGAAAGCAGGTCATCGAGAACGACATAAAAATTCGGCAGCACCAAATACACCAACGACAGGATTTGATACGTCAGCTTTTGGGGATAGCAGTGACGATCCTTTTGGCATCGGTTCATCGTCGGCAGCAGCGGCGGCGGGTCGTGTGGACGATGGATTTGGGTTGGATTTTGCTGCCTTTCCCAGCAGCGACAATAATGACGGATTTGGGGATTTTGCCGATTTTGGTAATACCAACGATTTTGGAAGTACCAACGCAAGCCCGAGTGGTAAACAAAAACGACCGCCTCGACCATCTCGGGGATCGGAGCCCCCTCGTCAAGCACCGTTTGACGAGCAAGCCGCGAGAAGCCAGAACAATATCAAAGCGTTTCGACGTACCTCTACGGGAGGATCTAGTGTTGGAGGTGGTTCCGTTCATTCGAACGCATCAGCAAGTGGGGGGAACCAAACTACTCGATTTCGACATTCTCGGACGGCGAATCCTCGTTCATCACTTTCACGAATAAGACCAAGCGAACAAGCTTCAAGAATGCATGAATCGAATGAGCGACGGAGTGCCATAAAAGATTCCTTGTTTGGAGCACTGGGGGACGAAGATGGACAGGGTGGTGAAATCTCACTTGACAACTTTTTCGGCGGCGAGACCAAGCGTACTGGACCCAGACGACTTAGTGATGCGGGTAGTATTCACAGTGCACCAGCTACCACCCGACCATCCACGCGAAGTAGCCGACGAATGAGTACGAGTAGCGCTGCCAGCGACGATCTTCAATCGGCTGGTCAGCTACATGGCAAATCAAGACGGTATCAACGAAAGATGGTGCAACGAGGCTCCATCAAAGAAAGTCCTACGAAACAGCAGCAGCAAGGACCTGTCAAACTGGATATTGCAGCGTTGGCGCAGCTTGGATCCATTGAAGTTCACGAAGGAAAGATGCGATTGGTTATTGACGTGGATCCTGCGTGAGTAGGAATTCGGCACGACGATAACACGCTCCTTCTGTAGAATAAAATATCGGGTGCTTTCTAACCAGAATGTCCTTAGTCATTGAGATCTTGATGAGTAGTTTACTGTATTTATCGGGATTCTTTTAAAATCGAAATGTGTCCAAATAGGCCGAGTGGTGGACAGGAAGAAGTTCCACTCCGTCAATCGTGTACGACCCTGCCGAATATACAAGACGACGACCGTCTCAAGGAAGAGGGTACTACCTCATGTAAGGCGACCAGGTTGAATCCGCATCGAATTACGCATGAAAGATGGTCATATTCTCTCCTAACCTTATGACCGTCTCACTCCTCCTCCTCCTGCTCCTGCTCCTGCTAGTGATAGTACTAGTACTAGTACTACTACTAGTACTACTAGTACTACTAGTACTACTAGTACTACTAGTACTACTAGTACTACTAGTACTACTAGTACTACTAGTACTACTAGTACTACTAGTACTAGTAGTACTACAACAAATTGGACTGTCTACGTCTACAACTATCGTTCCGGCGTGAGCGAGACCACTCGCCTCACGACTGTCAAGGTAATTGTTAATTTAGACAGTGCACTTTTACGCTGCTTTAGCTTAGCTTACTACTTCTTGTAGTTGTAGTTGTAGTAGTAGTAGTAATTCCTAATGCAGCAAAGAGTGCGCACTACTAGAGTTTCCTTCTCCTTACTAGCAAGAAGAACCACCATGTTGTCGATGATAGACAAAACGATACTAGTAAATCTTTGGCTGATCGGGCCTTTCGGGACTTGTGGCCCCCCTCCTCCTCCTTAATGAGCAAAAAGGAGGGAGTTCTTGCTGGAAGCGCTCTAGTACTCTCCAAAGATTGATGCATAAATTCTTCCTGTACTACTAGATCAACGTTCCCACCGACCGTATAGATCTTCAAAATAGCTTGGTTCGTTCTCGTCATAGTGGCGACGACGACTCTCACTCTGCTCCTCCCCTCCTCCTGTTGCTGCATTCCCGCCCTCAGCCCACGAACGGCCGCATCACGCACCGCGGCAACAATAGTTGACTCCCATGACTCGACTCAATTGACCCGCTGGCGCAGGCGCCAACAAACCCTCAACTCTCTCGGACACTGTAGACCGATGGTATAGTACTGTTAGTGAAATAATTCGTTGGCCTATGCCCCTGATCGATTCCGATTTGCGTAGCAGGATCGTCCTCTCTCGGGGATACCCTTGGGTACATCTCCTTGCCTCGTCCTTGTCAAGGTGTGAAGGGATGGCGGGCGGGTTTTTAAAGCTAATTAATCTAGAATTCCGAAGTTGGGATTTGCGATACCGAGGTTGACTCGATGATCTTATGAGGTTCATCGGTCGTCTCTCTTGGTATCGGTTTCGGGTTTGGGTGTTCGTTCGACTTCTTGTCTGTCCTTCGTTCGTTGGGGGTGGCCATGGCGCAGGCGCCAACAAACCCTCAACTCTCTCGGACACTGTAGACCGATGGTATAGTACTGTTAGTGAAATAATTCGTTGGCCTATGCCCCTGATCGATTCCGATTTGCGTAGCAGGATCGTCCTCTCTCGGGGATACCCTTGGGTACATCTCCTTTTCGTCGGTTCGAGATTGTCGAGTGGCCCTTCCGATTTCGCCTTCGCCCATGATCCTTCCTGTTGGATCCGCTCCTGGAGGAAATCCTTCCACTTCGGGTTACTAGGTTGCGCCATTGAATGGTTTGAAAGTTGCTTTTAAAGCTAATTAATCTAGAATTCCGAAGTTGGGATTTGCGATACCGAGGTTGACTCGATGATCTTATGAGGTTCATCGGTCGTCTCTCTTGGTATCGGTTTCGGGTTTGGGTGTTCGTTCGACTTCTTGTCTGTCCTTCGTTCGTTGGGGGTGGCCAGTTTTGGCATCGCAACGGCAGAAACGACGGAAACTCGCTCTCGCAGTAGACTTGTACCGTTCTTTATGTACCACAGGTACGCGGAAAATACGCGGAGACGCACGCGAAAAACAAACCAAAAGATCTTTCAAGGAATAGTGGCGTATTTTCGCGTCTCGAAGACGAACGACCATCACCTGCTCGCAAAAGGACGACGCGACAATGATGTGAAATGTGAAACGTCTTTGAGAAGGTTTTTCGTGTGACTGAAAAATAATGATGA
This sequence comes from Nitzschia sp. pyKryTriq1, assembly GCA_956465555.1. Taxonomy (NCBI): domain Eukaryota; phylum Bacillariophyta; class Bacillariophyceae; order Bacillariales; family Bacillariaceae; genus Nitzschia; species Nitzschia sp. pyKryTriq1. Next base: position 402,314 of record OY101124.1, read on the forward strand.
CCTCTTGATTGTTAATTACTCGTACAGTACAGTCAGCCATTCAGTACCAGATCCACAGTGATGGTATAAGATGTTTCTCATTTTGACTCCCACGCGAATGGATTGTGAAGGCGCCGTCGCTCGTCGATCGCCGCCGGCCAACGAACGACGCTCGGCCCGCAGCGTGCAAAATAAAGAACGTGCGGCCGAGATGACGAGATGAGCAGGAGAGGGAGAAAGTGGGAATGGCAACAGGAACGAACGACTGAATGAATGAGACGGCCCCTATATCCAATAAATCGGTGGAAAGTGCCCGCAGGCGCCTCGGAATTGATCAAAATAACCGGTCTCAATGGTTTCTCGTCGCCGTATAGCGGGGGGGGGGTGGTGGGTGGTTGTCCTCATTTTCGCGAGAGCCGAGCATGATCACCAAGATAAAGGTGGCTTGACTAATTCCTAAAGCAGCAAAGAGTACGCTCGATCTCATTAGCAAGTCAAATCCGAGTGACGATGAAGCTCTTCCGAAGTGCTTATCGACTGCTGGATGGCACCACCATCTCTCCAACCGAGGACGGCACCACCATCTCACCAACCGAGGACGGCACCACGATCGCTCCAACCGAAGAGGCAACCACCATCGTCCCAACCGAGGACGGCACCACGATCGCTCCAACCGAAGAGGCAACCACCATCGTCCCAACCGAGGACGGCACCACGATCGCTCCAACCGAAGAGGCAACCACCATCGTCCCAACCGATGATGGCACCACGATCGCTCCAACCGAGGCCGGCGGCACCACCATCTCTCCAACCGAGGACGGCACCACGAACGCTCCGACCGAAGAGGCAACCACCATCGTCCCAACCGAGGACGGCACCACGATCGCTCCAACCGAAGAGGCAACCACCATCTTTCCAACTGAAGACGGCACCACCGTCTCTCCAACCGAGGACGGCACCACCATCTCTCCAACCGAAGAGGCAACCACCATCTTTCCAACTGAAGCCGGCACCACGATCGCTCCAACTGAAGACGGCACCACCATCTCTCCAACCGAGGACGGCACCACGATCGCTCCAACCGAAGAGGCAACCACCATCGTCCCAACCGATGATGGCACCACGATCGCTCCAACCGAGGCCGGCGGCACCACCATCTCTCCAACCGAGGACGGCACCACGAACGCTCCGACCGAAGAGGCAACCACCATCGTCCCAACCGAGGACGGCACCACGATCGCTCCAACCGAAGAGGCAACCACCATCTTTCCAACTGAAGACGGCACCACCGTCTCTCCAACCGAGGACGGCACCACCATCTCTCCAACCGAAGAGGCAACCACCATCTTTCCAACTGAAGCCGGCACCACGATCGCTCCAACTGAAGACGGCACCACCATCTCTCCAACCGAGGACGGCACCACGAACGCTCCAACCGAAGAGGCAACCACCATCTTTCCAACTGAAGCCGGCACCACGATCGCTCCAACTGAAGACGGCACCACCATCTCTCCAACCGAGGACGGCACCACCATCGCTCCAACCGAAGAGGCAACCACCATCTTTCCAACTGAAGACGGCACCACCGTCTCTCCAACCGAGGACGGCACCACCATCTCTCCAACCGAAGAGGCAACCACCATCTTTCCAACTGAAGCCGGCACCACGATCGCTCCAACTGAAGACGGCACCACCATCTCTCCAACCGAGGACGGCACCACCATCGCTCCAACCGAAGAGGCAACCACCATCGCCCCGACCGAGGACGCCACTTTCGGGCCGACCGAAACTGGAAGCGGCACTATCCAACCAACCGAAGATGGAAGTGGCACTTTTGGACCGACCGAATATGGAAGCTGGACTTATGAACCGACTGAAGATGGAAGCTGGACTTTCGGACCGTCCGAAACTGCAAGCGGCACTATCCAACCAACCGAAGATGGAAGTGGAACTTTTGGACCGACCGAAGATGGAAGCTGGACTTTCGAACCGACCGAATATGGAAGCTGGACTTACGAACCGAGTGAAGATGGAAGCTGGACTTTCGAACCGTCCGAATATGGAAGCGGCACTATCCAACCAACCGAAGATGGAAGTGGCACTTTTGGACCGACCGAAGATGGAAGCTGGACTTTCGAACCAACCGAATATGGAAGCTGGACTTACGAACCGACTGAAGATGGAAGCTGGACTTTCGGACCGACCGAATATGGAAGCGGCAGTTTGGAACCAACCGAAGATGGAAGCGGCACTTTCTTACCGAGCGAAGATGGAAGCTGGACTTTCGGACCGACCGAAGATGGAAGCTGGACTTTCGAACCCACCGAATATGGAAGCTGGACTTACGAACCCACCGAAGACGGAAGCTGGACTTTCGGACCGACTGAAGATGGAAGCGGCACTTTCGAACCAACTGAAGAAGGAAGCTGGACTTTCGGACCGACCGAAGATGGAAGCTGGACTATCGAACCCACCGAATATGGAAGCTGGACTTATGAACCGACTGAAGACGGAAGCGGCACTTTCTTGCCGAGTGAATATGGAAGCTGGACTTTCGGACCGACAGAATATGGAAGCGGCAGTTTGGAACCAACCAAAGATGGAAGCGGCACTTTCGAACCGACCGATGATGGAAGCTGGACTTACGAACCGACGGAAGAGGGAAACGGCACTTTCGAACCGACTGAAGACGGCGCCAGCATATTTCCAGCCGAAGACGCCTCTAGCATTTCTCCAACCGAAGACGGCGCCACGATGGCTCCAACTGAAGATGGAACTACGATCCCCGCAACCGAGGACGGCATCATCATCGCTCCAACCGAAGATGGAACCACAATCTCTCCAACCGAAGATGGAACCACCATCTCTCCAATCGAGGACGGCACCACGATCGCTCCAACCGAGGACGGCGGCACCACCATATTTCCAACTGAAGACGGCACCACCGTCTCTCCAACCGAGGACGGCACCACGACCGCTCCAATCGAAGACGCCACCACCATCCCTGCAATCGAAGATGGTACCACCGTCTCTCCAGCCAAAGGCGGAATCACCATCGCTCCAACCGAAGATGGGACGGATGGTCCGACTTTGACACAGGACAATACTGGTGCTGCTGCCACAGATGCACCCATTGCTGACGATGGAACTGATGCCCCTACCCAAACGAACACCAATGATCAAGTTACTGGCACGCCTGGAGGCGAAGTTTCCGCAGTCACTAAGCAATTGAGGGATAGGCCAGATGATGGTAATCCTGGAATACCTCCCTATGGTATTGCGATAATTGTTGGAGTGGTACTTCTTGCAATGGTCTTCTTGCGAAGAAGGAGAAGTGTGAACAACGCCAAGATTCGAAGACAAAAGCCCGAGTTGATGGCAGAAGAATACAAAGATGACCTCGATGAGGAGATGCCAGGAGAAATCGTAAGTCGCTGAAAGTTGATTCTCTACTATAAAAGGTGAAATTTGTAGTTTGTTCATTTCCGCATTCCTGGGTACGTGTACCCGTCTATTAGTAGCGTCATAATAGTTATGGTGCGAAACAGGCTAGCTGCTGATACAGTTGCTCCCTACTTCTGCTTCGACGAGCAGACATTACCAACTTGACCCGACCCGGCCTGAGTCGGGTGTGCCCAACAGGATTGGCTCCCTTGTTCTTGAGTGGACGCCTTGCAGCGTATGGCAGCTGGTTGAGGAGCACTTCGTCCGTCTCCACCGTAATTCGAGTCTGGCCTGCCTGCCTGTATCTTCTTGTCGCCTTGCTTCTACAATATGCGAGATAGATATTCTGTATTATTTTTGCCCAGCTTCTCGCACTCGTCTTTGAATAGCAGATTTCAGCAAAGTTTCAGATATCTCAGCACGCAGCATCTCATGGATGGGACGACTCTTGTTCAGCTCTTGACGAGTAGTTTACTATATTTATCGGAAGTCATTTTTTAAAATCGAAAAACACGAATATTTCCGCCCTCTTATCTTTCACCTCTCTACGATTATTAACTGAGTCAAAGAATATGCTTTCCTTCACTGCCATCCCAATAAGCAAGCTGGGCGTTTCCTTCTCCTTTTTCATAAGACGTGAAACTTTCCGGGCAATCGTCTCACTGTTGGATATCCATAATACTGTCGGCTTTCAGGTTCGAGTATTGGTACATACATGGATTTTGGGCTACATACTCGCGCCATTCTTCATCGGATAGTTTATGATCCCATGGCTTTCCCATCAATCCTATCTGATAATCACGGTAGGCATCATTGATTTGATTGCCCGTGTTCATCACCATACTGCCTTGCGCTGCCACAGGTTCTCGCAACGGTGCTCCCGCCAATAGCAAAAAGTCGACCCCATCCTTCATCTTGTTCGTCGTCGAGACGACTAAATGTTTCCCCAAAGGCTCCAAATAGGCCGTATGGTGGACAGGAAGTTCCACTCCATCAATCATACACGATCCCTGCCGAATATACAAGACGACCGTTTCAAAGGAAGAGGGTACCTCATAGGACCAGGTCGAATCCGCATCGACTCGCACATGAAAGATGGCCATATCGCTCATAATGGGTGTCGACGCCTTGTTCCCTTGGTACTCTCCTGCCAAGACGACCGTCTCACTTCTGCTGTTGCTTCTGCTGCTGCTGCTGCTAGTAGTAGTATCGTCACCCAATGATGATGGGACTACTATTACGTGAGGACATTGGGAATCTCCCAATAATTGCACATTGGGTGGATCCAATTTTCGTTGCGATGGCACATTGACCCACAATTGATACAATTCTTGTTGAGGACTGTCATCAAACATTTCCTCGTGCAACAATCCTGCGCCGGTGAACAACCATTGCGAATGGTGTGGATACTCCTGCTCTTCTTGTTTGTTCTTCTTCTTCCGTCCATAATCCTGTGCGATTCCCAACGAATCTCGGTGCCGAAAGCCGCCTTGCAAAAAGTATGTCAAGGTAGTAAATCCTCGGTGTGGATGGGCTGGAAATCCTTCGGGTAAAATGAATTTGTTTTGGATCCATCGGATGGGATCCCAAGCTGCAAACGAATGCCGATGATGTACCAACATGATAAAGGGAGAAGTAGTAGTATCATTGCCATTATTGTCATTGGAATTGAAAAAGTTGGGACACACCCGTCCTCCTACGGCGTCTTCGAGTTTGGCGGCCAATTCATTCCCCAAGGTACGGCTCACTACAAAAATAACCACACCCATCCATACGGGCCATACCGGTAGCCGGGCAAACTTTTCCACTCGAGCGACTCGGCGCAGGCTCATGATGGGAGAGGTGCCTTTATTATCGTCTGACGACGAGAGACGACTCGATGTTGTTGTTGTTGTTGTTGAAGGTGGTGGTGGTGATGATGATGATTCTTTGGAGGAAGAAAGGAGGAACGAGGACGACGAAGAAATTCTACGTATCCGGAAGATCCTGCGGTCTGGCTGCTCGAGCTTTTGCTTAGTATTGGAGTAGATATTGTTCGTGTGTCCAGAAGAAGATCCCAGGAGAAAACCATTTGCATTCGTTATTCCTCCCGATAGAAGGATCACCACCATTAAAAAAAATACCACACAACATCTTCTTTGGGAGCCACCGGTAGTAGTACAGAAAAGGAGCCGCGGCAGCGTCATGATGATGATTTCCGTGTACTGTCTGAATGTATGTATGTATGTATGTATGTTTTCGATGTTATCAAAGGGTTCCTTCTACCGGTACTCTAGAGAGTAGACCACGGTTCTTATCGTAGTCTTTACGATATAGTCTTGACTGTATTGGTCGTCAACCTCATTTCGCCATGGTCCCAGAGGGCGATCTGATGGATGGTGTCGATGGTCGGTGGGAGAGTTTTGTACAGCATTATTATTAGCGTGGGGGAAACTCTCCTCTCGCGGGTGTTTTTTGATGCGGATCTTTCCCGCTTCTACCGGTAGTACTGGTACTGGTACTGTACGTACAGTATGTATCTCTCACGGCTCGAGGACGGACGAAAATAAATATCCGGGTCTGATCGAAGAAGGGGGGGGGAAGAAGAAGAATCATCATCATCATCATCATCAATCATCATTAGCTCCAAAGGAAGCAGGGACGCCATCACAATGACACGCTATAACACCTCAGAAGTCGGCTCTGACTCGGTCGACTCGTCACGAAAAAACACTGCATAGTGAAATGAATACGATTGTTGGAGGGTGGTGTCAGAAAGCTCCATTTGGCGCATTTCTGCATCGTTACTTCTACAGTACGTACTCGTACCTACTCGCATTGGTCCATCGGCGTGCGTGTTGTTACTACGGTAACTGTACAGGTACGGTAGTTATTGACGCGTGATTTTTGAAAAGCAGAAGATACGGCAACATATCATCTGCACATCGCATCATCCTTGACAACAAAACAACAAACAAACAAAGACGATCACGCACATCCATAACATCCTGCATTCCAATCTTCCGATTGCTATATGACGAGTAGGTCCTCCTTGTCGTCGTTGTTGTTGTCGTTGTTGTCCCAATCTTCTCGCTGGATGATGCCGAGTAGTAGTGGTAGTAGTAGTAGTAGTAGTACGAGTAGCAATAGCCGCCAGCAGCGCCGTATTGTTACACGTACCTCCAATGGTGTTGCTATGATTGGGCGGTCCTCGGCACCCGCACCACCGATGCTACGGCTACTACTGCTAGTAATAGTAGTAGTTGCAGCAATGCTGAGTCTGCCAGGTTCAGCGGCGTCATCGTCGCAGGTTCCATCTTGTCGTCGTGGTCGTCGTCGTCACGTCTTTGGAGTTATCACCCTCAACGATGCAGCAGAATCAGCACCAGCTTCATTGACATCATCATCATGGTTGTTGTTGTCGTTGGAGGAGTTGCGAGGTGGATCGCTTGACAATAGTAGTGGTGGCGGCTATGAGGATGAAAGCAAAGAAGAATCGTCATCGGAGGAGGAAGAGGAGGAGGAATATGATGAAATGATGATGGAAGCACAAGAAGAAGAGGAGGAGGAGGATGATTTTTCCATCATGGGCGGTGCTGGGGAAGAAGAAGAACTAGAAGAAATATTTGAAGAAGAGGAAGAGGATGATGCCGAAGAGGAAGAAGATACGTTTGTAGTCGAAGAGACTGTCTCTGTCGTGGTGATGGACGAACAAGACGAAGAAGATGCTCCGATGGATGAAGCTGTTGCTGTGGTGGAGGACGTCTTCGAAGATGATGGCGAGGAAGAAGAAGAAGATGAGGCTGTTCGAATGCCAACGACCCAAGAAGTACTGGAACGGGCCACGGCGGGCACCCACACGGACGACGAGAATAGCTCTGCCTTTGTGGATCGTATGGAACTGGCAGACGCCTACGACCTAGAGGATGCTGCGAATACTGGCGGTGAGGATGGACCGGCCGCAGCAGCGGGAGTCGTCAATGATACGGCGGATGCGGCAGCCATGGCCGCAGTCTCGGCGGCGACTGCCGTAGGAGCCGGTGGATCAGATCCAGATACTACTCAAGTTGGATCAACATCATCATCTGGCAACGATGAACAAGAAATGACAGATGTTGTTATTACGGACGAAATGCGACGTATCCTACTCAAGGAGCTAAGGTTCTCGTCCAGGGATCTCAAAGTACTACGACCAGATATTGCGGCCATGTTGGTTTCGCAAAAGCTACAAAAGCCATTCGAGGGAATGCCCAAAAACTGGTATTTACCCAGTGCTGCTCCTACTGTCTCTACTGCTGACCAACCCGGGAAATTGCGTGCGCTGCTGCTCAAGGCATCCATGACCGTTGTAGCAGTGGGGGGCGCTGCCATCCTTGTGTCCAAGGGTCAAGACCTAATCGACTTGGACGATATCCAGGCGACCCTTCAAAAGATCCCAGCAGCAATCGTAGCCGCCATCCCGGCTGCTCTTGGAAGTAATGATAGTCACAAGGAAAAGGTCGAGCATGAGGACGAATCATCATCATCATCCGCGCCAGAGGAGGCCGCCGCCGAAAATGATGATGATGAGCACCCACACAGTGTCAAGCCTGGTTCGTCCCTACCAGTCTACGAGAAGGATCTCGATAAGACAGCTTTGGACAAGTTCATTACCAAGATTGAAAACGCCATCAAGGCCTTCTTTAGGATAAAGATATAGGTAGAACAGCACGAGTCAGTCGTCGGGGAATGAATCATTATCATCCTTTGAAAATTGTATTCTGTATCTTTTTATATTATGATCTTTACAGTATTGTAGCGACCCGCTGCCACAGCATAATAGTTGGAATCATTCTTGGTATCCGGAAGAACCGCAAGTGCAAATACGTATCCAACGTCGGAAAGGACCTTGTGGGCTTGAGTACAGAGTAGTGCAGCATGATCACTTTGCTGTTGATGTTCTTGTGGTTTGTCCTCGCCATCCAATTGTGCGCGAGACCATAGCTGCAGGGTCGCATCTAGCTTTCCTCCGCCGGTCAAAAAATCACCGTTCGGTAGCTGGCACATGCAAATGACCGCGTCTTTCGACGAGTGTCCCGTCAAAGTACACTGGATCGTTGGTGGTGGTGATAATTGTGGCGTTGTGTTGCCCGCTACCGGCTCCTCCTCCGAGTAGTAGGACGGGGAGAAATCAAGAATGTGTACGGCTCTTGCTGGTCCTGGGGTCGGAAGAGTGGTCGCTCCGAGAAGTCCTCCTGAAGAATTTAACATCGAGGCAAAGTCTGTTGAAACTGCCAGACGACCATCTTGAAGCGGCTCCATACAGACAATGCTACAGTTTGAGGATGAGGATGATGCTGATGATGGAGTCAGCTGATAAAAGCCAGTTTCATGAAAAACGAGATCGCTGCCGTTATTGCTGGAACGATGCACTTGCCATACTCGAAGCCCTCCTTGGGAATCGCCTGCAATCAGTAGTCTCCTCGTCATCTGACCAAGACCACGACCACCGGAAATCGACAAGCAAGCCAAGGAAGTTATCGGAGCGGAACCTTCCAAACCTGATGAAGAAGTATCAGCCGAATCCAACATTTTGAACTGCAATTGCTGTCCTCCAATGGAATAAAATATTTGAACGCTTCTGGCAGCTTTGCCCAGGGCCTCTTGCATGGCCCGCTCTTGAGCTTCTGCCTGTGCCCTGCGTCGACGCTCCTCATCATTTTGTGGTGGCAAACGAAATTGGGACGGATTGAATTGTCGAGTAATTTGGAAACGTGTTGCCAAACAAGTGATAACATCATCATCATTATCGTCATCACCATTAGTGGTAGTCGACTCCATGTTATTGTTGTTGTTGTTGTTGATGATGATGCTGTTTCTTCCAATCCCACCATAGACTGCCACCAACGACGCTGGTGTCGTTCCAGGCATGACACTTGGTATGGCAATCACTGGATCCCCATCGGTGGACCAAAATTGTAGAATTCCTCTCCCCGTCGTAGCAAAGGCCGCCATTGCTGCAGCAGAATTCTGATTATTTAACTGCCGTCGCCGTCGCAAGGCGACCACACTGTTCACTCCACCTTCAGCCCCAGGTGCATGTATTACGTCTTCTTGCTGTGCTCCATGTTTCCATAACTGAACATGACCATCATCCAAGACACTGACACATGTTCCGTCCTCGAGCACCGCCAAATCATTGACATAGCCTCGACGCAATTCTAAACCCAGAGTCATCGCCACTTTTCCTTGTAATTCTGTTCGATCGTTGGCTGTTTCTTCTTCTTCTCCTCCTCCTCCTCCTTGGCCATACTTGAGATCTTGTTCGATTTGACGTTGTGGCAAGCCGGTAACTAATCGATTGTACTGGTACATTTCTTGTTTGTGATCGTCACGTTTATGAGGTGGTAGCTGAAGGGCGGGAATCATTCCTTCGGCCGATGCCATGGCCTCCTGTGCTTGGGCGTCTTCGGCGGCTTGTAACTGTTCGGGAGTGAAATCTTCGATAAATAATTGAGTTTGGTTCTTGGGAGGACCTGCCAGGGTTTCGGCCGAGCCAATTAACGTGATAATCAACGGAGAGGATGATGTAGCTGTACTAGTAGCACTAGCAGTATTGATGATGGTGGCATCCAAAATCACATTGTCTTTTAACGGGCCTTTCCAATATCCACCACCTTTATTTTTCGCTGCCGCCATGAGCTTTTGTCTTGCGACAGGCACTCCTGTCATGGCCTCGACGCGTTGCTTGAACGTGTTGGAGGTTTCACCCAAATAGATAACGATGGACGAATCGGAATACACCTTCTTGTTCCATTTCAAGGTGACTGGAATTTCTTCGGCTCTTGCTGTTCTTGTTGCCATAGTCTCTTGTTGTTGCGCTGTTGCTGATACCTATGTTATAGGGACCGATGTTGGAACAGATACCGGTATATGATCAGGATCCGATGATCGTACAAGAAGTAGACCATCATGAAAACCCCACAAGAAGCAAAAAGCTTTTCGCGCCTCATCCGGCTTCGTCCGAAGTTCTTCGAACATCGTTTCATTTCGAGACCTCGAGCTGTCTGTCTGCCTGTCACAGAGGGGACTCGCACGCAAGCAAGCCAAGCGGGGCCTGCCAGCAGAGGGGGGGGGGGGGCTCACGCGGAGTCGATGACTGACACCGGGCAGGCGCCCTCATTCATTATCGGACGCGACGAAGGATTTTTTTTTGTGGCGACGAACGCGACCACCGCGAGGGAAGGGGCGGTGTGGCGTGTGGCGGCATGCATGCAGAGATTGAATATGACGACGATGAAAGCACCGTCCCGTAGTCAGCATTATCAGCAAAAGCAGAATGTTGCCTGATCGACCTTAGGCACTTCGGTATCCAATTGCTTGACCACAACTACACCTGGCACTATTAATTCGAAAGCAGGACGAGGTCGCTTTGAACTGCTCAGTCGGGTTCCATTGCGGACTACAGTATCTCCCTTTTCACTTGCGAGACCTCTTCATCAGCGAGAGCTTCCTGGTTCGTTCTCCGTCTTACGGTGTCTGACTGCCACGTAGCACGGTTTCTTTATGAGTAGTGACGAGGAGGAAGTCGTCGTGGTCGGGGGGCGCGGCAAACGATCTGCTTTGAACAAGACTGCTGGACGCAATCGTATGCGAACCTTGACCGAGGATTCTTCTGACGACAACGACGATCTTTTCGCGGACAGCGATGTAGACGAAAATGGCGACGGTGACGAGCAAGCGGAATTCTCCTACTCGAGCGATTCTCTCAAGAAAGCACTGGTAAGAAAGTCGTTTCTCTCTTTCTTCTTTTTTTGAGGAATAAATGTTATAGTGTCTCACAACTATTCGTTTTCAATCTCCCTCCTTTCCCAAAGACCCGCTTGAAAGGCTGCTTGGATCCGCCTTTGCCCTTCGACGAAGCAAACATGACCTCTTGGGCTAGTGTCGAAGCGGCGATTTCCAAAAAGCAGACTAAACTCCAAGAGCTGGGGCAGGTAGTCAATGATATCTCCACCTCGACGACCTTGTCTCTCGAGTTCAAGTGCATGGTAGCCCTGGTGGCAGCTCAGACGTGTCAGATCTACAAGGCAGCGAACGACCCAAAAAACTGCCAGCAGTTCTTCAAGACCAAGGATAAGGACAGCAAATCAAAGCACGTAGCCAATTTTGTGTCCAATGTTTGGCTGCAAGAGTCATCCGAGGTTCTGCAATCCATGACTGCTCCTGTTGCTGAAAGCAATATGCACATCCGAGTAATCCAGTATGGCTTGCGATTCATCGAATCCGCCTTTGTCATTGATAATGGCAAGAGATTGAACGTTCTGAAGGAAAAGCAAAATATCGATTGGCTGGCTCTAGTGGATCAAGTTGTCAAATTGAGCAGCTCCAAAAAGCTCAGCCAACTTGGTCAGTCGGCACGATCCACCCAAAAGTATCTTGCGTCGTTCCTGTCCCCGCAGTCGGCAGATGCGACGGCTGCCTCTGCTAGTAGTAATAAAGCGGACGACGCAGCGGAGGCCGATAAGGTCCCACGAAAACTGAGTCTTCAAGATATTGCCGCCAAGAAACGCGAAGAGCGCATGGCCAATATGAAACGCAAGGCGCAAAGCACTAGTATCCGTCGGACCAGCGCAACAGGAGGCTTGACGAGCATGCTGGCAGCGCAAGCGTCTGGTGGGTTGGCCCAAGCACCTATTCCAAGAGCTTCTACTAGATCCGTCCCAGCTCAAGATTCTGGTGGAACGTGGGGTACGACGACACAGGCCCAAGCTTCTGGTGGAACGTGGGGTACGACGACTCAGGAGGCTTCTAGCAGTGGTGACACAACTTGGGGCACAACTCAGACGAGCACAGCTCAGACTTCTACCAGCACCTGGGGTACATCTGACCCAAAACCAGAGCCACCAAAGGGTTGGAACCGAAAACTAGAGTGTAAGGAATACGAATACGAGCGACCGCCTCCCAAGCCTGTCGTGAGGGATTTCCCCCCACCGCGGTCCCGTAGACCAGGTCAACCCACTCAAGACATGGCTGGCATTTATGGTCCCTCCTCAGGTTCCCGATCAGAAGGCGCAGAGCCGCCTCCTGTCTCAGCTGCTTCTTCCAACTACAACCAGGGCAGTGCCTGGGCAGGTGGTTCTGGAGAAAACCAGTCCTTAGCAATACCATCCAATGATGTCGGTGTTGGTGCTCGTGGTAGCGGAGTTTGGGGGGATTCTTCTTCCAACAACGTTGCAACAACATCACAACACGACAATCAATCGGTAGCTGGAGGAGGGTATGCTGCCACCGACGCAGGCGATAGCAAGAAGCGTCCATATATCGACTATAGCAGCGACAGCAAGCGACCTCGAGGAAATAATGACCGAAACTTTCCACCGCGAGATGCACCTCCAGCAACTGGTGCAGGTAGAGGTCGTGGGCGTGGTCAGACGTTGCCAGCATGGATGACAGCTCAAGGCAACTCCGATGGTCCCCAAGCGGCCAGTGGTGGCGCACCTCCACATGCGGCGCCCCCTTCGTATGGCGCCAGCAGCGGCACCGCTCGTGGATTCAACGACGCAGGCCGGGGTCGTGGCCGTGGTAAGGATATGAACTTGCCTGCATGGATGACCGACAATGGTGGTCCTCAGGCACCTCCAAGCCAACCTAACCAAGGCGGGCCACCGCCAGCACAACCCATGCAAGGTGGATTCCCAGATGCCGGTGGTGGAGGTGGCGGAAGAGGCCGAGGGCGTGGACGCGATGTTAACTTGCCTGCCTGGATGACCCAAAATAATAATGTTTAGAGCAATGAAGTTTATCATACCCCCTTACGACAAAGTGCCGTAGTTAAGCTCAATTGTAATCTCGACTACTATTCCCATGCTCGGGTAGAGAGTCTATGAAGTTTCCCTACAGCAAACAACAAGCTCCTGCATCATCGTCACAGTACTTATTCACTCGCTAAATCAACGATTCTCGTCTCGTTATCTCTATAATCACTACCCACTTTACGACACGACACAACGAACCTTTCGATTAGCCTCTAGTACAGTCCACCCTCTTTAGGCTCCCACAGCCGAAGCTCGTGCAGGCTCGTTCTTGAGAAGGATGAGGACATCTCGCATTCTCTTGACGTCTTCACCTTCGTGAGCACCATCATGCGACAGCTCGATCATTTTGCAAGCCCGTTGCCAGCTGTTGTCGTTCTCCAAGTCGGCTTCAATGGCTTCCAACTTGGCTTGTTCGTCTTCGCGGTTCTTGGCCATCTTGGCCTCACGCTTGGCCTCCCTATCGGCTTGAAACTTCTCAATAGTCACACGAGCAGCTTCAATCATCTCTGCCTTTTTGGCGTTCTCCTCATCCTTTCGCTGAGAAAGAGTCACTTGCCATTCCTCGTTCCACTTTTGCATGATGGAGGGTTCAATGGGCGCCGCGGGCATCATCAGCTCGTCTTCGACGACCGGCATGTCTTGTTCCTCCTCCGCAGGAGGCCCGAGGATGATGGGAGTGTCCTCTTCCTCCTGTGGAGGAGCCGCAAAGGCATCCATGTCCCCTTCGGGAGCTCCACCAGCAAACCCCATGTCTTCCATTTCATTGACATCGCCAAGCATTTCGGGGGCCGCCGCATCTTCCGGTGAGCCGTCGCCCACCATTGTAAAGTCACCTTCCGGAGCTTCCGCGGGTTCGGACGGAGCCATGGCAAAGAAGTTATCGTCGTCCATCTTGTTGGATATTAGGTCTACTATTCAATTACAAATGATGATAGAAGTATGTATGGGTATTGTATTGTCACACTCGTACTGCACGCGGCGGGACTTGGTGTTATCATCGGCATTGCCGTGTTGCCCTTCTCGGTCTTTCTCCGTCATGGCCAGCTTCGAGCACTCCGTCCGCACGCATCATCGTGCTTCTTGCTTCATTCTCAACGGATCCTATTTTTTCATTGCGCGCATGTCATCCCCCTCTCCTCCAATCAAACGTATGAATGAAAAATGAAAAAGAAAGGTTCCAAATTCCCATCACTTTTTGAGTCCGAGCAGTCATTTCGAAAGCGAATCCCGATCTATCTTCGCCTCCTCGCTCATCGCGTCGCATCGCGCATTCGAATTCAACACACGCACATCGCTCGAGGCGTTATCCTTGCTCGAGGCGCGATGAGATGATGCGATCGGCGCAAAAAGCAAGCAAGGAGAGACGCCCGAACGTCGGACACTGCTGCTTCGCTAAAATAAAGAGGAAAGGCCACAATCACCTTTGAAGATGGTACGTGATGCATGGATCGCAGCGACTCTCTTCCTTTCACAATGAACTGCGGTTGTGAGAAGAAGATGATGATGTTGATGATATCATTGAATGTGAAGAGCACTTTATGCAATGTTGCGGATGAAAAAAAGATCACTTCGTTGCATGGGTCCTTATTCAATATGTCAATTTCCTTATTCGTTTTCTAATTTTTGTATTCCTCAATTTCTTTGAAAATTTATCAAAATTTTATCGTACAGTCGTTTGTTGGACGTGCTTTTGCTAGCGGCTTGGTCCGTCGGGCCACTGCGAATGTTGTGAACATGGGAGCCCGCCGATCGGTACGAACGGTCCCTCGCCTTGGAACCGAGGCAGAGATGGAGGCCGAGGCGATTTCGCAGATCCGAGCGCGTCTGGCGTATCAAAAGGAAATCATGGCCGCCCATCCCCACAAGTCGCACGCCGAAGAATGGGTGGAATTGTGGAACTGGATCAAGATTTCCATCTTTGTGTGCGGACCCGTGGTGGTGTTTTCGCTTCTAAAGGATTTTGTCTTTGAAGAGCATTTGCACCGCCCTCATGCACCTTTGCCGGAATACATGGGAATCCGTAACAAGGAATTCCCGTGGGAGTGTGGTCAGTGCGATCTCTTTGATCTGGACTGCTGGAAGAAGTGCCGTGCAGAGAAGAAGGCTTAGGCACGCAGGCAGTCTCTCTTTGTATGATACGGACCATGATGTTGCACAAATGTTATTTCATGAGGTGCACGTAGCTGTTTAATAATTTTATTAGACAGGAAACGATTCTTTTGTCGAATTCGAGAGAGTTTTACCGCTAGTTTTCTTCGTACTTGTACTTCGTTTCAATTACCGGAACCACAGACTAGTATTTCACTGCTGTATTGACCAGAACAGGGGAAAGAATTTTTTGTAGTATCCTCATATTTGTCCTCTCAAATATTCTATCGAAGCTAAATCAACAAAACTAGCTAGTACAGTGGTTCGTATATTATAGTTCTAGTAGGGGTACGAGTGTTGAATAGTACTGTGCACCGCGTAGTACGGAGTACTGCAATTTGTGAACTTGCTTGACCACCCGGTACTCTTTCCTATACGAGTGACTACATAGACCTCACCACCTCCAATCGATTATACGACTTCTTCTCTTCTAGTCTATTTCAATGACAGTTTCGGGATGATTCTGCAATCGCTTGGCCAGTCGAGAACGCAAATCTTCTGGGGTACTAGAACTAGCAGCACTGCTACTACTGCTACTATCTTGTGAAGATTGCAAGACAGAAGTCGTGGCAGAGGAGGGTGGTGGTGGTGGTGGAGCCTTGGCATCCATATCGATATCGTCGTCTGAAGAATCGTCAATAACGACGATGGAAGCATCTTGTGGTTGTTGTTGCTGTTTGGCTTTTGGTTTCTTGTCGCTCTGGTGGCTTTCCTGAGACAAACCCAACCCCGAAGCTGTAGTCGAAGGGGAGGAGAACCAAACGGTCGAAGTGTCTCCACCATACGAGTCGCGATGAGGCAACCTCGCCACATTCTTATAAGTGCCGCTGCTGTTTGTTGTTTGGCAAGAGTTGTATTGACCACCACCGGTGTTGGTGGTGGCAGATGGTTGTTTCTTCCCCCCAAAGTTGGAGTTGTTGGAGGAGGAAAGAGCGCTCCCACTGTTGCTGGTGGAATAAGCGACCGAAGAAGAGCCTTGATGATGATTCATCATCCGGTTGTTTTCTTTGCCAGCCGCAAAACTACGTTGTGAAAAACCCTCACCGGAGTCGTCGTCGTCACTGGAAGAAAGAGATAGTAGATCGGTACTACTAGTAGTACTCGCCTTCTTTTGAATGGGAGCAGCAGCAGCAGCCATGGCACCTAGAATGGGAGCCTTTCTAGTACAGGCCTGCTGACCCATACCAGTAAAGTTACCACCACCATTGCCGATGGAATCGTCATCATCATCGTCATCATCGCACCAGAGTGGTTCGTATGATGTGGTAAAAGCCGCCGCAGCAGGAGGCCGAGCCACAGCAGCGGAGGGGGGTGATTTCTTCTTCTTGGGCGCGGGAGAGTCTTGGGTCAAATCCAAACATGCAGCTGCGGCAGATGCTTTCTGGGAAACTGACGTACTTGGACGGCTCGCTGCCGACAAAGAGGCTGTGGTACTACCAGTACTACTGCTCAAAGAAGTCGCCTTTTGGGCGGCAACAACCGCCGCAGCAGCAGTGCTGGCCTTGGGTTTCTTGTTGGCGACCGCCATAGTGGTGGTAGTGGTGGTAGTAGTAGTACGACCCTTTGGAAGAACGGTCAACAGCGTCCCATCTCGTTGCACACAACATGCCAAATCCAATTCTGCCGCACTCTTGGGTCCCACCTTTTGTCGCCCACTGATTGCCACATCCTTGACGAGTAGTAGATGATTCGTTTCAGTAGAAGCATTCTTTTTCGTGGACGTTCCCTCTTGTTGTTGTTGGTGGTGGTTTTGTTTTTCAAAAACGTGACTATCGTAACCTTGCAAGAGATGATTCCAGGTGGGATATTCAGCCGCAATCGCTTGACATTTCTTTTGCGACAAGGATGGAACTTGTTTGAGCATGGCTTGATAGATCGCACCGACTGTTTTGGTCCCTGCCTCACGATCGTATTCCACCTTGGCCTTGAGTTCGGCATAGGTAGTAAATCGTTCCTGTTGAAAGGGCGGAACGGGTGGTGTATCAAAGACCATTTCCAATAGTGAAGAAGGCCGACGCCGTTTCCGTCCTCTGTGATCGTCCTGCGGTCCACTGTTGCGACCCGCAAAGACAGGAAGTTCATCACGTAAATCATCATTATCGGGAAAGGTTCGTTGGACGATTCGACGATGCATTCCCTTCAAAAGACGAACGGTATCTTCCAAATGTTTGGTTTGCAGGACCGAAAATCCCAATTGAACCCGTGTTTCCATCATGGCCATATGCAACGTTTCGGCAGGACAATTGACGACAGAATTCAAATCCCCTTCAACCAAATACAAAATTTGCGGCACTCCACAATGATATAGTCGCAATCGTTGTTCCAAGAATCGTGTCCCAAACAACGATCCCGCCAAATCATTGACTTCTTTGCGTTCCAAAATAGTTCCCACCAACACTTCTATAGTAGTAGTAGTAGTAGTAGTACCATCTCCGCTTCTACTTGGGCTTTTGCACTGCGCAATCCATGCCATATCTCCAATGGGCAAGGCACGTTCTTCGCAAGGAATTCCAGATTGTTGGCATTTGCTCACCACGTTTTGCGACTTGTGTTCTCGAATGTCCACCAACAAGATCACTTTCCAAGGTCCCTTGGCGGGTAGTACTAATTCTTGGGCTTCCTTTCGGGCCTTGTTATAGGCTTTTTCTTTGGCAGAAGCAGAAGCAGTACTAGTACTAGTACTTGCAGTAGAAGCATTCGTAGATGCTGCTGCTGCTACTACTGTTGCTGTTGTTGTTGAAAGAGTTGTTTGTCGAGATCGTTTCGTCTTGGAAGGTCGTTCGGCCACGGCTGCTGTAGGTTGATTCGTCGTCGTAGAAGACGAAGCGGCTGGTTCTCCCAAGAAGGTACTGGATGTCGTCGTCGAGGATCGCTGGGGAAGACGACTCGCAGCGGTGGTGGATGTGGTAGATGTGGCAGTTTTGGTAGCTTTGCTGGTGGTAATAATGACACGTGAGAGTCGATCTCCCACATATTTGAGTGCCATGGCTTCGTCCACGGTGGTGAGAGCATGAGGGCAGTCCCGGACGGAATTCATGGCTCGTTTGACCGTGTAGAAATAATTGGACTGGGCCATTTTGCCATTTTGCGCCATTTCCAAGAGACGATCCAAAGCGCCTTGATTGGCGGCATTCTTGGCCTTCATGGGCTTGACAGAGGGGGCGGCGGACGCTGCTCCTGTGGTCGTCGTCGTCGTCGTCGTTGCAATGCCGCGGCGATACATGATGGTGACTGACTACTACGTTACTGGACGAATCTTCCAAGTGCTAAAATATGTGAATCAATGAATGAATGAATCTGTTCTTAGTCCCACACTTTCAGTCAGGTTTTCAGGTAATACAGTAGGGTACCTGGTACTTGTATAGTAGTCGACATACAACAAGGACAAAACAGATGAACAATATGAACAATGACATCTTCAAAATCTTCACATTGCTTCGAGAGTTTCGAGCCGACAGAAATAAATAACGACACAAAACGCAGAGCTTTTTGGGAGACGCGCGACGTACGGACAGATTGTGACCGGCTCGCTCACTTATCTCGCGAGGCTGGCGCGCGCCTGCGGCTCTCTGCATGATGCTCTCTCATCTCTTCCATCTTTGCCGGCCGCGTAGTGTCTCGATCGCGACAATGATGAGATGCCGCTGCAAAAGCCGCAGCGGATCATCGCGGCACATCCACCTCCACCTCCACCTAGTCTACTCGTACTTCTCTAGAGCTAGAGTATATTACATTTTTTAGTCCATTGACAACAATAATGGCCGACGAAGACGCTGCCGATCGGGCATCCCAAGAAATCAAAGCGTTGATCCGTCGCTTGGATCCGAACAGTAGCTCCCATAAAGATCGTATCCGTCGACTCAACAAATTTCGAAACTTTGTCACTGGGGAAGGGGTAAGTAGCACAGTACTGTAGTAGTGATACGTTGGAAGTTGTCGCAATAATGAGTCAGTCGTCAAGTATTAGTGGTAGTATTCGCAGACGAGTGCTGATGATGCTGACTGCATTTGGTCTGTAGTCTGTACCGACCGACCGACCAGCAACTTGCACATCATACCTGCTGGCTCGTCATCTTGATCATTATTTGTGTTGTACATTCTGCGCTGCGCTGCGTTTTCTGACATTTTCATGCTCCCGGTCTCTCCCCAAATTGATTGATTGATTGATTGATTGATTGATTGTACATATGTACTGTACTGTACTGTACTGTAATGACATGTAACTACAGAAAGATGAAACTCCGGAATTCTACGACGATGATATTCCCTTGCTATTACTAGGAAGTGCTGCACCCACGGCTCTCTTGGGAGATGACGCCGAACTCTTGAATGCTGGCGCCAACAGCATTTACGGTCTATTGCAAGCCTGTGGGAGTCCGTCGGTCGAGCACGATCACATGCTCAAACGATCGGCCCGGCATGCCATGAATTTGCTCAAATTTTTAGTATGTGATTTTGTGGAAGATGGTGGCAAGGGAGGAGGAGGAGGAGGAGGATCAGGAGGACAAGCATCGCCCAATCTCAACCTGTTCGCTCAAGCCTTTTGTAGTTTGCCCGTCGACAAGTATAAATTCATGAGTTTGGATTTGCACGTAGTGGGGGATCAACGTGGAGGTGCCAAGGAAGATGCCAGCCATGTCATGGTACTCCTCTTGTGTTATCACACCGCATCCGAAGATGGAGAGACTCCCAGTCCCTTGGCAATTACGGATTTATTGTTCTCCCCGGCGGCACAACAAGCCTTTGAATTGTGGTGTACTCAGAATACCACCAAAGAGCAACAAACATTGATCAAAGAGAATGCCACGAAACGATTGCAAGTCTTGCAGGCGCAACGGGAAGAGGATCTGGAAAATGCCGAGTTTGATGAGGACGAATTAGAAAGTGGGGATGAAGGAGAGGGTGGGTTGGATGGTGGTGGTGGTGGTGCCGATGCATTTGATGGTGAGGCCCGTCGGAAACGACGGGCGGCCAAGAAAGAAGGTCTGGAATCATCGGCACAGGCCGACCGAGAGTTTGAAAAACAACAGCGCAACAAGGGACCTGCATTACGCTGGGAGGATTCGAAACT
The DNA here is from genome assembly GCA_956465555.1 of Nitzschia sp. pyKryTriq1. NCBI lineage: Eukaryota > Bacillariophyta > Bacillariophyceae > Bacillariales > Bacillariaceae > Nitzschia > Nitzschia sp. pyKryTriq1. The sequence continues at coordinate 422,732 of OY101124.1, forward strand.
CTACCGAGAACAGCGCGCTCGTTTTGCGGCACATCAACGGATGCAAGAAGGAGGAGAGTTTCACGATACGGTGCGCGACTCGCAAGAGGCGGCTGCCGAAATCATAGAGCGTGAAGAAGAAAAGAGCAGGGTTTTGAGAAAGGACCCGCTGGGTCTCAAGGATCCCGAGTTTGATTTGCGAAACATTGAAAAGACGCAAATTGAAGTTTTGGAACAGGCCTTGTTAGAGTTTCAAGAAGAATTGCGCAAAGGAGAAGCCGGAGGAGAGGACGACAAGGCTTTGCGGGCCAAGAAGGAATCCCTGGAATCGATTCTAGATGGCATTGTGGGTGTAGCAGGGGCCGAGGCGGGTATTCGTGATACCGGTCGCAGCGTTTTGCCTACCGAATCCCATTTTGACCCTATCCTGTTCTTAACTTTGGTCCATCGCAATGCGACCTATGAGGAACTCGTCGGCAGTATGAATCGGCTGAGCAGTAAGTACTGCGGGTATCGCAGATGATGGTCGCCGCGATAAAAATTTATTTTGGTTGCATTGTTTCTTTGGTTCTAATAATAACATGTCTCCTTTTTCGTACTCATTCCAACAGCCGATACACAGAATCAAGTCAAACAGCTGCAAGATATGGTACGAGAGAATTTTGCTCTATTTTTGCGATGTGCCGATGGCATTGATGTCTTTAATGAAAAGACGCTGGCTCAGTCGGGCCCCAGTGTCGTAGATCGACTGAATCGTCTAGACGCCTTGGCCGAATCGTGCACGCACCAAGCCAAAAAGTCGTTCAAACCTCTGTTGGATAATGCGAATGAAGTTCGCAAAGTTCAATCAGCCTTGGCAGTGCTCCAGCGTGTTGCTCCTATGCTTCAGGCTCCGTACTTGATGCGTCAGCACGTTGAGAATGGACGTTTCTCGTCTGCACTAAAAGCCTACCGCCGTGTCCTTGTCATTGATGAGCACTGCAACATCGAGCTACTGAACCATGTCAAGGATCAAGCAGCAGAATGTGCCCGTGAAGCGAGACGAGAATTGGAAGGGCGACTGGCACAAGACAAGATTAGTATCAATGGTCTGTTGGATGCCATTCGTGACTTGACCGAACTGTTGGAGCTAGATATTCCTTATGACCCCAAGGAGGCCGAAAAGGTAGCTGGATCTCGGTACCGTGCAGCGTCGGTCAAGGCAGTTGGAATCTTTACCATCGGAGTTAGTGCAATCAACGTCCGTGAATATCCTCCCGCTCTCGCTTGTCTCCTCTTACAGGCTGCTCATTTCAGCCATTTGGTCTCAAGTACCATTGAAGAAGCCGACAATACCACATCCCGTATTTTTGAAGGTGAAGCAATGTCGTCGCAAGCCACCAAGACAGAGGAGGCCGGAGATAACGAGGGTAAACTTGATGCACCCAAGAAGGCCACTTCTAGCAACCAATGGAAGTATGACATCTTAGAAGCTCGAAGTGTTGCCACCATCAAGGCTGTCGAGGTGGTATCGAAGTGGCTGCCGCGGGTCTTGCTGGTCGCAAAGACAGCCAGAGAAGAAGAGAAGCGACGCGCCGCCCGTGTTGTCAAGAAACGAGGCGACAACGTCGACAGCCAAAAAATGTCTCCCTTTGAAGTAGTGTTGAACAACATTGCCCCATCGGTCACTCGGGTAGTGGAGCATGCTGCTTTTTGCGGTCTCGGATCGGCTCCTCGGGGCTCGGGCATGGATATCAAGATGACCTTTGGGAAGAAAGCCCAAGAGAAACTCCGGGCTCTACTGCGTTCGCCTCTGCCTCCATCCCAAAGCTCGCGGGTTGGCAAGGAGCTCGCTGACATGGTGGAAGTATTGTTCCAAAGCAGTGTTTCGGTCGATGAATTGCGCCCAGAACAGGACGGGGAGCCAACCATCAAGATTTCGCCGCTAGATAATTGCAAGACACTCGGAGAACAATCCGTGATGACCATTGAGCGTCGTCGTTGCATCTACGCCTTTGATATTTGTGCTCGAGGGTGCTCGAGCAGGGCCACTGGATCAGGGAAATTTGACGCCGAGGCCCTTCTCTCTTGTCTCAAAACCTTGTCCGAAGAGTTGTCACGTCCTGAACAGTGTGCCAGCGAAGTCGAAAAGGGCTGTGAACTCGTGATTCGAAAGTGCTGTGATGGTTTGGCAAGCTATGTCCGAGACCGAGGAGATGCCGCTCGCCTCAGTGCAGTAGCCGAATGTGCGGATGTCTTGCTGGAACGCATGTCCGATGTCGTTCGTGAAGTTGGCTTCCTAACTAATAATGCCGAGACAGTGGAAGAAGTCATGATGGAAGACATTATGGGCTTAGAGGGAGCTATGTTTGATGAGTTTTTGGAGAGTATTCGAGCCAACGTGGGCTCGTGCTGTCGGATGGGATGGTTGGATATCAAGACGGACATTACAAAGGCCCCAGGCCCAGATAGTCCTGCCTTGGCATTTCCACCATATCTATCAGCCTCGCTACTCGCTATCGTTCGCACTAGGGCACAAGTTGAACAAGCTTTGGGCAACAAAATGCGACGGTCGGAGGGAGTTTCCTACCAGCACATTGCCATGGCAACAGTAGCAGACGCTGTCGCGGAAGGAATCTGCGAGCAGGTACAACAACGCAAAATGACTCTCAAAGTTCGGCAAGCCGATCGTCTTGCCAATGAGCTCCAGTTCCTGATCAACACGTTGAAGCGATACTTGAAACCAGAAACCGTGGGATTGGTAGACAACACGCGACGAATGCTTTGTACCAAGGCTGGACGTGGCTCAGGCATCCAAGGCGACGGACCAGACGGGCTAGCTGCTCTAGAAGAGTTGGAGCGGCTGGGGCGAGTCTACGTTCTTTGTCTCGGGGAATAATATATTTGCATACAGTACTAGGTTATTGATAGATTTCAGTGGTTTGTATATCTACTGACGACTAGTACTACCACTACACTTGATATCTCGGCTCTACTAGGATTATTTCTCTGGGACGGTGTACACGGCATCCAAATACTTGACGATTTCCAGTCCCTCAAAAATTTCCAACCCCGTGTTGGGATCCACTAGGAAAGGAACTTGAAACCTGCCTGTTTTTGCGACCATACGATCTCGATTAACTGATCCTCTGGAACAACTCACCATGATATGAGGCAAGCACAGAGCATCCAGCTTTTCGCGGACTGGACGAACAAAGGGTGAAGATTCATAGCCCCAAAGCTCGAGCGGTTCCATCTCTTCGTTGTCGGGCCGGGCATTGGCCTGTCGTTGGCTGCCGGGAAAGCCTCTCAAAATGGCAACCATTGTCGATGTTGCGATGGAAAATGGTTCAAAGGTAATGGGCCAGAGGGCCTTACGATCAAATTCCGAGGCCGGTGGCCCGTAAGTTTGCAACAGATACTCGATTTGATCTCCGCTTTCAAAAAGTTCTTTCTTGGTGTTGGGATCGATCAAATAAGGAATGGTTTGACGGCCAGTTCGTTCCAATAGCTCTTGAGAGAACTTTCCTTGTCGGGCACCCGGGCAAGGGCGATACTCGACCGTTAAATCAAGCAGATTGATGGTTTCTCGAACCCTTTTGCAAAAAGGAGATCCATCATACTGATACAGAATGAGGGGTTGGGTGGGTCGAGGGGCCTTGTCGAGGACCGAACTCGAGTCTCGGATGGAAAAAGGTCCCAACTTGAGACTATACGTCTTGTCATCTTTATAAAATAGTGAATCGATTTTCCATCCTAGGACAAAGGCCCCTGTACCGAGTCGGACCGCCAAAGATAGGGCCGCTTTCGCAAAGTCCACCAAATCGGTCCCTTCTCCCAGAGCCAGCGGTTTCGGCTCGGGGATTACAAAGCCTTCCGGCACTCGTACCTTGGGACGCGACGAAGGGATCAAAGTTGCCGTCTTCTTGTTAAACAAATCTTCCAAAAAGCCCACTTGCAGCGATGAGCTCCCAGAAGTACTCGTGGTATCGGGCTTAGATCGAGCCGACAAGCCTGCCGAAGAAGGAATCTGGTGGAGGAAGGCATCGGACACGATCCATACCGAACAAAGAACTGCAAGTACTAAAAGTCGTTGTGATTGCACCAACATGGTTGATCTTGATTTTAGCTGGTCGTCTTTAAAAAAAGAGACGGATTATAAATCATTAAAATCATGGGCAAATTATTGCTGTTAGTTCCTTGCTTTTATCCTTTTTGATGGATCATCGAGGCGCAGCTGCGTCATCGGCTGCAGATCATTCATTCGAAAACTGCAGAATACTATCCCATACCACGCACCTGTACAACGCATCTATCGAGAAAAAAACTGACGTGTGCCGCCCGCCCCGCGCCGCCCGCCCGCTTCTTGGGTGGGCTGGGTCTGCCCCCCCGTCGGATGTCGTCTACTCTACGTACCGTACCTGGTACTGTAACGGGGTGCAGACTTGGTAGAGAGGGTGACGTCATCTTATTTGGGAAAAGGCCTAAGTTAGTCTGCCAGAAACTCCTGTTGGCTTTTGCTTGGTTCTTTGGGCTGAGAGCTGAGCAGCTACAATGATGTTTGTACGAGAGGCCTTCAGAATGTCCGAGTGTGAATTTTTTCACCCAAAGGTGATTTCACTCGGTCTTTGGACTGTTTGGAGTTGTTAGCAACCAACATATGGGGACCAGGTTTCATTACCTGATAGTAGATATGCTTGTAGTACAATCTAGAGACAGCTGCTTGCGCACGCTTGACAATGTCATATTTTCAGTGTCGTTTTGGTAATTGACAGCTTCACCCCACAAGATCTTTCTGCCTTCTTCATTGAGTCGTGCTTGGTCTTGCTGTCAGTCAAGCATGCTAACGAAAGAAGCGACATCAATTTCTCTGTTAGACCTGGTGTTATCAACTACAAGAAAGCCAAAACGAATTCTAACTATACTCGAATGTTCACGTTTGCCGACCCAACATGTCCAAGTATTTGCTGTGCCATCTTTGAATCCAACTTTGGCAACTCGGAAACTTTGCTTTGGAAGAAATGTCTTACCAGGAGGGGGGAATTGAAAGTCGTCGGGGATTGGTTTTTAGTCCAAGAACCTGTACCTATCACCCATGTGACCAAAGGTAACATATACAAACTCGATATCGACTACGGATTGATTCCGATCAGACAACCCACCTTGCGGGTATCATTTGACCCACCTTCCGTAGCTGGACATCATCATCTGGGATGTGGGACTCTAGGGAAAACAATTAAAGCCAACAGGATTTTTAGAGTACTAATATAGGCCCTTTCCCATGTATGATGATGTCACCAAAAGTGACGTCAGACATCTCAGTCAGGCCGGCTTGCGAGGTCTCGAGGCTCGAGGTACCAACAGGTACGTGCCGGTACAAGTACTGTACTTGTACACCGGTACAAGGTACTGGTTACTGGTACCGGTAGGCACGCGCGGACTGTCTGTCTATCTGTCTGTCTGTCTTTCTGTCTGTACTACGTCCGCGACTTGCAGCTTTTTCGAACTCTCGCTCTCGGAAAAAATTCACGATCGCGACCGACCATGGCGGAGCTCGCTGGCTGGTGCAACGGTTACGGTGACGGTAACGGTACGATTTTTGGCCCCGTGCTTTTACCATTTTTTCCTCAACCCTGTTGACTCCTCGTTGTTGTTGTTTGAAGCCAACTGCTCATTCCACCACCTTCGCAGCAAGCAGCAAGCAGCAAGCACACCAAACAACAATGGCAGACACTGAAGCTCCTCCCGCACCAGTTGATGCCACTGTGCCGGCAGCATCTTTCTCAAACAACAATAACAATTCTAAATCCAAAGCCAACTACGCCGAAGTTCAAGAGACGATGTCTCGTTTGGCTGCCCACAAGGGGGTCACATCCGTTCTAATTCTGAATCGAGCCGGAGACATTTTGACACAAACAGGTCAAGGAATGGTGGGAAATCCCAAACTCTTAAAGAAAACACTGGATGCTGCAGCACATTACATTCAAAGTATCCCTAATGAAGACGATGCTGCTGATACTGCTACTGCCGCTGCTGCTGCTTCCCAAGAAGGAGAAGAAGGCGAAAGTACCAGTACTATCACCAGCAACAATGAAAAGAACGGCAAGGACATTTTGGAGAAACTTTCCTTTGTTCGTATTCGATCGAAACGAGAAGAGATTCTTGTGGCTCCCAAGAATCAATACGTTTTGGTGGTCATTCAAGATCCCAATTTATCACCGCTGTAATACTCTACTAGAGAATGACTACTCGTACAGTAGCAGTGAGATAGAAGAGTACGTACTATAGAAAAACGACTTTTGGGGATTTTGTAGCTTGTTCTCGTATTGTATGGACACATGCTGTACCAATCGCTCATTCCCCTTGACTTGCTAGTCCAGTTTACTGCTTTCTCGTTGTCCAGGAGGAGTCATAGTAGATGGCTTGCCTGCACCGTTCTGTAGCTAGAGTACGGGGAGTCAAAGTCGTCAATATTCGTAAAAGAGCTACAATACTGAAGATACGGCCAAACATACACTAGTACCAAGAATAAGTTCCACTAGCCCATAGTTGGCTTTCTTGTTGTTTTTGTTTCTATTTCACAAGCGCCACCTTTTTGGCTTTGTTAATTACGCCTCCGGTTGAGGCAACATTTCGGGTTTATGAATCGACATGAATTCATCGAGTCCATTCCAAAAGGCCGCATGTGTCACCGAGTCCATTCCACGTTTATCCCGGTTCAATCGGGCCTGCGTGACGGCCCACGATTCTAGTTCGGCGGGCACTTTATCCCCCTCCATGGCTACAAAAAAGCCAAAGACACTACTGAACAATCGGACAGGACTGCTGTAATGCCCCGGCCAGTCCTTGAATTGCCAGGATTGCCCCAAACACAACACCGCAACGACACGATCCCAATCCTTGGCGGTGACCAATTTCGATTTGGGATTGTCCATGATTTCGTATTCCACCACTCCACCGCCCAAACGCTGTGCGACACGTCGTGAAAACGTCGTGGGGATGTTGGTCTTGTGAATTCCCTTTTTCATCATGACATCGCGAGGTACGTATCTGGAATTTCCAAAGAATTCATGAGCATTCAACAAGGTAATGGGTGCCGTCATTCCTTTGGGGACAATAATGACTGGCTTTTTGCCCACCAAATAAGCTCTCCATGTCTTGTTCTGTCCCAAGGAGGTCGAGGTCGAGGCAGTGGCATTGTTGGCAGACGAAGATGGTTTGTTACCGCTGCTGCTGCTACCAATACCACCACCACCACCACTTTTGGGTTGCATGGCTTCGAGGTACAATTTCAGAATGCGAGATAGATCCTTCCCTGCAGCCGCCTTGAGGATCGAAGCAGAATTTCCCACTGGAATTTCATTGGCCACAATTGCTTCCGTCGCTGGTCGATATTTCGATAAAATGTCCGGTGTCACTTCAAAGCCTTCTGTAGTTAGCGCCGCCATTAATTGTGCCGTCTCTTCCCTCTTTTCGAGAATGGAAGCATTGGATCGCTTGTCCACGACAGTGACCAAGTTGCTAAAGAGAGTTTCGGTATTGATAGTCTTGGGCGCTTTTTTCTTCTTTTCTTCCGAATGCCTAGACGACGAGTGACTTCGTTTCTTGTCACTGCTACTACGATGTTTGTCTTTGTCTTTGCTGCTGCGGTGCTTGTCCTTGCTGCTCGATGATTTGCTACTAGAGCGATGCGCGTCCTTTTCCTTGTCTCTGCTGGAACTACTACTCTTGTGCTTTTCGGAAGAGGGAGCAGCAGCAGCCGCCACCGCCTCTGCTGGAGGAGCCACTTCCTTTTCTGCTGCGGGAACGGCTGCTGGTGGTTGTTCTAGTTCCGTCGCCGAATCCCCCAAGAAGAATCCCACCACCGTAGTCTTATCGGACGCTTTGACAGGATCCTTGACGTGATATTGCTTACACGCAGCACGATAATCCTTCAAACCTTGGGCAGGATTCAAAATCTGCAAGTAAATGCTCGCCAAGGAATATTCGCAAGTTTTATCTGCATGTGACACGGTGACTTTGGTCGTCGCCGAGAGGGTGACGCTAGCACTGCTGTTATTGCTGAGTTCCGTACCATCTTCATTCAAACTCGTTGTTTGACTTAACGACTGTCCGGCGGCCTGCGCCCATTCTTGCAAGACGCTGGCGGGGTCGTCCGAAGACATGTTGATGATGCTGATGTTGCAGATGAACGAAGAATTGTGAATCAAATGTTCACTGAAGATGAGAAGGAAGTCAATAGAGTGTATGAGACCGATGAGTTTTGCTTGCGCTGCAACACTTTATCGGATCAAAAATCAAAACAAAATAAAGCACGTAAAATACAGTATAACTCGAGAGAGATGCGTGCGGTTCGTGTGAGCCAGAAGGACGCCGGACGGACGGTATTTGTTCAGTCGATTGGTTCGATTTGACCAAATTCGACCGCAATTTCGAAATTCTACTAGTAGAGAAGTCTTTGACCGGTACTTGTAATAGTAGTCGTAGCTACTACCGGTAGTATTGCTATGAACCGTCTCTTTCTTGTGTAGTACTCTAGCTACAGTAGAGAGATATGAGGTAGACTTCCAAATAAAAAATGTACGTATTCCTCAAAAATTAAACCACTGGACTGTGATCGTACTGGTACAGTGCAGCGATATAGTACTGTAGTACATAGTTCACTATTCGGCTACAAATCCATGCGTGGCGATGCCAATAGCTTTCGTTGGATGTCTTCTTTATCATACATTGGCTCAATGTTTTTGCGTCGAAACTGCTGCTCTTCTTCCCTCTGCTGCTGCTCGGCCGTGGTGCCGCCATTCGCACCCGTTCGAGCAGCAGTCGTAGTTCGACGTCGGACCTTGGGTCTCTCCCAAGCTTCTGGATAGTCGGGCATTTCAATGGGCTGCCGAAAGGCGGGTGGAAGAAACGAGTCCGACTTGTACACGTTTTCAATGAACTCTTTGAAAACAATCAAAAACGCGATGATTGATATGAAGAAGACACAAACAAGCAATGGCAAAATGATGAGTATTGGAATTTCCTTCCTTCCTTCAATCTTTCCTTCATCCTTCAACAGTCAATCTATCGCACTTACCAATCCCACGACGAGGAATATCCGTGTAGATGTATTCAAATCTTCGGAATATATGGCACGTGTACTCAATGCTCTCGTTGTCATGGTGATGATCGACGAGTTTGGCCGTGTACGTAGTTTCATCACCACCACCACCCTCCTCCAGTCGTTCCAAAATGATACAAGGCAGCAGGCAGTTAAAGTGCCTTTCTTGAGTGTTCCAAGATTGATATTGGATCATATCGTAGTCTTCTGCATCTTCATCTTCAATCCAATCTTCTTGAAATCGACAAGCGGTCAAAATGTTATGGGGATAGGGATTCCGGTGTTGCTCCGTGATGGTGCGGAGGGGTTCGTCGCTGTGCAATCGATTGTATTCGGCCGCAGGGACATAGGTATCGGCATCTTTGAGTCTAGGTGCCAAAGATTTCCACTTTTGTTGATGAAATTTCCATGCATCGGCCCAAGCTTTTCCATAATCCAAATATATCTCTTCGCCTTGCTGAATATCTCGTGTGGCTACCAAATCCATGAGGAGACCCTTTCCATGGGTAAGGGATACTCGTTCGGCCGTATAGTCTAACAGTTCTGGATGATGATATTGCTTGCGTCGCGCCAAATGCTCATTCGGTGTCGTCGTCATGCTGGGATCCGAATGCCACCGGACTTTAACGTTGGGTGTGTTGGGAGCTTCTCCGTAGTGATTGATAGAATTGATCAGAGGGCCGTATGGAAACCAAAGAAGATCCGACCCAGGACTCCCATAGCAATAGTTCAAAAGCAATTGAGTCGCCACTGGGTCCAGAGAATCGATGTCCAATAGTTTGCGATCCAGTGGTACGGCCGGTGATGAGAGGACGACCGTATCTTTGGCTAGATCCTTCTTGGCAAAGACTCCTCGACCAATACCCGGAATGTTGGATCGACTCTTTTCTTCCAGCTTGTCATCCAAACAAAACACAAATCCTTTGTCTTTTTGGGGATCAAAGCGCGATGAAAGTCTATACTCGCCGGCATCAAAGTCATCGTCCTCACATTCCACAATCAATTCTTCGCCAGGTTCAATATCGCGTGTGGCTCGAAACATGGACTGATGGTAGTAAGTAAAGGAGCCAGCCGTAGCATCCTTGGACCGATGGACACCGGCATTATCAAAAGTCACGTTGTCCGCCAATTGTTCTAGATTGAAGTTGACGCGAGTACACGGCGCAATCGCTGCCAAGCCTGGCGAGAAGAATAGCAGGTTCTGGTAGACTTCGAGAACGATGCTCTTGTGCGCCGCGCCACTCCACAAATATTCACGGAGAGGTGGATGATCTTCATCCTCAAAATCAAAGAGGGGAAGAAAGAGCTCGGAAGGCATGACTTCGCCCTCGGAGATGAAACGACCCGTGTACATTCCGAGCCCATATCCATGCTCTTCCTGTTCCTTGACGTGCGATGGACCCAACCAGAGACCGCAAGAAGACGTATCTTCTTCTTTTTCTGCGGAGACTACTTGTACAGCCGTCGCGATTGCGAAGAGGAGGAGAACTGGAACGATGCTGGATCGATGGAGGCCTTTGGTCATTTTGACATCGATGGAGGTGAAGGGGGGGGGTGCTATGAGAAGTATTGTGATCATATCATGTGATATGTTGTGATAGATGTTAGAGTGCTTTGTGTCATTGTTCATTCTTCTTTCGGGCGTCGTTATGGGGCCGCGCATCTGCATCGTTTTGTTTGGGTCAGAAAAGGGGGCGGGCGGTTCCCCGCCCTTCTGTGGTAATTTTTCTGAAAACGGATGACAACGCGCGGACGTCGCGTCGGACGTCGTCACAACATCACGTCAACGGGTCGATGACGTATGACGTCTCCGCGCGCTTCGACGACGTGTATCCATCAACGAGACACGACCGATTTTCCGAACGGTGGCAAATCTTCTTGAGCAAAAATAAATGCCGATGCTCGCGAAGTGTCGGGTCGTCGTCGACAAATAAAAACGACGACAACCCCCCTCCCCTGGTTTTCTCGAAAAGGCACAATTAGTATCTACTGCAGTTGACTAACGATCACAATTCAAAAGGTTTTATCATCTCTACTACTAGAAAAAGAAAATGTTTTCCACACGTGTTTTTGCCGCCCTCGCCTTGCTTGTCGTCGCTTCTTCGGTCGACGGCTTTGTCCAGCCCATGGGATTCCAGCCCCGATCCATGAGCCGAAGCTCGAGCATCAGCATGGTCGCCGATGACGCCAAGGTTATTATGGTGACGGGATCTTCGCGTGGGCTGGGAAAGTCGATCGCTCTGGACCTTGGAAAGGCCGGACAAAAGGTCGTCATCAACTACGTTTCGGACGGATCCAAGGAGTCTGCCGAGGAGGTTGTCGCTGAAATCAAAAAGCTCGGTGGAGATGCCGTCGCCATTCAAGCCGACAGTGAGTATTATTTTGTTGTTGTTAGTGTTGGGAATTTTGACTTGGGGTCATGAAAGAGTGAAAGCTGAGATTCAATATTCCTTTTCAACTCTTTTGTTGTTGTTTCTACTGCTAGGTTCAAAACCCGACGAAATCAAGACCATGTTTGACGCCGCTGTGGAAGCCTTTGGAACTGTCGACGTCCTTGTCAATAACGCTGGAATTACTCGTGACGGTCTTGTCATGCGCATGAAGCCAGAACAATGGCAATCGGTGATTGATATCAACTTGTCGGGTGTTTTCTACTGCACACAGGCCTTTTTCAAGCTTGCCTCCAAGAAGCGCACTGGTCGCATCATCAATATTTCGTCGGTCGTCGGTCAAATTGGAAATCCTGGACAAGCCAACTACGCGGCCGCCAAGGGTGGAGTGATTGCAATGAGCATGGCAAATGCCAAGGAATTCGCCCCTCGAGGAATCACTGTCAACACTGTGTGCCCTGGCTACATTGCCACGGACATGGTTGCCAAGCTGGACGAAGAATACATTGTAAGTTGCTATTTCGTGAAGAAAAGATATACCCATCGTTCCAATCGCCGCGTCATGGTTTCAACGAATCAACAACACCAAACTTACCCATTTCTCTTATCATGATGTTCTATTTTTTATGGTTTGCAGAAACAAGTCTCCGAAATGATCCCACTCAAGCGTCTCGGAAAGGCCGAAGAAGTTGCCGGTATGGTTCGATTCTTGGCTCTGGATCCTGCATGCGACTACATCACCGGCCATACCTTCAACGTTGATGGAGGAATTGCTATTGGCGCCTAAAGAAAGTGTTGGGTTGGAAATGAGCTATTATTTCGGTAGTAAAAATGACTGACTGACTGACTGAATTAACGAAGATAAATTGCTATGTATGGGATGGAAGTTTACCATTTGAACTCGTTTGCAAAAATTATTCATGATGGTCATCGTTGCTCCTCCCGGGGTTTTCTCTACGAGGTCAGCACGAGAGGATTTCTCCAGTTGGTGTGTGATGTTCGTCTCGGATTCCATCATACACCAAACTTCCCCTCACCCAGGTTCCAAGAACTCGCCCACACATGTTGGAGTTATCCGCGAAATAGGTGGTGCCCGGCCATCTATGATGTTCTCGACTGTATTCGTTGGGACTGCCGGTGTGATTCGCATCCCACCAGCATAGATCTGCTTGGTTTCCCACCGCAATTCGTCCCTTGTATTTTGACAACCCAGCAAGTCGGGCCGGTTGCTCGCTCCACCATTTCGCCATTTCGATAGGCGTATGATTTCTCTTCCTGGCATCACTCCAAGTCGCTTGTAGTTGGTATTGTAGGCCGGAGAGCCCACCCCATGCCGTTTTCATGTCTTGGGATTCCATATTTCTCATGAAGGGCTCACATGGACTATGATCTGAAGCTACCATGTTGATAAGACCCCTTTCAAGCCCATCCCAAAGTAATTCTCGATTCTCGGCATCTCGGATAGGAGGAAAACACTTGACTCGAGTGTCCCCATCTTGAACCAGAGACTCATCCAGCAGCAAGTAATGAGGACACGTTTCTACAGTCAGTAAAGACGATGACGAGTCGTCGACGGCGGATTCGTCTTCCTTACAGGCTTGGATGATTGGCAAACACCCTCTTGCATCACTTAGATGGACAACGTGCATTCGACAAGTTACAAATCCATCGCCTTGTCGCTGCCGTGTCGCTTCACATACTACTCGAACCGCATCTTGTTCCCATTTCGCAGGCCTAGATCGCAAATGAGCTTGATATGATGATTCCGCCGTCGCTGCAAAAGAGTTTTCTGAAGCTGCAATGCTTTCTTCTTCGGCCATCAACTCTGAATGCACCAAGATTGGTTTCCCAGTCGGTCCACAAATTTTGGCCGCTTGCATCAATTGTGCAGGCGAGACAGCCTGATAGCCCGCAGCGGGAGGTAAAGGAGCCAAGAAGGCTTTCAGTCCGAATATGTACGGGGATTCCAGAAGAGCCTTGATTTGATGTAGATTGTCAGGGACGACCCCACCCCATAGCCCGACGTCAACAAACAAGGGCTCTTTAGCAGCTTGCGCTCGTTCCATATCCACCGCCTCAAGTGTCGTCGTAGGTGGAATGGAATTCAAGGGCATTCCCATAATGGTGGTGATTCCACCCGATGCAGCGGCCTTGGTGGCTGTTTCATATCCCTCCCAGTTTCGCCCGAGCGCCGAAATGTGCGCATGGACATCTATTAATCCCGGTGAAAGGACCGCAGTAGTGCCCGTAGTTGTAGGAGACCGCCCTGCCAGTAACAAATTGTGAGATCCATTAGGATTTCTTGCTTGCGCTTCCAACCACTTCTCGCCTGGATGACAACCGACAATGGTGTCATTCTCGATATCGACCGAACCCATCTGCATGGTCGTTGCTTCTTTCGAAGAGGCAGTCCCGCCAAAGACCACGTTGTCACACCATAGAGTTGTCATACTCAAATAGCGAGACGATGGCGGACGAATTCTTTGCAAGACGCCTCGTCGTGGTGGCGGCGCAGCAAGGAAGAGCGGAAAACATCGGTGCATTATTTTTGTTGTTTTGAGACGATTCATTCTTGGAGTGAGTCAGTCAGTCCTCGTGACCACTAGTCAGCTCCAGCTATGACTTATTGTACATACTGTAATGCTGCTCTGACGAAAAAGAAAGACGCAATGAATAAAGTCGACGGAGGGATGAGTATGATTATTCTTCTTTCAAAGCCAGCAACAGCTTGTTGACTTCTTTTGGTCTTTTGTACCTACGAATACTCCGCCGCTATCTGCTTCAAAAGAAATAAGATCTTCTTTGGTCGATGACGGGCGGCGGAGGGACTTTTGGCGCGCCAAAAAGAGAGGACACAAACTTTTTGGATCTTTGGTATTGCCTCTAGAATTCGTTGTGCTCATCAGGCGACCGACTTTTGTTCAGTCCTGATCGACCCTCTTGCTGCTTCCACACATTGCGTATAACCTACGAAATCTACAACAGTTTTAGCGTCTTTAAAAATGGTGTCTTCTAATGACAAAAAACGTCAGGGTCGATGACACCTTTCTTCGGGCCCACCTCGGTAAGGACTCAGCATCACATCTATCACATCTACCACAGTCAACAGAACAAACTCACGATAACGGCACTTCCAAAGTGCGATCAGCGCGCCGTGCTCCGTCTTCATTTGGGCAAGGTAATTTTCAAGCGACCCCCGGACTTTGTTTCGTCTAATCCTTCGAGGACTTCTTGGACTTATTTTTCTTCTCTTTATCACCATCCTTGTCTTTGTATTTTTTCTTCTTCTTCTTGTCATTGCTTTTGCCTTCATCTTTCTCTTTCTTTTTCTTGCTATCTTTCTTGTCCTTCTTTTCCGACTTGTCTCTTTCCTTGTCCTTGTCCTTTGATTTCTTTTTGGACTTTTTCTCTTTCTTTTCATCGACTGGCTCATCAGTCGCACTCGACCGTTTGGATTTACTCTCCTTCTTGTCTTTCTTTTCAGTACTCTTAGATAGCTCGGCAGTCTCACTCGAACTCTTGGATTTACTCTCCCTCTTCTCTTTCTTCTCACTCGAGGATCCCTTGGAAGATTTGCTCTCTTTCTTTTCTTTCTTTTTCTCTGCGGCCTCATCGCTACCACTGGATTCCTTTTTCTTCACTGGTGGTGGTGCCACTGGAGGAGTCGTGACCTCTGTCGGTGATCCACCGAATGTGTCTTTGTACTTTGGATTCAAATGAAAACCTTCGTATACACCAGCGGTTACGGTCATACGAATCTTCCTATGATACCAATCTTGCAAAAGGAGCTCAATCTCACTTGTGTTGAGGGCATCCTCCTCTGCGTACTTGGGAAAGTCTAGTAAGTAACGAAACGCCGTTTGATTGGTTTTTTGTGAGTAATACTATTATACGTGCAGCAGCATCGTCGTCGGGCAACACTTCTTTTCATTGCCGGCTGAAACTTACGCTGTCGGAACGAAATCACCACTTCTTCTTTCTTGGCATTACCATTCGGTAGTAATCGATAATTGGAAAATAGTAAAAACTCTGATTGTAGCTGTTCCCATCGCTTGATAATTTCAGGATCATCGTCAGGGCCTGGAGGAGCAAGAGGAGCCGCTGCTTTGGGTAGATGCTTCTTCGGGGCATGCTTTTTCGGAGGATGTTTCTTGGGCGATACGGGTGGCGTAGCAGCAGCAGCAGCAGCAGTCGCAGTTGTTGTTGCTGCTGCTTTGGAAGGACGGACTACCTCCACAAATTCCTCGTCGTCAGAATCATCGTCACTCCCTTCCGAATCATCATCATCGGCGTCCGAGGATGATTCGTCGTCACTTTCTCCTTCCTCATCGTCGTCGTCGTCGTCGTCGTCATCATCTTCCTCTTCGGAACTGGTATCCAAGAGATCGTCCACGTTTCTTTCTTCCTCACTGCTACTACTGGACATATTATTACTGTTGTTGAATTGATTATCCCTTGAATTTCTTAATACTCTTGTAGTCTCACGTGAAGTTTTGTGCCATGCCGTTGTTTGTTTGCTAAATCGTATTGTAAAAAAATAAGGGATAAAAAAAAATCAAAAATCCATACCGGTACACGTAAGTGTACTATCTGTATTTGCCGCGGTGATAATAGCAAGCGATCCAACGCACGCGCCATCGCACAGGGTGGAATGACGCGTGAATATGGCGGGGCTTGGTCTTTGGTCTTTATTGCGCGGGTCATGTGACTCTTTTTTAGGTTCGAATGGGTCGCATGCCTCGCCCGTGCGTGGGCGTGTAGCGCAGAGAACCATACCAACGGGATGGATAACGAGTGCGCTGGTAGGAATTTTCCCGTAGAAAACACGTAGCGTGCGCTCGACCGAAAATGCGGATGTTGCGATGTTGACATCGGTGCCATTAAGTAATTTGACGGTGCGACATTTTTGAAAAATTTCTGCGACATGAAAAAAATATCAAAATCGACCTCCTTGATTCAATTGATTTGTCCAAATACGACGGACAGACTACGATGTGACGTCAGGGTCTCGGCCAATCCGCAGAATGTACTCTCATTATAAGACAGTGTATCAAATCAAATCGATCACTTCTCGTTCGGATGAGGAAACTGAGGGAGAAGATACTACATCAAGTAGCAAGGAATGTATTGGGAGCCACGGCCACAGTTCCGAGCGCCGAGTTCCGAGTTCCGAGGAGTTACGACTCTACTACGACTCCTGTTACTGCTGCTACTGTTACTACTACTACTGTGACATGGTTATCGTTCTTTTTACGCACTTTCCCCAGCTTCCGTAAAATAAAACGCGTACGTAGAATTGCTCGGGTTCTTTTGTCATCCGAACGTAGGCTCCACGTACCTAATCTACACACCACCTACGCAACTCCATCTATGACCAACTTCTCAATGGAAATCAGAACTCCTCGGAACTCGGAACTCGGCGCTCGGAACTGTGGCCGTTCTCGTGAAAAGTTTGATGCGATGATAATAGTAGTGCTGTCATTATGTCGACGTGTTTTAATTTTTTGTGATGTGGCGGCGAGCGAAAAAATAAGTAGAAGTGTTGTTGTCGACGTGTTTTGATTTTAGTGTTGCGGCGGTGCGAGAAAAAGCGCGTGGGCTGAAAAAGCCCACCACGTCGGCGTGAATTTTCTGTTTGAAGTTCTCCCTCGCTCCAGGAAGGCGCGACGGATACGTAAGCCCTCTAGTTGCGTTTCACGACTACGACTAAATAGCACTGACGTTTATTAAGATGAACGTGAGAACATGGAAATCGGAACTCCTCGGAACTCGGAACTGGACGCTCGGAACTATGGCCGTTCTCGTGAAAAGTTTGATGCGATGATAATAGTAGTGCTGTCATTATATTACAGTTTGCAAAAGAGATCATGGACTCCTCCTCCTCCTCATCAGCAGTGGAAACGACGGGAACGGAATACTCGGAACCATCAACAAGAAGAAGCAAAGGAGGCAGATCTAAAACAATCGTATGGTTGACAGTAGCGTCCATTGTGGCGCTCTTCTCGGGTGTTCTTGTTTGTGTCTATGGCGATTCGAACTATCTTTTCGAGTACACTTTTAGCGTGCTTTTCGCTGTCTCATTGCTTCGCATTTGGATCCAGCTTCTGCTACAGTGGGCCCTTGAGCAAGATAGCCCTCGTTTCAAGCGTCTGCCAGCCCTGTTGAAAAGGCACGACGCATCCCTTCTCTGTCACTTGCCTGTTTTTGCATTTCTACTACCAACTACCAGCTATGGATGCGTAGTTACTATTCTGAATGGACCCACCGTCAGTACGCTTGTCAAGATTGGACCCGGTTTTCGCATTGTGGCTTTGCTTGTTGCAGTCCTGTCAATCTTGGATCTCTCCCAACGTCATCGGTTTGACTGGAGACTGCATGTACACCATGGAGCCATGCTTACGGTATCTGCTATAGTGGGTGACTATCTAAGATTGCTTACACATGAAAGCGCCATTGGATTGATATTTTTTGGCTTCTTGGCGGCAATGGATGAGCCTGTGTGGGTCCTTTGGTCGTTGAACCACCTTCGCGTGGAACGTTCCAAGGAACCTCTTGACAGTCGAGTCGAAAACGACGACAAAGAGCTCTTCCCGCCCGCATGGCTGTATAACTGCCAAGTGTTTCGCAAGCTCAACCTCTTTGGTTTCCTCCACTATACTGTTCTTGCTCGTGGAGGAACTTGCATTCTCTTGGCAGCTTACCTGGGAAGATTTGCCAGTGATTTGCCTTCTGTGTGGACTATCACATTGCCAGTCGTCCTTGTGTTCTTTATTCTGATTGACTTTGATGTTGTGAAACTACTTTACAAAAAGTCGAAACAGGATGATGTCAAAGAAGAAACGGGATGTGAGATGGAGCCCGATCGGTCTGGACCTCAAAGCACTGTTTGAATGGATGATGCACGACAGAGTTGACGCCAAGTTAGAAATACTGCAGGAAGTCCTCGAGCGGAAGCAAAGTAGTACTATATGTTGACATTCTTGTGCTAGAGTCTTCTGCTACTAGAGTAGTTGATGATGAAGTCCCCTTCTGAAATAAACATGAACGGAAGCTCCGTCATCGGTCATCATCGTCGCCTGCTCGAAGATCTGGATACGAAATTTGAAAATCTTGACGTGGTTCTACTAAGAAATGCTTTCTACCTCTGCCCTCTACTACTTTTTCATTTGTGTGCACCATCTTAAAAAATGGTGCTCTCGCAATCCTAAAGGTAGTTTTGTAATCCTGAGAGTATAAACTAATATGATGGAAAACGCCTGTCAAGTATGAGTACTGTGGCCGTCACGCAGATCGTTGGAAGCGAGAAGTAGAAGAAGTGTTGTTGTCGACGTGTTTTGATTTTTTGTGATGAGCAGCCATCGATCTCATTGATTCTATCCTCGCCTTAGCTCAGTATGCAACTCGCGCTGCCGTGCACACCACTATGGGTGTCTCGCCCGGCGCGCTGGTCTTCCAAAGCGACATGCTACTGCCGATTCGACCATCGTGTCAACCGCATTGAACTGTTGCAAGTAATAATGACTTTCTTTCTTCAACTGCGCGCTTTCACGCGCAGTGTCATGCAAGATCGTCAATAAATATTCTCACATCTCACATACCGGTACGTGTACGTGTACTGGGGGTCGTCCTCGCGGAAGCGCACGGACCGATATCGAGAGAGGAGAGAAAGAGACAAGGAGAAAAAGATAATAGAGAGGAGAGAGAGGAAAATCGGATCTGCGTGCTGTTATAGTGGCCGAGCGATTGGAGCTTGTGTACTGCTCTGCTGAGGGTACAAAGTACACGACGACACATACATATTTTTTTAGAGAGGGGCAGGAACAATGACAAGTACTGGATTTTTCGGAGCTCTGCGGTCACAAGGAAAGTTCTCTCTGACAGAGGATCCGTTGAACCGATCTCCTGGAAAGCGCCTGGTGGATTCCATTTTAGCCAACAATGCCAAGGAGGTTGAGGCGCTCCTCCAGCATGGAGTTGACCCCAACGTAACTTTGGGTTTGGTGATGAGTCGAGGAGGAGGGGCGACTTATAATAATAGTGAAGATAGTATTACCAGCAGCGCACCCCAGGAGCAGACTCGAATCAAAACCTGGGGGGCTTTGGACGATTACAGTGCAACTATGGATAAGATATTTCTCTGGAAGAAATGCTTTGGCGATTCCCCAACGACGCTCCATGTGGCTGTCTTGAATGTATATCATCAAAATCAGTATCGAAGGTCACTGGAACGTGCGTTGCATATTTTGGAGCTTTTATTACGATACGGAGGCAATGTCTCGCATTCCAGTCACAACGTATTTCTGCGCCCCGATCGAGTGATCGAAACGAATCCCATCGATTTGGCGACGGGAATTCAGCGCATGGCCATGATGCTGACGCTCGAAAAGGCCGAAAGTGCGATTCTCAGAGCAGCGGATATAATGAGAAGCTATGTTGATGAGTCCAAAGTCATCGAAGGGGAGAGGCATAAGGTTCCCTTTGAACTTGTTTCACTCGTATCGTTGGAAAAGACTTTGGATTTTTTGTACGTCAGTGAATCGAGGAGGGCTGCCCAGTCCGAAACGATAGTAAATGTCACCACCTCGGATGCTAGCCGTGTTCTGGTCAACAAAAGTCAAGTGAATGAAAATGGAAATATTTGACGGAACTTGTGAGTCAGCGAGAAGCAAATTAGGCCTGCGATCATCGTCAGACGATGATTTTTCTGGGACCATTGATATTCCCGCCCGTTTGAAACTTGATTGAGTAGTCCTTCCAACGGTGCAGAAAGCTCTGCATGTTTGGATCCAATATTGCAATGTATTGCTTCGCCACTTTGAGTTATTGCCGAGGAGTCGTCGAGTCCAAAGGATGCGAGGGTACTAAACGCTCTTGACTGCACCAAGACAAGACAAGACAACGCCATTGTCACGGGTTGACTAGTCAGTCAGTAGCATGCGCCATGCTACGAACTTAGTACAGTAGATACGCGCACTGCGCATACTAGTTTGCCAGCCGCCGATCGGAGCTTTCGATTTGAATTTCAGCCATGGCAACCACCCTACCGTTACGCGTATAAAACTGAACATAAAGAGTTTTTTGAAATCTCTAGCTTCATACATGTTGTGTAAATGCACGAAAGCACTATTACTTGGATGGATGATGGCGAGAGACACCAACCATCAGGCCCTGACAAAATAATGATGAGGCTGACATGGTATACTGACTGACTGAGCAGTTGACTTTGCTCATTCTTCTTTTTCTCGAACGTCCTCCACCGCTCCACCATTTTCACGTTGCCTTATCACTGCCTTGACGATCAACCAAAACCAGTACGTTTGCAAGACGATCAATGCTACCAACAAGACTTTGCAATAATAGT
The DNA here is from genome assembly GCA_956465555.1 of Nitzschia sp. pyKryTriq1. NCBI lineage: Eukaryota > Bacillariophyta > Bacillariophyceae > Bacillariales > Bacillariaceae > Nitzschia > Nitzschia sp. pyKryTriq1. The sequence goes on from OY101124.1 coordinate 443,544, forward strand.
TCACAAAACACGGTGGCAAATCAGAGATAACACAGTACACAACGTAGTTGAAATATCCATTTCTTGTCAAAAAGAAGCAGACCGCAAAGGCTTCAAAGAGACGATTCGCCACAAATTGAAACATATCCTTTGGATCCTTGGATAAGTATTTGCATAACTTGGCCGCCAACAGAGGAACATCGGCCCAATCAAAGAAAAACATGATCACGCCACCATAGCCAAAGTGTCCGATATGGGCCGATCCAATCACTAAACCGAGTGTGACCAAATGATGGATAAAGGCTGCCACAAAAGCGTCCTAAAATGGGTCCATACATGAATAGACCGTGGTCAAATGAGAATACATGCATATGATTGATTGATTCATTCCGAACAAACAGACAACAAGATCGAAGAATCACCCTCGGACACAAACGTACCCGTTTACGGTCTTCAAAAAAGATGGATATCAGATCGGAAAGGAATCGGGCCATATACAGTAGATAATAGAACTTGAAATCGGCATCAATCACCTCACTGTGTGACAGGCCATCCCACCCTTGTCTCGAAAATAGCCATTCCTTTGGGAGCAAAATACGTCCGACGAAAAACGCGGAGGTACAAAAGAAGAGAAGAGACGTCGATGTTTGACTGAACTTGCGACATTCCGAAGCATCCCAAGTCTTGAAACCGTTCATTCTCCAATTCGCCAGTGGCTCATATACAGTCCATCGGGGCAACCAAGATATCGCATGGACCATGACGACCATGATTGCGAGGACTACGAGGACATGACATGACGCAAAAAGTGTCACAGATAGAATAGATAGATGGCTGGTCAGAGTATTTCCTGTTTACTTCTTGTCTGCGCAATTCGTACAACACGAGTACAGTACATACTCGTAGTCTACTGACTAGCTAGTCGACGAAGTGCGAGTTCAGACAGGACGAGTACCAGTACTTACCCACCAAGTCGACACCGGCACATTCTCCTGATGCAAAGGGGTCTAGAAAAAACCGGGTCGTCAAAACATCGCCTTCGGCTCCTGCTGGTACCCCGCAAACGACCGAGGATTGGACTGCTCGTGTCGTGCCAAACACGGTAGCGACGAATTCTTGTCCCAGATCCCAAAAGACGCGGTTTCCCAACTCCAACAAACGAATATTTGCCGCCATTCTTATGGTATTCTATGGTATTACTAGAAGTATATTTAAAAAGGTCGACGACGACGAATGAATGAATGAATGAATGAATGATGAAGAATCAACAACCTCTATGACGGATGATGCGATGATGATGATGATCAAAGGATTGACGAGTGAAGACTGCGTGCGCGGAAGCCCACAGTAGACATTCTACATACTCGCGCGTGCGCACGCTGGAATGCCAAAAACGCAAAAAACAAAACAAAAAAAATGACGATGTCGAGTTCGAAGTCCAATCCCGCACGAATGGCGGACGACACTCGAGATTAATCGTTCCAGCAGTCAAACTCCTCTTATCGCTCATCATTGGCCATCATCGCTCGCCGTATCGGAATTAGGTCTCGAGAGGGAAGAATCTTCATTCGTTTTGTACAGTAAAATAGTAAGAATACGTACAGTAGCAATAGCAATATGAATATCTATTTTACGTAGTCCTTTGGTAGCCATTCCCAGGGGAGTGGACATTCGCGGTGATCTACGGGGAGGCGTTAACAACCCGGGGGTGACAGGGACGTCACGTTTTCTGCACGGGGAGAAGTGAGGTTAGGTGTGTGATGTTGTTTAGGTGGGTTTGAAGAAATTGCGGAATCGGTCCACATGATTTGGTGTTGGTCGCCATCGGGAATGTTTGGGGTGTATTGGAACGTCACTATTGGCCGTGGTGCGGGGTCTGTTGGTGCCGGACGGTGCTGTTCGCGTGAAGCCGGTGTGTGCTAGGATGCTAGTTAATGTGTCGTTGTTCTGGGATTGTTTGATGCTTGCGTATATTCGGGGTTCGTAATTGTTGATATAGGTTTCCATTTGAGAGTTGGTTGCTTGTGCCAGGTAATCGTCAAGATCGTCGTGGAAGTAACGTTCTCTGTGTGCTGCCAGGCAGGTTTGGCGGCGTTGATGTAGCATTCGTATCTTGGTCTGCAATTCGAGTCTCTTCTCCGGGGATGGGATGTGGTCGGCCGTCTTGTGTGTGTCTTTCAAATGGTTATCCCACAGTGTGCTAAGGCTTGTCCATATAAGGTGTTTCCAAAAGACTGCGCCAGAGAGCATTAAACATCGGTCCTGTTGTAGGGAATTGCTTTGGTGTCGAGAATAACTAGCGGATGTCCCGCGGCATCCGTGAGGGTTTTAATCAACTCCTTGAAAATCACCGGTACTGGGACGATGGACCTCCCATCTTCGACACCGATCTCCATCTTAAGGTCGTACGAATACACCTTTCCTCCGGTACCATACTCCGCATTCGGGTACGCTGGAACAGTCGTCTCTAGAGTGGTCATGGTAGTAAGGTTGCTACGTAGGAATCCTACTGGCTTTCTACAGCTAAGTTTTTCGCACTTCAGCGTTCTCCACTTGTGGAAAAGTAAGAATACGTACAGTAGAATGAATCTTTCAGATAGAAAACAATAGTCTAGTCTCCGCCGGAGCCATCTTTTGCCTTTCGTTCCGATTGGGTCGCAGACTCATCCGATTGGATCTCCATTTGGGAGTGTTTCTGTACTGTACACGTACATCGTGAAGAATACAGTAATCGCATCCAAAGCCAAAAGGAAAGATACCGGTACAGAACATAGCACAAACCGTACGGTATTAGTTCTCTGGGTTCTGGGGAAAGAGCGAGTCGTCGTCGTCGTCGTCGTCGCTCCTTCGCGACGACGAGACAACTCTGAACTCTGTGTTGAGACCGAGGGAATGATGTCTCTTTTCGTCGCCGTCTCCATTTTGAATGCGTAGTAGACAAGGCATCAAAACTAACGACCAGCAGTAATTTTATACGTTGACATTCTTGGTGATTGCGAAGCGAGGATATGTTGGTTTCGTCACGGCGCAGTTTGACGAGAATATCAGCACTGCATTGTTCCTGCTTTCTGCTTGCCCTGGCGGCGGAAGCTTCTTTTCAGCGCTGGTGTGCTTCAGGCCTTGGCACTCGTACCTTTGGATCGAGTATCATCAACGTTTGTCGATTCTCTTCTTCGCTTTCTTTGAATCTAGCGCCCATCAGCAGCTTAAAGCTTGAATTGTTGGAACGAGCGGCTCGAGTTCGAGAGAAAATAGGGGTGAATCCTCCCTCCTACATTGACAGCAGCAGCTCTGGGCTGGAAAGAGTACTATTTTTTCAATCCAGCTACGAAACCAAAACCAGCAAGAGCAACCTGCTGTTCGGGAAGGACAATCATTATGAACGAGGTTTCTGCAATTGGATACTTCCCGGAAAAGTGATGGTGGGCCAGTATCCTGGCCAAACCCCTGAAGTGGACGGCCCTTCGGCGTCGGCTGTCAAGAAGCACATGGAAACATTGTTATCATTCGAGTCGTTGTCGCCTATTCGGCTCTTTTGCTCTTTACAATCAGAGCTGCCAGCCCAGGATGACTATGATGCATGGAATCGTGACAATGGGATGATTTTCTTGGAACCAGACTCGGTACGACGAAGCTTTCCAGGACCCTTTACATGGTATGCACCTTTGGTAAAAGATGTGTTGGAAAAAGCTCGACGACGACGAATGGACGAGAATGATCGTCGTCATCACCATCACGAGGATGATGTAGTCACATTTTTGCATTCACCCATTGAAGACCTGAACATCCCGGAATCACAAGAGCCATTTCAATTGTTGCTTCTGCAGCTGCTGACCTTTTTGAACGACAGTGACGACAACAACGCTGCCATTTACTTGCATTGCTGGGGAGGACGAGGCCGTGGAGGGCTCGTTGGCGCGTGTCTTTTGAGTTTGATCTATCCCACCTTGGATGCCTCTACCATTCTGGATTGGATTCAAACCGGATATGCTAGTCGCTTGGGTCACGATCAAATGCCATTGGCGTTGTCGCTGTCCCCGCAAACTGATTCCCAAAGATCGTTTGTCAGGGAATTTGTGAAAGAGTATCAATTACTTTATTCCCACAGCAAGTACTCCGATAACAAGAATAATCGACAATAATATACTAAAGGAATCAATCAACGCCTCGACGACTCGATAATAGTACGACCCTCATCGATCCTGGTGGCGTACAGGTAGTAGTATAGTAAGTCGCTTGCCAGTGGTCCCTGGGCATCAACAAGCCGCTACTACGGCCAAAGTGGCAGCTCTCGCTGCTGGTGGGATGTACTCTGGGCAATGCGTAGTCCGCCTCTTAAGTCAAAAAAATGATGAGTGTATACAGTAGGCTCGTTTGAGAGAGGATAGAGCTGCAGGTACCTAAAGTAGTACAGGTACCGATAGTCGCACGAAGTAGGTAGTAGCCCAGAAACGTCTCGGACTTCAGCGGACACTCACGGACACAGCGGACACACTCCACACGGAAGCAAAATTTATTGATGAGAAGCGTCGTCGTCGGTGGTTCTCTCATTGATTCTTCAACGGATGCGAACACGTTGGCACCTTTGCAGCCTGAAGTGAATCTACGTACCACAGGTACTGTACACTACGGTGATGTCGTTACGGGTCAAAAGCACGTGCTAAGAATCTCGCCGTGCGTATTTCTTTTTGTCGGCATTGGGACGCCTGCCTGCTTCGCTGGTAGCAATTTTTTTTAAAAATTACGTAGACGAGACGACGGCTGCGCGGGAATGAATAGCTCGCCAACCGCTAACCACAAAACCAAAGTCCCAACGACATGACAGCCGACGAACACTCTACTACAAGTATTTTCAAGTATCATCATCATCATTGTAGCAGCAGCAGCAGCAGAGTATACTGTAGGCACTTGCAACAAACGACAACATGATAACCACGATGAGCAGCTATGTCATGACCACGGGAGGCCTGATTGGAGCGGTATCTTCCGCTGCTATTATTTTGCTATGGCTGTTGACCTTCCACAAGAAATTCTTCATCTCCCTCCAAAAAACTAGCACAGTCAACGCGTACGGCATCTACACCGACTTTGGAGAAGCTCTTCGCACTCATTTCTGGTACGCCTTGCGGGCCAAGTTGCCTGGCTGCAAGGTGCCCGACCGCGACGCTCTCGAAAAGGAAGTCAAGGGCGCCTTTCTGACGCAATTCCTGGCGACCGACCAGAAAATCGAGGACCTGCCCGAGTCCGAGTCACAAGTGCTGGTGACACACTCGTGCCGAAGTATTTTTTACTACATCGTTCGAACCTTGCTGGAAGAATCCAAGGAGCGCACGGGAGAAATGAAGATCAAAATGGCGCTGCCGGCCGTCCACTTTGGGTCCTTTTACCGACTGCTGAAGGGCATGGAAAAGAGCATGAAATGCACGATTGAATTCTACGAAGTCGACCTCAAGGAAGAGGACTGGACCTTGGATGAGGACTCGATTGACGAAAAGGAGATTGCCTCGTGTGACTTGATTTTGTGCCAGCACTTGTTCGGTCTTCCTTTGGTGCAGGACAAGCTCTTTGAACTCGGAAAGAAGTTCTCGATTCCAGTGCTAGAGGACTGCGTTCAGTCAGGAAGTCTGTACGGTAAGTACCACGGCGACGCTCGAGCGGACGTGGTCATGTACAGCGGCGGTCTCGACAAGACGCCCCAGACCTTCGGAGCGGGTCTTGGATACTTCAGGAGCACTCACTTCGGGAAGCATTTGTACAAGAAGTGTTCTGCCTTCCACGAGTCGCTGCCCATGGACTCATGGAAGGCCCGATTGATTGCTTGCTTCAACCAAACCATCCATTTGATGTTCGCCAAGAATATTTTTGGCGTCAACTACCTCTTGGGGCTGGTTGCATACGTTTGGCTTAGCGAGAGAGGTGATTTCATCAAGTGGTACGCTCTCAGTCTCAAGGTCCGCAAATCCAAGTCGATCACCCCCTTTCAGCACGCCGAATCCGGCTTTCTCCGAAGGCCTACTGTCTTTCAACTTCAATCGATTTTGCACGGTATGACCACCAAGAAACCACATTACGATCGCGTTGCCAAACAAGAACTGGTAAATCGAGACCTTCTATTGTCGAGTATTCCAAAGCAATACCACAGCGATTTGTTCCCTTGGCTCACTGCCGAAGTCTTGCAACGCCACAAGGACAATTGTGGTATTTCGGAGTTTACATGGGTCGTCAGTCCCACGCGCTCTCGCGTGGGACTATGCGACTTTTTGAACAACCACTTTGTCGTCGTTATGATCAACACGACCTGGGAATTTGACGAAAAGACGACCAAACTCGTCTCTAAAGATGTCAACAACAATCTCGTATACCTTCCCAACATTAACCAAATGAGCGATGATCAAATCCGGTACACTGCCTCCATTCTGACGAAATACTGTCAAAGTCTGGAAGAATAAGCCAGCACGCAGCCTGTCCTCTGTTATATGTAATATACATGTTCTACTCCCACCGCAGGAGGCCTACCTACAGTACGGTACAGCACTAGCTGCGGTTTCATTATGTACGAATACTTACTTCTTTCGAATGCATTCAATAAAAGCACTCCTTTTATTTCACATTCGCTACACAACAGTAGACTAATAGATTTATCCCATCATTCGGTACCAGGTATTGCCAAGGGGGAAAGTAGCGAGGTACCTGGTATTATGATCGTCGTGCGCATTGGGATTGTTATACTACTAGTCGCAGTAGTACGTAGCCTATAAATTCCCTCGTGTACAAGAAGTACTACCTCTCTTTAGTTTTGGTTATGTACCTCTTCCTTCCCATAATCATTATTTTTTAACCATTTGAGTAAGATGATTGCGATTCCGGCGGTAGGCGGGGATATCAGGGATCAATATGGAAAGTGTCGTAGATAGTCTACTACTACTACTACTGCTACTAGACTACAAAGAGTAGAGAGAGAGCAAAAGAGGGGAATACCCATAGTAGTTGGCCTCTCTACTGCAGGAAGTACGAGGTACAGTAGGTACCGCAGGTAGCTCGTCATGAAGTACGTTTACCATAGTAGCTACAAGGTCATTTTGTTGCTGGGTCTGTACGTCGATCGAGGTCCGTCCTTCCCCCGGGTGTGAGAGCTCTCGCGCGTCGCTGCGCTCGCTTTTTCTCCACACGCTGATCACATCATCATCAGCAGATCGAAGCAGATTTTGTCCTGTACCGATAAACGATGGCGCTCGCTTGTGCTTTTTGTATTAGTCTACAGGTAGATGATGTTGTGATGAGAAAGTCATAGGAGTAGTTTGGAACATATTTTCCATTCCTTGACCTTGGATCGATAACTTATCAAGACGGAGACATTTTCACCTTCTTGATACGCCAAAATTCGTAGGTTCCAGCCGGCTCTCAATAACTTCGCTTGGAGGAGGAGTATTACACACGATTATGTTGTCATCACTCTGCCGACAATTTTCCTCGGCATGCGCTGTTCGAACGCTATCCTCCTCGGCCGCCGCTTCCGCCGAGGTGGTTCAGATCCTCAAGCTAAATATGCTTCAGGACAATCCTGGAGCAGTGAAAAAGGTTTGTTGCGATTATATATGTAGATGGTTCGATCGGCGTTGCTCCAGCAATGAAACCAAACTCACCCTCCCGTTGCCTCTTTTATGGTTGTTGCTGTTGTTACTTTTGCTTTGGATAACTCGCTCGCTAAAGAGACGTCGAATTGGGCGAGGTATTGGTAGTTCCAAGGGGAAAACATCCGGGAAAGGACACAAAGGTCAAAAAGCAAGAGCCGGTGGAAGTATTGCTCTGGGTTTTGAAGGGGGGCAGACCAAGTTTTACAAGCTCCTCCCAAAACGTGGATTCACGAACAAACCTCACAAGGTGGATATGTTGAGTCTCAATCTGGGAACCTTGCAAGATTTTATTGATATGGGTCGGTTACCACAGGTGCAAGAAGGAAAAGTATTGACCATGAAAGATCTAGTAACGGCGGGCGTTGCGACCTCGAGTTCGGTCAAGCACGGTATGAAATTGTTGGCCAAGGGCAAGGAACGACTAGCATCGCCCATTCAAATTAAAATTAGCCGTGCCAGTGAAGAAGCGATCCGAGCGGTAGAAGAAGCCGGCGGAGAGGTAACCACTGTTCATTACAATCGACTCGCTTTGCGGGCGCTGCTCAAACCCGAAAAATTTGACCTGCTACCGAAGTTCGCGCGTCCGCCACCCAAGTGGCAACCCTACTACACGAATTGGGATCGCAATCGAGGATATCTAAGTGTCCAAGCGCAAATGCGAGATCTACTGAAGGAACGTCCGGAACTGCAAGATTCGTTCGCGGATGCCCTCGAAGCCTCGCGGAAGCAACTGCAAGACGATGATGGAGAATAAACGAACAAGGCATCAATGAATGATGGCCCGAAAGGTAGAATTCGATTCATAGCCTGAAATCATATTGTATTTCTATTGCACGTTCTCTCTATAAATATTGGCCCCCTTTTAGAGAGCTATTCCTAGCCGACGAGGGAATGTAGACGATGCCAGACAACTTGAGAGCATTTTTTCGCCACCTGAAAACTGTATTTTGGAGACTCCAAGCATATGGCTGATGGACCGATGCTTGCTCCAAATGGCCTACGGCTAAGAAGTGTCTTTTAGACCTTTTTCCTCTGACATGCCCAAATAGCTGATACGCTGGATGACACGGTTCAACTTTTGAAACCTCTACTTGGAGTACGAAAGCACAGTTCATAGTTCCTCTACTAGTCTCTACTAGTAGAGAGCAGTTGAAAGTGAAGTGGCATATAGCAGGAAAAAGTTGTTCTTTTCTAATTATCATCTATCAGCGGCTAGTACATCCCCGTGATATAATCCAGCCGATAAAAGCATGACAACTATTATCGCCGTAACTTTTGGCTGGTCAGATCTGAATAAGGTCTTCCCATAGAGGCGTAATAGCTTGCTTCATACGAATCGTCATCAATATCATCATTCAAGCTCGCGAGGGCATCGAAAGTAGACCTTCGGTGTAACGCATGGTTGTCACTGGCCCCCGAATAGCTCGAGTTCCCTATCGTGCCAGATGCTAAAACCGAACTGCTGCTCGTCCGTACAGCATCCTGAGCCGCCTCATAATCGTCATCAAAAAAGTCGAAGTCATTTACTGACTCCTCCAAGCCAGGATAAAGTAGGCCCTTGATAACGCCATCGTGTTCTTCATCGCCCATGGCGTCTAGTCGATGTTGCTGATGTGAAGAATGGTTGGACCTTCGAATCTTTTGGAGGTCTTCAGCTATTAACTGGTGTTTGGCTTCCGGTTTGCTGTCCTGGGGGCTAACCTCCTTGGGCGTGAATTTTCCTGCGACTTCATTAGTCTGAAGAACAGGGCTCGTATTCCAATTATTCATGGTGGTTGTTCTGGATGTGTTGATGTATTATCGATCCAGTTGTTGAGAAATGTATTGATTGATTAACTTGGTGTTATTGTTGTTGAGTTTGTGTGCGTCAATGAAGAACATGGGAAGCCTGCGGGACCTGCTGGGACCTCTCTCCGCCGCTGCGCCGCCCGCTGCACCGGCCTCACGAAACGATCGCAGTACAAGGACCACGTCGTCTTCGCGCTACAAGTACTGAATGCGAAATCGATGATCCATTATTCATCGTTGTCGGGGCGGGAAAGAACCTTTCTTGTTTATGCCCCTATCTTGGGTGGGACTTTTTGTTAGATGCCAAGACCGGAAAACATTTAACCATTGCCGAATCTTCATGACTACAAAACTGTCAACGATAAATGTAAAGAAGCATAATTCTTGCCCATTAGAGCCCATTACCGGTAGAAAGGCCCAAGTAGAAATCAGACATTTATGCCGACCAGGGGTCCATAGCGCGAAGAGCTCTTCGCGCTATGGACCCCAGATGCCGACACTTTGTTCCGATCTTCTTCTACTACGGGCAAGGTACCGGCACAAGTACATAGCGGTACAGTACCGGATAGACTAAACACTCTGAAGTCTGAGCGTTACGTACCGGTATTTTCATTCAAGTGTGAAGATTCTTCTTCTCTCTACTTCGTACTAGCTAGTAGGTAGTAGCTCTACTATATAGAGCTAGTAGTAGAGGCAATCCTTCTCCACCGGTAGACTAGCTCTCTCTACTCTAGAGCTACTAGTAGAGGGGATCCTCTCTAGCTAGAGAGTAGATTAGTAAAGTAGGGCTGCCAGTTGAGCTTTTACTGTCTACCGAGGCGAGGACCTCACAAGGTATCTTCATTTGCTGTGGTATCCGAGCCATCCCTATCATGGCGTCTAGCAGACTTGCCACAACTCGCATCAGGATCGTGGATTGGCGACTGGCAAGGTGTGACTCGTTTGTAATACACTGCAGCTGTTGAGTCCGATTTTGTAGCGTCGGCAGTGGTCGGATCCGAAGACGGCACTTTACGAGTACTTCGCAGGTGACGGAAGAAGTGTGAGATCTTTTCCCTGGCCGCTTCGTGATCAACTTCGATCCATCCTTCCTTCTCCCATTTCAAGAATCTTCCATATGATTCATGGATTATGTTCACTATTCGCTCTGCTATCTCGGTTTTTTCCATCTTCCCAGCTTTCTCGTATTCTATCTGGTGCATTTCTACAAGATGTGCAGCACGGAGATTCCCCGTATGTTCACGATTATTCTTACCCCGACCAAACTAACGAGAAAAGAATTCAGCAAGTCAGAAGTGTAGCGCAAAGAGACAGCGGTGGAAGACAAAAAGTAAATGCCAACCACGAGATCTTCAACAACTTACCAGGACGTCAAAGCGTCGCGGAAGGATTGCACCATCCCTAGAATTCTCACTCTCCTCCTGTGTTCGACGGACATCTAACCATTGACGATGCCACTCCAGCGACAGAGCACCATTCTGCAAAAGCGGATGTTCGTTTGTAGGGATTCCAAACGTTTGTAGTTCAAATTCAATCATATCCCGGTCACCGAAATGGGATCGGAATCGAGTTCTTATTTCCTTCGAAAGAAACATTTGTAAACCAGTAATAAATGGCTTTAGCGCAGCGTCATTGAAGCAATAGTGAAACCCAACAATCTTTTTGGGTATACCAGAACGAATTTTGTGCAGATGAGCAACGAGGCTTATAGGTTCCCTCATGGCGTTTACCCCGAAATTCCACATGATACCAACTATGCCTTTCCGTTGTGCCTCTTCATCCTTCATTGTCGTACTGAAAATATACCACATAACCCTGGCCTGTCAACAAATCTGTCAGAACATTGGTCCAGCAGGGATAAACCTCAAGCACAATAGAGATCATCATGAGACCTTACTAATTTGAACTTACACAAGTATCGGCAGAGCATGAGTTGGGACGGTACATGGGCGCGACTGAAAAAATAGGGCGTCCCGCTACGTCGCGACTGGGTAGCACTTGGATGAACCCAGATTCTAGCGCCAATATGTCACTCGCCGACAGGTCCGACAGACGAATATCGCGAGTCAACATTCCTTCTCCGAACAACGTCTGTTTGACCTCAAAGTGCCGGACTATCCTTTGCGCAGCAAGCACACTATCGAATCGATCGCATCGCAAGAACATCAAACGAAAGGATCGACCATTCACGTACTCCTCGTCGAGATATTGTGCGCGATCATAAGCTCGTTTGTTTCGAATCGTTCCCAGCGCAATCTCGACTTGGTGGAGTAGCGCATCCAGGTCCTCTGGGTCTTGCTGGTCATGTTGCGCAATTCCATGGACGTCAAACATGATTCTCTCGTGCTCAACAAGAGAAAGCTTGGCTATTTCGTCTGCCAGTATATCCTCTGCTATTTTTGCTTCCTGATCCGATGTCGGAAATGTATCATTCCCAAGGTCGCTGCCTCCCTCTACAAGGCCGTTGAACGAAATCAAGCCCGTCTCTTTCTCATCCAGATGAGTCAATTCGTCGCTCGTGCCAACGTCGCCTTGGGAGCTGTACTGACTTTCCACCATGTTAAATGTGTCTTGATGAACTGTGATCTACGACGAAGTAATAGTGAACTCTGAAGAGATAGGATGTTTGGTTGTATCAATGCAGATGTCAGATATGAAACCTGTGAAGCGCGTGGATAGTTTTATGTTGGCGTTTCACATCAAATCGTGCTCTCTACGTACAGTATCCGTACATCGCCGTAAAGGACGAAGCGAACGAATAAATAAGAACCGCCATCACGCCGACCAACTTGACTGCACAGGCTAACAATTAGAATGGGGGGCTCGTCCTTTTGGAAGAGCCGCCGAAGCAATGTTTACATAAACAACTTTTAACGATCATTCAAAAATATTCATACCTGACAATAATTTTATGGTAGCGCAACTTTTATCGTCTTGCACCGGTTGAAGTCTGTTCTCCTGTCCTTCCGATTTCGTCCACCTCCCCTCGATGCAGTCAAGCGAGTCAATGACTGCGCGCTTCTGCACGATTTGTGTCGGTTTTCAATTTCTTGCTCGCTCGGCTGATCCACGTGTCACTACGTGTGAAGTAAATCAATAAGAGGAGCTTAGTAGATTTATGAGACTAGTGGTGATGAGAGCATCATGGCTCCGGTATTGGTCGTTGACGGACGATGGACGGACAGTGACGTCACATATGGATCTTGGATACCGATAGGAGAAACACACCCTCGCATATGAGTCGTGTAGTAGTTCCAAAATAACAATTCATTTCTAGCTCACAATTTACACTTTCAATCATTCCTGTCGACTACCTCGTGCATAGGGCACTAGATTCAAGGGTAGACTACACATTGCAGGAGACACGGGATTTCAGCGCGAACCTACTCGTACGGTAGAAATGCGAAGCGAACATGTTGTGGGATCGTTGCGAACCGGAAGGGCAATAACAAAAAGTTTATTTCTCAGAGCACATAACCTGAAGGGCAATAACAAAAAGTTAATTTCTCAGAGCACATAACCTGAAGGGCATATACAAAAAGTAGATTTCTCAGAGCGAATGACAGCTTCTCGTTCTCTAGTAGCTACAGTAGTATGTAGAGCAGCGCTTATGTACAGTAGTGATACTGTAGTGTTGAAGCAATTCGCTCAAGATATTATATACATATACAAATCTTAAGTAATATTTATGTTGGTATTATACGTACCGAAGCACGCAACTTGGCTGCCGCCATACCGGTAGATTCTTCTCCTTCTTTTTCTGCATGCGGTTTCTATTTTTTCGCTCTGTGTATGAATGACAAGGCGTACAGAAAATATTCTAAAATGCGTTGCTGCGCGCTGCTGCTACAATAGCCGACAACACACAATAAAACACCCGCTCGCGTAATAATCTCGACCGTGGATTATTTTTTGATTCTTCGACGCAAGTCAACAAAAGAACACTACACACAAATCTTTCAGTAACCACAACATCAATATTGCATTTCGACATCATGTGCAAAGGACCCAAGAATGCAGTTGCCAAAACGGACAAGGCACTCAAGGATAACAGCGTTGTGATTATTTCAAAGACGTCCTGCCCTTACTGCCATGCCGTCAAGGATTTGTTGCAGCATGAGCTTGGAGTGAAAGCGCACGTCATTGAGGTGGATGAAGACCCCGCGGGAGAGGCAATCCGCGAGTACGTGACGAAAATGACCAATACAGACACTGTCCCCTTGATCTTTGTGGACTCCAAGTATATTGGAAATCATGACGATGTCATGGCACTGGACCGCAAGGGCGAACTAGAACCCAAGATGAAGAAACACATGACCGGACCTCGCAAGGCACCCCCAGCCACGAACTCGGGCTACCAACCCTTGCTCTGGTTCCCACAGACTGTCAATAAGTGGGCCATTCGTTCTACAGGAATGCTTACCTGTACCGCCAGCATCATTTCAGCCGCTTCCGTTGGTCATCCCAACCGTGCGGGGTGGATTGCAGCTGTGTTGCTCGGCGACTTTGTTCTTCGATTCGCTGCTGGAAGCAGATTCTCTCCCATTTCAAAGCTTGGAGGATCATTCGTTTCGAGCTGGGAACCCGTCAAGAGACCGGGGGCGCCCAAGCAATTCGCGTGCGTCTGCGGAATCATGTTCAGTGGATTGGGCGCTGCATTCTATCTCACTGGCCGACCCGAAATGGGTTGTGGATTCATGAGCATGCTCTCTATCGCCTCAGGTATGGAAGGTGCACTGGATTTCTGCCTGGGATGCAAGTTCTTTGCTATTGGTGATGCAATCCGCAAGTATTTCAAGAAACCAAGCGTGAAGCAACCCTAAAGAAAACTGAGACTGCGGGTGGTCGAATGAAAATAGAGCACGGAAGCAGAGTGGAATCAATCTTGACTACGAAGTACTACTAGACTACCGGCACTAATAAGCTCCGACAGGCTCATCCTACCTTTTTACCATAGTAGTGGTAATGTTCTACATTGTAATAGCTACATGTATGTTTATATTTTCAGCAATTTGAGCTTCGCGTCGCTCTCTCTCTAGAGTACTAGAATAGTAGTACGAATACGAGTACTGTACGAGCAGTGTAGCTACTCTACTCGTAGTAGCCACTCTCTACTCTCTCTCTCTCTCTCTCTCTCTACTAGCTCTAATGGCCACTCTACTACCGGTACTAGTAGAGACAGCCTTATTAATTTTCATGTTCTTACCGCCGATTTCGAAATTCTTCCCTCTCCTTCCTCGCGTCTGTCGCGTCTTCGGACTTCGCGGACGAGCACTTTTGAACTTTGCCCGCGCTTTTCCGTGGAGAGACCCGTTGGAATTTCGTTAAAGTCCGATGTGGAAGTAGTTGGATAACTCGTTTCTACTGTAGTATTATCTACCATAAATTCATAATTTACCAAGCTCTCACTCATCAGAAGCGTCAAACAATGCGATAAAACGCATCAATTGGTAAAATGCTATCTTTTCGACGATCTATGTATGTACGGTATGGATATTCGCAATGGCACAATACTGTACCTGTATTATGTGTAGTGCGTAGTGCTGGTACAAGTACGGTGACAACGCATCCTTTCATTACCCTACCTCTACTTTCTCTCTACTACTAGAGCCGTGCCATCTTGGATACTAATGCGGACAATGCCACTACTCTAGAGTGCGAGTCACGCCAAGATGAAAATAATCTACCCTTCCTTGTTCATGTCCCAGCGCCTGGCAGCGAGGCACTATCTAGGCGGTTTCAATTATTATTGCAGTAGTAACAAAACAACAAGGGCCTTTGGCGAAAGAAGAATATTTGGACGGTGTTGCTTGTCTAGTTCTTCTTCTTCTTCTTCTTCTTCGTCGGGGGATGATGGTGATCATGATAGCTCCTTGCGAGGACCACTTCAAGACGACGCCAGACACATTCGTCGTCAACATTCTCTAAAAGATGGCACCCTGAAGGATCGATTCCGAAAGGGCTTACCGACCGTTGGAGTGGTGACAGGTCTGTACCAGGACACAGATCATGTTGAGATTTTGGGATTGTTGGGGTATGATTTTCTCTGGGCCGACGCTGAGCATTCGTCTGCTTCGGCCAGTGACATGGCACGGTTGATTCTGGCCGCAGAGAGAAGGGGGATGCCAACGTTGGTCCGAATCGGTTACGGGTATCAAAATATTATCGGGCATGCCCAAAAATTTTTGGTGGCAGGAGCTCAAGGCATTTTGCTTCCACAATGCGAAAATGGAGACGAAGTGCGACAGATAGTGGATGCTGTGAAATTCCCTCCCGTGGGTAAGAGAGGATTGGCGGGAGAGAGGTGGAACAATTGGGGGATCACGGGAGAGGACGACCAGACAACTCTAGCCGAACGAGTCGAAGAGAGCAACAAGAACAGTATCGTGGGTATTGTCGTGGAATCACAAAAAGGCCTGGCTAGCTTAGACGAAATGCTGGATGTACCAGAACTGGATTTCGTCTTTGTTGCCCCGACGGATCTGAGTGCGGATTTGGGCCTTCATGGGCAGATTCGGCATCCTCAAGTCTTGAGATTGGTGGAGGAAGCTGGACAGCGTATTCAGGCTGCTGGAAAGGCAGCAGGAATGTTGGTATTATCGCCCCAGGACTATTCGTATTGGCGAAAACGAGGGTTCACAGTACTATGTTGCGTGGCACAAAATCTATTCATAGACGGAGCCCGAGGCATGATGAACTCGATGTCCACGCTGGAGGAGGAGGTGGTGGAGGTGGAAAAGCAACAGTAGGACTGGCAGTAAAACTGAGCATCGAAACCTATACCATCCACCTTACGAGGTCTCTTCATTCCCTATGGTATCTGAGCCATCCGCATCATGATGTCTGGCAGCTTTGTCTACACTCTCGCCATGCTCGCCGATGCTCACGAAAGAACTCAACGAGATAGTCCACCGGGGAAGAAACAATGATGGAGAGCGTCGAGAGCGAAGAGTCTCGAGGAAAGGCAATCTTGACTTGGAGAGATCGCAGGGACGAAATCAATCTAGTAGTATCTAAAACTACTAGAGAAAAGACAAAGGGAATGTGGAAGCTGTACTACATAGACTAATGAGACTGGTTGTGAAAATATTACCGGTAAAATGTAGCTCAAGACGACGCCTTATTCCTATCCATACTATGTACTACTACTAGCTAGCTATATCGTAAAGCAGCGAAAAAGTGCTCTGTCTAGTTTAGTTGCTACCTTGACGCTAGTAGAGAGAGAGGGAGTCTACAGTATTCGTATTCATTCCACGTGACTCGCCGCCGCCAGATATCTGATTTCTTGATACTCGTACTCCCACGATAAGTACTCTGAAAGCACGAAAATACCAAACTATCGAGAACCGTTTAAGTAGTCTACAAAGTACACGCTTTGGCATTGCAAAATAGATGGCTGATCTCGCTTGCTGTGTGGAAGACAATCAAGATTCAGTACTTTGGGGTATCTAGTCGGAAGATGGATCATGCCACTACGTTGCAATAAGGGATGGCGAGGGGCAGGGCGTTACTCTCTTTGCACCCCGTACTCGTCGTAGCTCTGGGGATCCCGTCGTTATGGATTCCTCAGTCGATGATGTTGTCGAGTCCTCGGACAGTGGCGACTCCGAGGCGGTATCTGTGTTCAAGAATGTCTTGACTTTGTGACGCATGTGGCGGAAGAAATGTGATATCTTTTCTCTCGCAGCTTCATCGTCCACTTCAACCCACCCATCGGTTTCCGGCTTCAAAAATCTACCTCCAGACTCGTGAATGATGCTTACAATCTGCTCTGCCACGTCCGTCTTCCCATATTTTCCAGTGATTGACGATTCATAACGCGGATAGTTCATTTCACAGAGATGCAGTGCTCGTAGATTGCCAGTGTGTGTCTTGGCGATCTTGCCCCTGCCAAAAAGCTGCGCGACGCCAACAAATACAGATTTTTTGTTAGGTCAGTGTTGTCCAGCATTTGTTGAGACCACGGGGGAACAGCTTGACTCCACTACTTACTACATCAAAACGACGAGGAACAATGATTGTTTCCTTCGTACATGTTTCATCCCCTTCGATCTTCTCGGCGTCCTTTGCTTCCTTGGCCAGGTTCATTGCGAGCCACTCCTGGTGATAGTTCACAGACCACGATCCATCCTTCTGCATTGGCGAGACATGTGTCGGAATCCCAAAAGTCTGTAGCTCAAATTCGATTTCTGCCACGGTACCATAATGGGGCCGTAATCGGAAACGCGAGGACGGATCGATGAAGAGTCTAATGCCAGCAACAAACGGGCGAAGTGTAACATCATTGTAGCAATAATGAGCTGCGTGGGTTCGTTGGGGTAAAGCTGCTCGTAAATGATGGATTTCTCGCTGGAAATCAATTTCCTCCTTGAAACGACAATAATTGTACATGACATAAACTACGCCCATCTTCTGTGCCTCCTCGTCTTGCATCATGGTCATCATAAAATACCAAGAAGCTCGACTCTGAGCAGAATCATCGTCATGCATCAGCATCGAAAACATGTTGTGTGAGAGTATGGTCAAGGAGTGTAGCCAAGGCCCATGCGAAATAACAGACACTTACGAGTGGGCTAGCCAGTGCATCTTGTCTTCTGAACCCAAGATTAAGGCAAATAATGGTCCTTCCGGCAGCGTCTCTTTCGGGTAGAACTTGGAGGAATCCATCATTCAGTTTGGCAAGATCTTCTTCGTTCAAATCATCCTGTCGTACATCTCGTGCCAGGACCTCGCCGTCACCAAAAATCCTTCGCTTGATTTCAAAATGAGTCACAATGGTTTGCGCCGCAGCCTTCGGATTAAAGCACTCTGCGCGCAAAAACATCAACCGGAACCCCTTGCTCTCCACGTAGGCTCGATTCAGAAACTTTGCTTGCTCGTAGGCCTCCTTTTTCTTTCTCTTCATTTTGTTCAGAGCATCATCAAGAGCCTTCAGTTTTTTACCCAGAGATTCTCCCTCATCCTCCTCTTGCGTACGTGCAATGCCATGGATATCGAACAGCAGCTTTTCGTGTTCTTCGAGAGATAGCTTTTCAAGTTCCTTGCTTAGCACCTGTTCAGCGATGTCAGCTTCCTCGTTGGTCGCAGGAAATCTGTAGTCAGCTAAACCGGCAGACCTTGCAAGCTCCGGAGTAAAGGAATCTACTAGCACCATTTTTTCGTTCAGACCTATATTATTGATTACAGTGTGCCGGTGATGGAAATGATACCGATACTTTCACCTTCTACCGGTAGGCTATTACCAGTACCTCCCGTCGGGCGCTGTTGGGTCGTGCTATGTACAGGTATCATTCATCCTGCGTGTTCCCAGGTTTTCCTGCGTGTTCCCTCAGTGTTCCCAACCCGCCATTGTGAACCTCATATATATGTACCGGTACGAAGGACTTCGTACAAAGTTCACTACCGGTACAGCACGGTACGGTGCGTATGGTACGGTACGTACCGGTACGTTCGAAAGAAGAAAAGATACTATGTATGTACTGCTGTCGATCGATGACGTAACCTTGTCTTCGGCTTCGGCGAGCGCGTGCGTCATTCCCAGGGCGTATAAATACTGCAAGTGTATATTTAAAATGGTCAGTGGGCTTCGCCTTCTTCGAAGTTCGACTTTCGAATTCCATCTTCGCACCCCCAACGAAACACGGACAGACCAGAAGTCGACCAGAGGGCGCCAAGAATTGGCGATCACATTTCCGACCGAGGACGAGAGGACCGATGATCACACAAGATCATACCAAACGACAGGCAGGAAAGTGCCGAGCGCGATGCAAGCTATATAGCTCACTGTCCGAGTGGTAAGCTGCCGCAAGAAGTCCACAACGAGATGCAGGCCAAAATTAAACAAGCAGCCCTCGAGTACCCCAGCTTCCTGCCCCCTTTTTAGACGGATTTTCAGTTAGATACTACAGTATGTACTGTATGTACTCGTACTGTACCTGTCGTAGTCAGAGTTAGACAGCAAAAATAATAATACTTCGCGCGCGGCGGCCGGACTTCGTCGCCATCGCAGTCACAATTTAAGTCTTGTGGGTCGGCGGTTGGAAGATGCATTTCTGTATTTGAGCAAGATTCAAGGCATAAATTTTGAGACTCTCGTCCGTTCGATGCGCGCGTGCCGGCTTGTGATTTAGAACGCAAAAAATTTGGCTCGACGAAAACATCATGCCACATGTTCAATGTTCCGTGTATGATTTTTGATCTGTGATGATTTTGATCATCATCACCATATCAATACTAGTCTATGCCAACTGTCTCTCGACTTCACAAGTAATAGTTTGGCACGATAGACATTGTTATCGCAAAAAACGGCAGGTTTCAAGAAGGAAAGTTGCTGTCCCGTAAAAGGAAGTTGGTAGCAGATAGTCCTATCTACACAACAAGCGAAAGCATCCGAGTAATGATGAATCTCTTTCGAAGTGCTTATCGTCTATTGGACGATGCTACTGTCTCTCCAATCGAAGACGGAACCACCATCCCTCCAACTGAAGATGGAACCACAATTGGAACCACAATCTCTCCGACCGAAGATGGAACCACTACTATCTCTCCCACCGAAGGTGGAACCACGATCTCTCCCACCGATTTTGGAACCACGATCTCTCCCACCGAAGACGGCAGCACCATCTCTCCAACCGGAGACGGCACCACCATCTCTCCAACCGGAGACGGCACCACCATCTCTCCAACCGGAGACGGCACCACCATATCTCCAATGGAAGATGGAACAGGCGCCCCTTTTGATCCGACTACAACCGTTCTTGGGACCGATGCTCCGACTCCAACCGTTCTTGACGATGCAACTGATGCCCCTACCCAAACGAACACCAACAATCAAGTTACTGATCCGCCTGTAGGCGAAGTTTCCTCAGTAAGTAAGCAATTGGGGAATCAGTCAACTGGTGGTAATTCTGGAATCCCTCCCTATGCCATTGGGATCATTGTTGGAGTGGTTCTTCTTGCGATGGTCTTCCTGCGCAGAAGAAGTGTGAAAAACGCCAAGATTCGAAGACAAAAGGCCGAGTTGATGGCACAAGAATACAAAGATATCCTTGATGAGGAGACGCCACCAGACGAAATCTAAGACGAAATCTAAGCTGCTGAAAGCAGATTCTACAGATATTGTAATTTGTAATTTGCACTTTGTTCCGCAGGAACGTGCACCCATCTATTAGCGCCATGATAGTTATGATGTGAAACAGGCTAGCTTCTGATACAGTTGCTCCCTACCTACGGTATGCTTCGACGAGGCGACAGTGCCAACTTGACCCCAACGGGTCAAAGTCGGGTCCGCCCAAGAGGATTGGCCGCCACCAGAGTCTCCAATGGCCACCTTGCAGCGTACCACACAGCTGGTGGAGAGGAGCACTTCTTCCGTCTTCGACTTAATAACCTCCTGGCCTACAAGTTCTTGTCACCTTGTTTCTACTGTACCATATTTTGGGATATATCCACATTCTTTTCATGTTAGGTCCACCTCTCGCACTCTTATTCGAATGGCAGATTTCAGTATCGTTTGCAATGGCAGCACTCGGCATCGATCGGATGAGTGAGTCTTGTTGTTGCTGTTGCTGTCCGACATGATGATGATGATTCATTCATTCATTCTAAGGAGCGAGGATGCATCCGCATCTCGTGTTCTATGACAGCTTCCGCGTCCGCTTGGGCACGGGCGAGTGCCTCTTCCTTCGAGACTCTTGATTCGTTTGCAACTTTCTTGGCCAATGATTCTTCTTGTTCTTCTGTGGGTCGTTCTTCTTTTTGCTGCATCATCAGCATCATCTTCTTCTTCATTTCCGCAAAAAGGGTCGACTGCACCTTTTGATGGCGGGCTTGACGCTCTTCCTTGTGAGTTTCGTGTTCGAGTCCACGGAGGCAATATTCCTCACTATTCTTCTTTTTAGTATTGTTGTTGCTGCTGTTGCAGCGTCCCCATTTCTTTACTTTTCGAAGAATGGCAGTATTCGTTGTTTTGATTTTCTTGTAGTCTTCCAAAGTGTAGTAGGAGTCTTCCATCTCTTGTGACGACATCTCCTCGATCATGGGAATAAGCTGTACTTGGTTTTGATCCAGACTGAAACGAACAACAGGAGGCTTACGATTACAAGCAGTACCTGTATTTTCCGAAGACGAGGAACGTGGTACAAGAGGAGGCATGATAACGTAGTCGATTGCTTATATTGTGTGTTTGTTTGTTTGCTTGCTTGCTTGCTTGCTTTTCGATTCATGCAGTCGGGCCACGATTTCTTGGTTTGGGGTTATCGGTAGATCATCTCCAATAGAACGTCCGTTACTGAGGAGTAGCAACCCGAGGAGGAGTAGATTAGAGTAGCGAGAGAACGTGGAGTGTGGTGTTGGGTGAAATGAAGACTAAAACAATCGTTTCCGCACCGCATCCACCATCGTCACTTATTGCTACATGCGTTTCGAATCATTGTCATCATCATCTCGTAAAATTCTCATCATCGTCATCGCTCATCGCATCGAGAAGTTTGGGTTGTCGTTTGTCCTGCGTACGGCAATGATTTTATTCGAGCAAGTCGATATTCCAACTTGGGGGTTCGAAATTCAAGTTCTCCCCAGATTATCTTCCATAATCATTGGTCCCCTTTTCTAACTTCTTTTGGCGCGTAAAAATTCCATTACAAATATACATTCTTCATGTCTGTAGTTTTTACATTGTCATAGGTGGAATTTCATCACGCCGGGTGGGCAAAAGGAGTATGGCCGGGCCGACAAATTTGAGGAACACAAGACTCCTCCCACCAAGCTCCCACCGACGAGGGAGTTTTGAATTGTACGGCGTATTGTAGACCGCGGTCCTGGTTCGGTTGTTTTGTGCATCATCTTGTTCGTTGGATCGTACATCATCATCATCATCATCATCATCAACACACAAGAGCAGTAATTCAATTTCGATTCTTCTTGTCTTCCTCCATTACAGTACCATGAAGCTGTTTACCCTATTTCTTGCAGTCAGCGGAACCGCCTTGGCTGCGGCCGCCTCCTCGTCTACTACACGAACAAGTAGTACCATCACCACCACGGCCAGCAGTGGTGCTTTGGCAGCCGCCTCTTCTTCTGCTGCTGCTTCGAGTGGTGGCGGTATCCGAAGTCTGATCAAAAACGAGTTTGAAGACGATCAGAGCTGGGAAATTGGCACTGCGGTCTACTTCAATTATCCCAAAGACAATGACTGGTATTCTGGAGTCATTACGCATTACTTGGATGGCGTGTACACTGTCACCTGGGACGAAGACGGTGAAGTCGAATACTTTGATGATCTCGATCTCATTGATAAGATGGTGGCGGATGCCAAAGCCAAGCCTGCGGATGCGGACTTGTATGCCATGAACACGGCTGTGGTCGATGCAGACGCTGATAGTATGCAAGGAGTGATTGTGGACTTTCAAAATGGCGAGTATCGCGTGGAATGGTCGGATGGGACCGTCGATGCCTTGGCCCCTGGCCAGGAAATCGATGCCATGGTGACGGCCGCCGGTGCGGCGACTGCCGCTACCCCAGTTCCCACGGCGAAAGCTACAGCGGCTGCCACTGTGGCTGCGACAACGCTTCCTCCTGCTACTGCTGCCCCTGTTGCCACTGTTCCCCCTACCCAGGCTGCCACCGTACCCGCTACTGTGGCGGCTACTGTCGCCAAAGCCACCTTGGCTCCCAAAGCCACCTTGGCTCCCACTGAGGCGGACACGGCGTCTCCGACAGAGGATGGCACGGCGGAAAACTCGTACATCCCCTGGGAGATTGGTACCGAAGTCTACAAATTCTTCCCCTCGGACGGCTGGTACTACGGGAAGATCAGCTGGTTCTCGGGCGGTGTCTACACGGTCGAATGGTCGGATAACACAGCAGAGAAATACGATGATTTGGACGCTGTCGATAAAATGGTGGAAGCTGCTGCAAAGAAAAACGCGGGAGACTCGGCAGAATCCGATCCTTGGGACAATGGAACTGCTGTCTGGAAGACCTTTAAAGAAGGACCCTTTTTTGGAGAAATCATTGCCTATTCCGATGGAGAGTACACAGTCCGATGGTCGGACAACACCATTTCCTTTTTCTCGATTGCAGAGACCGACGCCATGGTTCAAGCCGCTTACATCAAGGTGGAAGCCGAAAAGGAAACTACTGCCTCTGCTGCTGCTACTTCGGCGAACACTTCACCCACCTCGAGTGGCAAGGCTGGAGTTGCCGTGATTGTCATTGTGGTGGTCTTTGGAGCCGCCTACTTCCTCCACCGAAGCAGAACTGGTATTGACAAGAAGGCATCCACCAATCTCTCCAATTATTCCTCCGAAATTCACAATATTAATATTGACAAAAAGGCGTCCACCAATCTCTCCGATTCTCTCTCCGATATTCACAATATTAATATTGCTCCGGCCTCGCTTTACAAGGATGCGGAGGCCTCGCTTTACAAGGATGCGGAGGCCTCGCTTTACAAGGATGCTCCGGCCTCGGTCTACAAGGATGAGCCGGATTTCATCAATATTGCGGGCGTCGACACACCGGTGGAAGCGCTGCCTGATATGCAGATTGGAGAGCTCCCTGATGTGATCTAAGGCAGCCTGCATGACTGCACAAGACGACGACGACTCTTGATTTTGCATAGGAGCACATAGATATGATTAAAAGCAAAAATTAGTATATCGCCTGTACACTACGACATTATAACAATTTGACAATAACCATGAAAGTAGACTACTAGGAGTAGGCTGTCATCGTTTTTTACTTTTTGTAGAGTACGAATTCGAATTCGTAGTCTACTATTTATATTACTAGCTCCATGGTATGGATGTCTTTTTCTTCTACAACAAAAAGACCTCTTGACGCGGGGCTTGTCGTAGAATTCTTCGATCGATCTGAACAATGATCTGATTGTACAGTTGGGGACATTTACTCTTGCAAATTTGTTGTATCGTCTTGGCCTTGATGCCACCACCTCCTCCTTCTCCCCGCCTCGTCGCCCCGCCCAATTCAAACAATTCCAAGGGCAAATCTACGCGTTCTAAATCCTTGACGACATCCAAATTCTTAATACCCAATGTACGCACCGTGATCATTTGCAAATCACCAGCACCACCCCCGACATCTTCCACATTTTGAATGTACGAAATAGCACCTACCATGTTTCCAGGATGCAATGCATTGACGTAATTGACATTCAAGATCTCTTCATGCAGTCCTTCATGAAAGTCACGAGCGGAAGCGTTCATGGTAATCCCCAAAACCAATCCACCGGGGACTAGCAATTCGGTGGTGTCGTATTTCCGACTGTCAAAGTGTTTTTCATGGGTCAGTCTGGCCAAACTCGCCAATTGTTGACACTGGGTAAAGGTGAGACTTCGTTTGAGAGAATGCAAAATCAATTGTCCTTTTCGTAATTCGGCCAACGAATGAGATTGCAGTCCACTGAGAACATGGGATTTGCTCAATAAATGATCTCGAAACAAGTTTCCTTTGGGAGGATCCGCGGTGGGTTCGAGTGTGGGCCGTTTGGAAGTAGACGAGGATGACGACAAGGGTTCGGGGACGGAAAATTCAAATAGCATTCGCTTGTCGGCTCGCATGCACAATCGCCCTCGTTGATTGATCAAATCGCATTGGAATTGAATCAACTAGTAGTAGCACAATAGAAAAGCAAAGGGGAATTTATGTGAGAATCTACATTGATATTGACATTGACATAGGCCACATCATGTTCGTATAATACAAGTACACTACGAACTTACCGAATGATTTCCGTCCGAAGTGTTGCGAATCGACTCCACGGTAAAAGTTTTCGTAAAGGTATCCCCCGCAAAACAGGGCCAGGTGTACTTGACGGGTCCATATCCTACATGAATCCGAGCCGCATCCTCATGGGTCATGCTCGAACACAAAAACAAGGCCAACGAAAAGGGCAAGACTCGGTCTTGCAATCCCATCTTCCGACAAAACGGGCGAGAGGTATGAATCCGATCTTGCGCATGAAAGGCCTAATACCATAGAAGAAGAAGAACAAACAAGACAGACAAACCACCGGCGGGTCGGTAAGAATGATAATGGTTGTACGGGTAGTTGGGTGTTGGGATCAGATCAGTGCGTGGTTCGATACGACAGGACAGACAGCTCAAGTAGTATCTACCGTAGCTACTGTACGTACCGAATGCCAAAAATCTTGCATACTTTCACTGACGGTCAGTTCGTAGGGAATTTCCAATTTGTCGCCTGCTCGAAAGGTACGAAGATCGGCCGCTAAATCCAATACTTCTCCTTGAATAGTAGCAGCAGATGAGGCACTCTTGTCTTTGCCATTGTCGGTAATCGTCGCCGTTGTCGCCTTTGGAAAGGACGACGACTGTGTTTCGTCGTGGACGTGAACTGTCGGGGCACCAACAGCTGATGAGTGACCGTTGATCACGGCGGAGGATCGAAAGCGTTGTTGGGTCTTGCTGTTGCTTCTGGCGAAGAGACCGATGGACCTGTTCGTCAAGAGCCTCAAGGGGATCATGCTTCTCCCAAGTGTCATGGTCAGCTGCATACTCATACGAGTACGAAGAAGTATGATTTGTCGAAGAAGCGGAAGTTGATGATGTCGACGCATTAGACGATGAGAGAAAGAACAGCTGACACGAGAGACACAAGAACGAACAAAGACGATGGACGTATCTTTGACCACTTCGATCAAATGGAAACGCTGGCTGGAGCGCGTGGTGCGCGAAACGCCTTGCTTCGTCGGGCGGGGAGGAGCGTTTTGCCCTTTCGCGGGTTTATTTTTTTTTTATCGGATGCAAATTCAAACGAGGCGAAGGTGCGGTGTCGTCATCTATGCATCACCAAACGCGAAGAGATTTTTTCTCGATTCTCGATCGTGCGTCGCCTTTTGCCTTCACATTTTTTAGCATCGTATTTTAGAATGAATGAATCGCGCGAAAGCCGAACCCCGCCTTCGCTTTGTAACAGCGGTCCGCCAGCAATAATACCACCACCTTCCATACCGGTATTGTTCATCGAATCTCGGGGTTCCTCACTTACTTACTTTCGCAATTTCGCCGCGGGAGATCTCTCCGTTCCTATCATCATCTTCGCCACCACATTGAAAGCATAATAGTCGAAGCAACAACAACAACAACAACAACAGCAAAAACGATGCTCTTTTCATGTTGCCAGTCGGCGAAGGCTGCCATCGATCCCGCCTCTTCCTTCCATGAAGCTCTCGAGGCCCGCCAAGGAAATGTTGTGATTGCAACCATAGATACTGCTGCGTTGCCGTCGTCGTCTTCCTCGAACACCAGCAACAAGGAGCCACTCGGGCTCGTCTTGAAATCAGTACCCCATCCAAAATGGCAGCATCAAAATAATACAAGCAACAGTGCCAATAAGAAGCCACACCATGCGATTGTGGTGGAACGCATTCACCCCCAGAGTCCCTTTCAAAACACGCCCCTCCGAGAAGGCATGCTTCTCTTTCAAATTAACCACAGGAACGTTGAGAATGCAAGTCTCTCACAGGTGGAATCTCTTTTGCTTCAGAACAGCAGCAGCAACAACAATAATAACGCAAAGACACCCCTGCGAGTCTGGGCTCAAGAAGTACCGGCTAATGCAGTGACGCCTAATACTGTGGCCCAGGAATCATCCTCAGCGTCGCCCTCGCGCTCTACTCCACAGCAGGGCGGCTCTACTACTAGTAGCACTAGAACCGCTACCAGTCGAGCAACAGCATCATCATCACTAGGGGTAGTACGTGTACCCAAAAGGACGATACTTGCCGTGGCCCACAAAGAAGAAATCGATCAGACGTTGGGCTTGACATTGCGGAGATCCCAATCCTCCGGTACCTTTGCCGTGGACGAGATTCTTCCCTCGAGTCCCTTTTATCCTCGTGACACGTCGTTGCTTCGCGAAGGCATGATCGTCACTAGTATCAATGGACTTTCGATTACGGGAATGGACATGGAGGTGGCGCTGTCCGCGATTCGCGATGCTCCCGGTAGTGTCCTTCTGGCGGCAGAAATCCCTTGGGATGATAATAGTATGGAAGAACCTCCCATGATTCGGAAACGAATCGTCGCTACGAGCTGCAAATCTTCTCCAGATCAGCCAGTGGGCCTCTCATTGATTCGAATACCCCAATCCGGCTCGGTCACCACGTGTCACATGAACAAGCAGAAGAAACAACAATTCAAAACTGTGGTGGGTCGGATCGCACCCAATAGTCTCTTTCGAGACACCGATTTGCAAGTCGGCTTTGAAATTACAAGCGTCAATGGATTGGATGTGGCGAAAAGTGATGCTCGAGCGATATTGCATTATCTACAGGAGAGTTGGGGACAAATTGTCGTCCTGGCCGAAATGGATGTTCCAGTCGTCGAGGATAAGACGACGACGACGACCACGACCACGACAACTATATTAGGCAATACATCCTCCAGTTTGGTCTCCCATTCCCATTCGACGTCATCCTCCATGTCTCCCCACTATCCACAACAACAACAACAACAACAACCTACTGCCACTCCACAAGAAGCAATTCAGCAGAGACACTCTCCCCCACACGGCGGACAGCAACAGCAACAGCACTATCGTCCCCAACAAGCCACATACCCCTCCAGCCCCTCGCCACCACTATGCTCTTCCAACAGAACAACCACGTCTTCGTCCTCCTCCAATAATAATTCTGCGGCACCAGTTCTTTTGACAGCCTCAGCGGTGAAGTATTCTCCGAATCATAGGCTCGGAGTGGCATTGAATGACGATTCGTTGGGCTCCTTCTTTGTATCCCAAATATCCAATGACAGTCCCTTCCAATCTACTGACCTGCAAGTTGGTGCCGAGGTCATGAGTATCAATGGTATACAACTCTCCGGTTTGGACATGTCTTTTGTCAGTCAACTCTTACGAAGTATTGTTGGGGAGGTGGTTTTGGAGTTTTTCTTGCCACCATCGTCCTCTCCAGTACTACAAGACCAACAACACGGAAACACGAACACCAGCATCACCACGCCCCCATCTCAAGGGACTGTCAGGAGAAAAGAAGCACCTACTGCCCGTGTGTCTTCTTCGTCCCAGGTTGGATCATGCTAAATGCAGTATATATTAGGAAGCGAAGCAAGTCGATCGCTCCTCTGGGCAGTGTGGTATGGTGGGTGTCGACGAAAAATCGAAAAGTGAAAAATCCTACGATGTATAGTGGGCTCCTCCCGTCGTTCCAATGCGATAATATGACAATCATCTAAAGTATCATACCTAATTCTCTAGAGATCTAAGCAAGTTCTGTATGCACCCCCACATCATTAAAAAAAGAGCAAGTTATCATTCTTCTGATCCCTGGTCTGTATGGCCAGAAATAGGGAAAGAAATCATTCACTTGACGTCCTTGCAGGCATCCCCATATGTCATTGTGCTGCCAGCCTGCACCTGATGATGAGTGCCCCGCCCGTATGGTATATCTCGGACGAGAAAGATAATGGCAGCAGCCACGGCACAAACAACGTTTATGCCGTGGCGCCCTGTCAGCTAGATCCCATTCCCGCCGTACAGCCAAAACAATGGTTGTCTGTTCGAACGCGAATGTTCATCAAGTCCTCCATACACTCAATATCAAAAACTGTACGTCCACCCGTCGTTCCTAGTCCCATACCGAGCTGTTGATTAAAATCGCAGTCATAGATCTTTTTATAAAACGACAGTAGAGAGACCAGAAGAGCTGTATGGTGAGAATGATCCTGCCGTGACCCAAAGAGCACAGGGGCAGTTTGGGTTCCATCATTATCACTACTGGACAACCTACTTACCTGTCCGTCCCACCCAACACTGACTGTATCTAGACACATGAGACTCTCGACCGTATTCTTATTGAAATTTCGAACCAGAAGACTCATGTACTCTTCGAGCTCCCCGCGGCGATGTAAAAAGTCTGCGAAACGCTTGATCGGCATGTTGGTAATGGTGAAGAGTTGATTAAACAAGATGCCGAAATTTTCTGCCAATCGCACTTTGTATTGCTCTTCCAATTTGTCCTGAGGTGGCGGAAGAAAGGCACCGAGGGGATTATAGACGAGATCCAGTGGAAGGCTGGGATCTACACCGTATCCAGCATCGTTCAATGCCAACAAGGCTGCGATACTTCGTTCAAAGACCCCGTTTCCTCTTTGAGTATCGACGTTCTCTTCTGAATAACATGGTAAGGAAGCAATGATGTGTACTTTTTGCTCTTTTAGAAACGTGACAAGATCTTCTTGTCCGGGTTCTTGTAGTACCGTGAGATTGCATCGATCGATAATCTCCAAATCAGGCCGGAGTTCTCTTGCCATCCGAACGAGATATCTGAAATTAGAATTAAGCTCTGGTGCTCCGCCTGTAATATCCAATGTGGTAATGGACGGAGAGTTCTTGAGAAGCTCCAAACATCTTGCCGCAGTTTCTGCCGTCATGTTCTCGTCCTTGCGCAAAGGAGAGGATTCGACATGACAGTGGCCACACGCCTGGTTGCAGTACAATCCGATATTGATCTGTAAGATTTTGGTGGGAGCCCGATTCAAATGGTAGGGCTTTTTCTTCATGGCAGCTGGAGACGACGACGACGACGACGACGACGAAGGAGGATTCATCTTTTCCGAAAGAAATTGAGCAAACGTCGGAATGCCTAAATTCGTCAGCGCCCGTCGACGTTGCGTTCGCTCCTCAATGGTCATTCCCTCGAGGCCCACGGCAGCGAGCCTCTTTTGCGTATCCTGAAACTCGGCATCCGATTCTAACTCTTCTAGCGTTTGATCCACAATCGAGCTTCCAAACAAATCTTGACGGCGCCACGATTTAGCCACTTGGTCCCGCTTGATACTATTATTCGGATCCGATAGCTTGATGCGGTCCACTTCGACAGAGGTCTTTCCAAAATCGGGAAGATCCACGGCATCGACATTATTATTGACGTCTTCTCTGCTAGCCACACCGAGATGGGAAAAAGGGGAGGATCTTTTCGATTGCCGGTGCTGAATCGCAAAGGCAGCGGAGGAAGGAACCCAACAAGCCGATAACAACGTCGGCATGGCCATGACGAGACATCCAGAAACTCCCAAGAGGGCCGTGCCGAATTTCATGATAATCTTCCGTTTGACCCAGATAGATTTCAATTCAAGAGGTTATAAAGCATGCAAACTGAAGACACCTAAAACCTAAAGGTATACTCGTACTTACTGCGCTGTTCAAGTGTGGATTTACGCGAAGGACAAGAATCTTGTGGAGACTATTATCCTCTACCGCGATTTATAAAGCTCATAGCACTCATCATACGGTACTGCGGTACCGTACATACAGTACGGATAATAGGGACCTGCGATACCGGTATTTTGCGGGACTTCTCCCCTGCGCGGCACATTATCGCTTCCTGACGGCAGGACAGACACGGATAGACCGGAATCACGATAAACGGTACCAGTACTTGCTATTACCGGTACACATCATCATGACATAGTTCTGTTTTCTCAGTATTTTCACGGCGATCACCATCATCATCAACATAGCTCCTCGCATACAGTATGGGCGAGACGAAGGCGTCTGGTTCTACACTCGAACAATGGTGGGAGTCTCGTTCTTGCAGTACGACGAAGAAGGAATATCATAGCATAGAAGAACATGGAGAATAACTGCAGCAGATATAGAAGAAACAGTGACCAAGTTTTTACACATCTTCCCACGTTTTAACACCTTTTTTGCAGGAGTAATACCATCACCAGGTACTGTAATACTGTGCACGTACATACCAGTACCTGGTACGTACTAACTAAGATGTCTCTGACAACAGTCATCTCTCGTTCAATCGCCACCTTCTTCTCCCGCCTTGACAAGCTCCTGAAAGATCCCTTCCTCCTGCACCAGTTCCTCGTATGTGCCGGTTTGTCGCACATGGCCTTGGTCCAATACCAAGATCTTATCCGCGTTGACAGCCGTTATGGTGTGATGCGACACACTCACAGTCGTAGTGCCTTTCTCTCGAAGAGCAAGGACGGTATCCAAAACGGCCTGCTCGGAAAGCGCATCCAAAGCGCTGGTCGCTTCGTCCAAGATCAACAAGTGGGGTCTTCGCAGCAAAGCTCGAGCTAGACCACACACACGCTGAATCTGACCTCCGCTCAAAGCTATGTCAGCTTCCGATCCGATTATGGTATCATACTGATCAGGTAAGCTCAAGATGAAGTCGTGGATGTAAGCGTCCTTCGCCGCTGCTTCGACTTCCTCCTGGGAGTACGGGATCCCTTCTCCCGTTTTCGAATCACCACGAGACTTGTACCCAAAGGCAATATTGTCAAAGATTGTGGCATCCATGACGTAGGCATCTTGGAACACCACAGCTAGATTCTGGCGTAACAATGGAACTTCCACAGAGGAAATGTCAGCGCCATCCATGGTGATCTGGCCTTGAGTGCACTGGTGGAATCCCTCGAGCAAACTGAGGATGGTCGACTTGCCACTTCCCGACTTTCCAAAGAGGCAAGTGTATGTTCCCGCCGGTATAGTTGCCGAGACATCCTTGAGGACCATTGGCAGGTCGGTTGCGTACTGGAACCCAACTCTGTCCAAACACAGCTCATTTCGAACTGTTAGAGCTTTGGTGGTAACCTGCTTCTTTGGCACATGCCCACTCTCCGGGCTGTCCAGCTCGATACGAGGATTATCATCTGTCGTTTCATCCAGTTGTCCTTCGCTCATGGGCTTCACCAGGAATGCGTCATCTTTGATGTTCTTTGTCGATTCACCATCGTTTTGCGTATCACTACCAAGTGTATCCTCGTCCTCGTGCATTGGAACTAGCGACAACAGCTTGTCTATATCGTTGATGGCGCCCGAATAGAAGGCGACACGTCCACTAAACAAACCCAACTGCTCCAACGGCTTGATGACACTACTGGCAAAGTAGTCCAAGGAAAAGAACTCCCCCGAAGTGATTTGACCGGCCGCTACCTGAAAGGCGAGCAGAATCTCCACGATGGTAAGAACTATCAAAGGAATCAAGCAGATTAAGTAGTTGCATCGCAAGGCATGAAATTTTGGTCGTTCGCAGGATAATTAAGTACTGCACTGTCTCTCGAAACTACTTACTCATGGATCCAATCGTGTTGAAACAGGCGCCAATGACACTACCCCACAGCAAGCTGGAGAAATGACATTTCTGATTGTAGTCAATATGATCAAACATCCGATTCTTCAAAAAGTTTTGACTCCGGTACAGGTTGGCCGCCTTTTGAATTCCGACAGTATTCTGGAATCGGCCGAGGAGCCTACTCGACGTATTAGTGAAAATGTCCGAGCTCTCAGTAGCTCGTTCCCCCAGGAGACTCTGAAAGAGAAAAATCAGAGGAATGGCTGCCATGATAAACATGGCATAGCCAATTTCAAGCAACATCAAAAAGACGACGGCGGATGTCAATGAGCACAGGGGAAAGAGCAAATTATACTGAAGCTCGTTCCACAAAGCTTCCGTCTTGGCCAGGTTGGCCGAGAAGGCATTGGATAGCGCTCCACGCGAGTAATCCTTTTCCATCTCTGTGCTACAGTACAACACGCGCCTTGTAATCTCTTTTTCAAGGCGGGCCGTGGCAGTTGACACAATCTTAGCGGCCAAGTACGACGAGATGAAGTAGGTACCCGCATTGACAAGAGCCGACACGACGAGGTATATCATGGTGCGATAAAACGCCGTGCGATCTCCACTGCCCTCATTGCCAGCCAATTCCAACCCAGCATTCAAGAGTTCGCCAACGAAAAGGATGCACAAGTACTCGGTCAAGGACATGGATAGAACGAAGACGACAAGAAGGAAAGCCCTGAAACCTTGCCCGCCAACAAGATGGTTCGTGGTGCGAATCAGTACTTGGATCACACTGTCGCTCCCTGCTTCTTCCAATGAATCCACTGATTTTGCAAAGGATCCAATATCAGCAGTCTGCTTTCTCAATCTCAACCGTACTTTCAAATATTCCTTGTCTGTCTGATGTACGAGGGACGAAAATTGGAGTTGTTCTCCAAGCTCTTGAAAGCGCGGAGACGCGGTTCTCGCTGTTGGCAATCTTACCCTGTTCAGTAGCATTTTCTTCATGCCCGTCGGTTGCTCGTTTTCTTCGTCTGGTGTGTCTTCTAAGGACCATCGCTCAATCCACATCATAGCGCGATTCGAAAATTGAAAGAATTTGACGTGGTCCAGTTCTCTTCGATTGTCATAATCCGCATCTTTCATCTCAGAAAGGAGAGTATTCTTTTGATCGAGCGTAAGTCCGGACGAGTCAACTATTTTCGCAATCAGCTTGCATGAGACAGTATCATCTCGACATAATACGACGCCTTTCGATTTCTGGACAAAAGGCTTCAGGACCGTGTGAACGAGAAGACATGCGTTCAATTGGAGCCCGCCGAGCAATCCAACGATCGAGTAAACGAAAACATCTTGTTCTCCCAGCTGTTGCGTGGAAACGATTTTGGACCAGCACGCGAGGTTTGCCACCCAAATGATCACATCCACGAGCAAGGCAGATACCACGCCGCCCTGATGAATCCCATTAGTGCCATTGAGAACAAGGAGGGCCAGACTTCGCGTGCCATACAACGCTACCAGCGCCACGGTAATGTAGTCCATCGTCTCAATGCCGTACGCCTGTTCTTCTTCCTCATTTTCATCGAAGTGTTCCATGTAGTGCGTGTACAAGAAAATCGCCAAGGCGTACAGAAAGCATTCAAATGCGACCAAGTATGCGACACATCGGCAGGATTTTCGCTGTGAGAATTTCATCAAACGAGCGAACGTCCGAAGCCGCCATCCTTTGTTCTTAAATTGCTGTAGTTGGAGATACTTTGTCCTCTTTCGTGGCTGACTACTAGTAGGAGAATCATCACTACCACGTTGACCGCCTTCATATTGTGCGTCGAACTCATCAAGCTGAACAATGTGTTGTCTTATTGACAGCTCCGGGTATTGATTGAGAGGAACCGTTGATACTAACGGTATGGTTTCCGCTCCTGGCCCAATCGTTAAAAGGCGAGAACTTCCGGGACCAGCAATCGATGAACGACGAGCATCGCTGCTGGCGCTGCTTCGACGATGGTGTTGAGGAGGGGTCGTCGTCGTCATCATTATTTTTTGGATCTGTCTGTCTGTGAGATGATGCTGAAGGCTGAAAACGCCTTGCTCGAGGAGTAGTCTGTTGTCTAATAATATACTAATGGTTGCGTGTCGGTGTGACCTGCACGCATCGAGCGAATTAGAGGAGAGCGAGGGGTGTGAGAGGAGAGTCGTCTTGTCTGCTACGTACATACCTGGTACCGGTACCTCCGTACCTGGTACTTGACACCAGGCGCTGGATTGATATTCTTCCGGATGATGGCAGGTGTTCGCAATACATACAGTACAAGTACCTGGTACTGTACTGTAGTCGTAGAGCACAATAATTAAGTACCGGTAGTGTAGTTCGAGCGAGTGCAAAACCAGAACTGGACTGCCCGCAGCAACGCAAAGCAACGCGCAACGGACAGACGACCACTGACGTCACGGACAAATCCGATTTGATTTATGATGTGCCCGGGACATCACCTCTGCTATACACATGCAAGCTGACGATCGATGATGATGATGATGATTCTTCAAGGAAGGAGTTTATCATTCGAATTGCCAACATTCGCTGCATTCGAAGCATGCTTCTTCGCATCTCGCATCTACGACCGGTCCACCCGCAACAATCCAGAGCACTCGTCCTCTCTATAGTATTATGGCGAGACGACGGCGTCGACCCGCCCTGACGGCCGGGATCGCCCTGGTGTTGTTGATACTACTGGTGGGAGTCTCGTTCTTGCTGCTCAACAGCTACGGCGCAGTACAGGGGAAAGGTTCATCTTGGGCGTCCCAACAAAAGATTTCATTGCCCGTGTCCAGTAAAGGAAAACCCCTCGCCTACAGCTGTACCAACAATTCCGTGGACCCTCGCTGTTGCTCTGCGGAACACTGTCGACTAGTGGTGAGGCGATCCACCCTTTTCTCTGAGTGTTGCGGAAACCTACCTTTCTTCAATGGAACCATGGCTGATCAAGCCAAGGCGGAAATCAAAACAGGGTTCCTCTTATCCAATTTGACGCGAAATATTCCAGTGTTGATAACGGCCACTCCACGGAGCGGAACTGTTTTTCTGCAAACACTGTTGCAAAAGTTGAACGTTCGGACCGTCAACGACATGCGCTCTCCGACTCCCATCACCACCAAAGCCATGGTATCTTGGATTCATATCCAAAAAGATAAGGAATATTTTGGAAACGCTAGGATTTATGGAAGCACCTTTCAACATCTATGGCATTTTGTGCGAGACCCTTTGAAATGTATCACGAGTATTGCTTTTACCGAACCACTGGATGACACTCCTTATAACTCTGAAGGACCCAGTAGCTACTTGGCGTATTTGAGGAGACACATATATTTGACTGACCGAAAAACTATCGAAAACTTGATTCAACAGACGCATCAGCAGCAGCGGAATCCAAGCTTATTATCTTCTGGGGATCATGGTAATAGAACAGAGCCACCGCCGCGGCGGGACGAACCAGACATACACTCCAAGTTTTTGATTTACCGTGGATTGGAATTTTACATTCAATGGCATACTTTCATACTGCAATTGCAAATTCCTCGGATTGCCTTGGAAGACTTGACCGTTCATGGAGCCTTTGACCACGGATTGTACGACATTTTCCGGGCTCTGGAAATGCCCCTTCCCAGTCACGATCGAGTTGTGAAGCTCATTTCGACGCTACGACGTCGCCGGCATTTGACACAAGAATCACAGAAGAAGCAGAAGCAGCATACAAATAGTCGTCATCATCGATCAATATTGCAATGGGAAGAGCTTTGTGCGACAAGTGTGTCATTGACTCGCGACTTTCTCTCACTTTGTCACGACCTCGGCTACGATGAAAACATGACGAGTGTTTGTGATGGCTGAAACTACGACACGTATATATGACGTCTTACTCTTGCTAGTCTACTACCGTAGTACGAGTAGTACTCGTTTTGAGAAATAAACTTCCATGTAGTAGACTACGTAGGCGTTATAATATTTCGTTATCAACTCTCGCGAGTAATAATCTACTGTACTCTCTAGCTAGTTCACACGGACCTTGATCGAATGGGTCGTCCCTTCGTTTGTTTGTTCGTGCGTCATTCGTGATTTGTCTGTCCGCCGCTCCATGCGCCCATCAACGCCCGCGCGGCCGCTCACGAAAAGAATCTTTGGCGTCAACATCAAGAATCATCACCATCACGCACAACTACTTACGCGAGAGAAGACGAAGAGCAGCGACATGCAGCATCATCATCAACCCATCTCGCCCATGTTGAATGACACACGTTGACAAGCAAGTTCACTGTTGCATACCCGTAGTCGGCAGTATTCCATTGCACTCTCCTATATACATCTTCCATCGAAAGAATAATCTACGACTACAAACCATGTCGCCACAACACACGAAACTTCGATTCCTCTTCGTGTGCTGGGCACTTCTTCTGGATGCTTTCTTCTTGGCAACGACAACGAGTTTCACAGCAGACGCCTTTCCACTGATCGGGGCTGGCGTTTCTACTAGTAGACACGGTCGCTCCTCCTTGAGTTCCTCGGCTACCAGTACAGACACGAATGTTCCTACTTCCTCCTCTTCCACCACCACCATTGATATGGCGGAATTGTTCAGTCCGAACCCCGCCAATTGGAACGCTGTCATCGGAGAAGCCGACCGTGCCTTTCGACGGGGCAATCAACTCGACAAATCGGGGCAACCACGAGCGGCCACGGGAGCTTTTCATGAAGCCGCCACTCTATTTCAGTGCTTTCTAGACTTGGAGAGCTGTTTTGGGCACGTCACCAGTCTCGACCGAGCGACGGTCCCTGCTGTTCTGGCGTTCGTCTTGGGCAGGCTTGCCTTTTTGAATAATGAAGCGCTCGGGGACCCAAAGGCCGCTATTCGTCTCTACACAATGGCCACTGAAATTGATCCAGAGCCATCTGCAGTCACTTTCAAGGGTCTTGGTACTGCTTGGGAAGCGACTGGGGGCAATGGGGAGGATTTGGAGCATCTGAACGAAGCGGTTGCTGCTTATCGACAAGCTATGGATCGGTCGTCGCCCGATCCCAGCACTGAGTTTTGTATGGCTGTCGCGCTGGAGAGACTAGGTGAGCAGAAGGAAGAAGCAGAAGATATTTTAGACAAGCTACAACGGACCGAAGCTCCGACTTCTTGTTTGGTTGATTCTTGGGGTTATGTGCGTTGGCACTCGCGAAAAGTTCCTCTTCCCGAGTTGAATTTGCATCGAGGGACTCGTGCCATGTTGGAATTGGCGTTGAATGCTGCTATGCCTTTGATTGAGCAGCAACGGGAAAGTAAGACTTACGGTATGGTGTGTGAATTCGGGGTGAGCTCGGGACGATCCATGCGAATGACGCAGGAAATCCTACCTCTGGATATTCAAATCCACGGATTTGATACCTTTATGGGTCTCCCTCAAGCCTGGGGTGACGAACCAGCGGGATCTTATTCCACCGGGGGTATTGTTCCCGTGTTGGATGGAGATGTCGTCTTCCATCAGGGTCTTTTTAGCGATACCTTGCCTTCATTTTTCAAAGAAATGGGAGACGATGCTTTCGTCGCATACGCCAACATTGATTGTGATTTGTACACATCTTCCATGGACATTCTTGAGAATTTGCATGGTCGTATTGTGAAAGGATCCATCTTGATATTTGATGAATATATATGCCACCCAACGTGGCGTCAAGATGAGTTCCGGGCATGGCGAGAGAGTTGCAAGCGATTTGGATGGAAGTACGAGTATCTTGGATTCTCTTTGGCAACAAAACAAGCCGTAGTTCGCGTGACAGATATATAGTAGTCTACTAGATTAAAAAAGTGCACGCAAGATATAGCTACTCGAGAATACTCTATCGTTACCAATCGAAACGACGAAGCAACGCCAAATGTTCTTGCAAGACCCCAGGCAAAGGTCCATTTTTCCGCCGCTTTCCTGTGCTCGTAAGGACTACGTGTTTGTTCCATATTATCCATCCCCCACTGGCCGTTCGAGCCACCGAATGCAAGGCAAAGTCGGCAATGCGCAGCGACTGCCGATAGGAAAAGCGCAGACTCTGCGACAGACGATCATCATCATCTTCACGACCATCACCCAACAAGTTGCAAGCGATCCCACCATCAGCGGATGATGCTGACGACAAGGCCTTGGTCAAGTAAGGAAATTGGCGATTTTCCCACAAGAGATTCGATACAACCTGTGCTTCATCGTTCTCGTTCTCTCCGCCATCCTCGTATTCCAAGAGTTCAATTTCGAGCAAGGCAAACCGCCAAAGATATTCAATGATGTAAAGTCGTCCATCGATAAAATAGCAGGCTGAAGATTCTCGTTGTTGGGAAAGGATTTCGGAGCCGCGGTCACTGCTACGTAGGGTACTGATTCTGTTTAGATGACTGTTGTTGTTGTTGTTGGTGGTGGTGTCCTTGACGAACGAAAAATTCCACTCCAGACCCTCCAGTTCAGATGGCGTCAGCTCCGTGCGTTGAAGATCCTGCTGGATGAAGCGATAGCGCCGCTTCCAAAACTGATGTGCATTACGAGTATTGTGGCTACACGTACCAGTACCAGTACCAGCACCACCAGTACCGCCCTCTTCCTGAGATGCCACTTGTGTTTTGTTGTCGCATTTGTCTTCGCAGTAGTGAGGAGGCCAGGTCCGAAAGCAGGCGTTTCGCCAGAGAAGATCCGTTTGGAGTTGCCGAAACCGCTGGCTGGTCAATTCGGCTCTGCTCAATTCTCGAGGATACGAGATAAACGACAAAACTTGCAGGATCAGATCATCCGGTAAAAGAGCTTCCAATTCACCCATTATTGGAAGACATAATAATAGTAATAGCAGGCGGGGCTCCAAGGCATTTTCAATTTGGGGCAAGAAGGAGATCCATTATGGTGATGCAATAAGTACCATCGTCCTATCCTCCCTCTTCACGCCGCCCATCTCTCGCGCAATAATACCGCGGTACACGTACTGCATGATACTATGGTCTATCCATCATGCAAGGGCGGTGCAGCAGCAGGTCATGTACTGGTATCTCGCGTGCTACCGGTACACCCAGAACAAAAGACGATGCGCATAAAGTCGTAGTAGTCGTACATGTGGTTTGCGCGTGCGCATAATACCGGTAGAAAAAGCCGATTTGGAGGAGAAAACAAAATACGACTAATAAATGCGAGGATCCTCTTTTGCTTTCTTAATTCTTTCTTCTATTTTGTTGTCTTTCTCTCGGGTATTCCCGGCCCTCCCCCGTCAAAATCGCATACAGTATGCATTTTGTCCATCACTATCGTACAGTACACACATCAATAAACTACCGGTAGGCTACTAGTAGGCACCAACGGCAAGAAGAATGGGGTTTGAGATCTCCCTTGTTGAAAGTGAGGAGAGATATTATGGCGCGTTCGTATGCTGCATTTGTCAAAATTTGGTGGACCCAGACTGCCTGGTGACGACCGCGTGCTCGCATTGCTTCTGCAAGAGCTGTCTACCCACGTGGATGAAGCGCTCGTCGACTTGCCCGACTTGCAACCGAGACTTACTCTACGCACACAGCAGCAGCTCGGCACAAAGGACTCTACCGTCCATGATGATTGGCGAGCATTCGGTGCTGGTGCAGCCTCTGGAGATGGCGCAGCCGCTGGCGCATCGACTATTGAAATCTCTGTTGGTAAAATGTCCCCTGCATGCTGCAGTTGCGTGCGATTGGCGAGGGGACTATGGCGATTTGGAATCTCATCTGCTGAGCTCCACGGCGCATTCGCGCTCCAGTAATGACGCTGCCACGAAGAGTCGTCGTCGCGATGACAATAATGGTGGAAGTATGGGATCACCTGCTACATCGGCGGAGGAAGAAGCGGCGACGACCACCCAGCGGATACTCGCTCTGGCAGCATCCTTGAAAATTGAAGCAAACGGAAAGTTCGAATCCAAACGCTTTCAAGAAGCACAATCTCTTTACACCAAGGCAATACAGGTCTTGTTGCAGCATCAGCAGCAGCAGGAGGAAGAAGATTCGACCGATGATTCATCAGCCGTTAAAGCTCTCTTGGCGACACTATACTCCAACCGTGCTGCTGCCTACTTGCAGTCACAAGACTTCTCCAACTGTTTACAAGACTGTCGAACTGTCATTGATCAAAGCCTGGATGATGCCAACATGAAAGTCTACGTTAGAGCCTCTCGGGCTTGCGTACAACTGGGCGACTTGGCGCAGGGAAAGCGTGTCTTGGAAGAGGGGCGGCAACGAAACTTGAACCATGATGATTCAACGTTATCTGTATTATCCAAGGAAGTCAAAAAGACAGACACACTTGCAAGTTTGGAATCTAGAGGCCAACAAGAACTGGTATCGGAACAATTCGCATCGGCAAAGAGCACGTATGGTAGTCTTCTCAAAGAAGCTCCGTCGGCGGTCCCATTTTTATTAGGCGCTGCGGAGGCCGATCTTGGATTGGGTTTGACAGATTCTGCCTTGCGACTGACGAAACGTGTATTGGTAAAACATGCCCAAAACCCAGTCGGGTGTTGGATCAGAGGTCGTGCTCTTTTTCTGATGGGAGATGCGAAGGTGGCAATCCAGTTGTTGCAAGAAGCTTTGCGACTGGACCCAGATTCGTCATCGTTCAAAATATCGTACAGACAGGCAAAACAAGTTCACGAATGGATGAGCTTGGCCCAGAATCTTGTATTCTCTCGCAAGTTTCAAGAGGCCTCCGAGCTACTCACCCGCTGTTTGGAGACATACCATCCACTTCCCACCAAATCGAAACTATACGCCAACCTTCGTACCCAGAGAGCTGAGGCGTATTTACGTCTCAAGCAATATTCCGACGCCATGAAAGATTGCGCGTTGGTGGTATATGCGCAAGAAGACTGCATTCCAGCATGGTTAATACGATTTCAAGCACACCACGGGCTGGGAGAGCATTCTGCGGCGTTGGAACAAGTCAAAGACTTGCTCCAGAAATGGCCTCAAGATCATCAACTTCGCCAAGCATACGAAAGAGCAGATTTTTTGGTGCGAAAAGAAAAACGTGTGGACTTTTATAATCTCTTGGACGTCTCGCCCATCGCTAGCGCAATGGAAATCAAGAAAGCGTACAAACGAAAGGCGCTGGAGCTCCATCCGGATAAACTTCCGCCGGGATCTTCTGCCGATGATCAGCTGAAAGCACAGAAGCGATTTCAGATGCTGGGAGATGGACTTGAAATTTTGACAGACGATTTCCAGAGGAAGTTGTACGATGAAGGCCACGACCCTGAGGCAATCCGTGAGCGGGTTGAAGCTGCCAAACAAGCGGCCCACAACCATCGGGGCGGATTCCCTCACCATGGTGGCCATCATCATCATCATCATCATTAGCATGAAATAATGGGGTATAATTCTAGTCGTATGACTTGTACTTCGTACGAATACTATAGAGTTAGGTACATACATACGGCCTCTCCTCGGCTACATGCGCGTCCCTCAAGTACTACGGATTCTCTGGTACCCGGGGCAGATCACTCTCTGCTAGCTATTAGACGACGATTTCCTCGCCGACGACAGTGACGCAACTTAATACTGTGTCAAGGGAGATAGGCCTGTACAGCTTGGTAAGCCAAATCTTGTAAACGTTCCTCCAAAAACATTTTCCCTCCTTCCAGTATTGTTTGATCGCAAACGGGCCCACCAGTGCCACCTTTGGCTCCGACAAAAGTCCCACTGGGATACTCCCATGAGAGTTCCGGTGGTTGCGCTATTTTCGAGGCTAGCAATGCTCGGACGAGCAATTGGGCTCCTTCATCGGCTGTCTTGGCAATCTCCCATCGTTGCAACAGGGGAAAAACGACGCAGCGAAAGCAGAATAGTTGTAGTCGCCATGCTAGCGAAGGAGAGGGAGAATTGTCTGGATTGAGGGATTCTTTCGTCATTCCCGGAGAGACGGCGCCGAAATAAAATATTGGAAAGTCTCTGGCCAAACGTCGCATGTAGAGAACTCCAATGGCGCACAGGTCAGCGTACGCTTGCTCCCAACGATAGGAAGAGGATATCTTCACCCCAAGTTCATTCTTTTGTTGAATGTCGTATGCTGATCCAGTGAGGTAGGACTGAATGGAATCGACCGAAGAACCCAGATCGGGAATCGGAAAACCCATTCTGGGCAATCCCCTAGCTGATTCTGAGCCTACCAAGATAACTCGAGCTCCCTCTTTGAGGACGTTTTGGTCCAGGACAGTGTGTAAGAAAATTAGATTTCCGATGAGCTTGTACTCCACCAATGGCAACAGTCCCGTTCTTTCATTCGCGATTCCATCTCCTACCGCTCCATATGAGTTGAACAAAATCCCGTCAATCATTTCCATTCCCATCATCGACGAGGACGACGAATCATCATCTTCTTCTTCGTTGGCCGCCCCGTTGTGGGCCACGTGGATTCGGACAGCCTCGAGACAGTTCTGAACGTTATTCTTGACAATATCTTTGGTTCCGAATGGATCAAAAGGACACCACTTGACCACCTGGTGGCGGTCCTTTCGTTCGTCGTTGTCGTCGTCTTGCATATGTGCCCATGCTTTCAATTTTCGTTGCGCTGCAGTGATGTGTCGTTCTTCTGTCGTCGAGGGAGGATATGCCACAAACACCGACGCAGGGTACAGCTGCCGAATCGCCGCAAGCGTCAACGAGTCCTGAGGTTTGGAAACAATGATGTATATGGAGTCATTGTGTTTTGGAACTGCCATCGCCGCCTCATTCATTCTTGCACCTTCCCAAGACGATGGTGATGATAGGAATCCAAAAAAGTGCTGGGCGCCCAACAATACAAAAACTGGCAAGGCCCAAACGACGAAGCGGCCCAATTTCCTCATGATCTAATTGTACTTGTCATGCATGGAGTTAGTATGTACAAGTTGTGGAAAAGAAGGGATGTTGTAGATCGATGTCGGATGGATGGTGACGGTGAAGGCTGATGGAGGAAGATGATGCCTTATTTTGATGATGTGTTTTTTGGCGGGAAATAAAAAGAAAGAGCCGTTATTCGTAAAATACATTAGCGTATGGTAGACGACCGGCTGTTTCACTCAAGCTAGTCCATTACGAGGTCCTGCGAGGTCTCAGGACGATGAACGATATTCGAGATGATACTCGTGCTAGCAAGCGAGCGTTGAATAATAATGCGATGGAGCAAGTAGTAAAAAA
Source organism: Nitzschia sp. pyKryTriq1 (assembly GCA_956465555.1). Taxonomy (NCBI): domain Eukaryota; phylum Bacillariophyta; class Bacillariophyceae; order Bacillariales; family Bacillariaceae; genus Nitzschia; species Nitzschia sp. pyKryTriq1. The sequence goes on from OY101124.1 coordinate 487,232, forward strand.
AAGAAGACGATAGACCGCCATGACGATGATTTGACGATGTATACGACGTACTCGTACAGTGCACAGTGCAAGTAGTATTCCACTTTAAAACCTCTGTTCAGGCCTCACTCGTTCTGTCCCATAATGAAGGGACACGTCCCCCTTGTAAAGACACTGTTGTTGTTGTTATTGTTGTTGATAGTAAATCTGGAGCGAGTAATTTGCAGTCCGAACGATGATGCCATTTCGAAACTAAGCGCTGTCGAATGTTATCTGGCGGAGTCGGACGCGACCTATTTATACTTTGACTCGGTTTCTCAGGGATGGCGCCGACCACACCCCGCACTCGCTGCGTCTTTCATCTCCACGAATACCGACTCCTCCTCGCTAGAAGTCAAAGACTGCTGGTGTGCTCGCTTGTTGGGACGAAATGGCGATTTCTGCTTGCCTGAATTCGACACATGTTTTGTTCCTGGAAAGCAGGGTGCTGTAATCTGCTCGACCACCAGCACTCAGGTCAACATTGCTAGGGGGGTGTGGCCCTTTTGCATCTTCATGTTTGTCACCATGATTTATTTGTGGGTGGCCTCGGAGACTGGCAGGCGAGCTCGAGCGTATCTCAGAAGACAGTGGGGAAACGGAATGGTACACTTGAAAAAGAAACGAGAGGAGCGACAACAACAACAAACAGAAGAGGAGGAGGAAGAAGAAGAAGTCAGTGATGATGAACATCCAGATGGAGACGAAGAGACTGGTACAAATACAGGTTCTGATCACAGTCCACCAGCAAACGCCGAAAATCAGAGTGCCCACGACGAGCCCACGCATGAAGTCGCGATAGCTCAACAAGAACAACAAGATGACAATGAAACCGATAGTGATGACTCAAATGATTCTGAGGCAACAGTCACATATCCTGAGGAGTTAGGAAGCCGATCCAATTTTTTGCAGCTCTTGCACGAGCTACACTACATGCATCAATACGAACCCGAGCGGTTGGCACGTCTCTTTCAGTCGGCGTGGCTTAGAGAAAGGAGAGTGACTCAAAGGGCAGCAAGGAGAGAAAGACTCCGAAATCTGACAGTGACGTTCGGGGCCTTTCTAAATCATCAAGACAGTCAAGCAGAAGAGAATGAAGAATCGTCACCGAGAGAACCTAATCGGCAGGAATCTCCCCTTCCTATTCAACCTTGGTGGGACACACGGAGAACAATCAAGCTGCAACTCAAGACCAAACGATTTAACAGCAGTGAACTGATATCGGCACCATCAGCCGTAAACGTGGAAGTGGAAGCGGACCGAGAGGACAGATCTGCGATAGAACTTGATGGTGATGGCAACGCCACTTTACTACCAGCAGGCGGCAAAGTTCAGGCGTCTGCATCATGTGCCGAAAGTGGAAGTGAAAATGGAGATTTTGACGGGAGAAGGAAAGATGGGAATACAGACTTGTTGCCCGAAACAGTAGAGAATCACGCCGATATCACGACTGGAGAAGACGAAGAAGTAATTGATGACAACACCTGTGCCATTTGTCTCTCCGAGCTGGAAGACGGGGAACTAGTTGGCGATATTCCTTGTGGACACTATTTCCATAAAGACTGCCTGAAGTCTTGGTTGACGCGGTCGAATCGCTGCCCCTTGTGTCAGCATCAAGGTATCGCCTCCTGCGAAATTATGTCGGGCCAAACACCCTTGTCGAATCGCAGTGATGATTCCTCCTCGTCGTCCTCGTCAAACGAGGGAGACCGTGAACAACAAGCAGAAGCACCAGTATAAATGTCCGACACTTTGACTGCGCTCTACAGGGTACATAATCATCGCTCATCGGCACCAGCAAAAACAGCAGTAGGACAGTCATTTCCTTCGTACGCCAATAAAACATATAAAACATGGCAACAATTTTGAGAAACAGTGACCTATTAGTGCAATGGTTTCCATTCTACAGTTTGTTTACTGGTGATATCCCACCTTTGAGGAGAGGACGCATAGTGGTACACTACCAGAGAGATACTTTGCGACCATTCGAGTAACACTGCTAGCACGGGCTCAAACTCCAGCATGATTTGCTCCATGATACAAGTCGTCATCCACCTTACATCATCTCTTCTCGCCTTCGTGGGGCACATTTAATGATATCGTCAACTCTCAAAATCATTTCCGCTGCTTCCGCTGCACTACTCACGACTTGAAGTTTACTCTTGTAGGATTCCATGACTCCCATTTCCTCCATGCTGGCAATTGTTCCGTTTGTCATGTTGAGTCCAAACGAAGAGTTTCCAGCCGCATGCGCTGCCCGCAACTGTGTCACCAACTCGGCGGCATCGTATCCCCCATTATCGGCCACGATTGTCGGCAATTGTAGGAGCGCCCTGGCGAAACTGGCCATGGCCAACGCTTGCTTTCCTGGTGTTTCCTTGGCGGCAGTATCAATAGCATTTGCCATGGCGACTTCGGTACACCCACCTCCATAGATACGACGAGGATGTTTGATAGTGGCAGCCAAGATACAAAGAGCATCATGAATGGATCGTTCTGCTTCCTCAAGAATATGCGTGCTACTTCCTCTCAAAACAATAGTACAAGCCGCTCCAGATTTGCAGCCTCCAAACCTCAAGACTTTGGTTTCTCCAATCATGACCTGAAGAGAAGGCGACGACGACGACGACAAAAAAGGAAATGCTGAGCGCGAGAAGGAAGCATATTACACTTAACGCACACGTATATCATCAAAACCTACCTGTTCCAAAACATCACACTCTCCCAGGATAACTTTATCGGGATTATCAAAGGTACTGACGACGTCTCCCCCCGTGACAGCGGAAAGACGCTCGATCCCATCAAAATCAGCATGTTCGATCGCCATGACGCCGGCTTTGGCAAACAGCGATTCGGGGTAGTTGTAGATGAGTTGACGATTGATAAAGACGTTGCACCCATGATTGATAATCTTTTCGACCTTGCGTTGCATTTTGGCCTTTTCTGCCTGTTCGATTTCGGCCACCTTGTTCAAGCTATCCACTTGGACCCGACTTCCATAGATCTTGATCTTGTCCGTGTCCATGCTGGTGTTTCCGAGCAGAATTTTGCATTTTTCCAAACGTTTTGGCTGACCCACCCCGATCGATTTCTCCAACAAGAACCCATCTTCCAAATATGAGTTTCTGAGACTTCCGCCGGGCAGTTTCAAGATTTGAATATGATCTAGATTGATATTTCCCGTGCTCTTCAAGCGTTCCACAGCCTTGACGCACAATTCCGCGAAATGAACCTTGTCGGCACTGACGAGTTTCGACGACAAGGTTGTCTGCGCGATTTTGACCAAGTCGTCGCGAGTGACATCGTGGGTAGCACACTTTTCGAGCGCTTCCTTGGCGACTTTGGCAGACAAGCGCCAGCCAGCACAAATGGTCTGAGGGTGAATTCTCTGCTGCAGCAAGAGACGCTCGGCTTCTCGGAGCAGTTCTCCGCACAAGACGGCGACACTGGTGGTCCCGTCTCCGACTTCGTTGTCCTGCACCTTGCTCATGTCCACCAGCACCTTGGCGGCGGCGTTGTCGAGCGGCACTTTCGAGAGAATGGTGGCTCCGTCGTTGGTGATGCTAATGCTCTGGTCGTTCGGGTCGACGTGCTGCAGGATCTTGTCCATGCCTTTGGGGCCCAGTGTGGTTTTCACCAGGTCCGCGATCGCCATGGCGCCAATCAGAGAGGACAGACGGGCATTTTCACCCTACAAGAAGAAGGGAATGGGAGGTGAGAGAATTGTTGCTTCTGGATGAATGAAAGCGGTGGATGCATGCAGAATGCAGACGACACACATGACACAAACGACTCCTCAATCCACACAGCAAACAGCAAACAGCAAACACGCACCTTGTCCATCTCCGTTCCCATTCCCATATAAGCAGACTCCATGATTATTGATTATTGATTAAGAGGTTGCTATGGTCGATGAGAGCAAAGAGTAATGTTATTAATACGAGTACGAGCACACCACACTCTTGTCGTCCATGCTGATCCTCTCGCTCTCTGCCTGCTGTTCGCGGTGTAGCTTTTATTTTGCCGCCATTTGCGATTCTCATTTTTTTCGAAGGTCCACGGCCACCGATGATGTGATCGCCGTGCGGTCCAGAACTCGACCAATGACGGACGATCGCGCGAAGCGCGAGCAATAAAGTTTGGATCCGTTCGACCCCAAGCAGTACTCGTCGTAGTGGCATGGCGGGCGCGCCAACCAACCCTCAACTCTCTCGCGGGCGTCGTCGCCTCGCGTCAAGCTGAACGTGAAAACCGGGAAAAAACCCAATCCATTATCCATTTGCATTATGTCATGCTGGGTGTCGAGTGAGTGGCTTTACATCATCATCAGCGACTATTGTCTAGCATTGTCTAGCATTGTCTAGCATTGTCTAGCATGCTAGTCCTGTAGATCGTCCTGTAGACACGGTACTAGTGTCCGGGCGTGTCCAGTTGGACATCTCGAAATGCGGCAACCCAACGTCGGTGGGCAAGGCATGGATTGATTCTGACCATCTTTGATCATTTGCAATCTCAAGCATTGGATACACTCTACGAATTATCATCAGCCTTGTCCCACTGGTACTACTCTCTCTGCTATACTATAGTGAAGCAGCGAAAAAGTGCAGTTTAGTTTAGTTACTACCTTGACGGTCAGTAGAGAGCAGAGCTACTACTAGCTAGAGTAGTATATCGTAAAGCAGCGAAAAAGTGCACTGTCTAATTTAGTTGCTACCTTGACGGTTGAGAGCAATTAATCTCTCTCCCGCCGGAACGATACCATCTACGCCAGACAGTCCAATTGATTGACTCAATGGACTCTTTTCAGTAGTAGTAGTAGAGTGAGTAGTACTGTAGCACGAAGAAGCTACACTTGTTGGAAATTGCCCGACGACTGACTGACGAGGCGACTGACTGATTTCCCGCCAAATTTTCTTCCCGTCGTCCGGCCGTCAGCCGGTTTGGATCGGTTTTTTCGATGATCTTCGATCCTCTATCCTCGCCTCTCGCTCGCTCTTTTCCCCAACGAACTAAAAAACCATCAAGATGTGACTGTTCAAGTCTCATTTCAGTTGGCGTTCAACTCAACTGCACAAATAATATCCTTTCTAGCATGACTAGCGCTGCTACTTCGGATGATTGGAGGGAACTTCCCTCATCTGCATCGTCGTCTGTCCCCTCGAATTTGCTCTTTCGAGTCCTTCCAACGAAGAATACAACCTCAACAACGAAGAAGGCCTCCAAAACAGCCGACGATGACGATTCGCCACGCTCCATTCAGTCCGGTGACACCGTACTAGTCGATATCATTGGACGCCAAGCTGACAACCCGCAACATTTAGACGGGCCTGTGTTTCAACAAGCGAAAAGTTGGCTTGTGACAATTGGGGAGCCGTTCTCCCTGACTCGTCCTTTGGAATCGGCTCTTTTGCAAATGTTGGAGGGCCAGACGGCACTTGTCTACGTGGAGACGACAAGCCGGTACCACCCATTTGCTGGTGTGGTTCGCAAATATCATAAGGTGGGAGGAGGAGAGTCGTCGTCCGAACCCTACACCGTGCCACCACACTCCAATCTCATCTACGAAATCACCGCCATTCAGATCGTTATGGATACGGGCCGATTAAACCCCTATTTTCCAATTCAAAAGGCCCTGACTCTCAAAAACATTGCCAATGATCTGTATCAAAATGAGTGGCAATTGTCTGCCAAACAAGAAGAGGGTGACGCAAAGACTGCGAGTAGCAGTAGGAGTAGCAGTAGCAAGAATTCAAGAGAAAGAGCCATATATCTGTATGAAAAGGCAGCCAAATCCATGAAGACATTGCTTGGAGGAACGTACTTTGCCAGTGTTGAACCTGATCATCCACAACGAAAACAATGCCAAACAATCATGATGGACTCCTTGAACAACGTCATTGCTGTGTATTTAAGAGCGAAACGGTGGAGGCAAGCTAGAGAGGCCGCCAAAACAGCCTTGAAAGAAGATTCCAAAAATCCCAAGACGCACTTGCGAAATGTCAAGGCTCATGTACTGGATCCAAACAATGCTAGCATTGCCGACGAAACAGATCAGGCCGTGGACAAGGCCGATCGTGTCATTTGTTACAAAGACACAGAAGAAAAAGAATTCAAACAATTGCGAGCTACCTGGACGAAAAGTAAATCGCTTAGAAGTTAGCGGTGATCGATTGATTCCCTCAATTTCTTCCTGGAGTGTTGTTGAAAGTGGGGTTGGGTAGATGAAGCGAATCATCATATTTTCTATATTATGGTGTAAGTAGAGGCGAATTGAAACAATTTTTCTAGTTTTGGTCTATAGTAGGCTCGTTTTTGGTTGTCTCGAAGATAAAATGGCAGGAAGACACTACTACTCGTACTGTACATCAGGAGGGCGACGTGTCGTTTCCACATACTATTGTACCGGTAGCGTAGTACCGGTACACGTACGTGTAGTGTTCGCATGGAGATGTGCGCTCGGTGACGTGGAAGAAAGAAAGAACGCGTTCAGTCACAAACAATTAAGTCCCGCTGAACGAAACACGTGCTTCAAGCGTCACAAATTATTATTTTTTGCTTGCTTCGCGTCCGCATACTAAAATAAGATGCTGTCTATCCTGTGGTCAAAAAAATCTTTTGAGGTTGCAGGCGCAATATAGTATTGGCCTTTCAATATTCATTCTCCGAGACCAATACAACTATCGATCGAGGAAGAACAACGACGGCACAATACACGGTACTGCAGCTCATCCATCATGGCCCCGAACAATGTTTTGGCCAATAAAGCGAAAACAACGATGTCAAATACGCTTGAAGGCCGAACAACCGTCTTGGAAAAGGGCACCGTCGAAGCCCGTGGCATGGGTACCCACAGCGGCTCGAGAGAAGTAATCTCGGCCGAGATTCAAGACTTTATAAATGGTGAAGCCAGATTATCCGTCAAGGCCGAAGTACGGGCTTTCTTTACCGTTTGAACGTTCATCACACGTCTCCCTGGCCCAACGTGGGTCGACCATCACCCAGGCTACTTGATGCGAGGCATGGCCTATTTCCCCGCGGCCGGTGCCCTCGTGGGGATTTTTGTAGGCGCCTTTTACGACTTGGCACACACTGTGCTGCAATTACCCGCAGCCACGGCAGCAGCCATATCCATGGCCAGTTCCTTTTGGGTGACGGGTTGTTTTCACGAAGACGGCTTGGCTGATGCATCGGACGGAATTGGTGGTGGTTGGTCACGTTCGCAAATTTTGAAAATCATGACGGATACACGGCTGGGTACCTATGGATGTGCCGTTTTGTTGTTGTACGTGGTGACCAAGGTCAATTTGTTAGAGGCCCTAGGTGAATCTACCTGGTCGTTAGACGGCACAAGTCGCGGTGCGGCACCCGCCTTGCTGGTTTCCCACACAGTGGCGCGATTGAATTCGTCCTATCTGATTCGTACACGAGATTACGTCGACGAAGGAGGCCCCAAGTACAAGTTTTATTCCTTTATGCTGCAAGCCAAATACCTTGTGACGTGGCATCGAGTTGCCTTTGGCACTCTTTCATCACTCATGATTGCTTCTTTGGTTTTCGATGCCCAAGTGGCTGTTGCCCTCGTCGCTGCGGCATTGTTGACTGGACAAGCTGCTGGCATGTATGGTGAATATATCCTTGGTGGGATCATGGGTGACTTTTTAGGTGCAACAATTTGTGTGACGGAACTCGTCGTACTGACTGCAATCCTTCTGCAAGACTCAGTTCGGGACGCTTGCTTTTTTGTCCAAGAATTCATTCTCACGGGTAGACTGCCTGAAGACTTTCCAGACTGGAAAGCCTTACAAAGCGGCAATCGTGTTGTCGTATGTTGTCGATTCTTGCTGGTTACGCTGTTGACGTTATTGTGGTGCGCGAGTGTCGGTCATCCCAGTGTCTTGGTCAGAGATATTGCCAGTCGCAACACCGAAAAAAACGACGGAGAGATTCGTATTGGACTTACAACAGCAAATGACAAAGAGATGGAACATGAGCCTAATACCATCAAACAACTATCGGAAGAGGAGTTTCTGGAGCATTACAACACAAGCTTAAAATACATTGACGCACTTGCCAAACCACAAGGATCGCTCGGAACTTTGGAGGATTGGGCTGCCAGGATTGCTGCTTTGCAAGGTATTTCAGCATCTGCTGAGAACAAACCGTCTATCGACCATGTGCATTGCATTATTTTTGCCGCCGACCATGGAATGGCAGCACCCCAGGATCATGGTGGAGAGGGTTGCTCGGCCTTCCCACAAACTGTCACACGAAGTATTCTGGAAGGGCTAGAAAGAGGTATCGCCGGCGCCTCCGTTTTTGCCAAAGCTAATCACATCAATTTGCGAGTTATTGATCTTGGCGTATGCGGTGAACCTGTCGGAGATGGATCTGGAGTCGTTTTCACGTCTGCAAACAAGCTTCCGTTTGGTACTTGTAACGCATGTATTGAGAGTGCCATGACTGTGGAACAGACTCAAATAATGATTCAAGAGGGCCGCCTGGCCGTTCAACAAGCCGTATCCGCCGGTGCAGAACTTTTGGCTCTTGGGGAAGTTGGGATTGGTAACACAACCGCTTCGTCCTGCCTGCTTGCTGCGCTTTGTGAATGCGATGCCAAAGAAGTATGTGACGGAGGTGCCACTGTCGCTCGTACTGTTGATCCAGCCAGTGTGGAAAAGAAAATCACCATTGTTCGCAAGGCATTGGAGAAACATAAAATCAGCAGTTCTACACCATTCCTTCCTCATGCTTTGGCTGATTTCACTGATATGAACAAGGCATCTACCAGGCAGGCCAAGATCATGTATGCCCTAACCACCGTGGGAGGAGCAGAACTCGCCGCTCTGGCTGGAGCCATGATGGAGGCCTGTCAGCTGAATATTCCCGTTGTCGTTGACGGTTTCATTGTGACAGTTGCCGCCATGGTGGCCTGTCAACTAGATCCTCGTACACCCGGGGTTCTGCTCTTTGCGACTAAATCGGTGGAAAAAGGTTTTCAAGTGGCAATTCAAAACATTGAGGCAATCGCCAAAACTCAAGGCATTCCGTTCTCTCCGCCGGCACTTTCCATGAGTCTTCGTATGGGTGAGGCGACCGGTGCATTGCTAGCAGTGCCGCTAGCCAGAAGCGCCTGTGCAATGGTGAACGACATGGCTACCATCACGGAAATTCTAAAGGCCCCGCCCAAAAACGAACAGGACGAGGGCGATTATCGCACCAAATGTTAACATGCTAATTGTAGGCCACACTGCTTCCAACTCCAAATCAAAGGATGATCAATTTGGTCTACTACTACGAACCGTAATTCATGTCGCATCGATGATATAAAATAATGGCGGGAAAACTTTTTAGTACGACGTGTCGTTTTCACAAATATGCCCCACAATTCTCTCGTCCTCCCACCGACCGAGCAATCGAGCGCAGAGGGCTGCGCGGCTCTCGTCACTCTTCACCGCATCACGCACGCTGCTCCGCATGGATCCACAAACGTACCGGTACTTATTATTAGCAAACGCCAGTCAAATAACGCGAGCGACCATAAATATCCAACTCTACATTGAGAAGATTGAAGCCTTTTGGCATTGTTGGTTGTTGTCATTCTCAAACAGCACAGTCCTCGTAATCTTGAGATTGGCTCTTGCAACACAAACCAGCCAGCTGGCTCTTGCTTGCCATTACCTGTATCATTTCACCACAGCGATAAGGTACCGTCGTTCTACCATGTCCAACCAGCAGCAGAACCAACTCATCGTACATATGCTCGGCGAGGACGGACAGCCAGCAGGGAGTGTCGACTTGGCGACTCCCGAGGGTGCCAATCGCTTCCTCCTGTCGGCCAACGGTAACGTGACCCTCACTCGTTTCCTAGAGCAATGTGAGGAGCTGCGTCAACAGATGACAGGGAACAACAATTGTCGCCGTCAAGCCGCCCATAAGCTCATCGGGATATACGCGATGATTTACTGCCTAGCGGACGAAACCTCCGACGAAGCGTTCGCCGTGTTGGACTCAGAGACCGAGCTTGGCGCGCTGATTCGCCATATCAAGGATCAAATGCAAAAGATTGTCACCACGACACCGTGGAAACGCAACGGGACGCTAGCCAAACACGATGAAGAAATGATGGCTTGTCTGATTGCCTTCACCATGCGATTGAGCTTCGTGAAGAAAGCGCTATCTGAAGGAGTTTTTGAATGTCTGGTCGAGTGGCTCACCAGTATTGAGAATCATAAACTTCCCTCTCCAGAAGTGACCATGCTTATCTTGTCTGTCGTGGGAAATGCACACGTTTCGCTTCTCCTTAGCGCCAAGTCTACTCGAGAAGCGGAGGAACAAAGTCTCAAGACTCTCGAAAAGACGGGCATCTTGACGCAAGTTCTGAGAATCATTACACAACCGACCCCTGGTCAATTTCCTGGACACTTTAAGTTGTTGGATGACTTGGCAGGGTGTGTGAATCTGGTACGCAAGCGATTCGTAGAAGGACAGCCCGGTGGAGACATGTTGACAGCCGTCCTGAGCGGTAAAGACGGCTTCAAGCCGATGCTTCGCCGCAACCCGCAGGTCGTGCGCCGATTGCAAAACTTGCAGCAAATCGCCGGAGGTTTTGCAGCTAAGCCAGGCGCCCGCGATGCAACGAAATCGTGTCGTAACTGCAACAAGGTAGATGAAGACAACGCCTTCATGCGCTGCAGTATTTGCAAGACGACTTACTACTGTTCCAAAGCTTGTCAAAAGGCCGACTGGAAGGAGCATAAAAAGACTTGCAATCCGCAAAATAAGAGAGAGGAGAAACACTCGCAGTCCGCTGAAGTCTTGGCATTTTCTTATATTCGAGATCGTTTGTTCCTCGTAATCGATAATATGGCAGAGGCGACACGAAATTCTTCCAACATGGAATTAGCCCTGGAATTAGATTTCAAGGCGGACAGCACTGGTGTGGCTCCTGCTCTGCAGAGTCCTCCAGTAATGAAGATTCTACCAGTGAAGGGTTACTTGGAAGGGAAAAGGGAAAACGAGCCTGACTGGTTTTTCAAAGGTACCAGCGTATACCAATCCAACTTGCAGCAATTCCTGGCGGGTGTCCGTGATCAAGCGCAACGTATGACAGATGATCGTTTGCTGACCATCGTGCGACATTCCGATGGCGCACCCTCAGTCTATCGCATGCTTTTCCAGGATCCAGGGACCATGCAGCCCTTTTTCGCACCAGCCGCCTTGGATGCCTACCGTCGGGTAATTTTGGATAAATCAGCAGGCCCCGAACTCCTCGACACAATCTTCTCACCAGATGTTCGTGATCGCATTTTGGCTTTCGGAGGCGCTCGCACTAATCCTTTGGAGTCCCTCCTCGGAGGCGATCGCAATCCTTTTGAGGCCCTCATGGCACGGATGAAGGAAATGGGGTATGGAGATGACGAAGACGACGACGACGACGACGAAATTGACGATGGCGGTGAATATTATTAGGGGGGCATACCGCCTTGGAAACAATATTAGTCAGTATTATAGCAAAATCAAGATCTGCCTTGAAATTGGGCGACAGAAGTTAAACTACTGGAGCATAGACTATATCGTAAAGCAGCGAAACTCCAGTCTAGAAGATTTGTGGATTCAACGCGTAGAAAGAAAGTGCGCAACATTCTGAGAAGTGCATCATACTAAGGCACGATGAAATAGCAAGAAATGTAGATTTGGTATGTATGCCCCCAAAGCCGATCCCTCAATGCATTTAACTGGTGCTCGCAATTAGACCGAGAATTCGTCGTTGTACAATAGCTCGGTGGTTTCCGAGGGATCCTTGCTCCCACTTTGATAGGGACGCTTTCCCGAGTTCATTCTACGGCGAACGATATCGGCATACTCGGGTCCATCAGTATCATTGATCATCAAAAAGGTATCCTCAAAGACAATTCTGGCATACGCGAGACAATCAAAGTCGTTGTCGTCATTTCCGAAAGGATCGTCCAATTCAATCGACACCAATTCCAAGCCGACAAATCCGTAGGTCAAGAGAAAGACGACGATACAATGTTCATACATCAGTGAGACGGCGTCGTCCTTCAAAAAAATTAGAGGGAGGGAGTACACGTAGATCAACACTATGGTACGTGTCATTTGGATCAATGGGAAAGGGACTGGCGTGGTCAAGAATTTTCGCATTCCGAACCATCCGTTCATGAAACTATCGACCGTGCTCAAAAGCTTGATTTCTTGTGGGACCTGTAACGGACGCGAAAGGCGAGATTTTTGGCTACAGACAGTTTCTCGCAGCAAAAACGCCAATCTCAAGGGAATTCGGTGCGAATCCGTCAGCTCGTTTCGGGTCGTCTGAGCATACCGACGCCATTCCACCGCAGGCGTGCAGTAATCCAACTCGTACCCCGAAAGCTCAGGTACTTCCCAAGCAGGCACCTTGTAGGTTTGAAACTCAACCACAGAAACTGCCGTTCGCAACATCACCATGGTGCGATACGCTAGTTCGCTCCTCCAATCTTTGTCGGCCCGGCTCAAGTTTTCGTCCCGTCGTGTCAAAATGAAAGCTGTCTGAAGCAACTCACGACACTCTCGGTACATGACACCAAGGTATCCACGGCATTCGTTGTACCTGCTAAGCGCCGTATTAATCCGCGAGACCACCAGGAAGGAAACGATCACACCGGCATAACTGTGGCCCTGTCCACTGATGGAAAGATCAACGATATCGTACTCTTTCAGCTTGGTTAGAGCGATCATAAGCACCGCATTGCAAGCACAGTATGTTATCACCTGCAGGAATTAGGATTAAAAATGAGTAAGGCGGTACATAGCGGCGAGGGGACGACATGTATAAATGCGGTACTTGCTCTTGGCCAAAGCGAACCAAAACACTGAAACAAGATTTGACAGTGGTTGCTCGAGTCGTAGTAGACAGGGCCTTTGGGAGGCTCTACGCCTTCTGAGTGCCAAGTCATTCCGCTTATAGATTTCCAATTGCTGCTGCTGTTACTCTTGTGGTCTTTGTTGTTGTTTTTGTTGTTGCTGCTGCTGCTGCGTTTGTTGCTGCTGTCGGCTTTGTGACTTTGGAAGAGGAGATGGCGCACATGCTTTATGATGCGAATGAATGAAAATCTTGTGAGAACACAACATCATACGGTAGTTCGGAGCGTTGCATGCATGCATCATTGCTGTGCCGCCATGGCTATTTAAAGGCGAAGATTGGCTATATGTCGTAGCGACTAACTATGGCCAATGAAAAAACTTTTATTTCTTGTGGAGTTAAAACAACTATGTCTCTATGACAGTCTTAATGAGAACAGCGGAATTATTGGCCTTCGCTCCGTTCGGATGATGATAAAGATCTTCTCCACTTTCCTGATTGGAGAAAATTCCCAAGACTCAGTTTTCATGTGTATCGGGAATGGCGTTCGGGGACCCTACTCTACAGTATTTTGGGGGAAGTGACACACAATCCCCGGGTTCAAAAGTACTGTAGAAGGGCCATCAGCCATCAGCCATCATCCGTCGCTTCAAGCTATGACCGAGGGAGGACGAATTTAGTCGAGAGATAGAGGTAGTGTAGAAGACTACCACTGCTGGTGGAAGATGCGCTAGCTATAGTAGTATTGTTAGCAGCAGTAGTAATAGATGAGTCCTGCTGCGGTACCAAACCAACAATGCAGACTCAACGCTCGTGTCTCTCCACTACACGTACCCTCTAGTATTCTCTCTAGAGACTGTCTCTAAATTTCCCTCTTTTAATAAAAAATGATGAATGTGCATTCTATGGATTATTGCTTCAACTGTAAATGTATTAAAAATATAATATCCCCGTAACAAATCAATATGGTCCTTCAGTACCCGTGGGTATCATCGATATCGTTAATATCAGTCGCCTGCCAAAATCAGCAGTGCGCTCAATTCATCTAGCACGACGTACGACGCATCATTTTACGAGTGCTCTTGAGATATGCTTCAATTTCAGCATTATCTTGCTCGGCACGTTCGACGGCATCGATTTTGGATTGAAGAGCGGACATGCGATACTTCTCCATGAGTTTTGCTTCATCGTAAGTCCCTTCCTTCTTTTGGCGCATCTGCTCCTCCCAGACGGCCTGACGCGACTCTTCTTTGATGCGATCCGCTTCTTTTTTAAGCTGGTTTTCCAGTCCACGGGTGCAAAAGTGTTTGTCCGTTCCTTTTTCAATAGCCCTGACGATCTTATGATTATCGTGTTCGATCTTCTTGTAATCGTCACTGGACATCCAGCGCTCTGACTTTTCGTTTGGGTCCTCTGCATCATCTGGCGAAGGATGAACCTCGACGTTCATTTCAATAAAGTCAATGGACGTGCGACGCAGGACTGGCTCAGAGCGACCCGGCAAGTTGACTTCGATCATTCCCACTGTCTGAATGGAGGCCCGACGTCTTGTCCGAGGGGCTCCCTCTTGTTTCATGGAGGAGCGACGTGCGAAACCGCCTGCGGTACCGCGACTCACTATCCCGGGCGCGGTGCCTTGATCCTCGTAACCGTACTTGTTTTTGGCTTGGGCGTCCGGGTCCGCATAGCCATATTTGTTGAGGGTACTATCAGGATCCTCGTACCCGTACTTGTTGACGGCGTCAGGATCTTCGTATCCGTACTTCGCAGCATCATCGTTATTTGGCAGCATGGTTATGATGTTATTATTGTTGAGGAGTTGTTAGTGGGATGATAAAAGGGTTTAGGATCAAAAGCAAAGATACTTCGCAGTCTGCTAGTAGCAGTCCACACTGTGACGACTTTTTTGACGACGGACGACGACGATGATTTTGTCCTTTTCAGCGCGTATGATAATATCACAACAGAAGTTGAAGGCCGGCGGCGGGGAAATAAGCCATTATGCGCGGTTCGCTTCAGATTTTTGCGGTCATTATTGCGATAAGTAGTAGTGTCTGTAGTCGTCGAATGAAGAATCTTGATCCAAGAATCTCGATGAGGGCAGTAGTACATAATACTGTAGCATGCATCGCATCATCCCGCAGCGGTACTACCGTTAGAGTGGCAGCGAACTCTCTAACTGTGTATCTGCACCTTCTTCGCAGTCATTCTGCCATTCTGCGGATAATTGTGAAGGAACTTCAAGCAAGCCTCGCCCGCTCTCTCTCTTTGCAGCAGTCCAAGTAGTGGTACCGGTACTGTACAGTAGGAGACTCGGGTCGGTACGATGCGAGTGGGTAGTGAAGCCCAACACACTTGTACCACCGTGGTGTACGGTATGTACTCGGTACAACGTACCGGTAGACGAAGAAGATTTTGAAGAAGAAGTATGGACCTACCGGTACGGTACTGTACGAATAGTCAAGTAAGTCGTCTCTTATTGAACAGTCTGTCTGTCTGTCTGTCTCCTTCCGATACAGTACTGGTACCTACATATCATACATAGCATAACGAACATAATCGAGTCTAATGGGTCGCCCAGGCATCGTGAATGAAGCCCGAATGAACGAAGACTACCAGCACAGTACCAGTAGTGCTCTATTGTCGGGCCCCACAAAATGAAGACGTTCGGAGTCCTACATTGCCAGTTATGCATGGAAGAGAAGCTTGCAATTCTACGTGCCCACTGGGAACAGCCCGAGCTACTACTCAACTCAATTATTGAGGTCGAGGAAAGCTGCAAGCATAGGACTAGGTTCCATCGTCTCTTGAGATGTGCAGATTAGCGCTGATGATCCTGAAAGGGTGAAAAGAGTCCATTGAGTCAATCAATTGGACTGTCTGGCGTAGATGGTATCGTTCCGGCGGGGAAGAGATTAATTTCTCTCAACCGTCAAGGTAGCAACTAAATTAGACAGTGCACTTTTTCGCTGCTTTACGATATAAATATTTACTAGTAAACCCACGCGGTAAATATTTAAGACGGTAGAAACACGCGATAAATATTTAACACGGTAGAAACACGCGATAAAAGTTAAGTACCAGACCAAGTAGGATGCTACGTAGTTCCATATTTTTTCCATATTCGGGCCTCGTGACTTCCATATTTTCCAGAACACTACGAAGATCGACGATGCGAGATGCGGGAACTCTTTTATTCAATATTCAATATTGCGCACTTGGACGGCCCCTCCATTCAGCCGTTCGTATCCGACACTGATCATTCATCAAGCACCCACCCAAAGCACATAAATCACCAACCATGACACTCGTAAAAGTAACTTCTCCCGCGCTTCTTGATCTAGGTGGCAAGACCAAAGCCGTCTTGTTATTCGGGACGTCTTGGCATGCCGGCTGTGCTCCGATCGAGGCGGTCTTGACGGCCTTGAGCGCTACGACGACCGACATCTTTGTGGCGAGCATCGACGCAGAGGCAGTCAGTGAATTAGCGGACAAATACAATATCACGGCTGTTCCGACGTTGATTTTTAGCAACGGAGATACCGTCATGGAGCGCTTGGAGGGAGGAGTCGAAAACGCGCAAGTCACGGTCGCCTTTCAGCGTCTCCTGTCCGCCCCGGCGGGTCAGGGCTCTGTTAATGAACCCATCTCGACCATGACTGCCCCAGCAGTCGATCCCGAAAAGGCCTTGAAAGAGCGTCTAGACAAATTGATTCGGAGCGACACAGTTATGCTGTTCATGAAAGGTGTACCGGCGGCACCCAAATGTGGATTCTCGCGTCAAGCGGTCGAGCTTTTAAACGAACACAGGGTTCCCTTTGGTTGCTTTGACATTTTGAGCGATGACGAGGTCCGACAAGGTCTTAAGAAATATAGCAATTGGCCGACGTATCCTCAACTCTATGTGAACGGTGAATTGCAAGGAGGATTGGATATTTTGAAAGAACTGGCAGAGGAAGGATCCTTGGCGGAACAGTGGGAGCTTCCAGATACGTCATCTACTGCTGCTGCTGTAAGCCCCGAGATTTCGTTGCAAGATCGATTGAATGAACTGGTGAAACGAAGTGATGTGATGGTTTTCATGAAGGGTCTCCCATCGGCACCAAAATGTGGATTCTCTCGTCAACTTATCGAAATACTCGACGAAACTGGAGTGGAATATGAGTAAGTCAACAACAAAAGCTAGTAAAGAAGCGAAAATCATCCTTCT
This sequence comes from Nitzschia sp. pyKryTriq1, assembly GCA_956465555.1. Classification (NCBI taxonomy): domain Eukaryota; phylum Bacillariophyta; class Bacillariophyceae; order Bacillariales; family Bacillariaceae; genus Nitzschia; species Nitzschia sp. pyKryTriq1. The sequence continues at coordinate 504,319 of OY101124.1, forward strand.
TTTTAACGACGACGACGACTCACAACAACAACGGCTTACTCTTTCTTTTTCACTACATATTTATTCATCATCAGCGCTTTTGATATCTTGCAGGATGAAGAAGTCCGTCAAGGTCTCAAGACGCTTAGCAATTGGCCAACCTATCCCCAGCTGTATGCCAAGGGAGAGCTTGTAGGTGGACTGGATATTTGCAAAGAACTACAAGAATCGGGTGAACTGATGGAGGCGTTGCAGCAGTAGTGGCAATGCTGACCTCTCCGGCAGTACTACACGTAGAGAGAGAGAGAGAGAGAGATTTGAATGATATACGTACAGGATACATAAATTAGACCAAGCTCAAGCTCAAGCTAGGAATCATCGAATGGAACTGCTATTCCAGTATGCTTCTAGTAGATCCACCAAAAAGAAGATGAAGGGGGGACGAAACGACCACTCGGTCCCCCGGCATGGCACTACAAAACGACTCCCAAAACAGGAAAGCAGTAGAGTTGCGTGGGTGGAGGAGTACGTACGGGACGGCCTCCACACTTTTCCTTTTCTCCTCGACATGTTAGCTCGGCCCCCGACTTCGTCGAATTTTAGAGTCCATCAAGTCAAATAGCTTATTATTCGTCCGCGGCGCTGTCGCTCTCTCTCTCTCGTCTCTCTCATCGTGCATCGTCATCGTCATCGTCGACAACGACGACTGTGACTACTGTAGACCATGCTCCTCTCCGCCGACCAAATGTCTGGACGGTGCACCAATTCCCATTTCTTTTGCCAGCAGCATCCGTATAACATTGTTGCGACAATGATGCTCGTGCGTTCAGCATGACCATGACACGAAGAGCGCTTCTACTGGTGGGTGTTGTTCTGGTGGCATGTCTCTCCGCAATCAGTTTGTACACAGGAGCCAGTTTGGTCGTTCTCAGTAACGAAGATGCATCATCATCATCAGCCAAATCCCAAGCGTTGGATGAACCAACAAGGGCCCATCAGCAGCTCCCCGCGGATCACAACACGACCGTCGAGCTCGGACAAGTCTACAGTGCAAGATCTTGCCAATTGAACCCGGGATGGGGTACCATCGGTGTCAACGGCGAATCCAAGACATGTGTTGGTAAGAGACCTGCTTTGGCGAATACGACCGCAGGTCATCTCACATGTGCCAACGAGAAACCGACGTTGAAAGATCGACCGTATCCAGGAATTACAATCGCACTCTTGTACTTCGCCAAGCCTGCACTACTGTTTCGACAGCTCCAAGAGTTTGGCACGTATCCTATGGAAATTCAAAAGAGCTTGACGGTGTTGGTGATTGACGATGGCTCTCCCCACGGTTTGCGTGCCTCTGAGTATCTCAATGTTTCCACCTACTCGGCTACTGCAGATACTAGTTTTCGGATACGACTGGCCCGCATCGAAACGGAACGAAATTGGAATATTGGTGGTGCCAGAAACTTGGCCTTTTATTTAGTCGATACACCCAAAACATTATTGTTGGATCTGGATATTTTGGTTCCCCGAGAAGCCATGGAGGAAGCCGTATCGTGGCCTCTGTTCTTGTTGAACCAAGAGCCGCACAATGGGCGGAAACAGCTGGCGCATCGCTTTAATCGGCGCAGTCCAAACGGAGCCGATCGAAAACACCCAGCAGTTTGCGTGATTCGGACGGAAGCCTACTGGGAAAATGGAGGATGTGATGAAGACTTTTGCGGATCGTATGGTTACACTGACGTGCATTTCTGGTTCAAGTGGAAAGCGGATCCCACCCGGGCCATGGTAGATCATCTGGATGTATTTTTGGAGGAACTAGATATGATGGCATGTGATCCCACTTTTATTGGTGATAAGGAAACCGTGTGCAAGGAAGCGCGCTCCAAGCAAGCCAAACCAAATCGAAGCTTGAAAAAGAACCACGCACTCTACAAGGAAAAGACGAACAAGGGTTGTTGGTCAAACAAGTATCTTCGATTTCGGTGGCTTCTAGAATATTGAATATCATCATAATTTTTAGCTTCGAAGAAGATCAAGAGCTTCAAGAGTTGTGACGTGGCCTGCTTTTCGCTAGAGTAGAGCAGCATATGATTTCAAACTTTAAGTAACGTGCTAATAAGTTTACGGCGAAAGACTGTGTCATGGAAGACCTCCCATAGAATATAGGACCGTATTCCGACCTGGAAAGGGCAAAGTAGCTATCTGAATGCGCTGGTCGTCCTTGGCGGCCAAGTATTCACAAAATTGCTCGTGTGTCCTCACCGACTTTCCTGTACTGGGGGTGGTGCGCTGTGGGTCTCGTTTCCAAAAGACACAGCAGGGCACCACGGCAAAGGGTTTGCCGTAGGCCAAGCACAACTCCACAATATCTTCCGTGGCTTCGTCAGGGTGCATGCCAAGGACGACTGAAGCGTCGCGCCAAATTTCTGCCGTGTTGGGGTGGTGGTTGGAATCATCATCAATGACAAAGGAAGGGTCGAACCATGCTGCCAAGTGTCGGACGTGCGCGCCTCCTCCCACCAGCCATGTCCGGTCGCTAATAATAGCTCGCTGATTATTATTAGTATTGCTGCCATGAGTGGTAGCAGTCACCACATCATCACTTTTGCCGATCACGATGATTCGCTCTCCTTGCTGTTCAGTAGTGGTAGTGGTAGTAGTAGTAGTAGCACTAGGCGATGATGATAATGATGATGATGATGATGCCGCCGGTAATAATTCACAAAAGTGGTGACCATAGTCCGACGCCGCCTTGGATACATCTCGTCCGTCGGGAAGGAGTCTCAGCCCTTTCTCCCGGTGAAACTGAAGCGTCTTTTGTTGATCCGAGGACAATCGTAGTGGTCGTGGGTCCACCACGGTCGTATTGTAGCCCCGTCGGACCCCCAATTGAAAGGCGAGCTGTCCGGAGCCTCCGGCAATGTCCAGAATTCTGGTAATATTGCCGCCGTTGTGCAGCGAGGACGGCGGCGACGACAAACCAAAAGTATCAATGGCCCATGCCGCAAAGATGCCCCCGCGGTCTCGATTACGACCACCCCATCGAATCTTGTTATTCTTGCTGATGCTGGTTCCATCATCATCACCAACAACTTCTTGTCGTTTTTGTGGCATTCGTCCAGGAGGGAGGGTGTTTCCAACAACCATACTACTATCCATAATATTACTGCTCGTGGTAGACGATGATGGTGATTGTGCTGCTGTTGTTGTTGTTGTTGTCCGTTTTTCGTGGGGGCAGATGGTCAAGATTTCACCCGTGGCCAGAGTGACATTGGCAGCCGTCACATGCAAACACACACCCGACAATGGAGTGACAGGGAGTAGCTGTGGGAAAAAGCTTGGACCATCAAACGAGGATAGTTTTTCGGGATATCCCTGACACTGTAGCGTCGCTCCTGGCTGTGACACGGCAAGCCTAATCTGGTCAATTTCACGACACGAGAGAAAGGAATCGCGTTCCCGTAGGAGCAACTCGATGCGATTGCTACTGTCGTCGTTGTTGTTGTTGTTGTTGTCGTTGTCGTTGTCTTTGTTGTTGTCGCTCTTGTTGCCATCCATAGAATAATTATCAGTATGCTTATTGGCGTCCAAGGTGCGTAGAAATACGAGTCGAGGACTCGTTTGCTTCACATCTTCCACCACGACATTGATCGACGTACGTTGCGAAGTATGCTTGCCTTCGGGAAGATCTGCGTAACGGCGATGAACCTGTGCGACGGGTAATATCACTGATGTCGATGTTGCTGTTGCCGTTACTGTTGCCGTTGCTGTTGCTTGGAAAGGCTGCTGCTGCTGCTGTCCCAGAGATAGAGCTCGTACTTCTTGTACTACTCTTAGAAGACTCAAACATATCACTATTGATATTGCAGTTAAACCGCCAAAGCATGCATGTTGTGTGTTGTGCTTATGGATACAGCCCATGAATGGATGGATGATAGTCTACTAGTAGAGTATATTATTGATGCAAGCAGATGCAATAAAAGAGAGATAATGAACGTATGATATGGTGCGTAACACAATCAAAAGTTGAAACGAAAGCATGATGATTTAAAATAAAAAAGGTTCGTACTGGGTACTGGTACCGGTACCCAGTACTGCGTACATACTGTAGCGCCCCCCCATACGCTATACGGACAGACCCCGAGATAAACGGACGGCAGCAGTCCTCCGCTGACTTATTCGGACACATTCGGACACCCCCCAAAACGAACAACGACACAACTCGGAGGGCGCGATCCGATGATTTCCGAGAGCATTATTTCCAATTTTTGCGAGCGATTTGGCGATGACTACAAAATAACTACTATCATACCGTGTATCGTGTATTACTGTACTCGTACGACATCGAGACACGAGACACGATGGGATAACAAAAAATAATAATATACAGTACGGTAAGAAGTAGAAGTCACAAGTCACACGGGACGAGGGCATCTGCATGCGGAAGCAAACAGCAAACAACCCACAACCCATCACGCAAGCTCATTTCTAGAGAATAATACGACAATTACAATATCAGTATCAGTATCAGTAACAATAATAAATATAGTAACATGTCGGTAGTACAACATGTTGCCATGACGGCACTGAATCGGCAAATAGAAGAAGAGGAGGAGGCGTTGAACCTCAAGAAGCAGTGGCTGGCTCTGCAGCGCTTGTTATACTGTATGGAGCGGCCACCACCAGCATCAGCATCACCATCACCATCACATCCCTCGTCATCCAAAGAAGAAGAAGAAGAAGAAGAGGAGAATGATATTACTACTATTAGCTGGTACTCGCTATTACTCCGGGCTCAGCACTGTCAAGATTTGTGGCAGGACATTCAACAACGTGAAGGCAGTAACATGAACCCCCACACTCATATTCAAGTCTCTCATCGTATCGATCAAGCATGTCGCCGGGCCCATGAAATGGCAGAGATTGCACGCGAGAAGCAGCAACAACAGCAACAGCAGCAACAGCAACAGCAGCATCGTCATGGCAGTAGCAGCAGCACACGTAGCGCTGACTTGATTGATCGGATCTTTTTTATGGAATTTGGAAACAAGGAGAGTGGCGCCAAGGACGACGATGAAGACAATGACGGTCCCTATGATGGTCTACTACTGGACGAGGAACCCGTCACTTCGGAGGATACAGCGGAGGAGGCTGAACCTTCGACATATTCCACTACTACTACGACTACTCCTAATACAAATACAAATACTAAATACAACACTTCCATGTCGATGGAAGACTTGCAGCAAGCCCAACGAGAACAAATGGAAGAAGCGATTGGTCTCATGGCAGCGCAAATGAAAGACGCCACACAGGGCATTCAACATCAGTTGCAACAGCAAACCAAGAAAACATTGACGGAGCTAGAAACAGTGGCCGAACAAAATGTGCACGATGTCACTGCCATTGCACAAAATGTGCTAGACCACAATCAAAGTCAGCGACGACGAAACTGGGGGACTTGGACGCTGCTCTTTACGGTTGTGGGAGTCTTTTGCTTTTGTTTGGTAACTATCTTTACTATACCCAAGCGACCCAACACCTGCCTGGTATTTTGCCGATCGTCCAAGGGCGAAACATCGTTCGTGGGTTGGTTGGCACACCCATTGAAAGTTGTTTCGAATTCAATCATCAAACCTGCACATTCGCTGTGGCAAGAATATATTATTATGGGGGGCAAAGAAGAGGAGAAGGTCGATGATAGTATTATCGACACCACCAGCTGGGACGAGCTTTACGACGAAGATGAAGTGAAACGGCAGGAAAAAGAAAAATTGGCACGCCTTTTGAGCAACCTACAAAAAGAAACAAAGAAGAAAACGAGCGAGAACGACGAAGGCGCTACCCAAAAAGTGGATTGGCGTGAAGCCATGGACGGAGAGGGCGACGACGAAGAGACGAATGATGAGGATGAGGATGATATCGAAGATGATCCCTTTGGTGATCGTCACCCTGTCAGACAAGAAGACTCCACAGATCCGACAGAGAATGATGATGACGACGACGATGGTGATGGTGATCCTTTCGGTGGACGCAAGCCTGTACTACCTGGATCGCATGGATCTGGCAATGACAAGGTAGGCGATAGTGCCGCAGGATCCGCTGAGATTCTTCCTAACGGTGCTATAAAGGATGTCGATATGGCAGATCTGCTCGCTTCTCTCAGCCAAGCGGCCAAAAAGGCACAAGAGGAGGAAGATCTAGTGACCAAGGAAGCTGCAGCCTCTCATCGAGCGGGAGAAAACTTGAACTTGGCGGACATGGGGACTCCCCCGGAGATCGTAGACGAAGCGGCCAAACGGAGAGTCTCACCGCGAGATATTCGGGCTGCCGCCGATGCGGGCGACGTAGACAAGTTACAAAACTTTCTCGAGCTTCAACCAACCTTCGTCGACCGTCAAGATCGAAACAAATGGTCCGCTCTTCATCTGGCTGCGCGAAGTGGACAAACCGAGGCTATCCGACTCTTGGTTGAGCATGGGGCTTCCTTGACTCTTCACAACAGCCGGGGGAACACCCCGCTGGACGAGGCCAGAATCCATCTCGGAGCAGACCACCCGAGTGCCCAATTACTTCGCGAACTGGGTGGAGAAATCGATGGGGGAAGTTCTGGTGATCCAGTGGGTATCCGACCAAAGCTGGCGAAATCAGACACTGTTCGATTGGCCCTACTCGAGGCACGAGACGACGCAGAAGACGTGGATGTATATGTACAAGCCGGCAGGGAGAAACTCGACCAGATCCAGTTGGATCTTTCAGGTGCGAGAATTAAACCTCCTGCCTCACAGGAAACAATTTCTATGATGAGAGAGGAGATGGAGGAGGAACTTGAGAAGTACGTTCAGACTGGGAGAAGCCGCCTCGAGGAAGTATTGGGAAAAGAGAGTCTCCGAAACGAACTGTAGTTCTAGCTCATTTGATATGAGATGTAAATTAAAGTAAAAGGGCGATCTGTTTGATCCCCGAAGCAAATTGAAATATCTGGAACATTGTGTCAGGCCACACGTAGAGAAACTTTCTGAAAAATAATCAGTCTGGGAATATTATAATATTGATACACTACTACGTTACTATGCTATTAATGGCAGGTTTCAGGAGAAGAAAGGGCCAGGACGAAGATATACCATGCTGACAAACCACAGCAGCTGCTGGTGAGAGATTTGCGATGAAAGTACTCGCGCAGCTCTTTTTTCAGTAGATTGATCTACCAGCCTTTCGACAGTTTCGCCGGACGGGGGAACAGTAGAACTTTGTTGACTTCATCCCATTTGTGCGCGTCGACTAGCTTCCCCGCAAGAAGTTGTCTAGCAACGTGGCACTGGACAAAAATCGTATTGTTCTCCATATAGTGGGGATGTAGAACATGTTTTGCTTCTCGTCGCCAAAGCACCCACCGACTGCAGTTGGACTTGGGAGCTGCTTCTTTCAGAGATTCGCGATAGGAACACTGCAGGCAGCACGGAGGTTGAACAAAGCCCAGTCTCGCAAAGAAACATGTCTCAACAAACATGGCTTCAATTTGATCCTCGCTGAGGTGATTGGCAAGATCCTTTGCGTCTACAACCACCCGGCTCTTCTGATTGTTCCCTTTCTTTGTCGCATCTCCGAGGGGCTCCAACTTGATCGAAGGGGGATGTTCTACCTGGGAAACATTCGCGTTCTCGTCCGAATTCTTCGTTTCCATCGATCTTCTAGGCGTCAAAACGGATTGTCGTATCTGCCTAGAGAGCATATTCGTAGCCTTACTCCCAGTCATTTTGTCCTCCAGAAAATCAAGCTCCTTGGTGAGTTCGTTTTGAACATAATCGTTGGCTGTTGTTGCATTTTCCTTGGCTGCTGGTGCAGTTTCTAGGAGGGCGATGTACTGGCGAAATTCTTGTTGCGAGAGCCACCCTCTAGATTGGAAATCCGCGACTCTTTGCTTGAGAAGCTCCAACGAATTCATGGATGGATTGCTCAGATTTGTATTGGATCTTGGAATCTGCCCACGGAAAGCACCCAGGCTCGAACGTCCCTTTTGAGAAGCCACCGAGAAGAGAGTTGTCGTCCTATTATCGTCGTCGTTGGTGGCCACATGACAATTCATTGGACCACATGTCAATGGCCCGATACTACAGGGATCCATGCTATTGGTTGGCAGAGTGAATGGGTTCATTTCCTTCTACTACCGACGGTCTGCTATGGAGAGATAATCTTGGGTTTTGGTTAGTTGTTGGTTGTTATGGCGTTTTGTGCTTTGTGTTTTGTAACATCGCCATTGTCTTGCGTGATGATGTTGATGCTTTCACAATATTCGTTGGCTTGGCCTGCGTGCCGCAATTTTATGCATACATTCATACTTGAATAACTAAAAATGGAAACACATACTCCTGTCAACCTCATTTTTCCGCCAGCATGCACGCAGACGTCGAATGCGCGAATGAAGCGAAGGAGCATTCGGGGGGGGGGGGGGGTACCTTCTGATGATTCAAGAGCGAAAAGGGGGAAGTTGGAGACATTATTTGTTTTTCTGCTACAGTAGGAGCAGTAATACTGTACTACTACTACTACTACTAGCTCTCTCTACTAGTCTCTTCCTACTAGTAGCTAGAGTAGAGCTAGCTAGCGATAGACTGGACTACTGTAGCACGTAGCACCACAAGCGATCGACGCTTCCGGTGCGATCGTATCTCCAGCTACTAGAGAGTACACCAGGTGCGGGGGTAGAGTAGTAGCTTATCCTTGGTAGTAGCTGTCGAATCGAATGAATATCGATTTACTCGTAGCTCTCTACTAGAGTAGTAGTAAGTGCATCTACTCTAGAGAGGTTCACTAAACCAATATGGAATATCGTATTATGTAGTAGTAGGGAAGTAGTAGTATTAAGTAAGTAAGTAAGTAAGTGGCACTTCGTATTATACTCTAATTCGCCTTTTTGCTTTTCAACAGCTCCAACAGACCTTCAGCTGTCTGGGGACTCTCAGACTGACTATCATCTTTCGAGTGCAGCGAAATATCGACAGGAAGTGGAGGAGCCCTGTAACCCATCCCAAGCGCCTTAGAGAGTTCGACTGTAAACGTTGAAACTTCGGCCTTCGAGGTATTGATTACACCTATATTTTGCCATGATTCGACATGTTGAAGGATAATGATATATGCAACATATCTTGGGATCGGAACCGAAATGGTTTAGCAACTAAGTGGTGAGAGGATCGGACAAATATAACACATATGTAATGCACGGTTCAACGTACCCCAGGTCCGCTTGGATCTCTGTCATACGGAAACCGCTCATTGTCACCCACTCTCTAGGTCTGGCGTCAACAAACTCTTTAACTTGATTCTTCAGAACATCGACTTTCCTGACCAACCCAGGAACGTCTATACCGAATTTCAAATTGATGTAGACAACCGCCTGCGTGGAACGCTCAAGGTTGGTGATCCTAGTAGTAGCCAGAGTACCGTTCGGTATAGTTGCTACTTCGCGCGTCGTCGCGAATCGGATGGTCGTTGAATACAGATTCACCTTCTCCACGATCCATCCAGATTGACCACCCTGTCCCACCTCAGTTGTCGGAATCCCGATTGCGATCCTGTCACCCACGTTGTACGGTTTTTGGATGAAGATCATCAATAGACCCTAAAGAAATGACTACGAAGTGAGTCACGTCCACCTCTTCAATTTGAAGGGACGGGGTACAAATATCTCGAACGTACCTCCAAGAACTTTGAGCACGCATTTCCGATGATGAATCCAATGCCAATAAAGAATGCTCCAAAAGATGCTATCAGTGACCGAACATCCTCGCCGAGGATTGCAAGACCACCCAAAAACAATAACGCGTAGTGAAGTGCATTGACAATATTTTCGTCTTTTTCATGGTTGGTGCAGCAGGAGCGAAGGGGTGAGCCCGGGAGCACCAGTGCAGCTGTTCACTTGCGTCTGATATTTGTACTCACAATTTTGCTCAATCTGTGACGAGCTTTCGATCGATGCTATGAGAGTCCTCAACCTCTTGTAAATGCTGTTGAAAAAGAAGAATGGTCCGTGAGAGGACGATGATGATTAATACCTAGTTCCATGTTCTTCCTCCAAGGTAACGCTTACTTGTCAATACTCTTGACAAACTCGAGCTTTGTCAAAGTCCCCTTTCGAGACGGTCCCAGGAGCTTCCAGATAGCCCTCATTTTCTTGCGGTCAATGTTGCCATCAACATCCGTTGCCAGAGGGACGAATGCATCGAAAGTTATCACTTCGTCTCCACCTTCTAAGCGCTGGAATATCTTCTGAGACGACTCGACGCAAAGGGCGCGAGTTTTGGCAGATCCAAAAGCTTCTGAAAAAGGAAACTCGGCGTCGATGAAAGTCAGTGCACGGCGGAAGTGCAGCAAGTGAGCAATTGTGACCTTTTTCTGTAGAAATGTCAACAGAGAAGTTCGTTTCTGTGAGAGAAGATGACATCACATGATATCATCGTTTTGTTTGATGCACGTACCCGATCAAGATTTTCTCTCTGGCTCTCTGGCTCGTCCCATCCTTCTAATTGATTCATGATCACGTCGTTTCTGCGCCACGACTGGTAGTTGCTGAATGACCCAAGACGTTGCGCCTGACCAGAGGGGTGGGTGACTGTGGACGACCCGTCCTGCGAATCGAAATCACTTGCACGCATCCCGATATCTTTATCTCCTAGCCTGATGCTACCCTTCTCGACCCTTTTCGACAAGGACGCAATTTTCGAAACTATCAGAAGGTCCTCCATAAGTTGTTCCAACTGTTCGCCATAGTTGACTGAAGTTTTCACAAAGACAGGACGCGACGATTGAGATACTGTATATTCCGAGGATGGCATCTAGAACGGTCGCTGCCAGTAGCTGCCTTGTATGTACTTACCAACCAACCGTTTGCCCATCACGTTTGAAAGGATGACTCTTTTCACCGCAGTTGCGGCTCCGCAGCCGATGCAGATGACTATGAGGGACCTGTATAAGCTACCTTCCAGGACATCTCCACTGGGATTGGTTTGATTGAATAACTCTATCCAGTCTTGCCAGTACCCCCAGTGGTTTGCAAATTGTCCTGACCCACATAGAAAGATAATATTTGCAATTCCCCAGGCAATCGCTTGAAAAGGCCAGCCTTTGGACTGAGCAATCCAAAGGGATACATACGGTCCAACCAACGAGTTGAGAAGGCGGGTTTTGACCGCGAGAAAATCAATCAGGAATAGCTCCCAAATCTTTGCGGATGAAAATGTAAGAACCTGCCGCACAAAAATGAACAAGATCCACCAAGAAACGGAAGCATTCTCTGGTGGGGTTCCGAATTTGGGGTCGACGTATTGGCCGTCGACTTTGACAAGTTTCCCATAGGGGGGGTTGCCAAAAACATAGAACAGCAGGGCCGCGATGGCCGCACCAGGTAGAATCGAGCATTTCATGCGAATCCACCAGAAATGACCAATGAACTTTTTCCGTGGCCGCACAAAATCCATGAATAACTCCCGATTTTCCCTCACGTGCTCGCGCGTGATCTTCATTTGCTTGATGACACCCTTTTTGGCCTGTTCTTGTGCTTTTCCAAGTGCATCCGGCCGAATGCTGCCTTGGGCTGACATTGGTCGACCATCCGAGTCGATGAGGACACCATCTGGCAGATCTCCCTTCGACCTGAACAGCATCTCGGCGGTATCCGCCATATGATCGACGGCAGTGCCTCGAGTGGCCCCATCGAGGCCCCGTCGATCGTTGTCTCGAGTCTTATTTTGCGTTGCCATCAACTGAGCTGTCAGATCTCTGAGAGTGCCACCCAGAATATTGCTTCCTCGTCTTCGAGGGTGGACTGGATCCGATATTACCGGTGTATCTTTTTCTTCAAAGGCTTCTGCATCTTCGTCCGGCAGCTCTGGCATCAAGATATCCCTCGTCGAACCTTTCAAACCCGAAGCAGCACTGCTTCCAACCCCCTCCGGGGCCGGAAGATCCGCAGTGTACGCCGGTGTCATCGGCGACGCGTCTGCAAATGAAACTTCGCTATTTACCCGAACACGGCTGACAGGAGCTGTCGGCACTGTGGTGATGGGTGGTTCTGATGCTGGCGCCCACACCACTTCCTGCTCTTCTCCCGTCGCTGATGCTGGTGCCTCGACATCGCTCTCCAGCCTTGCAGCAGCGCTACTTTGGTTCGGGTCGGCCATTATTTGTTTTTCTCGTTCTGTTGTCCTCGGTTTTGCTTTTCGTGTCGACGACTCCTCTACTATTAGACTAACGATACGAGTAGTTGATGCGCCACCAGTAATCTACTAGCTAATAGTTATCTCTCTGACCGCCTTGCCTGAAAACTATGACTGAAGGTGATGAGGTTGGCGTCCAATGCAGGAGCTGTTCTAGTAGCCGTCCGTCATTTTCAATCTGCGAAAGGCGAAAATGGCGAAGCCCATACAGACTCTAGTACGTACAAGTATGGAACAGTACTGGGGTATGATACTGGTACCCCAGTACTGTACAGGGGTACCTGGTACCGGTATGCATAGCCACGAAGAGACTTTTTTCAGACGTGGGTCATACTAACTGTACCGGTATGCGGTATCTCTCGTTGAAGTGCTTGTTGACACCGAGATACAGTACTCTGCTCGATCCCGCTTTGGGCACTCCCGGATGGCATCGTGTCCGTGATATAATAATAATAATATTATTATAATGATGTGTTACTTGTACACTCGTAGTTCATCAAAAATGAAAGACAGGATGCCTGCTAAAAGTGAATGTGGAATGATAGCATCGTTTTCTTGATTATTGCTATTCAATACTCCGTATTATCTTATATAGCTGCTTTTGTAGACTATGATAATTAGTCTAAAGTACGCACAAAACTTGTTTTAGTACAGTATATCATCATGCCAATGGCAGCAAAAAGCCTATATATGGTGGTGGGTGATTTGCCCGTCCTCATCACTCGCCCCATCGCAACGGTCTACGGATTACATATTAGGAGTACGAGTAGTAGACACGAATTCTTGCGCGGGATGTTTGCTGCGTGGTTTTCTTTGACCCTAACAGTATTACTGCTGATCGTTCCGGCCACAAGACAATCCAGAACCGGTGGTGTGGTGCCTGTCTCATTTACGGACGACGACTCTTTACAAGACGTACTTCATCCATTCATGACGTAGTCCCGACCATTCCAGGCAGTTTGGTGGGTGAAGGATCCGATTCTTCCTCCTTTTCCTCATAAATAACCTCAGTTTCATCTTCTTCTTCCTCTACAATTTCTTCGATGATTTCTTCCTCGTCATCATCGGTAGATCCTTCGACCACTTCGGTGAAATCATAGGACAGGAAGGATTCTCGAGGAGCATTGCTGTTCCTCGACAAGCGATGGTTCTGTGGAGTAGTGGGAAGACGCGAGTCGAGTGGAACATCCTCGTCCTCGTCTTCCTCGTCAACGATTTCCTCTGTGAATTCTGATTCGCTACTTTTTGAGACGGATCGGTGTGTTGAGGGGATTCGGCGTCGTTCCAACGGGCTACTCGTACAAGTAGTAGTATTATCACGAATGGTTGCTGGTGTGGAAGGGGATGGAGTGTCGGGGACGCCCTCGGCCAGTTGAGCAATATACTTTCGAGCTTCTTTCAGATCCAATTCCGGTGGAAGATTCTTGGCGAGCAGATCATATTCATTGGCCATCATGGAAGGACCACCACCGCTAAGTCGTTTTCTCGTCCGGGCCACTGGAGTGGTGGTGGTGGGAGAGGTGGTTTGACCAGGTCCAGCAACACGTGGAATAAAAAGGGACCTGTGCAATCGCAAAGTCAAGTCGTCGACGTTATCGTCACCACCATCGTTGTCTTTCTTCCTAGCTCCCAGTAAATCATTAAATCCCACCGAATTATCATCGTCATCGTCGTGCTCATCTTCTTCATTGACCGCTTCCGGTAGATCCAAACAACGTTGAGAGGAGGCACTCCGTTGTAGCATGGGTGATTTTTTATTGGCAGATCCAAACATCGCTAGTAATCGTGCCGGATCGACTGTAGAACGAGGCGTTGTTGGGACGGGGCTGACGACCAAGATGGGTTTCATGGATCTTTGTTGTTGCTCTTGTTCGTTTGAATCATTATTCTCTCCCTCTAACTTGTTTTCTCCTTCTATTAAACTGATATCATCCACCTCGTCTCCATCATGCTGATCATCCACATTGTCACATTCCAAACTGGACACATCATCCTGTGAACCTACTGGTAAACTAAAGGCATCGGAAGCAATGCTTTGCACCGATTGGGCCCGCTGTAAGGAGTATCGTGAATGGCGGGGTCGAAAATTGACTTTGCTTGAATTGTCATCATCATCATCATCATCATCATCGTCGTCGTCTGTTTCTTCGTTTTCAAAACTCTCGCCATCTTCGTCGTCCGTGGAATAAAATTCAATTTCGGTATGCTGGCTGGTCGTTCCCAAGGTGGGATGACGTTGTGGAGTGTTGCTGCTGTTACCGGTATGAGTATTCGCAGTGTTCGCAGTTGTGGCACTCACCGTTCGGGAGGTGTTTTCTCTGCATTGTTGTTGTTCCTGTTGTTGTTTCGGGAAATCCGAGCACGGCGCCAACGACGTCGTTAATTCCGGACCCATACCCATGCACCCGGTGATACTACTGGTACAAGTACTGTCGTCAACAACATCGATGTTGTCATCCTCGTCCAAAACCTCTTGATCCCGACTCATGGTCTTGATTGTAGGGTAATACGGTACGTGCACGTATGGAACTGACTGAGTCTGATCGACTGAAACTCGGAAGTGGAATTACAGTACCGGTACAGCCAGTCTAGTAGTAGAGGAAGGATGGGAAGAATTTCTCGTTCTTCCGAGAAAACGATACCGGTATGTATTTGTACCAGGTGCCGGCCAGGTACCTCCAACAGAACTACCCTTAGAACTGCAAGGAGCTGGTTGAAGGACAATACCGGTATTGCCAGAAAGCGGAAGAAAATGCTCCAGTAGTTTAGAGTTGATTGTTGTGTACGACAGGTATTAGGTACTGTATTAGGACCGCACGTGGGTCCTCACGACGTGACGTTGACAAATACCGGTAGATCGCCTGTCATGCGGTGATCTTAGACCATTGTCGCGACGGGGGAAAATTCGGCGTCTGTCAACGACTACCGTACGTCAGCTCGCCGTTGTGATATTCGGGCACCCGGATGTAGCCGTATATCCCGACACATCACAAACATCTTCTAGAGGCCTAGAAAAAGCCCGTAATTGCCCCAAGTGACGTCACAGTTGAAAACGATCAATACTCCATTTTCTACTTATACGATCCATTTTCATGCGAACATTTGCAATAAATAATTATTTCTCATTGATAATGGTTACTAACACATTATTGTTTGCTGAAGCGTTTGCTTACTGCATTACTGAATTTTCCACTGCAAGATGACATTGTCAACTACAAAACGGTAGACAATTGTCACATCACAGTTTTTCTACTACAAAAATCGCAAGAAAAACTGCAAATCCCCAACTCGCATTGTTATCACGCACCATATGCTCGTAACCCGTCCAGGAACGGACAATCAGCCCTTCCTGCAACCATTCCGGTCATAAATTCAGTATGGCCCACTGATGACCCCACAATTCCTGGTAGGGAATTACGCGTAGGCCGAGACGTTGCTCTAGAAAAAAGAAGCACATGATGAACTATTACCGTGTATCGGTGATGTTTGACACGGAGAATTTGGGAACAATGTAGCCAGAAGGAGATAGAATAATAATGGCCTGAGGACTGGATACACGTTTGCGGAGATCCTTCAACAAAGGTGTGTTTATTGTTACGTGTTCCGGATGTGAATATTCCAGATTGTGTGCTCTTCTGAGCTGCGGTCATTCGGGATGCTTCCCGAAGTCATTGTGCAACGCGCGTGCCTGCGCGTTCGCCCATTCTACGACTACTATGACCATATTAGTTCTAGCTGACCGCCTATAATTCGGAGGATCTAAAAGCTATTGCAAAGTACAAATGCCAGAATCCCATTTTGTCTCGACCAGTCTTAAATGTGAAGGCTGACAAGCTGTTATAAATATTGCTTTTCGAAAGCTGCTGTGCATGTATACGGAGAAACTTTACGCCACCTCAAAGTAATCATCTATCTATTGTCGCCCCTCCTCGTCGGTAAATTATCAATCGGAAGAATTCGGAGGATGGTACCAGTACAGTACAAGTGATGTACAGTAGCACAGTAAGTACAAGTCTATTTTAAAACTTGTAGGCGGGGGTTCGCAGCTGCAGATATATATAGCCCTCCTGACGAAATGAGAACAGACAAAACAGGCAAGTCACATATTATGTACCATAAATAATAATGCAATGCGAAGAATCATCATCATCCCGCCGCCTCAACACGCAACTACCGACCGCACGGTGGTACAGAAATGACCGAAAACTTCACTGGCACACAACAGATTGATGAAAAGATCACACAAACAGCCTCACAACTCGCAACTCGCGGCGTCATACGAGCTGAACAAACAAAGCATGCCCCCCGGCTCATATTTTCTGCACGAACGGCTCTGAGATCCATATCAGAGGAGCAACAATGTTTCACATGAATCCTCGATCCCTCCTCTACTACTACCATGTCGTTCTTTGCTTGCTGACTTTCATGGCGCCATTTCAAGGAGCATCGGCCGAAGATCTTCTGGCGATCTGGGACTTCAGCGAACCTGCCTTGAGAGCTCCCGAGCTTGATCCCAATGGATTGCGTATTAATATTCTATTCAATGTCAGTGATTACATAATTCCCACAATGGTCTACTACAATGTGACAAACTGGGAGTGTGAGGACAGCGTCGAACAGTGGTTCGTCCCCTCGTTGGTATCGCCGGGCTTGGACATTGTTCAAGGCGACGGCACTGGTGATGGAGTTATTGAGGTTGAAATCAATGTGGATCCTTTCAGTTTCGACGATGTTGGCGCAGGCAACATTGCTTCTTTCTGGCAGCAAGACAACCAAGATCGCTACCAGATCAAGTTCTGCCTTTTTGTCGGAGTACAGACCGAGGACGCCGGCGATCCTGTGATGGTGGATTCCTCGCAAACTCAAATCATGGTCACATACGATTTGACTGATGGATTTGTCTTGGACCTTGAGGTTGCACCCGTGGGGAACGAGGCAAATGCAACAGATGGATACGGTGTTGACGGGTAAGATCCTGGACATTCTATTCGTCGTGGTGCCCGTCCCCGCAAATTGTTTATTCACGCCATGATCATGATAATGACCTTCTTCTTGTTCTTCTGATTTTCCACCGCTTTTTCTGTAATGATGATGGTGAACCACTTACGGAAGATGAAAAAACTGGTCTTGCAACCCCCGGCTCGGAACTTCAGGTTTGCGTGATCCCCGACGAACGTGCTCGCGAATTGGGTGCTTTTCAAATCGACCAGATTGATTTATTTGAATGGATTCGAGTTGACTCTAATGGCATGGAGGTCCGACAAACGGCCATAATTGACGGGCAACCCCCCGATCCCCTCACAAAGTTGGTGTGCGACGAGATTGGGTGCAAGTTTGTCTCGCTTCTCCAGGCCAATTTCTTTCAGCTGGTCCTTCCAACACCTGCGCCTACCGAATCGCCCACCCAATCTCCAACGACAATGGCACCAACCATTTCGCCACCACCCTTTGGTTTTGATGGTATCGGAGAAGGTTACTGCACCGACAATGCAGGGAACAAGTATGACTTTTATCAAGCGACCAATTATCAGGGCACCCACAATGAATGCCCCGGGCAGTGCAGCACACTGGGTTCCTTGCTATCCGGCTTTCCTGAACAAGTTCGTGCCTACGAGCACGATGGTGTTGGCTGTAGCTGCCTGGTCGACGGTGGATTCGGCGACCGTGGCCTTTCCGGCTACACATTTACCAAAGCTGCCGGTGGCACCTCGGCAGTGAGCGCCGTCGTTACTTTCCAACCACAAGTAGGCATCCGATGTTACAGATACACCAGATTATCGTATTCGGGTTATATTTCTGGCCCCCCTACTACGAATGGGACTCTAAGTGCAATGGGCAGCATAGATGCCTCTTGTGCGGATACTGCAGGCTCCCAAATCGACTTCATCGCCATTTACGATGGGAACCAGCTACTCAATGACAATCCTCAATCTTGTCTGAGTCTCTGCGAGACATTGCTTGGAACAGGCTTTTTAGGCATCACCGTCATTAGAAACGCATTCGAGACGGTTGCAGGCGCCGCCTACACTGGAACTGGAAACTTCCAGTGCCAGTGTCACGTTCCGCTGAATGGGCCGAGTGATCCAAGGATTGCCAATGCCCAGGCGTACCCGTATCCTTCAGGGCAAGGTTTTGCATCGGCGAGTACCTCTCAACCCGGCACTGTAGTTGCACGAGCAGGGGCCACCGTCTCGGTTGGCGCCTTATGTTATGGGTACGCTCCACCCAATCTTCAGCTTGTCGGTGAGGGTTGGTGTAATGACAATGAAGGAAACCAATACGACTTCTACCAGCCAGCCAATGGCGGAGGTTTTGTCACTGACTGCCCCGATCAGTGCGAGGGCTTGGCAGACTTGTTGTGGACGTTCCCGGAAGCCGTACGAGGCTTTGAGTATGATGGCCCCAACTGTCGTTGCCTCGTCGATTCAGGATTCGGCGATCGAGCTTTTTCGGGCTACAGCTTCTTCAAGACAGCGAATACTGATACTTCGGCCATCAGTCCTATCGTTGGAGCCTCAGGTGTGACCTTTGGAAGGGGAATCAGCTGCTTCAAGCATCAGTTCGAAATGTATCGTTCCACTGTTTCCTATAGTGGCTACATCATGAGCAGGGGCAGTGGGTATTGCACCGATTCCAGTGGTTCCCAGCAGCCCGACGTAGTCGCTCTCTACGATGTCAATCAAAGAAATGGATACGATTCCTCGTCTTGCATCACTCTTTGCGAGGCGGTTATTGGAATGGGTTTGATAGGAATCAGCATTGTTCGAGAACCTGATCTGCGCGTGAACAACATTCCCTACACTGGACTTGGAAACCTCCACTGCCAATGCCATGTGGTCTTGGATCCATCTACCGATGATCCTCGCATTGAGGCTGCTCAAACGTATCCATACCCGTCGGAACAAGGTTTTGCTTTTCATGCGAAGAGTGGTGCTCCTGCAACGGCAGTTTCCAATGCCGATGGTGCTCCGGAGGCAGTTTGTTATGTTTATTCGCCCCCTAGTTTGTCGTTTGTGGGTGAAGGCCGTTGCACGGACGACGTCGGTAACGCATACGAATATTACGAGACTCAAAATTCTGGATATGCTATTCATGACTGTCCCGCCAGATGTCAGAACTTGGCAGACCAATTGGATGCATTCCCAGAAGCCGTCCGAGGCTTCGAGTACAACGGCGCAAGGTGTCGATGCCTTGTCGATTCTGGCTATGGTGATCGATCTCTTACCCTTACAAATCCTGGTGTTGGTTCTTTCCGGTATGAGAAAACGGCGGCCACGGCGGTTTCGGCTATTAGTCCAATTATTGCTTTCACCCCGGTCAGTGGGTGGAGTTGTTACCGCCACAACTCTGGCGAATACAATGATTACATCACGTACCCGGGCTATCTATCATACAGCGGTGCCGGGTACTGTGCCGATAATGGAATACGCACTGACGTCATTGCTCTGTACGATGTCAATCAACGACTCTCTTCTGATCCTGGCTCTTGTACTAATCTGTGCACGGATATTTTGGGAAGCCCCAGCGGCTTGTTGGGGGTCACACTCTCCCGTACCCCCACCGTGTCGGCCCCAATGGCTCCATACACTGGGTTAGGCAACTATCGATGTAATTGTCATGTACAGTTGAGTGGTGGTGCCACTGATCCCAAGGTTCTTGGTGCCCAATCGTATGCGTATTCCACAGGGCAGGGGTACGCCTATTCGATTACCGGTGAAGTGGGCGCGACCATTTCCAACACCGTGGCGGGCTCGACCGGCGAATCGGCGTCCTGTTACCGCTACATAGGAACGCGAAGAGAGCTTGCCGGTGATGCTGCAGAGGGACACGATCTGATTTCCTCGGAGGATGACCCACAGGTGGTCGTAGGCACGATCAGCAGTAGCATTCCTCGCAGTCAAGAGGAGGATACTGAAAAGGCAGCCGTTCCGCGGCGAGTCGTCAATAATTATTCTCCTCTCGGCGGGGAACAGCAAGAACAAGAGCCCACAGCGATGAGGAGTTTCGAACCCAAGAAGTCACAACATCTTCGCCGAAGCTTACAAGAAGCCGGTGATAAAACTACAATTGGTGGAGCCGGCGTTGCCACTCTGAAGTTTGCCCGGCGAGTGTACCGCCGCAATTTGTTGACGGGGGAAGACGGCTGGACCACAAAGACCCATGTGGTGAAACGCAAACTCCAGGCATCTTCGTTCAATTTGGAGCTGGAAGTGCAATTGGTAGATTTCCAACGGTATCGACCTATTGGATCGTCGGCTCCTCCGTCGTGCCGCACCTCCAGCACTACCAATATCATACTGTTGGTCACATCGGCTCTGACATCTTTGGCAGTACTGTTGGGTGGCATCTAGAGTAAAGTAGAGAGGTTCTGCACGGGCAAATGCTTTTGAAACATCGAATCATCACCCGGGCTGCTCATGGGGGGCTGCAGTGGCCCCATCCCCAGCACGCGCGAGGTCATCGGGGTCCCTCCTCTGGAAGGCCACGATCGTTATCAAGAAGTCGGTTAACTCCTGGATTTCATACCTGGAGATAGTACTGTCATCCCTATAAGATGATATGTCAAAGTATGGATAATTTGCATCATACAGTGTCTATAATTATTTGCTGTGAATAGATATTTATATACCTATTGATACCCAATGGCACCTTTTGTGCTTGTCTAGCAGCAGCTCTCGCATTCTTCACCCCACCCACTGGCCTAAGCCAAGATCCTTGGCCCAGGCCAAGCGGGCTTTGCCACGGAGCGTGGCTAGCGCGAAAGAGCATTGTCCAAGCGTGCCCGTAAAGCGAGTTCAATGTTTAGTGCGCGGTGACCCGCACCCTTGGATGTTCCAGTACCAGGGGTACTTTCATTCTACGTAGAACCAAGGTAGAACTGAGTACTGGAAGATGCTGTGCGGTGGGAAGACACGATCGATCGTCGTCGATCTCTGGTACGTATCTCTCGACCATGGCGAGAGAGGGGAAAAGCATCAGCCTACTAGTAGATTGTTTGTTTGCGAACCGTCGCTCCGCTCCGCACGTACTCGTAGTGGTCTATGTGTCCCTTAGCGATTGATCCATTGATCCATTGATTCCTCTCATCATCCATCCATCCATCCATCCATTCATTGAAGCTATACTACATTCTACTCGTATATCCAAGGACACGCAAGCAAGGATCCAAGATCAACCGAGCATAGCATGTCTTCTTCTGCTTCTTCGTCGGCTACGAACATTCACGCCTTGTTGAAAAAGACCGAACACTATGACAAGGATGAACGCTACATGGCCACGAGTGATTTATGCGAAGTCTTGAAACGAACTCGTGGTGGTGGTAGTAGTGCTACGGCTACTACTACGAATACTGCTACTGCTACTACTGGTCGAAGCAATACTGGAATTAGTAGCACTAGTAGTAATAGTCATCATGCAACATCGTCTTCGTCATCTTTGGATGCTGCCACCGAACGTCGTATTTGTACGGCAGTTCTTCGATTGTTGCATGACAAATCGAACGACGTGCAAGCGATTGCGGTCAAAACATTGGGTGTTTTGTTGACGACAGTCCAAGAAGAGCAAGTCTTGGAAATTGCCGATTCCTTGGCCGATCAAGTCTTGGATGCGTCCAAGAGTGAACTCCGGGATGTGTATGCGATTGGATTGCGGACCTTGGTCCAAACGATTCCTCCCCGCATGGGAGATCCGACTTCGGGGCGGCTGGTGGGGCGGTTGCTCGAAGGAATCCGGGGACAACAGGAAGAAGAAATTGTTCTCTGCTGTTTGGATATTTTGACGGATTTGCTGGGACGGTTTGGATCGACGGCGGTCGCCATGACGAGACAGCATGAACCGATTTTGCAAATGTGCTTGGCGCAAATTCACAGTGCGGAAACAGTGGTGGTAAGGAAACGAGCTGGGACGACGATTGGCTGTTTGAGTGTCGTCTTGAGCGACACACTGCTGGTCAGCATGGTGGAGCGACTGTTGGGTCAGTTGCTGCAGCAAGAGCAGGAAGAGGAAGCGTCGTCGTCTTCCAACACAAACAAGAACAGCAACAAAAACAACACTCGGGCGTTGATTCGGACCATGTGTACGGTTTCAGGAGCGGTAGGACATCGCTTGCAACAACCACAAATTGATAGGATCATTCCCATCTTTTTGAAATACACCAACCCGGAAGAGGCCTTGACGGGAGACGATGACGATATTGACGACGAGGAGGGTATCGATAATGGCGCTGGTGCCGGCGCCGAGGATACTATGAACGACGAAATGGCGCCCATGAGTGATGATCTCATTCAAGATGAAGGCGCCATGGCGGTGGCCAATGAATTGAGAGAGTCTTGTTTCATGGGATTTGAATCCTTTGTCTTGAGATGCCCCACTCAAGTCCAGCCGCATTTGAATAAAATCATTCAGGCGTCTTTGGCGTACATGAGTTACGATCCCAACTACTCGTACGGCAACGATGACGAGGCGGAACAAAACAATCATGATGCGGACGATGACGACAACATGGACTATGAAGATGACGAAGGCGATGAATATGAAGACGAGGATGACGAAGAAGAAGACGACGACGACGATGATGACGAGTCCTGGAAGGTCCGACGTTCCGCCATTCGGGCACTCAAGGCTGTTGTGGAATGCCAAAAGCATGATCCAACCACTTTGTGGACTCAATACTACCCAACTCGTCGGAATCAATCGGCCATTGTTGCCATGGCATTGGTCGGCCGATTCAAGGAACGAGAGGAAAATTGTCGCGTCGGTGTCTTGGATTGTTTCACCAGACTCTTGGCGGTGACCATCAAAGCGGCCGAAGCCGGCGTCGTGGTCATTCAAGACTCTCAAATGGATACCAGTACTGTTACAAACATTGATCTGCGAACCGCCTATGCTCCTGCACTCGTCAAGGCTTGTGAAAAGTTGTTGAGTGTCAAAAAGGGAGGGGAACGATCGAAATCGCACGCTCTGGCCTTGTTGAGTACCTTGTGCAAGGCACCCGGGGGAGTAGGAGGGCAAACAGAAATCACAAGTGTCTTTACTCATATTCAGTCCTTTTTGGCATCGGCTGGATCCAATGAATTGCATCGCGAAGCTTCCAGCAAGACTTTGCGATTGGATGCCCTGTCGCTCGTCCATGCCATGCTGGCCTGCCACAATCATAATCCGATTCATGTGCGGAAGGGGCTCCAACAGTCCTTGTTGCCCCAACTGTGCCAAGCCGTACAAGAACAATGGTACAAGGTCATCGCCGAAGCCTTGCGCGCCTTGGCGGCGGTCCCCCGCTTTTTTGTCATTGGCTACGATGCAAATGACGACGCCAGCACTAAAAAAGCCGAAATGGACAGTGTGGCCAATCAATTGTACACGGCCATGGAACCACTCTTGGCGGCCCATGACGTCGACCAAGAAATCAAGGAGTGCGCCTTGACTGCCTGTGCTTCCTTGTTGAGTGAATTGCATTCGAGTTTGTCGGCCGAACAAACCTCTCGATTGCTGACTCTCTTGTTGGAACGACTCAAAAATGAAACGACTCGTATTGTTGCCATTAAGACCTTGGCGGCAATCGCGGGAGCTTCATCGGACTTGGATTTGTCACCCATTCTAGGGGACAGTATCGAAACCATGGGGAGCTTTCTCAAATTGCAATCCCGATCGCTCAAACAGTCCGTTTTGGAAGCTCTGGATACGGTCGTGACGCATCATGGAGTGGCGGATTCACAAGACTTGTATTCCATGGTATTGCAAGAGTTGGCCCCATTGGTGGTAGATTCGGATTTGCATATTAGCCATTTGGCACTGTACGTACCATTTTATTGTTTCGTTTTCTTCTGTTTTGTTTCGACTGGGATACTTGGATTGTGGGACTCACATTTTTTTCATCTTTTTCACGTATATTTCTCGTATCCCTTCATCACTACTACAGACGTGCTTCCATTTCAGCGCTCAAGGTGTGCCCCGGTTGCGGACCGGCCGTCAAGGAATATGTCTTGCCAAGGGCCTTGGTTCTTTCCTCCTCGCCCTTATTGCAAGATTTGGCTTTGGATTCTCTATTGGCCCTATTGGAACAGATTGTTCTCAGTGGAGCTGTCGACTTTGCCGATTTGCTGTCCTTACTTCGTCAAAACCTGGCGCAAGCGTCGGGCAGTAAGCACGCCATTGAAAATCTGGCCAAGTGCATCGCCGTCATTACGTCCGTCACTTCGGCCGAGAACCGACAGGGCGTGCTGTCGGAAACCTTGACCACCTTGGAGGGTTCTGCCACTCCCGAAGATCCTGCGGCACTCAAAAAGGTCCAGCTGGCCCTCCTCATGTCGGGCGATTTGGGTCGCATTGTCGACCTCACCACTACCATTGACGGTTTGGCCGAAGAGTTGTTGACGATCTATATGGGCTACTTTGATTCGCCATCCGAAGACTTGAAGAATGCTGCTGCCTTTGCCCTTGGACGAGCGGCTGTAGGGGCCCAGTCTGTCTTTTTGCCCGCGATCGTGGCAGCACTGGAAAGCAACAACCAAAAGAAACAGTACTTGTTGTTGTCGGCGCTCCGAGCTTTTATTCAATGTAGCTACCAACAGTCAGGAGGTGAAGGAGTTGCCGCTACTCTTCCCGTGATTATGCCTCACTTGGAGAATCACTGTTCGGACACAGAAGAGGGAGTCCGCACTATGGTTGCAGAATGCATGGGATCTCTTACGTGCATGCAACCCGCCAAAATGCTGGAAAAGCTGTCTCAGATGGTCGAGGCTCATGCGTTCATTACGGCCCCCAATGGTACTGTTGATCCTGCGGATACGGTCTCGAAGGACAATTCGCTCGTCTGTTGGTCGATTGCCACCTCGATCAAACTCGCCATTGCCGGCAAGGCCGATCCCGTCCAAATGGCCATTTTCATGCCTCGTTTATTGAAACTGCTTGAACAAAAGGAATTGGGTTGTCGCAACGCTGCACTTCTCATGGTCTATTCGGCGGTCCACCACATGCCCCAAGTCGTGGCAGGCCTCATGAAGGAGCAAATTATGCCATCACTTTACGAAGTGGCAACCTTCAAATTGGAACGCAAAGTCGATTTGGGTCCCTTTACTCATACTGTCGACGACGCCCTGCCCTTGCGTAAGGCAGCCTTGAGTATTTTCGCTACTTGTCTAGAGAATCTACCCGCCAGTTTGGATATTGCTTCCTTCATGCCCGTCTTGGCCAAGGCCTTGGGAGATGTCGAAGATGTCCAGTTGCAGGCTCATCAAATCGTCATTTCCATGTGTGCCCGGCAACCCGCCTATGTAGTTGCCGCCGTGGAGACGTTTGTGGAGCCCTTGGAAAAGACCATGCACAAGAAGCAAGGACAGAAGACTGGGACCGAGTTGGAACGCTTGCATGAATGGATCAAGAGCGCTCTCCGCACCATGGTGGCCTTGAGCAAATTGGAAGGGGCCATGAACAATCGCAAATTTGCTGATTTCTATGCTCGAACCAGAGCGAATAGCAAGTTCCAACCCACGCTGGAAGCGATTGCGGAGGAACGCTAGAAAGACCAGTACGAACAATAGACTGATGCGCCATCGAAGGATATGGAATGAAACGGCTGGTACGAAACCAAACCCAAGTAATAGTACATCGTTAGTACCAGCATCGAGTACCATTCCAGAAACCCGAATCCTGAATCCTGAATAACATAGGTGTCGAATTAAAGAAGGGGATATCGATAGAGATAGGAGAATGCATGTTCCGGAACGGTACTAAATAGTGTTGTATTTTGATGAAATAGGAAGAGGTGTAGTAAGTCAATGTTTTGCTATGTAGTTCTTGATGTGCTACCGTTGGTTTGATGCAGTGAAATAGTTAGTGAAATCACGCAAAGAAAAATAAGGGGGAAATCTTGTCATGGGGGTACCAACAAGAAATTCCATCGTTGCCACAACAAGCGTTACACCGTTACACTCTCTTGCTGGCACGACAGCACAAAACTCCTCGAAGTGCCGCCATTTGACACGGCAGTAATACCGATCGACAAAACGGAACCAGCAGTATGCAAGGGTGGCCAACAACAGGCTTCGCATCAGAGGCGCAGAATCGGCAGGATTGGCAGTAAAGGAAATGGGGCCGGATGGAGCAGGGTCAGATCCAGTAGCGATTAACTACTAGATAGCGATGACAAATTCCAGTAAATGAAAATTTTATAAGCTTTACATCTAGGAGTGAAACGATTTTGAGGGTGAAGAGCAAACATCTTGGATCCAGGATATGCTTCAAGATTAGAATACTTCAAGATGCAACGGAGAGAGTATAGTGGAGGCAGCTGGAACGATCAATGACGAGCGGCGTTCGAGCCAAAATTGTTGGACTGTCAATGACGACTCGAATGATCGACAAAAATCTGGTGGACAGACAGACCATGTCGCATCCGTTGGATGGGCTCGCGCGCCTCGACTGTATTTTTAGCTTATCAAGTGTTGCTGATTCTGTAAAAGAGTAAGCTTATCAAGACTCTTGTCTTTTTCTCCTGGACCATATGTCTTCTCGTTTATTGTGTATGTCTTCTCATATTTATAGGGTTCTCGGGTTCCCATAATCATAGGGTTCTCGGGTTCCCATAATATGTAGGGTTCTCGGGTTTCTCCGATGTGTTCCCGGTACCAGGTACGCAGTACGTGAGCTCGACACCATGCGTCTGACATCATCACAAATAAATCGCAACATTCCTACCCTACTAACAAGTAATAAACTCACACTCTAACAAGTGATAAACGAAAATACGTGTAATGGCCGGTCCGCCGTGTGACGTACTGTATGCCTGGTTTCTGCGCTATCCAGCACGTCCCCCTTTTTGGATAACGCGTCACAAGGCATCATTGCGCTATCCAGGACGTCGCATTCCAACATACGTTGGAATACTCCGAAAGCTTCGACGGATTCCGATTAGCGAACCGTTGGGTTCTGCTCTCTGTTTACCAAGGTTTGAGAATAGACGAAAACAACAGTAAAAAAATAATAATTCATAATTTTCATATCACGTTAGAGATAACGCAATCATTAGCCGTGACGTCACATACGGGACGTTGGGATACTCCGAAACCTTCGACGGGTTCCCAGTAGCGAACCATTGGGTTCTCCTCTCTGTTTACCAAGGTTTGAGAATAGACGAAAACACCAGTAAAATAATTCATAATTTTTATATCACGTTAGAGATAATGCAGTTTCCACTTTTTGAGTTGTGCTGGCGGGTTTCATTCTCTTGCTTCCCGCCATGAAGAATCATTATTTGTATATGCCACCATGAAGATGGAAACTCGTTTCTCAAAGGAATTAATATTGCCCTTCCGAACTTTCTCAAACTGACCGAGAAAGAATGAGCTGGATCTGTTCTTCATTCTTTCCCGATTAATTTCCCACTCGAAATAAATGATCAATGTCAAAGGAGGGCACCAATCGATTTTGGATACCTTCTTGCCGGCAGAAGAGATACTATGACACAGACATTCCAACAGTTTAGCGACGAGTTTCTGATAACGGTACATACGTAGGCCAACATCTTCCTTTCCGAGATTCGCAGGCCGTCGGAAGCTGGGTATCCTCAGATTGTCAGATACTATCCGTCGGTTCCTGACATGCTCATAATTTGCAACTTGACGACTCCTCAATCGTTAGTTGAACACAAGCACATACAGCAAGACATCGTCAACATGTGCAAACCTGACGAAGAAAAGGGAGCTGCCGCCAAGGCTGCTGTCCCCAACTGGCATGCCCTCACCAAGGAAGAATGTGCCAGTCTTTTGGGACTCGGTCCCAACATCCGCACTACTGGTCTGACCTCTGCTGAAGCTGCAAAGCGATTGGAGGAATATGGACCCAACGAGCTGTCGGCAAAGGAACAAAGGACTCTGTGGCAACGCATCTGGGCCCAATTGTACAATGTTTTGGTTGGAATCTTGATCTTTGTTGCCGTCGTTTCTTTGATCAAGGGTATCATTTCTACCGGAGAAAATCGCCTGACGAACTTCATCGAAGTCGGTTTGATTACGTTCGTTGTTACGTAAGTCAATATAGACAGCTCAAGGCTGCAAGTGGAATACAGTTATCAAATAAAATTTCTCACCGCGCATTTTCCTGATCTGCAGCTTGAACACTTGTATCGGTGTCTACCAAGAAGGTTCGGCCGAAAAGGCCGCCGAAGCCCTTAAGAGTATGCTTTCAAGCGACGCCATTTTGATTCGTGACGGCAAGGAAGTCAAGGTGGCTGGTACCGATATTGTTCCCGGAGATGTCGTGATCTTGCAGACCGGAGACCGTGTTCCAGGTGATATCCGACTTCTTCAGGTCAACAACTTGGCGTGCCAAGAAGCTGCCCTTACTGGCGAGTCCGTCCCCATCGATAAAATTACGGATCCGATCGTGGCTGCCAACGGCAACCCCCAGCAAACTCCTTTGGGAGACCGAAAGAACATGTGCTTCAGTGCCACTTTGGTTTCTCAAGGATATGGTGTTGGTTTGATTGTGTCGACTGGTGACAACACCGAGATTGGTACCATCAACAGTCTTGTGAACAAGGTCGAAGAGAAGAAGACTGCCGTGCTTGAACAAATTGCTTTCATCGCCAAGTGCTTGGCCGGATTTATTTCTATCTGTGCCGTCATCACCTGGTGCACTGCTTTCTTCATGCTATCTGAAAGTGCCCTTGACTCCTTGACCATTGCCCTCACTTGCGCTGTCGCCATGATTCCCGAAGGTCTCGATGCCATCGTCACCATGACCTACTCGTGGAGTGTTGCCAAGATGGCCAAGCAAAACGCCATCATCCGAAAGCTTCCTGCTGTTGAGACACTGGGATCGGTCACTGTCATCTGCTCTGACAAGACTGGAACTCTTACCAAGAACGAAATGTCGCTCGTTGCCTTCGTCACTTCCAACGCTCACTACAAGAATGACGTCGACAACAAAACCCGAACTTCCACCAACTTCATCCGTGACGATAGCTACTTGGCCCACCGAGCTGCAGGAGCTGCTGGGAAGTCTACTGCTGAAGTTATCCACTCTGGTCCCAGTGCCCACCATGGTGGAAAGCGTCAATTTGGATTCTCGATGCACGGAGAGGACTCGTACCGTGGAGCCAAAGATGATGGTTTGGTTGAAGATCTTCCTGCTCCTGAGGGTGACGGCCCTGTCTCTTCCGACTCCACCCCTGTTGGAGCCGGAGAGTCCCCCAGCCTTACTTTCATCCGCCAAGCGTTGGTTGGAGGTGTTCTGTGCTCGAAGTGCACCCTTGGAAAGAATGGATCTCGGGAGGGTGAATTCGGAAACCCCACCGAGCTCTCTATTCTCCGCGCTTCTTACTTCGTTGATGTCGACGTTGATGGCATGAAGGCCAACGCGCCCATCGTCGCCGAGGTTCCTTTCAGTTCTGAGTACAAGTTTATGGCCACTGTCCACGCGCCTTCTACCGAAAACGACGGAAACACTGTCTCTGCTGACGAGTATGTTGTCCACGCCAAGGGAGCTCCTGACCGTATGATCAAGGTCTGCGCCAACCAAGTCAAGGCTGGTATTCTTGGAGAGACCGAGCCCATGAACCTCGAGTACTGGACGGAACAAATCGCCATCCTTTCCTCGCACGGTCTTCGTGTGTTGGCCCTATGCCGTGGAACTGTCAAGAAGAGCGAGTTGAAGGAGGGAGATCAACTCAGCGCTTCTTTCGTCAATGGACGGGATGAACCATGGTTGACCATGGTTGGACTTTGCGCCATCATGGACCCCCCACGCCCCGAGTGTGTTTCTGCCATCGCCGAAGCCCACTCCGCCGGAGTCCGAGTTGCCATGATTACCGGAGACCACAAGGACACTGCTCGTGCTATCGGAGATCAGCTTGGATTGGTCGATGAGAAGTACAACGATGCTATCACTGGACCTGAGCTTGACGGTATGACCGAGGAGGAACTCCGAAAGGCTGTCTTGAAGTACAACATCTTTGCCCGTGCCTCTCCTCAAAACAAGATCCAGATTGTGAAGGCTTTGCAAGCTGAGGGACAAATCTGCTCCATGACCGGTGATGGTGTGAATGACGCCCCTGCCCTGAAGGCTGCAGATATGGGTGTTGCCATGGGCAAAGAAGGTACCGATGTGGCCCGCGAAGCATCCGAGATGATCTTGGCCGACGATAACTTCGCCACCATCGTGTACGCTGTCAAGGAAGGACGTACTGTGTGGGACAACTTGCGAAAGGTGTTGTTGATCAACACTCCCATCAACAACGCTCAAGGTTTGAGTGTGTTGTTCGGCATTCTCCTTGGTTTGCCCCAGACTCCTTTGACCCCCATCCAAGTCTTGTACTGCAACTTGATCTGTGCCGTCACCCTTGGTTTCGTTGCCGCTGTCGAGCCCGCCGAAGAAGGAATCATGACCAAACCACCTCGCCGTCTTGGAAAGCGGTTAATTGGCCGATTCTTGCTCTTGCGAATCGCCATTGGAACCATCGTCTTGATCGCCACCACTGTTGGAAGTGTCTTCATGGTCCAAAACGATTACAGTCTTCCTGAACAACGATCGCAAGCCTTGAACACCTTGAGTTTCGGAGCTATTGCCATCACCATCAGCGCCCGTTATAGCCACAACTCTTCCTTCAGCACCTCCATCTTGACAGGAAACCCTCTCTGCTGGTACTCTGTTGCCATCATGACTGTCCTCCAGCTGGTCATCACCTACACTCCTGGACTGAACTCGCTTGTCTTCGAGATGGCTGGTATGGACTGGTACCAGTGGGTTATTGTTCTTGTTTTCATGGTGGTAACCTTCGTTGTCATGGAGGTTGAGAAGGCCGTCCGCCGATACCTCGCCCGCATGGGTTCAGACACTGATGACATCGCCTTCGACCCTACTTTTGACCAGCAAATCATTCCTTCGTCGGACCCAGCACCCAAGACTAGCCATCATGTCATGACCGACTCTATGCGAAAGTAATCATTTATTTGACTTTCTCAGAGTCAGTCTGTCAATAAATTCCTCAAACGGTCATTTTTTAAAAACCTGCCACCAATTTATGTCAACACAGCACACCACGCAGAAGACTTTGACATGTGCAATGTAAATGTTGTTTGAAAATAGATTCTCGAAATCAATTACTGTCCATTCTCTATTCTCTCCTTGAGACTCTATCGGCAGACTAGCTAGCGGTAGTACCGGTAGAGCTGAACCCCTTCCAATTTTGGGAAGCGATCTCCGCTTAATTTTTGTACTCTCTACTCTACTGAGAGCCTCGTCGGGTGCTCGTGACCACGTTGCCCCCAAAATCGTCCTTTGCGGCTAATAGCAAGTTGCGCCTCCACTATAAATAATAATTTATCCCTCGTTTCTCCAACTTTTGCACATGCATGCCTTGACATTGGGCGAAAAGAGCGCGCGGGGCAAGTTTTCAGTAGTTAAGGTACACAAAGGGTACCGGTACGTTTGTATGTACCCGTAAGGGAAGGGTCTTTTCGGTCTGTGTGTTGTGGCGTAGTACAGTAATATGGAGAGGATTTGAACGTGCGTACAGTATGTACCAGGTTGTTTTAGTGGCAAACATGACGAGTCGAGCAGGGTGGAACTGCAAGATGCTTACCACGAGCTGGGGTTTGGCTGATATTTTGAAACGCCACAGGAGAGAGCGATGGGACACCAGGTGGTCGTGGGAAGAGGAATGGATGATCCGCCGAATATTTTCCTTGGTACGGTACTAATTTGTGTAGAGTCTACTAAACAATAGTTTCCGCTGGAGCATCGCTTCCAAGATAGCTTACCGATTGCATCGCAGACTCATTCGATTGGATTTCCATTTGGGACTGTTTCTGTACATCGAGAATCCAAGATCCACAACATGCGCGCGTCTACTAGTAGACAGTGCACGTTCTCGCTGCTTCATGCTGTACCGGTACGATAGAGTAAAGTTGTAGTAGCAGTAGTAGTAGTAGTAGTAAAGTGGTTCCTGTAGATGTGATGAATGTCATTGCTCTGTTCACAGCTAGCTGCAGCTGGTCGAATTTTGTACAGTAGTATCTGTGAACACTGCAATACAATCAGAACATCATTATCATGTCTGGTTTAATTCCTGCTGACGTCGCTGCCCTTGGAGTAGGTGCTTTTTTCGGTGCTCTTTCCAGATACCAGTGTGGCAAACTGGCCGCCGATTGGATTGCGAGCGACCCCAATCGTCTGGGCAAGCTGACGGGTTGGCACACTGCTGGAATCAACATGGGAGGAAGTTTTATTTTGGGTGGAATCAGTGCTGCCCCTTCTCAAAAAGCAAATCATGCCTTTAGTAGCAGCAGCAGTAGCAGCAAGTCGCCATCGTTCTTTCAAGGTCTTTCCCCGCGCACCAAACTGATGATGGGGGTTGGATTTTGTGGCAGCTACACCACATTCTCGACGTATAGTGTCGATGTCGTTACATGGATATCGGAGGGTAAAACAGGAAAGGCTTTGAAGTATGTGGCTGCCAACAACGTCGGTGGGATTGTGGCAGCGGCAGCAGGAATGATTGTGGTGAAGAAATTCTTTGGATGATGATGATTTGAATTTTGGAATGAAAGAATCACAGTCAGTATAGTTTGAGTAGAATATAGCAAGAATGGAGCACTAGATTTACAAGTACTGCCTGTACTGTAAGGAAGCAAGTCAGTACGAGTACCTCTTGCATTCTAAACTATGCTTCTCGCTACAATGACAGGCCCAAACCGCGGCCCTGGGCTCTTGTGTTTGAAATCCCGCTCATCTACCACCAAAGTAGCCGTAATACTACTCGTCTCCTCCTCTGTCATTATTTCGGGTAAGAAGATTGCTGGATAGACCATTCCTCGGAATCGATTAATCGCGGATATGTGTAAAGATTCCCCGTTGAGAGTAAATTGAACCATGGGTAAATCGGATTGCTGGACAGCCACTCCAATGACATCTCCATTTTCGACATCAATCCGACGCATCCATTGTGTACCATTCACTTGCGACGGTGCGGCTGTTTGTATCATAAAATAATAATCATAATGGCAAGGAGGATTTGAATATATGTGAGTGCGAGTAAACAGTATATATTAGTAAGCAGTCTGTCGAAACGTTGATCGAACCATTCTGCCTGAAAGTCGTCTAGGCGATGGTTCACATCCAGACAGACACGACAAAAACATATTATTATCATCGTCATCATGTTTACTCACCTTCTTCTGGTTGGACTTTGTCTTTTAATTCTTGATAAAATTTTGGATCCTTCTTGCCCGACACGCCAAACAAAATCGTTTCAATGGTCATCCTGGGCGGAACGTTGGACATGTGCCATTCCCAGTAGGCCGCATCTTGCTCAATCGGTACCCCCGCCATGGCTAAACCATGACCCGATATTATGCCGGGTGATTTCCGAGTAATTGTCGGAGCACTCATGCTGGCGCTAATATCGAGCGCCTTTCGTGCCTTTTGCGCTTGGAGTTCCATTTCTTTGTCGTCGTCGCCGCCATGACTGTCGCCGCGGCTCAAACAGGAACAACAGCAACCCATCTTGATCTTTTTACCACACGTTTCCGATATTGATAATGCAATGGGGTGATGAATGATAAGAGCAAGAAAGTAGAGAAGTAATAGACTGCTCTACTATCTAGAGTATATGGTGATGAAAGCGGTGAAACAGACGACGAAGCAAGAAGCAAGAAGCAAGAAACAATAAAAAAGCACGGTGCCGCCAATGCGATGCGACCTCCGCGAAACCTGAAAGGCGAAACCTGACGACCGATCACATCTAACCGACTTTTTGATCGGTGTCCGACTTTTCAAACCACCGATTTTTGTGTCGAAGTAGTCCGGACAACGAAGACTGCCGAACTTACTATTTCGAACAAAATTAAAAAAAATGGTTGGCGACCATGACACTCAGATCACAACTACTCATTTCGAGCATTGTTCGTACCGCAGTTTTCTTCGATCCTCAAGGAAGCGTGTGTTGCTGTGCTTGTATCGATTCGAGTAGTGGTAACGTAGCACTTGACCGCCACCAAGCATCTCGTCGTACTTTTTCAGAGATTCAGCGAGTTTGGAAGAAAGCAAGAATGACGGCAACGGCAGCAGAAGGAGCCGAGGCGTCCGCCAATATCATTACGAGTACACGTACTACTGTGCACCCCGAGGAGATCTCCAACCATCCAGCAGCAGGGACGTTATCGACGTCGGTATTGTCACCGTCGCGACAGGGAATTGACATTCAGCAGGCACTATCGATCTTATCCGCTCGTTCGGAACCATATGAAAATAATCATCCGCACCATGGTGGCGGGTGTGGGTGCTCCCAAAAAGTGCCAGAAAATGCCAAGGCGATGGGGCAAACGATTGACTTGATGGCAACAACAACAGCAACAACAACAACAACAACGGCGAAGACTACCACGAGTTCGAATATCAATCATCAGGAGGAGGAACTACAACAGGATCAAGAAGACCAAAATCGCTTGTTGCTAGGAGAGGGGCGGACGGAGAGGCTCCAGAAAATCCAAGCAGAGTTGAATTCCATGTCCGATCGGGAGCTGCTGCAAGCCGTTCTCCAAGCACAGCAAGATCGAGTGGCGACCTATCGAGATTACGAAAGGTGCGTATTTTCCAAGCAAACAAACGTAGTAGTAGTATGCATGTTCTGCTAGCTGGAACGAGCAGTACGGTAGGATACCTCGCCCCCACATGTTCGTTTTTTGAAAGAGGAGATCTTGCTCTTACTTTGGTCCTCCTTTGTTTATTTTTAATTTCCAGTGGCTTGATGACGGTGCTTCAAACGGGAAACATGACTTTTTATCCCGACACTTGTTCGAAAGCGACAGCTGCCTTTTCCGTGCTTAGTGAGACCATCAAGGCCATTCAAGCCATCTTTCAGCAGCCACAACGTCAACGCAACGATCTAGTGCAACTCATAGTGCAATTGCAAGGACATGAAAAGGAAAAGTTGCATTTGACGGCAGCTCATCACTTGGAACGAATACGGCAAAGAAATCAGCAACTGCAGCCCCAGCAGTCGGGGGACCCTCGCATTGGAAGGCTATTACAAGAGGGGGTGCAAATCTTGCAACAAAAGATTCATACTTGCGTGGAGCACATCAATGAAGTACTGGAGGAAATTCGATGCGCTATTCTGGAAGAAGATGAACAGAAAAAGAATGGTGGTATATAATAGTAATAAATGAATCATGCCCAACTGTACTGTGTCTCTTAATAGTCTTGAGAGTATAGTCGTAGGTTGATCCTTGATGATTCTGCAGTATATTGGTACGCTAAATAGTTTTAAATGGCAAGATGCTCCTAAACTCTACAGTAATATCGACCATTCGTAAGCTGCTCCATTCATCAAAGACAAAACGTACTAAAAATATCGTTTTTCCGTCTCTTTTTTTTTAACATTTTCATTTCCTTCACTGTCGTGATGCTTTCACACCATGGTTATTTTCTCTACCAATCATCAATCACTCAATCGATCCATGAGTGGGTGACTGACTACATAGTCAATGATTCATTCATTCATTCCTTCGTTCGTTTGTTCGTTCCCCCATAAGACATCCTGGTGCAGTATTGCTCTTCTTAGTTTCTGCTACCATTACTCGCATTGGTGCGGTTCGACAGCCAGGACGTCTTTTTCAACGAACTGACCCAGTCGACAGCAATCATAGCGGATCGAAGCTTCATTCGCGCATTGAATGTCTTTAATCGTTGCGAGGTTCCTGCCAGTGACATATTCTTGAGTTGATCGTTCGACGCCTTCATCCATTTGTGCTTCAAGGCTTCGTTCGAGGTCAGTCTATCATCTGGATCCAACACCAACAATTTCCTGACCAAGTCCTTGGCGTCGGGAGAGACATCGCACCAGTCGTCTTCGTCGAATTCAAACTTTCCGGAAACTATTTTTCGGAAGAGTTCCTTCTGACTTCGTCCCATAAAGGGAAGGTTACCACTCAACAGGAGAAAGACGATGCATCCTACCGACCACATATCCGATTGCTGATCGTACGGTTGCCTCATGAGAATTTCCGGTGAGACAAAGAAGGGTGTTCCGCATTGCTTGGTCAAGGACTTGGGGACGTGACAGCGAGCGGCGAACCCAAAGTCGGCCAATTTGATGTAAGAATCATTGTCTTCACTCATCAACAAAAGATTCTTGGGCTTCATATCGCAGTGCGCCACCTTGTGCCCATGACAGTATGACATGGCCTTGAGCATCTTAATGGCAAGGTCACGGGCATCAGCCTCGCTGTAGGATTTCTTTTTACCAATTCGATCAAAGAGATCTCCTCCGCTCATCAGCTCCATGATCAGAAAGTAGCAATCCTTTTCTTCGAAGAAATCAATGAGAGGGACAATGTGTGGGTGCGATAGAGAAGACATGATGGCGACTTCGTCGAAAATAGCGGCATCATCGGTGGGTGGAAGGTCTTTTCGTAGAACGCACTTGATGGCAACCTTCTTTCCACTGGCTCGGTGAGTTCCACGGCAGACTGTAGCGAACGAACCAGACTTGAGCTGTGGGTGATGGGGAGTTTCGAGAGGAATAGAAAAGAATGTGAGATGTTGTGAGATTATCGGACGAGCTTGAGTTGACTGTCTCTAGTAGTCTACGTACCCTTGCATTGAGCTGATAAACCTCGCGAAAGGTTCGACCCTTGCAACCCTCCGGGAAGTTGGGGAACTCGCACTTCACCATGGCTTTCCGAACAATCAATGCAGTCATCTCAAAGGTAGCCTTCGCCTCTCTGAATCCTGGGAGGGAGGTAGACGCGAGCGCCTTGGAGCTTTTCCCGACGAGTTTGGTATCCGCTACAAAGTCGGTGGTGCCGTTGCTCCCAGCCTTTGCCAAGCAGTTGACTTGAATCTTGTAGTCCGGCGCACCGATGGTAGAGTTCATCTCCAGGTCCCATATGCACCCCTTTGGTTTGAATTTCATGCTGATCAGGTCCGTCGTTTGTCTCTTTTCGTCGATGACGTCTTTGAGGAAGTGAGTGATGGAATCCGAGATAAACTTGAGTTCCTCTCCATCGTTTCCGAGGCCCCGAATGTCATCGTTGAGATATTTCGAGTTGGTTTGGTAGGACTTTACAGCTGCGCAGTCTCCTGGGCCATGCTTGGAAGTGACCGCTTCCATGTGGCCATCCAGCAGGAGCGAGGGACAAAGGCCATCCCGTCGCTTGGCCACCTTCTCGATTTGTGGCGTCAGGTAGACCTGACCCGAACCGCCAGTAGGCGCGGGCGGAGCTGGTTTGGGCATTTTATGGAGTTTAGTGGTAGTATTTTTCAAATATATGGATTGATTTGCTGGAGGACACAACTACTACGCGTAATACTGGAAAGAGTAAGAGCTCCGGTTGGACGTTCTCACGGGCGCTGCAGTCAGTGGGATAGATTCAAAATAATGTGCTTCCGAGTGGTACCGTACTGGGAGCGACACAATATCGGCTTGGAGGGATCGATCAAACAGATGATATGCAACAACTGAAAGAGCGGTTTCCACGAGCAGCAGTCTTTGTGATGAATACAATACACAAGTGCGGTGGGATAATCTGAACAGCAGGACTATCAGTGAGAGTCTTTCTGACTTGATGGATTGTTTAACGATGACGATGATGCAGTCTTCGATCGATGGTTCACACGAGCGAGAGGATCCTGGAAGGGCTTCAAGAGGGTCTTTCGATGTCCCTCTCCACACAACACCGCACGCACCGCACACCGAAGGCACAAGGCAACCTTCTTCGTGGGCGGCGGGAGGAGAGATTGGACTGTTCGTCTGGTTGTGGATGCGGCAGGCCGGCGTTGGGCATCAAAATTTCACAGTTAGTGACTTTTGGTGTCTTACACATGATAATCAATTAATATAGGCACAAAATTACATAAGGACGAAAAACACATCAATAATAATAATTGGCGGCGGCGGACCACTCATACATACAGCTATCGGCTCTGGTCTGTCCCTCGACCGTATACTTCGTCTGTACTTCGTACCTCTCTTCGCTGAGGGTCATTCACCCTCTAAAGTAATGTAAACCACGTAGAATGAGTACCAGAGGATGGGTCGTCAATGAATATTAAACATCTCACCGAATCTACGTTCTTTGCAGTTCATTCCAATAGCTCGCCACCTCGAAATAAGATGTGCTTTCAGATTCTGTAGTTTGTTTGACGGTGGTTTTGTTCCAGACCTCACTTTTGGGATTTACTTTCAGCAATTACGAGTTTTTAGTATCGATCCGATTGTTTGGCAAAAGGCCAACAAGTCTGCTTTCAAAGACTTGCTGACCTAGTACGTATCACTGTAGATTTTACATGGGGTGTCCAGCGAAGTGCTGGACGCTGGACGGGATTTACGCGCTGGACGCTTATTTTCGCCTGATACAGTATCTGGGCCTCGTAACTCATACCGTACCGGGGTAATGTAAGGTGCGTGGTACGTACTGCGTACGCGTATCTCATCTTTTCACGTCATCATCGCAGTCATCATCGATTATTGGCATGAATTTCGAACACGTTCGTAGAAGCTCTCTCTTCTCTCTCCTCTCGCCTTTCGCATCATATCTCGGCTATCGCCGGCCCTCATCTGATGCCCTCTCGTTTCTCGTTTCGTCTCAAACGCAACAGTACCGGTATTTCCATTCCACATCCACTTTCTCATCATCACAGTAGTGTTCATATTGAAGTATACTTTACACTGCTCGTATCTTACAGCATGATTTCTCCATCGACAGCTCTGACCAAAGTATTCGATGTCGTCATAATAGGTGGAGGACTCTCTGGCGTCATGGTGGCCCATGAACTTCAAAAGAGTGTGCTACCGTCGTCGTCGCCGCCGCCAGCAGCGGCAGCAGAAGCATTATCATGGAATCTTTTGGAAGCTCGGCCAGTCCTTGGTGGTCGCCTTGCTAACGATGATAAAGGCAATCGGATTGACTTGGGTGGTGCGTGGGTATGGCCTGATTTTCAGCCAAACATGAAGCGATTGCTCCGATCGCTTGATCGTGATATTTCAACCTTTTTGCAGCCGGATGATCCCTCGTCGACTCGTATCGATGGAGGCGCCGTGGAATTAGTGCATGCCTTGGCTAAAACTCTACCACCAAATAATATCAGATTGAATGCTCCCGTGACGAACTGTACCCTGGTAGATGTTGCAGATCCGATGGGAGAGAACGAGGCTTGTCTGGCCGCGTCATCACCACAGCAGGAGAAACAGCAGGATCATGCTGAGCGAGAAAAGGTGATTCGATTGGATACCGCGGAGGGTCCCGTTCTGGCCAAAAAAGTTGTTATTTCAGTTCCTCCCAAACTAGCTTCTCTGCACATTCGATTTCAACCAGCACTATCCGAAGCCAAACAACAAGCCATGAATGCCAGTCATACATGGATGGCAGGAGTGACCAAAGTCTCGCTAGTGTTTGACACCAAATTTTGGACAACCGATATTTCCAATATGGGGCTTCCGCGACATTTACCAGGACCCGCCTTTCAAATGTACGATGCTTCTACCAAAGACGGATCCGTCAATGCCATTACCATGTTTGCCCTTGTTCCACCGGAATCACCGGCCAAGACTGACAATAAAGTATTGGGGGATCAAGTGGCATCTCAAGTTGCGAATGTATGGAATATGTATCTGGGGAGAGGGGACTTGAAGGAACAGATACATAACTACAAGGACGTACACGTGCAACACTGGCCGACTCAAACGTATATTTCCGAAGATCCTAATCCAGTGCAGATTCATCCTCATCCGCACCCAGTAGGGGCTCTTTCCACGAATGAATGGGATGGTCACCTTCTGTTTGCTGGTAGTGAAACGGATCGGCAGTCTCCAGGAGTCATGGAGGGTGCCGTGGGAGCAGCATTGCGGGTGGTACAAGAATTGAAAGCATCAACTAGTAGCAGTAGTAGGAAATGAATCGTAGCATGATGGATGGTTTCTTATTATTAAAGAATATTTCGAGCTACACAACATACACATAGATGATAGTAATATTTTGACAGTTGATGGCTGCGTCGTTCAAACTACAGCACCAGCCACTTCCATACTGATCCCTGTTGCTCAGCAGAAGCGTCAGCCCGCCCATTCAAGGGCTGTCCCTGTAAGCTCAGCAAAGATAGAAGGCTGAACCTGCTAGCAGTCCTATTAACATGACGCATTGCTGGGCGTGACTTGGCGTTCTTCCCACCGCACTGCCTGGAGGATCGGCAGGATTGCCATTGTCCGGAAAGCATTGTGTTATTGGTGGTGTGTCGTAGATACAAGAGCAAGTCACAGCGGTCGTGGTGGCATCGACAAAGCTGACGCTGCCATTGTCCTCGGCGCAAATCGTTTGGCCAAACGCATTTTCAAAAACGCAATAAGGATATTCAATCTGGTCGCTGGAGGTGCTTCCATCCGCGTTACAGAAAGCGGGATATCGCGTCCAACTGCCACATTCTCCATTGTACAGGTCACCAAAGGAATCACCGTCTGGAACATAAACAGTCTCACCACTGGGCGCTCTAATGGAACAAGAGTTCCCCGGGTCAACACTAGGGGGTCGAGTGGGTGAAGCGCTGGGTCTGCCTGGAACTGAGTCACCGCAGTTGAGACTGGGCTCTTCGTTGTCTGGAACCTCACAAGTACACCTTTTAGTGTCTCCATTTTCGTCCTCAAAGAAGGCGATTTCTCCTTCGTTAGCACAAATAAGCTCGCCAGCAAAGTCCACCTCGACGCAGAATGGGCATGATAGACCGTTACTGGCGGTCGGGTCACAATAACAAGGGAAGTTGGGACCACATTCACTAAATGTCAGCAATTCATCATCCACGGCATCGCCTGCATTGAAAGTAACAGGATCCCCATTGTCGTCTCGGAAAATGCAAGTATTGGCGTCAGACGGTTGACGGAGACAATTCTGGACTGGATTCACCGTTCCCGGAGGTGCAATGCAACCACACGTCAGCTCATCTCCATAAATATCGGTGAACGTTGCGATCTGCTCATCCTTGAGACACAGCAAGTTCTCTTTGGTAAGAGCAAATCCGCAGTAAGGACACTCAACTGGAGGATTCAAGTCGGGATTACAATAGCAGGGAAAGTCACTGGGAGAGCCACATCGAGTCACAAAGCTATCGCCCACATTCTCTCCCTCAAAGTACAAGTTTCCCTCCAATTCGCACACTCTCCACGAATTAAAGTCTCTTCCTTGATCTCCGTCATCCTCTCCCTCATCGCCATTATCGACTTCTTCGTTATCATCGTCACGAGGAGGAAATCCTGGATCGCCAGAGGTTGGGGCACACGTGGAAATCGGTGGCTCGCTCGGATCCAGCGGTACTTCGCAAGTGCACCTCTGACTCTGTTGGCTTTTCATGCTAGTATAGGTGATCGTTTCTCCATCGTTGGCGCAGATCAGGGTCTCCTTGTCCTCCGGATAGACGCAATATGGGCACCAGAGCTGGCCCAAAATAGTGGGTTCGCAGTAGCACGGAAACTGCGCTCCGCATCGACTAGGTTTCTTCCTGTGGAGCGATTCCCCAGCCACAAAAGTTTCCATGGACCCGTCAGGTAGTTCAATGGCACAGGTATTGGCGCTATCTGCAGGCAAGGAACATTCCGAGCGAGCGATCCCTCTAGCGTCCAGAGTGCACCCACATGTTTGAACCTCCCCAAGGCTATCCTCGAAAGTGGCTATTTCGCCATCCCGCAAACACAGGGGCTGATCACTTCGCCGGGCCTCAAAATAGCAGAAGGGGCACTCAATTTGAGTAGGAAGATCGGGATTACAGACACACTGAAAATCAAAGGAGGGACCTGCGCACTTGCTGTCGTAGGCAAAGCCCAGGGGCTGACCTCGATCAAACGTTAGTCCCTGGATGGTGCAAGTGTCATCGTTAGAACCGAATATTGTTGATAGCCGGTCATCACCTTCGTCATCGTCATCGTCGTCGTCGTCACCGCCAACTGTATCTATATCTGTATCGAATTGCCTAGCCTGTGCGGAGGCAGGACGACAGTCGGTGGAAAATGAGCTGAATTCGGTATCGGAGACACTACAATCACAGGTCTCCAAACTCCCTTGCAAGCTCGTGTACGTCACCGAATCCCCGTCGTTGGCACACAGCAAGTCCCCGGAACTGGTAGGAAGCCAGCAATATGGACATTCAATCTGTCCGGGAGCATCTGGGTTGCAGTAGCACGGAAAGGATTCACCGTTGGTGCACCGATTGGGTCGATAAGAATGTACCGAGGCGCCCTTCTCAAAGGTAGCGATAGATCCATCGTCGAGTTGAAAAGTACACGTCGGAGTAAAACTTATAGCAGACGTCGCTTTGAACAAGGCCAGGCATAAAAGTAGGGCGGTACTTGACGTCTTGATTGTATGAATCATCATCAATTTTCGATTTTCCTCCGTCGGATGAGGGCGATAAACGGAGCAGCTCACTTTTTGATCGTTGGTTTCAAATTTGCTTGGACTTTTTGGATAGATGTTTTCCTCGTCTGTGTTAGTTCCTTTAGAATCGAAGAGGTAACTTCTAGTCTTGCGAAATGTTAATATGTTCAACAATCCTTATCTCTGTGGTGTGCTCGGTGTGGACAAACTTCCAAGCGACACAAAAGCATGGAGCTTCCGGATGTCATGATGTGACGAGAGAAAACAGCATGATGATGAGATGCCGAACGCCGAGATCTTGCCAAAAACACAAGAGCAGAAATAAATTTGGAGAGTTAGCGAACTGCAAGGGGTGGCCAAATTCGGCATTCTATTAAATATACTGTGTCGCAGGCAGGGAGGCGAGCAAATTCGGCGAATGGGCGCCGAATATTGTTAAACATTATTGGTCGAATGGTTCAAATTCAGACTGTGACTTCTGCTCGCTTGACCCTTGATGATGACCCCCCCCTTTTCTTGACGCTTGCTTCCGAAAATGGCTCGACTCACTGGACTTTATTGCGGGACAAGGGACCAGTACCAGTCAAAAATCGCTTTCGGGACTTATTTGACACATTCTTTTGGAGGGCCGTATCTCCATTGAAACACATGCTACACCAACGCTTTTTTAACCCGCCTTGACTAAACAAACCAATATGATTGGTAGGAGTCGCTTGGAGAAGTGTCAGATCGGCATTCTGGTCGTCTTCTTGCCCTTGCAAATACCTGCATTTTGGTCATAAGCCCCGAAAGCGGTTGCATCGTAGACATGGTACATTTTTCTACGGCGGCGAAGCGACACATTCTCGACAACCATTTCTTTGCGCGGTGGTACACGTAGAATGAGGAATGAGGAGATCCAAAAAATTCGCGCGGAGAATTTTGAATATGCCCTTTGCTAAAAAAATGTGTCCTACTACGACAAATTTA
Source organism: Nitzschia sp. pyKryTriq1 (assembly GCA_956465555.1). Taxonomy (NCBI): domain Eukaryota; phylum Bacillariophyta; class Bacillariophyceae; order Bacillariales; family Bacillariaceae; genus Nitzschia; species Nitzschia sp. pyKryTriq1. The sequence continues at coordinate 547,832 of OY101124.1, forward strand.
TGTTCTTCGGTTCCCAAAATTGACGGACGACGGACGGGAATGTGTCGCGACACATTTCATCTTCAAACGAAGCCTCCTTCAACTTCTCCAATGAATTCTGGCATGAGTTCAAGTTGGAAACGATTGAAGCAAGTTGATTGGTCCATCTATGTGTTTCTACGAAGGGTTTGACGTGTTGGTCGGAACACCAGGGTTGATTCTGATGGTTTTCAGGGCCCCGAAACAAATGTGTCGCACGTAAGTCCCGAAAGCGGTGATAAGTCCCGAAAGCGATTTTTGACTGGTACCGGTACTAAGATAGGCTCTCTGTGATTTCAAAAGAAGGCATGCATGGCTGTCACCCTGCGAGACGGCCGCGCCAAGAATGCAGAAAGAGGCTATGTACGATATACCAGGTACGGTACTTGTACAGTAGATCACGCACCCCCGCGATCGTCGAATCTACCGGTACTGTACGTACATAATAGTACCGGTACGTGCTACCGGGTATTTACCCGTGCGCGTTTTATCCCTGTTGTGAGAATTATCGGAGCCCTGCACCGACCTGCACCATCCTGTTGCGGCTTGCGGCTTCTGGCTTCTGGCATCATTTCGTTTCCACGATTATTCAATCATCACCTTTCTTTACTTGTATGTATTTCAGCTGAACGAATAGCCCCCCCCCCCCTAACATGCCGCAAACTACTCCACGAAGCGATAAAAGTACAGTCAGTGTGCCAAGTGTTGTCAAGGATATGCTGGATGAAATGGTGCGTCCTGAGTACAGTACTGAGTAGCAGTACGAATAGTGAAGGTGCCCAGGCGAAGCGAGTCAAAATCGATGTTGCAGCTTCTTTCGAATAACTAACCTCTCCTTTCCTTGCTCGTATATATTGCAGGAATCGAGTTTCACTGAAACTGGTAGCCACATCCTGGGACGTTTGAGTGAAATCAACAAGCGCATGGACCATCTGGATCGAAGTACGTTTGAACGTCGAGTTTTACGAAAAAGTATCTTTGTCGCCGAATTTTGCCATTTCGCGCTCACGAATGAAGATCAATCGATCATCGCCTTTTCTTCTCTCTATCCACCTTTCAGGTATTTCGGAGCTCATGACCGATGCTGGCCTCGAAATGGAACAAGAATCGTCCACCACATCAGCCTCGTCCCATACCACACTTCCCACCAGCCCAAGCAATCCGCAGGCAGCGGTCCTTTAGCCGTCTGTTGAGTAAAATTATCAACAATACTGTACAACAACACCAAACAACATCTTCAAAGCTATAAATACTTTATGCAACGATCACATTCAAATCAAAAGGCACAAAAAATCATCATAATACTTTACTAGAAAAATAGCTTTTCTCGAATGGATAGAATAGTTTACTTTGAATACGAGTACTGCAGTGAACTCCATGTACAAATATCCTCGACGATGAATAATGGCTACGATACTCGGACTTAACTTCCCATCATTGGATATATGCAAGAAAAAAATCCTTGTTGGGCTCGAAGAAGGGTTTGCCATCCTCAACCCCTACTGGACACGCTTCCGCGGCGATGACGACGACTCCACAAAAGTCTTGACGTAATAGACTAGTCTTGGCAAAATTGAGTTGGCCATTTTGTTACTGCCCGTTGCTCCAAAAAAAATATCCAGCAAGTACACATATGATACTGTGTTTCTTCAAGAAGAGGGACGACGACGACTCACCACTCACTCGATGGCACAGTACATAGACGCAGTGATTCCTCGATTCCAACACACCAGCATAATCCTCTCGCCTTTTGCAGATTTCTGCAAGCTAGGGAGCTCCTGAAGCCTCCTGCTTCTGGTTATTCTCCAAGGTTCGATCCTGCTGGATAGTACTACTATCTCTGCCTGCCTCTACTAGTAGATTAATTGCTCTCGACCGTCAAGCAGGTAGTAACTAAAATAGACAGTGTACTTTTTCGCTGCTTTACGATGAAACAGGAGAGATTGATGAGGACGATGAGCTGGAGGAGCTGAGTGATGAAGAAGTAAAGGAGATGTCCAAAGACGGATTGAGGGCTTGCGGTACTGCCGAATACAGAAGGTTCTTGCTGCTATTTGCAAAGAACTTTCTTCCCAGTAATCTCGAGGAAGGCAAGTCGAAGCTTCTGTCGAGTTACTTGACGACAACACTGGAAGCGTTTGCGGTGGTTGGCGGATCTGTTCTCCAGGGGATTCTCCAGGGGATTCTCCAGGGGATTCTCCACGAAATGCTTCTCTCCACCACCTTTACGCCCCGACTATTCCAATATGTCCGCTTGTATTTTTCGTCGATGCTACAGCGTTTGGACACTGCCTTCTCCAGCCTTCCACCAAACTCCACTATTTTTGGTCCTGTGATCATGGGACAGTACGCGTATAAATCCATCTTCACGTAACGCTCTACGGACCTGTCTATATTCTCGAACAAGTCTTCCAGCGACACAATTGCTCTCAATGGGGCAGCGTCTTCTGTCACCTCTACTTCCTCGTCCACCATCCTATGATGTCAAATGTTATTTTTAGATGTCAAATGTTATTGTTATGCGTAGCACTCTCTTGTCTTTCCTCTCTCCCATCCTCCCACCGCACAATCGTCATCTTCTGTACCGCGCCAGCCTATTTCCCCCCCTTTTTCGAAACAACTGTATGATCCCAGTGCATGTGTTCCTGTAAGTAAAATAGGGTACTCGTGGTTTTCCGTTTTCCGATCCAGGGATGCCTTGAGGATCTCTTGGCTGGCTCTATGTTTGCTGATTTGGGGAACCTATCCAGCCGACACAACCCAGACGACCCATGGGACGACACTCCTGTTGTCGGTGCTCCAGAGTCGATCCGATCAGGTAAATGGTATCATGGAACATACCAAGCAATATCACCGAAACCAGAAAATTCCATTGTCGAGACCCTCATCTTTTACGTGGACAGAACTGGAATCGATGGTAGACTCAAGAATGGAATAGAGCCACTCGTGGGAAGTGTTGGTAGTCTATCAGTTTCCGCCCGCGAAAATCAAGCCGCCTGGTTTGCACTGGGTTTCCTCCCATGCATCCTGGTACCGTACGAACCGGTATCGAGCTCTCACACGAACTCTTTTCCAGTCCCGTCAACAATTGTCGACGGCTTCGACAATTGTCGAAGGACTGGAAAACAGACCTCGTAATACTTCAAGGCTCGTCGCGTCACTCGATCGCGGCTGTTAAGTGTGTCTATATAACGAACAAGATTCAATTTTCAAGAACCTAAGTGTAGGTATTCAGTTTTATTTAACACTCTTCTTCGCTCTCTCCGTACCCCTCAAGCATATTTGGAGGAAATAAGGGGGATTTCAAAGCTTCCGTTGCATTAGATTCGGGGGGTTGCAAAGTCTGTCCGTGTTCCACTTGGTCGTGAGTCCACAAATCCGGACGCTCCTGTTGTTCTTGGTGCTCGTTGCACATCCCTGTAGAATATAGCGATCCATGCTTCGGTAATAATTGTAGGTCGGTCTTCTGCTTCGGAGCCATAAATATTACTAGGCTACTTGTTCTTGAGATGTCGCAAGACCAAAACGAATGCATGGATGGGCGTGCGCGGGGTTCTCATCAGAAATATAAGATTCAGCAGTTGGCGGGTGCGCGGTTCTAGCAGCTCGCTTGGGCCTGTTCAATTTCAGCCGGCGGGCGCGGCGGCGGGGACGGACGGATTATTGTGATGGGATGTCGATAGATGCAAAGAAGAAGTAGTCAATTGAAAATGCATCCGGTAGTGCGTGTTGTTTCGCTGATGCAAATTTCGGTGCATGTTCCTCACAAACCCATTGGACCTTCATGCATTTATGGTACCGAAGGTAATTATGACGAAACCAATACTGCGCCCAGGATTGATTGTGATAAGTATAACGAGAAAGGCGATCCCAAACTCACTGCCAAACTGAAGTGTCGTCCTTCGAGGATAATTTCCAACTTCTCATAAAAATCCGGAATAAAAACTAGAAAGCCGACAAATACTCTAGCTATTACTATACTTAGCTACGAAACAACTAGATATAGCGAGTAAAGTGTGGATAAGTGAAAATCATGAAATTCGCATCTTTCCTTGTGATTTTGCCACTGGCATTGGCGTTGGCCGACAATAACGCAGTAAGTGTTGATGCCGCAGCAAAACAAAGAAACAATGCTCGATACCCTTTCCATCATTAGCATTCCCTGACCGATAAGGCGATCCAACTTTCTCTCTCTTTCCAGGCGCACCAAATCCGTCGTCGTTTGTCTCAAAGCGAAGGTTGCATTGTAACCAGACTAGAGAAACAAATGGAAGACCATAGCTCAATCCAAAAGTGGCAGTGTGAACTCCAGAATGCAGATGCCGTCAATGCTGGAAGAAAATTCGTAGACTTGGAAGGGCTCGACGAAACGATGCTCGAGTCTCTTGGAAGTGGCACTTCCACCCTCTTTTCTGAGTCTGCAGTCATTACTAACGACGGGAAATTGAAGGTTCCAAAGGGCGCTTCGACAACCATTGAAAAGGCCGAGAAACGGGGTCCAGCAGCTAAAGGAAAGGGCAAGCAGGGCAAGGGCAAGGCCCCGAAAGACAAAAGAAACTTGGCGCCACAACAGGTAGACGCCCGCAAAGTTCTGGCCGTTCGAATCATCGCTAATGACTCCAGTACCACCTCCAGCGTTACTCAGATCGGCGATGAAATCTTTGGAAACAATGGGGATGTGGTGAACCTCCGGGAAAGGTTTCAAGCATGCTCCTACGGCGAATTGCTAATGGAACCCTTCAGCGGAACACTCTCCAATGGCCAGAGCATTGCTGGGGGTGTCGTCGAAATCTCGGTGAACATAAATGTCAATGGCGCCGACGATGGCGTCGTAGTAGACAGTACAGTCGCAGCGTTGGAAAGTGTCTATGGAGATCTTCCCAGCCAATTTGATCATGTCATGTTGTGCATCCCCCCCGGCACAGCTGGTGGGTGGATCGCGTATGGTAAGGAACTATGCATAACGGACCAAGATGAGAATTGTGTATCCATGGTGCACACGAGACCATATCATATCTTACCCACTGTTCTTCTGTTTTCTTCGATTTCACTAGCCTGGTTGAATCACTATCTCTCGGTCTACAATGACGACTGGTGTAACTATCCCAGTGGTCAGGTCCATGAAATCGGCCACAACCTGGACCTGGAACATGCAGGGGAAGGTTCCGACGAGTATGGCGATCAAACGGGCATGATGGGTTATTCCTACTCGGATGACACGACCAGAATGTGTTACAATCCTGCCAAGAGCTGGCAACTCAACTGGTACCAACTCCGACGCATTGATCTGAACTTGAGCAAGCGAGGAGGCTTCAGTGGCAATCTGATTGGAATCAACAACTATGAAGACACTACCTCGGCTGGCAAGTTCGTGAACGTGAAGGTTTCCGGAACGGGATCCGCCGAGAAAGTCTTCGTTGGTTTCAACCTAGATGCTGGGATCAATAGTGGAACCAACGAGGGCAAGAACCAAGTGACGGTACACACCCAAACAGGCACCGGAGAGTCCTCCCTCGTCGCCAAACTCGGTGCTACAAATACCCACACCATCCGAGGCTTTGAAGGAGGCAAGACACTCAACATCCGAGTCAAGTCAATCGATACATCTGCCACGCCTCCTTTCGCCGATGTTGACATTTATCTCCAAGGTTGTGCTCCGGGAGTATGCGGGCCCCAGTGCAATGCTTGCTGCGTTGACTCGGATTGCACGGAAGGGCCTCCGTGTGTAGTCGGAACCTGCCAGGATGGGGGTGTGTGCTTCTACGACAGGTCTTCCTGCCCAACTATTGAACTCGAATGGGTCGCTAGCAACTTTGATGCGGGACTATACCCTCTTGGTGAATGTCAAGGCGACTGCGACGACGATAGTGAATGCGAGGTGAGAGCAACCATGCATCGGTATGAATTGAGAAGCATTTTCAAAGTCCAAACTGACCTTCCTTTCCTTCAAAACACAGGGTGATCTCGTGTGCTTTCAACGGAGTGACGACAGAGAAGTACCAGGATGTACAGGCACTGGTAGCTCATCGTGGGACTATTGCTACCACCACATCGCCAACTACGGTGCTCTAGAGTTCATGGACTCAGCAGGCACAAATCTAGGTGTATGCCAAGGCGATTGCGACATTGACTCTGACTGCCAGGAGGGCTTGCTCTGTTACCAGCGCGGAAATGGACTTGTCCCAGGCTGCACGGGAAGTGGCCAGGATGATTGGTAAGGCGATTTGCATGAACAATGCTCATCATTCGTATTGATGACCATCAAAGATATCATTTCTCACACACATTCTTTCACGTCGAATGATAGGGACTTCTGCTATGATCCAACGCAAGGTGTGAGTGCAGTCGCTAATCCCACTCCGCCCCCGTCTCAACCGCCCACACCTAATCCAACGGCGGCACCTACCGCTAAACCGACTGCAGCCCCCACGCCAAATCCAACACCGGTACCTACCGCTAAACCGACTGCAGCTCCCACGCCTAATCCAACACCGGCACCTACCGCAAAACCGACTGCAGCCCCCACACCTAATCCAACACCGGCTCCGGTACCCGGCCCCAATACTGCGGCACCAACTCCAAGTCCCACCACACCTGGTCCCACCCAAAAGCCTACGGCGGCCCCTACTCCACCACCTACTCCCCCTCCAGTGACTGCAGCACCGACTGCCAAGCCAACTCCAGCACCGACTCCAGAGCCAACTCCAGCACCAACTCCAGGGCCTACACCTTCGCCGACTCCTCCCCCTACCGCGAACCCCACTCCTAATCCAACGCCGGCTCCTACTCCTCCACCAATCCCGGTTCCTCCTCTTTCTTCTGACAACTTCATGCTTGAGCTTCAGACAGGTAAGTCATCGGCACGAGGAGCCTACTCGTACCCTGCTAGCAGGAAGCGCGCGACTCATACTATGCTATTCTGCGTTGTTTCGTGTTTACTCTCAATCCGCAGATGGATACCCGGAGGAGACCACATGGGCCGTCAAAGATGTGTGCGATGGTAACAGTATTGTATTGTCTGGAGGTCCTTACACGGCAGTGAATACCCCCATGACCTTGACTGGAAGTCTTGGCCAGAACACGTACGGTCTTTACATTTACGACTCGTGGGGTGACGGAATCGGCAGCGCTGGCACGACTTCTTACACCGCTACCTTTGAAGGAGCTTCCATTGGATCCGGAGGAGGAGACTTCGATTTTGTCAATCTTCATATTTTTGGAACCGCTTGCGCATCGTCGGATCTAAGCCTGAACTACCAAGGAGACAACCTTGGACCGAATCAGCCGCACAGTGAGTGCGGCGGCGACTGCGATAATGACAGCGAGTGCGAGGTGAGTCAAACATAGTATGCAATACAATTCTCAACACGGTTTCATCAAACAACTTACCCAGCATTGCCTGAATTTCATCTCTTTCGTGTCACAGGGCGACCTCGTGTGCTTCCAAAGAAACGGCTTCACGGGTGTTCCCGGGTGCGCCGGGGAAGGAAGCAGTGGATACGACTACTGCTACAAGCACTATCCCACTTACGGTCCCCTCGTACTGATCGGTGATGGTTACACTGGATTGAAAGTGTGCGAAGGTGACTGCGATTCTGATTCTGATTGCGAAGGCGATCTCCTGTGCTATCAACGCGGGGATGGTCCAGTTCCTGGTTGCGAGGGTGGCGTCGGAGAATTCCCGACAGAAGATTTCTGCTACGATCCCACGCAGGGAATGCCCGGCGTCGTTCCACCAGCAACATGGGTACCAGTAATCGCCGAAGACTTTGATGGTGGCGAGGTTATCAGTGACGTTGGTGGCAAGAACGCCGATATTACTAACAAGGAAAGTCATGGGGGTGGGGGAAGCTTGTCTTTGAAGGCCGCCAATGGAGCACTTGGCGTCTCGGACGAGTTCCCCGTCGGTGATTATCAGGAGGCCAAGATTGACTTTTGGTATTTGTTCAAAGGTGACACACGACCTGGCGATAACTTCGTGTTGGAATGGTCTTCCAACAATGGAAACACTTGGACAGAACCAGAACTTGAGACTTATACCCGGGAGGATGTTGTCGATACCTGGATTCATTCTACGGCGATTATTTGGTCTCTCAATAACGCTTCATCCCTCAGGATTCGATTCAAATCGAACATGTACTCGGGCAAAAAGGTTTACATTGACGACGTCACACTCGTAGCACGCTAAACCGATAATATGGGCAAAAAACCCCAAACAAGCTGCATGCAACGCAGCGGTTATCTCTCGTCCAAGCTTATGTGCATGCTTTTGATGAGTGAGAAAACTAGCCCGACAGCAAGAAGAAAGTGTGATAAGAGACAAAAGATAGTACCGGTAACCGGTAGATGCTGGGAATGATAGTATATGACAGAGGGACGAGTACATAGTACTTGTACTGCTGTACTGTACCAGTACTGTACTGGTACAGCGTTTTCCGCACTCGCAATAAAATCAGTGAAACACGCGCACGATTGGTACGATTTGTGCCAAACGCGCGCTGGCCATCCGCGTGGCGCGCCGCATTTATTCTCTAGTAGAGGATTTCCGTGATAACTATTAACCGGTAGACGATGAGAGCGGATCAGCAATCAGCAACGAGCACTGTATCCTCGTCTCTTCTGCATTATTATTTCTGTTCTTTGTTGCCCTTCAACAGCCAAACCTGCGTAGAAGAAACAAGAGGAGCTTTTTACGTTTTTGTACCATGAAGATTTTTAGCTTCAGAATGTTTGGTGGGCGAAACAGTACCGGTATCGTTTTGCTTCTTGGCACTGCCCTTTTGCTGGCCCCAATTGTGGAGCAGCAGTTTTCGGTTGTCGGTGCCTTCTCGCCAAAAGTACCAGCCGTCGTGATTGCACATCATGGAGCAACGGCTCCCCCAACCACTTCTTTGATGTCCTCAAGTAGTGACGATGATGTCAAAGAAATAGTAGACCCGGTGCAGGCAGTTATTGACGCCATGTACGGTGGCAAACCGCTCTCCGGCGAATCACCCGCGGCCACAAGGGCCCGGATTGAGAATTTGGTAAAAGAGAACGACGTTTTGCTATTCATGAAGGGCTCGAAGTCTTTTCCTCAGTGTGGATTTTCAGACACGGCCACAAAAATCTTGGGAACTCTGAACGTCGACTTTCATGCAGTGGATGTCCTTTCAGACGAAGCCGTCCGCCAAGGCATTAAGGACTTTTCCCAGTGGCCGACCATTCCTCAGCTCTACATTAAAGGTGAATTCATCGGAGGAAGCGATATTATGCTAGAAATGTACCAAAATGGTGAGCTTGCGGAACTTCTAAAGAAAAAAGAAAGCTAGAGTGGTTTGGATGAGTCAGTCGTCTGCTGTGGGCGCAGGCGAAAAGTAAGTCGTGCACCCGTCTACTGTATCAGCTTTGGAAATGGGAGTAAGAAGGAATCATCTCATATCTAAGAGCCACAGCAGATCTATACGTAGAAGAAACCGTGAAAGTTGTACTTCTGTTCACGTTTTGCATCATATTTGGCACAGGGACTATTATTCTGCGTACGTACATACATACTAAGATGATGTGAAGCCATCTCGCCTATTAATCGCCACCTTCTCCCGCCTCGACAAGTTCCCGAAAGATCCCTTTCTCCTGCACCAGTTCATCGTATGTGCCGGTTTGTCGCACATGGCCATGGTCCAATACCAAGATCTTATCCGCGTTGACAGCCGTTATGGTGTGATGCGACACACTGACAGTCGCAGTGCCCTTCTCTCGCAGAGCAAGGACGGTATCCAAAACGGCCTGCTCGGAAAGCGCATCCAAAGCGCTGGTCGCTTCGTCCAAGATCAACAAGTGAGGTCTTCGCAGCAAAGCTCGAGCTAGACCGCACACACGCTGAATCTGACCTCCGCTCAAAGCGATGTCGGCTTCCGCTCCAATCATGGTATCATACTGATCGGGTAAGCTCAAGATGAAGTCGTGGATGTAAGCGTCCTTTGCCGCTGCTTCGACTTCCTCCTGGGAGTACAGGATCCATTCTCCCGTTTTCGAATCACGAGACTTGTACCCAAAGGCAATATTTTCAAAGATTGTGGCATCCATGACGTAGGCATCTTGGAACACCACAGCTAGATTCTGGCGTAACAATGGCACTTCCACAGAGGAAATGTCAGCGCCATCCATGGTGATCTGGCCTTGAGTGCACTGGTGGAATCCCTCGAGCAAACTGAGGATGGTCGACTTGCCACTTCCCGACTTTCCAAAGAGGCAAGTGTACGTTCCCGCCGGAATAGTTGCCGAGACATCCTTGAGGACCATTGGCAGGTCGGGTGCGTACTGGAACCCAACTCTGTCCAAACACAGCTCATTTCGAACAGTCAGAGCATTGGTGTTACCCTGCTTCTTTGGCACATGCCCACTCCCCGCGCTATCAAGCTCGATACGAGGATTATCATCTGCCGTTTCATCTAGTTTTCCTTCGCTAATGGGCTTCAGAAGCATTGCTTTGCCTTTGATGTTCTTTGTCGATTCACCATCTTCTTGCGTATCTTCCGTATAACTACTCATGATCGGGTCCTCGTCCTCGTGCACTGGCACTAGCGACAACAGCTTGTCTATATCATTGATGGCGCCCGAATAGAAGGCGACACGTCCAATAAACAAACCCAACTGCTCCAACGGCATGATGACACTACTGGCAAAGTAGTCCAAGGAAAAGAACTCCCCCGAAGTGATTTGACCTGCCGCTACCTGAAAGGCAAGCAGAATCTCCACGATCATGTGAACTAACAAAGGAGTAAAGGAGAGTAAGTAGTTGCAACGCAAGGCATAAAAATTTTGTAGTTCGTCATTCGCAGGATAGTTCCAAATTGCACTGTCGCTTGAAACTACTTACTCATGGATCCAATCGTGTTGAAGCAGTCGCCAAAGACGCTACCCCACAACAAACTCGAGAAATGACGTTTCTGATTGTAGTCAATATGATCAAACATCCGATTCTTCAAAAAGTTTTGACTCCGGTACAGGTTGGCCGCCTTTTGAATTCCGACAGTATTCTGGAATCGGCCGAGGAGCCTACCCGACGTATAAGTAAAAATATCGGAGCTCTCAGTAGCTCGTTCCCCCAGGAGACTCTGAAAGAGAACAATAAGAGGAATGGCGGCCATGATAAACATGGCGTAGCTAGCGTCAAGCAAGATCAAAAAGACGATGGCAGATATCAATGAGCACATTGGAAAGAGAAAATTATGCTGAAGCTCGTTCCACAAAGCTCCCATCTTGGCCAGGTTAGCCGAGAAGGCATTGGACAGCGCTCCAGGCGAGTAATCCTTTTCCATCTCAGCGCTACAGTACAGAACGCGCCTTGTAATCTCTTTTTCAAGGCGGGCTGTGGCAGTTGACACAATCTTAGCCGCCAAGTAGGATGAGATGAAGTAGGTACCCGCATTGACAAGAGCCGACACGACGAGGTATATCATGGTGCGATAAAACTCCCTGCGATCTCCATTGCCCTCATTGCCAGCCAATTCCAACCCAGCATTCAAGAGTTGGCCAACGAGAAGGATGCACAGGTACTCGGTCAAGGACATGGAAAGAATGAAGACGACGAGAAGGAACGCCGTGAAAGCTTGTCCGCGAATAAGATGGTTCGTGGTGCGCATCAGTACCTGGATCACACTATCGCTCCTTGCTTCCTCCAATGCACTGCTTGTGCTTTCAACGAGACTTTCTGTGACTGATTTTGCAAAGGATCCAAGACCAGCAGTCTGCTTTCTCAACCGTTCTTTCAAATATTCCTTGTCTGTCTGATAGACGAGGGACGAAAATCGGAGTTGTCCCCCAAGCTCTTGATAGCACAACGTTCTCGTGCTTGCTAATCCTGTCGAAAGCCTCTCTGGTATCGTTTTCAGTAGCATTTTCTTCATGCCAGTCAGCTGCTCTTTTTCTTTGTCTCGTTTGTCTTCTAAGGACCATTGCTCAATCCACATCATAGTGCGATTCGAAAACTGAAAGAATTTGGCTTCGTCCAGTTCTCTTCGATTGTCATAATCCGCATCTTTCATCTCAGAAAGGAGAGTGTTCTTTTGATCGAGCGTAAGTCCGGACGAGTCAACTATTTTCGCAATCAACTTGCATGAGACAATATCATCTCGACATAATACGACGCCTTTCGATTTCTGGACCAAAGGCTTCAGGACCGTGTGAACGAGAAGACATGAGTTCAATTGGAGCCCGCCGAGCCATCCAGCGATCGAGTAAACGAAAGCATTTTGTTCTCCCAGCTGTTGCGTGGTAGCGATTTTGGACCAGCACGCGAGGTTTGCCACCCAAATGATCACATCCACGAGCAAGGCAGAGACCACGCCGCCCTGATGAATCCCATTAGTGCCATTAAGAACAAGGAGGGCCAGACTTCGCGTGCCATACAACGCTACCAGCGCCACGGTAATGTAGTCCATCGTCTTAATGCCGTACGCCAGTTCTTCTTCTTGTTTTTCATCGAAGTGTTCCATGTAGTGCGTGTACAAGGAAACTGCCAAGGCGTACAGGAAGCATTCTAATGCGACCAAGTATGCGACACATTGGCAGGATTTTCGCTGTGAGAATTTCATCAAACGAGCGAAAGTCCGAAGCCGCCAACCCAAATTCTCAAAGTGCTGTAATTGGGGATACTTGGTCATCTTTCGTGGCTGACTAGTATTATAGTCATCATTTTCATCATCATCATCATCACGTCCTCGACCTTCTTCATATTGTGCTTCGAATTCATCAAGCAGAACAACAATGTGATGTTTTGACAGCGACGAAACTAATCTTCTTGAAGACCCGGGGTACGGATTGAGATGTCTTGAAGACCCGGGGTACGGATTGAGATGTCTTGAAGACCCGGGGTACGGATTGAGATGTGCCGCTGACATTGGCGGTATTGCTCCAGCTCCTGGCCCAATCGCTAAAAGACGAGAACTTCCGGGCCCAATCGATAAGAAACGACGAGAACTTCCGGGCCCACCAATCAATAAACGACGAGAACTTCCGGACCCGCCAATCGATGATAAACCAATCGATAAACCATGGGCATCGTCGCCGCTGACGCTGCTTCGAAGACGATGCTGAGAAGAAGTCCTCATCATTTTTGGATCTGAGATCTGGGCAAGAACACCACTATCAACTCAGAGAGTATAGAAGAGAGAAAGTATGAATGGTGTTTAAAGAAGCAGCAAGGAGGGACGACACACGAAAGAACAAAGCCGTGTGAGTATCATCATTCATCAATTCATTTCAGGAATCATCCAGCAATCGCTCCTCCTTCTCATTTATCACTGTTGACCATACTGCTGGATGCTCCTCAAGGAGAATGCATCCTCACCACTGTGAATGGTGAAAACAAACAAGAAGACGCTTTCCTCTTGTCTTACCTTTTATGTCAAAGCCCTTCTCGAGGAAGAGTCGTCTCAAAAAGAAAATGAGTTCAAACTCTGCCACCAGTATGAACAAGGCAATGCGATAAAATAAATGAATTGCAGCCTTTCTTGGAATGCTGCAAGCTGCAAGATCCACAAAAAAGTCTATTCGCGCGAAAGATTTGAAATTTCCACCGCCACGTCGTCTCTAGTAGCCGTGTGTTAAAGTTCTGATACCACTCGTGACTCGTCACGTGTCTCAACTCAATATCTCCGCTCAGATATACTTATACTTGTTACTACTACTGTGTGATCAAATACAGCAGTCACAATCCAGAATACGCTCGTCAGTATATCCCTTTTCGAATTGTGAGCTAAAGTAAATTAATTCTATTCTACCTTTTGTCGTTTCATCCTGACTTCACGAATAGAATAAGATCATCCAAGACAACCTCGTTTGATGAAATTATTCACCTCACCCTTGATCGACTCCTCCCACTCTTTTGATTTAGGTCCGCGGAGTGCTTGGTCAATCGATGTCGGTTCTCCAGGATCTGATTCGGCGAGTACACTGGTAACCGTCTCTTCGCGCATCCTCTGGAAGCGTGCGCGATCCTCATCATCACTCAACGGTTCCAACATATTGCAGTTATCTTCGCATGCGCCACTCTCACAATAATTGCCGGCGATACCAGTATTCCCGCATTCCCAACAGTATCCAATTTCAATACCTTCATTTTCATCGTCATCATCTTCATCGGAGCTGTCAAATGGATTTTGGATCATCATGGTTTGCTCACTCGTGACTCGTCACGTGTCTCAACTCAATATCTCCGCTCAGATATACTTATACTTGTTACTACTACTGTGTGATCAAATACAGCAGTCACAATCCAGAATACGCTCGTCAGTATATCCCTTTTCGAATTGTGAGCTAAAGTAAATTAATTCTATTCTACCTTTTGTCGTTTCATCCTGACTTCACGAATAGAATAAGATCATCCAAGACTAACTTGTCATAGATCTTCAGTTCACTTTATCTCCTTTCCCATATATCTCTCCAACACATATCGTCGATCTGATCTTACTTTGTTTCCAATCCGGTCTTACTTTTGTATTCCAAGATCACAATCAGTTTAGTTCATATATCTTGATCATAGCATCCGAATCGATTAAATCAGTAGATTCAAGTCCCGAGTGAATCTCCAGTATATTGTATGACTCGTTTGATACGCCCGGTCGGATGCCATCCCACCTCGCTCATTGTCTAATCGTACATCAATCCGAACTTCGCCCATCTCGCGTTAGGACCAATCAATTCATTTAGATGAGTTCGCGAGTAGTGCCCGTATACTTCAAGTTGGCATTTTGTTTCCGTTATCGAACCGTTTCTCATCGTCTGCACTTCATCCGTCGGGTCTCTCCGTGTTTGACTCTTCCGACATAAGTGCATCTTCAACAGCCGTGCACTATTTTAGAGCAATATTGTTGTTGATGACGTGCGACGTGCGTGGCCATTTTTATTTGTGACGCGACAGCACCGCCAGCACGGTCGATACAATTAATAAATGGGGTGACGTGCGTAGACCTGCTCGTAAATGAGGGGTCGATCGGCATGTGCCGGTAGTTTTGCATGTTGACGACTCCAGCATTTCAACAATAAAAAGAGCACATCCTCGTCCTGTTCGTACAATGTTGACAAAATCATCTCACCCTTTCATCAGAACAGGACATTATTATTTTGTCACACTAACTAACAGTGATATCTTTTCCTGATCTTGTAGTTCAACCCCGAAGTTCTTTGTCAACTTCCTAAAAAATTCGGGAGGTCACGCTTTGTTCTTTTGTCCGTGTGCGAGGTGGGAGGTCATCCTACCGCTACTACCTGCCTGCAGCATGAGTAGAATTGAAAATCTTCCATTCACGTGTCGACGTGTTAACGGGTCCGCGACCAACTCGCGGTCA
This sequence comes from Nitzschia sp. pyKryTriq1, assembly GCA_956465555.1. Taxonomy (NCBI): domain Eukaryota; phylum Bacillariophyta; class Bacillariophyceae; order Bacillariales; family Bacillariaceae; genus Nitzschia; species Nitzschia sp. pyKryTriq1. Next base: position 563,179 of record OY101124.1, read on the forward strand.
TCCGTCCTTCCCCGGGATCGGTTGTGAATCATCGTGCTTCTCGATGATCCATCTCTCATAAATTTCAGAATGTATGTTTTTGATTCTTTCGTAGTTACTATTTTTTGTAGTTATAGTTTTTGTGGTAGTAGCTGTAGTAGCTGTAGTTAGCTCCTATTGTATCTCGCGGGCTCTATGCCCAGTAAATCTACTAGTAGACCAATCATGCCCAGCAGTAGTACTAGTAGTAGGACTACGTTCTTGTGACGCGCCATCATGGCTGCGTCACTGCCTGTTTCCTCTCCTCGCACTGTGCTGGTTTTGCCTGTGCTAGTTATTAGGTAGTCTTCCTTAGAATCTGCCTTGATGATTCGGTCCATTTCGTTGCTCTCTTTTCCAAATTGAACGGCGTGGTCCGATAACAACATGGACACAAGGAGGACAGACGGTACAGTACTCCTAAAGGTCTCTTTCCAGCTTCTTGCCTTCTTGCTCAATGCTCATGCTAATCTACTGTACAATATTTGTACCCGCTAATGATGAACATCTGAGGGCAGGATTTTCCAGCAGATTTGGGGCGTTTCGAAAGCCAGTGCCGTATGCCTTGGAGAACCACCATGGAGAATCATAGCTTGTTGAGACGAGGAAGAGCGTCCGTCTGTGCGCGTGAAGTGAGGACGAGTCCTTGATGCGCTGAGCAGTACAAGAACCTCCGAATAACAGATCGCCTCCGGCGGTTTGGCTATCAATGGACTACTAAATAAAGAAATAGATATTCATATTGCTATTGCTAAATAAAAATATATCAGAATCCGGGCCGATCAGCTCCTGGTAGATTCATTCATTCCAACCGTCAAAAAGACGCTGGACGCTGGTAGACTTGTTTTCATGCAATCTGATAGACGCAACTTGCGTCGTTGGGACTACCGCCGTTCCAAGGTACAGTATAGTTTCCGCCGCTTAAAAAAGGAAGTAGACTTTTAATCGTCTAACGTTTTCGCTTTCGCCCTCGATTTCTAGTACTGCCATCCTCGTCGACCTTCCAGTCCTCATCGTTCTCGCCCCTGTCGCGACACGCAGAAATCGCTCCTGGGATTCCGAAAAAGGCTTGCACCAACGGAAAGAGGGCGTGAGCCCGCTGACAATTGGTTCGCAAAATCCGATTGACACGGCTCAGACAATGAGGCCAGACTGCCGGTATCGTACCCGCCCGAGCAGATTCCAGAATAAAGGCATGTCCGCTGCGATTCTGATGCAGCAACGCGCGAATAGTACTCCGGAGTCCAATCGTCTTCATGCGCGGGGTTCCGTCGGGAATAAAGTCGTCAAAACCGACTTGACAAACATGCGGATGTCTTCTGAGTAAGCGGATGATTCTAGAAAGGTCCAAATAGGAGCAGCAGTTGTTGTGGTTGAGCATGATTTGTTCTAGAGAATGACTGGCATCCAAGGCCTCCATCAAACCTTCTCTGTCCAGTGGAGTTCGCTCCCTGCCAATATCTCGGACATGGTTGAGTTGCGAAAGATCCAATGCCTTGAGCCTACAGCGAGGAGATTTCAAGACATTCTTCAACGCTTGTATAGAGAGTGGTCCAAAAACAGATCCTTCCAAATCCAGTTTGGTCAGTGTCGGATGGCCCTCAATCGCGTTCAAGATAGTTTCTAGCTGTCGATCGGACCAAAAGACCAAGCTAATATCCAAAAATTTCAACGTAGTATTGAGTTTGAGACCCCTTGCGAGATGTTGTGCTGGGTTGGTGTGACGGAGTTGTTCGTCCTCATCGCCACTTTCATCACAACTGGCTTCATCTTGAAAGGCGCATCCTCTCAGCATGAGACCTCCTAGATTTGGATTTCGCCGTGTCGTCCGAAGACCTTGCTCGAACAAGATTTCTGCAGCTTGCGATGTGATGGGAATAGACGATAGCGAGACATAGTCCAATCGGCCCCGGTTGCCCCGAAGGGCATCGCGAAGGACCCTGGCGACCGAGAGGGTCATGGAAGCCGGCGGTAGAAACCGAATGTTGGAGTGCGAAATGAGCTCCAAGCGAGCCGCCTGCGCCGTTTCATCCTCTCCCAGCACATCGAGTCCATCAAAAGCATTTGGTTGCTTAATAATGACTTCTCGCAGCAGATCTTCCATGTGGTGATTGAGCTCGCACTGTTCAATATCAAGGATACATCGGCCTCTGCGTCTACTAGTACTAGAGGAGTTGTCGTTATTGGAAGAACGCTTCTTGTCATAGGTATTGCTGACCTTGGGAGCTCGCATCAAAGCCCTCAGCATAGCGTCGACTTCTTGTCGCGAGTTCAGTTCGATTTGATGCAGCAGCGCCCGAACTACTGTTTCGCCGGCACAGTTGGTGCCATATTGAATGCTCAAGTTGGGATCTGTGGATGCCATGAGAATGCTGTACTGACTGATAATAACCAATGAAGGAAAAATTGCAAGGAAGAGCAATCTCTCTTCTCTCTGGTTCTGTGTCGGTACCGATGGGGACAGCGCCTCTGGTCTAGCTAGTGCGAAAACTAAGAGGTATTGTCAACTTGTTGAGGCTGGAGTGGCACAAAACAGAAGAATAGAAAATAGAAGTGCCAAGTTGTATCCACAGTGTAAACCTGATGCGGCCGCCATGGTCATCGAGATCATCCAGGATCCAGCAGGCAGCCGCGCCGCCCTGCCTGCCTTCCGGCCGGCCGGCCGGCCCCGCGAAAAATCTGTGTAGTCGTCGTACAGTACTGTACAGCTGTAGGCGTTTGCCACAATCTCATTTTCTCTACCTACAGTATCATCATCATCATCATCATCATCATCTTTTCAAACCTCCACCCACCCCCCTGCCTCCAAACCTACAGTACAACCGCCAGAATGAATCGACGATGCTGTTACCACAACCTGCAGTACACCGAATACTACAAGCTCACCCTACGCTATATATCAATATATCCGTCCATCTCTACTTATTTTAACGTATCCGCATGTCCTCTTCAGCCCCCGTAACCGTCCAGGGTAAGGTCATGTTGGTGACTGGAGCCAATCGAGGAATTGGCAAGGCTTTTGTGGAAGCCTTCTTGCACCATGGCGCTACCAAAGTGTATGCTGGTGTCCGCAACTTGGCGTCTTTTCAGGGGGGAAATGACGGTCGAGTGGTACCCATATATATTGATTTGACTCAGCCCGAAAGCATTCAAGAGGCTGCCAAGCAGGCTCCCGACGTGGATATCGTCGTCAACAACGCGGGGCGGTTATCCAGGACGGTGCCGCTCGATCCGACCGCCATTGAAAATTTGGAGCAAGAAATGCAAGTCAATGTCTATGGGTTGATCCGCATGGCACAAGCCTTTCTTCCGATATTAAAAGCCAAATGGCCGACTCCTACCGGATTCGTCCAAATCAATTCCGTCGCCTCTTTTCGATGTGGCATTCCTTCGGTCGCCACTTACAGTGCTAGCAAAGCCGCCGCATATTCTATTACTCAAGCCCTCCGACAAGATAGCAGTCCACAGGTCCGATTTGTCAGTGTTCACCCAGGACCCATCTTGACCGATATGATTGCCCACGCCAGTGAAGAACTGGCGAAAACAGCCGAACCGCCCAGGCAAGTCGCGGAAGAAGTCATCGGTGCATTGAAATCGACAACCGAAGTTTTTCATGTCTTTCCGGATAGCAAAGCAAAAAGTCTACAAACTGTTCTCAAAGACTATACAAAGATTGTTGTTGAAGACGGCAAGGCTTATGGAGTGTAATTCTTGTGCTCTGCTGTGAGGATAGAGATGAGGACATCCCTCCTTAAAAACTGGCAATTGTCACATTGGAAACTCGTATTTAAAAAAGTGTGTCTGCGGCATTGTAGGCTATGTTTGTTTCGCTAGACTTGTTGTTCTACCAGCAGTAGCAACTACCTTTGTATAATTCGGTGGTCGCAATTCGTCTTCCTGTTCGTTTGGTGCTTTACGACATACTATTAGGAAAATTATATATCAAGAACAACCTGGTGCTAGCCGCAGTGTTCCCACCACTTGCTACAGGTGCTACTTCTCAGTGTACTGTGCTCAAACTCCTACCAGTACAGTAGAGAGAGAGAGGGGGAGGGAGGGAATTAAAAAAGCGAGCACCATCACCATTGTCAGTTGGCAGAGGACACGTCACGAGTACCGGTACGACCCCAGCTACTGTAGGTATTACCTCGTACCAGGTACCGGTACGACCTGGACACATCTATCGGCAGCACCATGCAACATTTCTCGCCTCTGCCATCGCATCATCATCATTGCATTCTAGACCTCTCCCCACTCCCGCCCGCTGGCTCGAGATGGTGATGATACATGATTAAACTCATGCATTCTTCTCTCGTCGATCTTGATGATGATGATCATTGATTCATTATTCTCTCCATCAGATGATTGATGCATTCCTCTTTTAGCTGCCAGCTATGTATGTACTACGGTACCGGTACTAGAGACACGTCGCCTACCGTCAGTATGTGGTCTAACTCGGCGTCTCTATTACCACATCATCGTACCATGTATCATCATCATAATGCATTCCATAATCTCTCATTCTATCTCTACCGGTAGTACCAGGTACTCGTAGACCTCTCCCGGCTCCGCCCCCTCTAGTAGCTCGAGATGCTGATTCATTCATTCGTCTCTCGTCGATCGTCAGAGATGACGATGATGATCATTGATCTCATTTTAGTACGAAGTTACGGTCTACAGTAGACTAGTAGACCTCTCCGAGATGATGATGCATCATTCTTCAGTCTTCTCTCGTCGTCATTCTGGGATCATCTGCTGATCTCTACATGTACCCGGTACTCGTACTACAGAAATACCATGCTGTGTAGTCTTTTGCTACTTCGGCTACCGTAACGGTACCGGTTTGTCATACCGGTACCGGATTGATGATGATGATGATGATGATGATGATTCAATCTTCTGTGGATCAGATTCATTCTTCTGTTCTCTGCGAACTCCGGCGAATTCGGCCGGACTATTACACGGCATTATGCCCCACTTTAGTTGAACTTTCTCAGGCAAGGCGGAATGAAGCGAGGCGGAATGAGGCGATCGGCGGAGTGAAGTGGTTCTTGTGAAGACGAAAGACGACATGTACTTGTACCACTCGTGATAATAGCTCCTGACGAATCAATCACCTCATCAAGAGAGAACTGTAGTACGTATTCTGGTCCCCTCGACTGAATAGACTAGATATTTCGTCCAATCAATATTTTTATGTTTCAACCGTTGAGAACAATTTATCGCGACTGGAAAATAATATTCATCAATGCAATACGTACAGTCGTGGCGGCGAATTTGACTGAAAATATTATTTCGTTCGGGCGGGGGCATATCAGGGGCCGATATAATCTGTCACCGCGTGACAGTAAGATTCGACAAAGATTCGTGATAATTTCGATCTTCACTCTGATTGTTTCTTCTGCATTTGCATCGGAACAAGAGCGCCAGACACTCAGATCCAACCCTCTGCTGGATCCAACCTTGATCCAAGAACCATCCACTCCCCTGTTCATAATCTTTTGAAAAGAGATATCTCAACTCGAAACAATGGTAAGTTGAATTGATAACATCGCAAAGATGAAACGGCATAAGCACCCTTTTCATAAGACAATTTGACTAACCCCATTCGACCTATTCAACGTGCAACGATTGCATCTTAGACTGACGTTGAAACACAAGAAGTTGAAAAGCCCGTGGGAGAGGTCAAATCTCGCAAGGAGCGCCCCACGGGGTCGATGCATGTTGGAGATACTGACTTCGATCCCAACGACCCCGCCTTTAACATGGATGCCACCTGGGGTGAGGTGTGCTCTGCCTGCTGTGTGCACACCGCCGAAGGCTGGGCGAAGGTCTTCTTGGCTATCGTCTGCATCGTCTTTTTCCTCTACTTCTTCCTCGTCGGTTTGGATTTCCTTGGAACTGGTGCCAAGGTCATGTCTGCCTGTGCCGCCGGTGCTCTTTTCGGAGATGACACCAACCCCATTGCCGGGCTCATGGTTGGTATTCTTTCTACCGTCCTTCTGCAATCTTCCTCCACCACCACTTCTTTGATTGTGTCCCTCGTCGGCGCAGATACTGTTTCTGTCAAGCAAGGTATTTACATGGTGATGGGAGCCAACATCGGAACCTCGGTCACCAATACCATCGTTGCCATGGGACACTTGGGAGACGGTGACCAACTCGAGCGCGCCTTTGCTGGAGCCACCGTCCACGATATGTTCAACTTCATGACCGTGGCAGTCCTGCTTCCCCTGGAAGTCGCTACCGGCTACCTCTACTACCTCACCGGAGCCATGGTCAAGAACTTCCAAACCCGAGATGGAGAGGACTGGGACGGCCCCATCTCCAAGTATGTGGAGCCCCTTGGTGCGTTGGTAATCATCGAAAACAAGGATGTTACCAAGGCTGTTGCCAAGGGAGGTAACTGCGATGAGTTCTATCCCATCGTCTGCGAAGATCCCGAGAACCCTACCTATTCGACCTGCCCTGAAGTTGGTATTATCAAGTGTGACAAGGCCACCAATAAGTGCCCCGCCTTCTTCCAAGCCGATGCTACCCGTTCGGACGATATCCTTTCTGGGGTTGTCGTCTTCATCATTGGTCTTGCCATGCTTTTCATCTGCCTCTTCGGACTTGTCGCCGTCTTGCAGAAGATGCTCATGGGTACCTCCACCCGTATTATCTACAAGGCCACCAACGTCAGCCCTTACATGGCCATGCTCGTTGGCGCTGGAATCACCATGCTTGTACAATCTTCTTCGGTCACTACTTCTGTCATGACCCCCCTTGTTGGTATTGGTTTGATTAACTTGGAACAAATGCTTCCTCTTACCCTTGGAGCCAACGTTGGTACTACCATCACCGCTCTTATGGCAGCTTTGTTGTCCGACGCCAATGCCATGCAAGTCGCCCTTGCCCACGTGTGGTTCAACATTACCGGTATTATCATCTGGTACCCCATTCCTTTCATGCGCCGTATCCCTCTCCATGCTGCCCGCCAGCTTGGAAAGGGAACACGCATCTGGAAGGGATTCCCCTTTGCTTACATTGGTGTCATGTTCTTCGGGGTACCCATTCTTTTCTTGGGTATCTCGACCATGTTCACTCAAGACTCCAAGGGATTGACCGTGTTGGGAATCTTCGTTGTCTGCATTTTGTTCTTGGTCATCTGCTGGACTGTCTACCATTGCAAGTATCGAGGAGGTCAACAAAAGTGCTATGAGTGCATGGTGAACCGTCAAACTCGCCGTCAAATGATGGAGACTTTGCCTGAAGACATGGAATTCCTCAAAGCCAAGGTCAAGGAGCTCGCTGAGCACACCGGTCTCCCTGAGGCTGAGGAGACCCCCGAAGTCCCTGAGGCGGAAGTGCCCCTCACCAAGGAGGATAGCGCTCCAGAGGAAGGAACTGATGAGGAAGCCGCCTAGATTTCCTATTTCCTTATGTGTCTGACATCTTGTAACTAAAGGGAGTGTCGATCCGGCTGCAGTATATCATGTATCATGTGCTGCTGCCTTGGAACCACTCTTTTATAGTCCTACTATTCTACCTTTATCACCTTTGAACTAGGTTTAAAAATTAGTATCTGTCTCAAAAAATTCCTCTATCACCTAGTATAGACTTTTTTTAACCAGGAAACTTTTACTTTACTGGTGTAGCTACTAGAGCTACCGGTAACGTAGCTAATAGCACTTATTCCAGTCCACCACGTACTGCAATGGTTGTCCGCTGACATAGCGTTGGTACTGATCCACGACAAGATTGGGAACATCCTGACCCCTTGTGAGACCACTGACATGAGGAGACACTGTAACTTTCGGATGAGTCCACAATGGATTGGAGGGTGGTAACGGTTCTTGTTCAAAAACGTCCAAAATGGCGGCCGAAATGTGGTTTTGATCCAAAGCAGCCACTATTGTTGACGCATCGGTCACATCGCCTCGACCCGCATTGACAAAGACGGGAGACTTTCCTCCATTTGATTGATTGGCTACTTGGAAGGCCTCCAGTGACAGGAGATTGCGTGTAGCCGTTGTGGATGGTAATACCGACACGATGTAGTCGCCCGCTTGCAACGCCGTGGTGAGGTCGGTGACGGATTCATCCAAGGCCGGCTCGTCGGCTTTGGGCCGCGTCGAGTAGCCTACTACCTTCATACCAAAGGCCTTGGCCACACGAGCAATACACAATCCGATATCTCCAGCACCCAAGATGGAAAGCGTCAAATCCGACAAATACCGATATTCCAAAACCTCTTGAGATCCTACCCATTCTTTTTTCGACTGATCGCGGCGCATCAAGTCAAATTTACGTTCGTGGGAAATTATCTGGGCCAAACACCACTCGGCAATCGGCGGCCCAAAGACACCAGCGAATCGGGTGAGAGTAAATGGTAGAGGAAATAATGTCAAGTCCTGCTTGGCCCTGAATAGTGGATCCACGCCCGCGTAGGTCGATTGGCACCACTTGAGATTCGGCAGCAGCGACGACGACGACGATGTCCCATGTTCGATGCCGCTGGTGCTGGTGCTGTTGTTGTTGTTTAAGAGAATAAGTTCTGCCAATACAGCCGGTTCGGTGATTAGAATTTCAGCAGCTTGCAATTTTTGAATGGACGACGCTTGTAAGCGACTGGGATTGAATTCTATCGTCGCACCGTAGCCGCCCAGGGCTTGCTCGTCAACAATTTCATCCAAAGGCAGTTGCGCCTGCCGCAACGCGGGCCCTATATTGCGAATGGAAGTAAAGAGTGTAATCACTGGGCGCCGGTGGGAAACAGATGATGGTGACGCCATGATTCTTCTTCTTGGAGAAAGCAGACGGGAACGGTTCCTACCGGTATATGGTAGGAGCTGCTGATGGTCTTCGATGATGATTCTTATATTATGATATCCATCGATACCGAGAGCACTGAGACTCCCACCAACCTTATTCTGTGCTGTACTTTACTTGTACTCGAGAAGGTACGGTAGATACGTAGGTACAGTACAGCAACTTTGCTGTAGAACGTACAGTAAGGACAAGTACCAGTACCGTCCCGATGAACGCGGGTGTGCGAACGAATAATACAGTACAAGTACCGGTAGCAATACAGGTGTACCGGTACGTACCGATACTGTACAGGCGCGCGTCGACTTGTTATTGTCGCGGCCATTGCGTTTTTGTGTCGACGCCAACAATAACGCATCCGTTTTGAGCGATAATGTCAAGAGTCGTCAAGAGCCGCTATGTAGCTGCTGGTGGCAGACAAGAAGGTCAGGGTGACACTGACACTACCTCGTGGCCGCATTCCTACCGGTACTATGTTCCGATATTATTGCCTGAATGAATCATCATCATCTTGGATGATGATTGATGATTCTTCTTCGTCCGGTCGAATGTGTCCTCATATACAGCATCAGTATCAGTATTGAATATTATTGTGCCGACAAAAATCCCCCCCAAGAACGGACGACACGACCAACGACCCTCATCCAAGGAGCGGAGCAAGGAGCCATGTCTCCAATAAAGACGACGAAATACAACAACTTTTTCGATCATTGATTCACTCCAGGAATGCAAATCGCATGTGGACATGCACCGAGTTATTGCGACAATAATAAGGACCAAACTCCTCCTCCTCGGGGGCTCACTCACTCAATCAATCAATCAATCACTCACTCACTCCTCCACGGGAAAGTACCAGGTAGTCTACCGTCCGCATCGGTTGGTTACGTGGATGTCGTCGCCGCCTTGCACGGATCATCATCATCGCATCTGATGGGTGGGAGCGCACTCCCTCGAATTACCGGTACTGGTACGGTACGGTAGCAATAGCCCTACCGGTGCTGTGAAAAATGCATTTTCTCTTTTTAAATGTTGTTTTAAAATGTATGAATGAATGTTGGCGGCGATGGAACGCTCCCCAACTACCAGACTACGAATATATACATATATATATAGAGGCACCCATCCCGCGGGGACAATGCGTTTGCTTGCTTGTGTGTGAAAAGTGAAAAAGAGATTGATTGATTGATTGATTCGCGCAATCAATCTTTGAGTTTTTTTTGGTTTTTTATTTATAATGTTCGTCGCCACCCGCCCGCCCGAACTACGAAATGAAATGACATGACATGCAATCATCATCAGAGAGGAGACATGGATCGACTCTTCAGTATCATCATCATATGTTGGTCCATCCAATCCATCCGAAGGGATCCAGCACGATCAACAACAAAGGTCAAACGCTCCACATTACTTGTAGCATTGAGAGTAGACCTTGGTATGGATGGCAACCCAGGAGACTGTTCCATTGTAGGAGTAGGAGAAGTTCGTGATTGGTTGGGTTGGCTTCACCACTTCAGTGAACTGTCCCGGGGCGCTGCTGTATGTACGAACTCCGTTCTTGGTCTTGCTGGGAAGATAGTCAGTGGGACCTGAACCAACCCAGATCTGATACTCAATGATTCCAGCACCCGCTCCAAAGTTAACGTCAACAGTGAGGTCCGTGCCATTGTATTTGACTTGGGCATCACCAACATATGCACCTTTGGTCAGATCACAATCTGGGGCACCGGCATAGATGGCATGAGTCTTATTGTATGGCAGGGCTGCGGTCGCGATGTTGCCAATGGTCCATCCCCAGTTGTTCACACCGAGGTTTAAAGTATCGAAGCAGTTGTCGGTCGGAGCACTGGTATTGAAGACCGCATAGGCCGTGTCGCAGCAGCAGCCAGTATTGTATGCAACGTTTGTCACCGATTTGCTGCAATAAGTGCTGGGATCGGTGTAGGTGACATTTACCGTCGATGAGCCGCAAACTCCCCTGACCCAGCCAAACTGAAAGTCGTTCTTGTACTCCGTTTGATTGGAGCAGCGCTGTTGCAGACCGGTGCCAGTACCGGTACAGATAGGAACATCAACGCAAAAGACAGGGTCAGCACCACATTGCCCGTCGGAAACTTTGAAGGGTACGCCTGGGGATTGCCCGAGGATAGTGACGTTGATCGTGAGTGATTGGTTGTTATTGTTGCATCCATCGTTCCCCCAATTCCAGGTGAGACCACGGTATTGACTGACAGTTGTGCAGACGTCGGTGGGAAAGGGACTTGAGAGATTCGCACCAACGCAACGCGCTGTAGGCCACTGACAATCAGACGCACAAAGCTCAGTTGTCGGAATCTGGCTTGCCGCGCAAACGGTAAGGTCTTGGGGACACAGATCTTCTCCATCACCACCGCATTTGATATCGGGAGGATCGTTATCCACGACAGTGATGTTGAATGTGGCATTACCTTGATCCACATCGCAATGCTCACCAAAGGGGACAACGACTTCCTGCACGCCGCATGTTCTGGTGACATCTTCTGTATAGGAGGTGGTGGTAACGTCAGAGCAAACTGTCTTGTTGACAGAGTAGCCCACAGAGCGGGTGCCACAGGTAACCGTCAAAGGGTCTGGAGGAATCAGAACGTACGTCACTGGGGCAGCTGACACGGTGTAAACGACGTTGTTAGTACCAGTTCCAGCGTTGCCGCAAGTGTCTACTGGGGCCGGGTAGCTGTAGGTGAGAGTGTACCCACACTCATTTGCAGGTCCGCCCGATACAAAACGGTCAACAGTCCCACCAGCTTGACAGTTGTCGGTCCAGGGCAAGGTCATGGGGGGACCTTCAGGAACACCGTCACAGTAAGGGACAGTCTTATTGGCCGGGCAGTTCGCATTCGCAGCGACGCTGCAGTCCAAGACGGGCCCCTCGGTGTCCGTGACATTTAGATCGATAGTCTCGTTGATCGTCTCGTTGCAGTCTCCAGTAGCAGTCACAGGCACAGGCACAGGCACAGGGCTGGGACAGGCACTCGGGGCCGTCACGCTTTGATTTCTGGAGGTCGTCGCTCCACACAGCTCCTTGGATAGCGTCCAAGGGACTGGGGTGTTGCATTCGGCAGTGGTGACATCGGCAGAGGCTGAGTAGACAGCAGAGCCTTTTTCGACATCCACGAACACAGTAAGGTTCGCAGCCTCATTGCCGCAACCATCGCTTGGGCCATCATAGGTGTAATTGAGCGAGCCTCCATCGCACTCATCGTAGCTCTCACCTCTTTGGCTCGGCTCGACTGTGCCTCCATCAGCGCAGTTGTCACTCCAGGTCAAATTACCTGGGACGTAGTCTTTGGCTGCACAGAACTCGATTGGACCAGGGGTGCACGGATCACTTGCTGGTACCAGCTCGCGTTCGTCGTTTCCGCGAATAAGATGACGAACAGGAGGAGTAGAGCGTGCAGCAACACAATCGAATTTGGGAGGATCGCTGTCCACGACAGTGATGTTGAATGTGGCATTACCTTGATCCACATCGCAATGCTTACCAAAGGGGACAACGACTTCCTGCACAGCACACTGCTTGGTGACACCTTCTGTATAGGAGGTGGTGGTAACGTTAGAGCAAACTGTCTTGTTGACAGAGTAGCCCACAGAGGGGGTGTCACAGGTAACCGTCAAAGGGTCTGGAGGAATCAGAACGTACGTCACTGGGGCAGCTGACACGGTGTAAACGACGTTGTCAATACCAGTTCCAGCGTTGAGACATTTGTCTACTGGGGCCGGGTAGCTGTAGGTGAGAGTGTACCCACACTCATCTGCAGGTCCGCCCGATACAAAACGGTCAACAGTCCCACCAGCTTGACAGTTGTCGGTCCAGGACAAGTTCATGGGGGGACCTTCAGGAACACCGTCACAGTAAGGGACAGTCTTATTGGCCGGGCAGTTCGCATTCGCAGCGACGCTGCAGTCCAAGACGGGCCCCTCGGTGTCCGTGACATTTAGATCGATAGTCTCGTTGATCGTCTCGTTGCAGTCTCCAGTAGCAGTCACAGGCACAGGCACAGGCACAGGGCTGGGACAGGCACTCGGGGCCGTCACGCTTTGATTTCTGGAGGTCGTCGCTCCACACAGCTCCTTGGATAGCGTCCAAGGGACTGGGGTGTTGCATTCGGCAGTGGTGACATCGGCAGAGGCTGAGTAGACAGCAGAGCCTTTTTCGACATCCACGGTCACAGTAAGGTTCGCAGCCTCATTGCCGCAACCATCGCTTGGGCCATCATAGGTGTAATTGAGCGAGCCTCCATCGCACTCATCGTAGCTCTCACCTCTTTGGCTCGGCTCGACTGTGCCTCCATCAGCGCAGTTGTCACTCCAGGTCAAATTACCTGGGACGTAGTCTTCGGCTGCACAGAACTCGATTGGACCAGGGGTGCACGGATCTTCTGTCAGCTCGCGTTCGTCGTTTCCGCGAATAAGATGACGAGCAGGAGGAGTACTAGAGCGTGCAGCAACACAATCGAATGTGGGCTCGATTGCATCGACAAGGTCGATGGTGGTGGTTTCCTGGAAGCAAGTTTTGTCTGGACTAGTACTGTCGAAGACGTTGTCGAACGGTTTGGTGAAGTTGGTCTCAAGGCACTGCTTCGGAGCGGCACAGTTTTCATCCAGGTAGACGGTATGGCGTTCTGGTGTTGCATCAAGTTTGCGCTCAAAGGACGAGCTGCCAGGACGTTGCGCCTTGTGAGAGAAGAAGAAGCAGTGGCAGCAGCAGCGGCGGCGGCAGGAGAGAGAGGAGCAAGAAGTTGACGATGGTGTGAGAAAACGCATTGCCAATTGAGACACTATGTCTTAGTCGCAAGCCCTTCTCGTGTCTTCGCCGAGCTTACCTTGGCTGGAGCGGCGAGCGAGGAGCTGGCAGCCAAGATGACAAGAACGAACTTGTTGAAAGTGATCTCCATGGTCTTCTTATTTGCGGGAGTTTCTCTGTTTTTCCAGTGTCAGACTGCGCAGTATATCTCTTTCGAAATAGACGGGATGCTGGAAAATGAGCTCTCAATCTAGGCTGCAAAAGCGATGCCCTTTCTTTCAGAGAAATGTGACGGCGATTTTTTTGGATTTTTTGGATTCTGATACAAATACGATAAATACATAAAGACACTCGTGATTGCATAGAATCGAAGAAAGGTGATAAACTTGACACTACGCCATTGGGATTTATGATAGAGGACGCGGAGAAGCGCCTCATTCGTGACCCAGGGCTTATATAGATTCTCGGAGAAATGTGAGAAACTTGAGAAATAATGTGAGAAACTTGACACAACGTCATTGGGATTTATGATGTAGAGGACGCGTAGAAGCGCCTCGTTCGTGACCCAGAGATTGTATAGAGTCGTCTCGGAACAAGGTGAGAAACTTGACTACGAGAACACAGATCACTAACTCCCCGCCGTCATGAACCTAGTCTACCCTTGAATCACACACAGGACAAAAATAGGACAGGCTACGCTGATTTGTGTAGACCTGGTACAAAGGAGCATGAAGTTGAGTCTTCCCGACGGGTACCAGGTACCCAAAAGACCTTTCCACAGACAAACCGATAGCGAGAGTTGTCGTTTGTTGATTGATGTGTTGGAGTACTGGTGACGGGAATGTTTGATGGCTGAGTAGTGAATTGATTGATGGGAGCCAATGTTTTGATGTTGTCGTCGTTGTTGTTTTTATTTTTGTGTGCAGTTGTTGTTTTTATTTTTGTGTGCCGCGTCGTGGGAGAGCAAAAAGCAGCATGATGATGCGATCACAACACATCCGTCCCGCGGCGGGGGCCGCGGCCGGGCGACGATTCATACGTACTACAAGTACATCCAGTAGTTGAGACAAGATACATCTGAAGAGCAGGACGGAATCTCTGGATGGATGACCGCTCGGTCTTGAGGCGAGAGAGGACTCGTGACGTAGCTCCGGGTTACCCTTGTCTGCGTGAAAATAAGCCAAAATACGAGGGAAAAACGACCTCTGTGTGATTCAAGGCTACTAACGTAACATTATTTCAAAACGAATTTGAAGAGCGTGAGAACACAACACCATTTTGATTTACAATAGAGGACGCGGAGAAGCGCCTCATTCGTGACCCAGAGCAGATTGTATAGATTCTCAGAGAAATGTGAGAAACTTGAGAAATGTGAGAAACTTGACACAACGCCATTGGGATTTATGATAGAGGACGCGGAGAAGAGCCTCATTCGTGACCCAGGGATTATATACATTCTCGGAGAAATGTCATTCGACGAAGCGTACTCCTCGATTGAGAATTACAAGGGACAAACATGCATTCATCAAAGAGCGAGAAACTCAAATAAACAAGAAAGAAGACGACGATAAATGAGTCAGTCCTTCAACGGTTGAGTCTTACACCAACAGGAAGGGTGTTGCGATTTGTTGATATCAGACTCATAGGACTAACTGAAATGGACACGTCAGTCTATACATATCAAGAGGTCTAATATAGGAGAGCTCACCGAGAATACTACATGAGAAAGGTTTGCGGGGAACTCATCTATACCACATCGGAATTTTGGCGCCCCTTGCCCGCCTGCGCGCTGTCGCTACTCCGACTGCTACGCTTCCGCCGCCGCCGACAAATGGCCTAAGGCCTTTTTCGGTCGTCCGTCCGTCGCTGCCCGTAGTGCAGCAGCCACCAGAATTAATATTTGTTCGACTCTCCCCCTTTTCCATCTTTCTCATTCACTTCATTTTCCGACGCAACACGACGACTCCTCTGTTCATCATGCCGACATTCCCTCCCCTCGACGAGGAGGAGCTCAAAGCAGGCTTCCCACAAATCTGCATTGAAGATGGGAAGCCATTGGTTTATGTCTTCCCAAAGTCAGCCCTGCATTGTTGCACATCCGAGTTGAATTCGGCGGCGAACCAATATTTTTTGGCCTGGGACAGAATATGCGAAAAGTCGAATAATAGAATACAAGAAAAGGCGAAACAAAGATTATTCGACAACATGCATACAACATGACGGAAATTTTTGAAGTCCGAAGGGACGTACCTTGAGCAGAATATGCGAAAAGGCGAAGAATAGAATACAAGAAAATTCGAAAAAATGATTATTCGACAACATGTATACAACATGACGGAAATTTTCTAAGTCCGAAGGGACGTACCTTGAGCAGCTTGATACTGCGACCGGTCATGTCAGTGGGATCTGACACCAGCAACTGCGCCAGATCAATGAGTTGTGATGTTCCATCCACAGCATCACTAACCTCTACATTGATGCCTGAGGCATCCCATTCGTTGTAGGAGGCAACTGTCGCCTCCAATGATTGCAAATCCATGGTTGTTGGATGCAGAAGGGCAGTGTGTGAAATGAAGTGAATGAGAAAGATGGAAAAGGGGGAGAGTCGAACAAATATTAATTCTGGTGGCTGCTGCACTACGGGCAGCGACGGACGCACGACCGAAAAAGGCCTTAGGCCATTTGTCGGCGGCGGCGGAAGCGTAGCAGTCGGAGTAGCGACGGCGCGCAGGCGGGCAAGGGGCGCCAAAATTCCGATGTGGTATAGATGAGTTCCCGGTACCGGTAGTCGCTACCGGTACCGGTACCACAGTAGAGGCCAGACTCGCTGGGTACACTCTACTACGTATATTGTATGTCCAGACAGTAATGTATGCATACAGGTACCGTACGTGTACGGGTACAAAAGGTGAGAGGCGATCGCTACCCAAAATTGGAACGAGATGAGCTTTCTCTCTGATATCTGGTAGCTACCGGTAGTCTACTGGTACAGTACGTCAGAAACAGTTAAGTCCAACGGAGAGAATGCACAGTACTTGATTTCAAGAATCTATTTTCAAACAACATCTACACTTGCACATGTCACATAAAATTGGTGGCAGGCTTCTTTTTAAATGAACTTTTGAGGAATTTATTGACAGACTGACTCTGAGAAAGTCAAATAAATGATTACTTTCGCATAGAGTCGGTCATGACATGATGGCTAGTCTTGGGTGCTGGGTCCGACGAAGGAATGATTTGCTGGTCAAAAGTAGGGTCGAAGGCGATGTCATCAATGTCTGAACCCATGCTGGCGAGGTATCGGCGGACGGCCTTCTCAGTCTCCATGACAACGAAGGTTACCACCATGAAGACAAGAACAATAACCCACTGGTACCAGTCCATACCAGCCATCTCGAAGACAACCGAGTTCAGTCCAGGTGTGTAGGTGATGAAGAGCTGGAGGACAACCATGATGGCAACAGAGTACCAGCAGAGAGGGTTTCCTGTCAAGATGGAGGTGCTGAAGGAAGAGTTGTGGCTATAACGGGCGCTGATGGTGATGGCAATAGCTCCGAAACTCAAGGTGTTCAAGGCTTGCGATCGTTGTTCAGGAACACTGTAATCGTTTTGGACCATGAAGACACTTCCAACAGTGGTGGCAATCAAGGCGATGGTTCCAATGACGATTCGCAAGAGCAAGAATCGGCCAATCAACCGCTTTCCAAGACGGCGAGGTGGTTTGGTCATGATTCCTTCTTCGGCGGGCTCGACAGCGGCAACGAAACCAAGGGTGACGGCACAGATCAAGTTGCAGTACAAGACTTGGACGGGGGTCAAAGGACTCTGGGGCAAACCAAGGAGAATGCCGAACAACACACTCAAACCTTGAGCGTTGTTGATGGGAGTGTTGATCAACAACACCTTTCGCAAGTTGTCCCACACAGTACGTCCTTCCTTGACAGCGTACACGATGGTGGCGAAGTTATCGTCGGCCAAGATCATCTCGGATGCTTCGCGGGCCACATCGGTACCTTCTTTGCCCATGGCAACACCCATATCTGCAGCCTTCAGGGCAGGGGCGTCATTCACACCATCACCGGTCATGGAGCAGATTTGTCCCTCAGCTTGCAAAGCCTTCACAATCTGGATCTTGTTTTGAGGAGAGGCACGGGCAAAGATGTTGTACTTCAAGACAGCCTTTCGGAGTTCCTCCTCGGTCATACCGTCAAGCTCAGGTCCAGTGATAGCATCGTTGTACTTCTCATCGACCAATCCAAGCTGATCTCCGATAGCACGAGCAGTGTCCTTGTGGTCTCCGGTAATCATGGCAACTCGGACTCCGGCGGAGTGGGCTTCGGCGATGGCAGAAACACACTCGGGGCGTGGGGGGTCCATGATGGCGCAAAGTCCAACCATGGTCAACCATGGTTCATCCCGTCCATTGACGAAAGAAGCGCTGAGTTGATCTCCCTCCTTCAACTCGCTCTTCTTGACAGTTCCACGGCATAGGGCCAACACACGAAGACCGTGCGAGGAAAGGATGGCGATTTGTTCCGTCCAGTACTCGAGGTTCATGGGCTCGGTCTCTCCAAGAATACCAGCCTTGACTTGGTTGGCGCAGACCTTGATCATACGGTCAGGAGCTCCCTTGGCGTGGACAACATACTCGTCAGCAGAGACAGTGTTTCCGTCGTTTTCGGTAGAAGGCGCGTGGACAGTGGCCATAAACTTGTACTCAGAACTGAAAGGAACCTCGGCGACGATGGGCGCGTTGGCCTTCATGCCATCAACGTCGACATCAACGAAGTAAGAAGCGCGGAGAATAGAGAGCTCGGTGGGGTTTCCGAATTCACCCTCCCGAGATCCATTCTTTCCAAGGGTGCACTTCGAGCACAGAACACCTCCAACCAACGCTTGGCGGATGAAAGTAAGGCTGGGGGACTCTCCGGCTCCAACAGGGGTGGAGTCGGAAGAGACAGGGCCGTCACCCTCAGGAGCAGGAAGATCTTCAACCAAACCATCATCTTTGGCTCCACGGTACGAGTCCTCTCCGTGCATCGAGAATCCAAATTGACGCTTTCCACCATGGTGGGCACTGGGACCAGAGTGGATAACTTCAGCAGTAGACTTCCCAGCAGCTCCTGCAGCTCGGTGGGCCAAGTAGCTATCGTCACGGATGAAGTTGGTGGAAGTTCGGGTTTTGTTGTCGACGTCATTCTTGTAGTGAGCGTTGGAAGTGACGAAGGCAACGAGCGACATTTCGTTCTTGGTAAGAGTTCCAGTCTTGTCAGAGCAGATGACAGTGACCGATCCCAGTGTCTCAACAGCAGGAAGCTTTCGGATGATGGCGTTTTGCTTGGCCATCTTGGCAACACTCCACGAGTAGGTCATGGTGACGATGGCATCGAGACCTTCGGGAATCATGGCGACAGCGCAAGTGAGGGCAATGGTCAAGGAGTCAAGGGCACTTTCAGATAGTTTAAAGAAAGCAGTGCACCAGGTGATGACGGCACAGATAGAAATAAACACGGCCAAGCACTTGGCAATGAAAGCAATTTGTTCAAGCACGGCAGTCTTCTTCTCTTCGACCTTATTCACAAGACTGTTGATGGTACCAATCTCGGTGTTGTCACCAGTCGACACAATCAAACCAACACCATATCCTTGAGAAACCAAAGTGGCACTGAAGCACATGTTCTTTCGGTCTCCCAAAGGAGTTTGCTGGGGGTTGCCGTTGGCAGCCACGATCGGATCCGTAATTTTATCGATGGGGACGGACTCGCCAGTAAGGGCAGCTTCTTGGCACGCCAAGTTGTTGACCTGAAGAAGTCGGATATCACCTGGAACACGGTCTCCGGTCTGCAAGATCACGACATCTCCGGGAACAATATCGGTACCAGCCACCTTGACTTCCTTGCCGTCACGAATCAAAATGGCGTCGCTTGAAAGCATACTCTTAAGGGCTTCGGCGGCCTTCTCGGCCGAACCTTCTTGGTAGACACCGATACACGTGTTCAAGCTGCAGATCAGGAAAATGCGCGGTGAGAAATTTTATTCGATAAATGTATTCCACTTGCAGCCTTGAGCTGTCTATATTGACTTACGTAACAACAAAGGTAATCAAACCGACTTCGATGAAGTTCGTCACGCGATTTTCTCCGGTAGAAATGATACCCTTGATCAAAGAAACGACGGCAACAAAGATCAAGATTCCAACCAAAACATTGTACAATTGGGCCCAGATGCGTTGCCACAGAGTCCTTTGTTCCTTTGCCGACAGCTCGTTGGGTCCATATTCCTCCAATCGCTTTGCAGCTTCAGCAGAGGTCAGACCAGTAGTGCGGATGTTGGGACCGAGTCCCAAAAGACTGGCACATTCTTCCTTGGTGAGGGCATGCCAGTTGGGGACAGCAGCCTTGGCGGCAGCTCCCTTTTCTTCGTCAGGTTTGCACATGTTGACGATGTCTTGCTGTATGTGCTTGTGTTCAACTATCGATTGAGGAGTCGTCAAGTTGCAAATTATGAGCATGTCAGGAATCATCGACGGATAGCTACCCGAGCATCCCACTCGCGGCCTGCGAATGACGTCTGCCATCGCATGATTTCTCGGAAACAGGAAGATGCTGGCCGTATTAGAAAAATGTTGTTCAATAATACGATCATGTTCAATCGTTGGAAATTTACAGTAGGTCCCTACACAAATCTCTTCTGCCTGCAAGAAGGTATCCAAAATCGATTGGTGCCCTCCTTTGACATGGATCATTTCGATTGGAAATTAATCGGGAAAGGAAGACATATCCAGCACATACGTTCTCTGTTTGAGAAAGTTCAATGGAAGGGCAATATTAATTCCTTCGAGAAACCTTCTTCGTGAAGGCTTATACTAATGATTGTCTATTGGAAAGAGAATGAAACCCGGCACTCAAAAGGAAGAAATCAGGGCATGCGTCACTACTTGTATCCGGCTATTACACGTACGCACGTATCTTTTGCACTCAAAAGGAAGAAATAGAACGAATGTGGTCATACTGGTCATTATTTGGTCCGTACTTCGTACGGGACAGATTGTCCGGACGGACAATCAATTCCGGAAGGATGGTTAACGATCGGTTGGTCCGCATCCGATCATCGACCGACTTCTTGGTTCGATAGAGGGGTTAGTTGGTACCCATCAAGGGGATAAACCATACCGTAGACCCTCAAAAGGGTTAACACCTAAATGCACCGCCCCCAAAACACCCCATTTGGTTCGATCACTAGGAATCAATGCTAGGTTCGAACACTAGGATTCAATGCTTGGTTCGATCGATTCGACTGAAATCCTTTGTTCGGTCTACCGGGGGAAGGACAGACGCTACTTTACTACGGTAGTAGACTACTGCTAGCTAGTAGAGAGAGTGATTGTCAATCCGACAATCAGCAACACTACTGTAGATAGATGTATAGAGTAATCAATAGACTTCTATTTGTGTTACAATGATGTTGTTGTTGTACTTGTTCTTGCGATCGAGCGTCGGTCGCAAGAACAAGAGGCGTTAGATACATACTGTACCACCCTTGGTGACACGCCTTCGCTCCTCGTGGAAGCAGCTATGGGTGCCGATGCCGTGGTACTACGTGTAATTTTCAAACCCCATTTCTACTTCCACCTGGCATACATATCTACCAATAACATCAATGCAGTCAATTAAGGATAACATTTGGTAGCATGGGTGCCCCCACTACCGTAGTTATAGGCAGTCACTAGTGACTCGTGACTCTAGATATTTCGTGTTGTAGAAAGTGCTCAGAGAGAAGCTAGTGGAAATGCCACATAGTAGTACCTACAAACTCTATCCAGCGATTATATACTCTTAAGGTACTATGGTAACGTGCTCTTTACTTGGAAAGTTTATCTCTTTGGTATTTCTGACTCTAGAGGGGGTCGACCCAAAGCTACTTCCTTCGCAGCGCTCCGCGGCTCTCCCCTTTGGCCCAAAAGTCCTCGCACTTATACAATCCCCCCCTACACCGGTACACTACCTGTACGTGTACCTCCCCGCTGTTTACGTGGTCGGTCGTCGAATATGGCACGAAACGTAAGCAGTCGTATTTATAAAAAAAATGAGATCCAGGGCTATCGCCATGGCTTTGGCTTCATGGTACGCTAGAGATCCTGTATCCGTGGAGCAGCTATTTCAACACGTTACCCCAACAGCGC
Source organism: Nitzschia sp. pyKryTriq1 (assembly GCA_956465555.1). Taxonomy (NCBI): domain Eukaryota; phylum Bacillariophyta; class Bacillariophyceae; order Bacillariales; family Bacillariaceae; genus Nitzschia; species Nitzschia sp. pyKryTriq1. The sequence goes on from OY101124.1 coordinate 584,970, forward strand.
TGACCCAGCTGGACGAGGGGATCCTTGCCTATCTGTACGAAGAAGGAGAAAAAAATGATCCATCAATTCCTCCGGAATCCCATCGCGTGCTCGCAAAAGCGGCGATCCGTCGAATTGCTCACAAACAATTGGACAAATACTCGTCCATAGTCCCTTCCGAGCAACTGCAAGCCGCGCTCAAGTATCATACCCTACCTCCGACGTTGCAAACAGAACTGTGGAGCAAATACGGTGGCTCCTCTCCACCGAATACATGGTGGGACGCGTTAGAGCGCCTTCGTGAAATTTCGGGTGACGATTCTAGTCGTTTGTGGCGAATGGTTCTAGAGCATCCCATGACGGACTACGTCCCCATGCAATGTCAAAATTGCGGCCACGAGGTACCCGATGTCGCATCAGGGCTAGGAGTAGAAGATATCGACCTGGGATTGAGCGAAGTTGAACCTGAGATTGATGACGGCGTGCTGGAATTGCGAGGTGGTTGGTTTCGGGGTCGACCGCGTGCGGCAAAGATTCTTCAGTTAGATTGTCCAAAGTGCCATTTTAGAACGCGATGGTACCGATCTAGTCATCCACAAGTCATGCTGAAGCCATACAGGTGGGGACGGCTCTGTGGAGAGCAAGAAGACCTTCGACTTGCGCTGGCAAATTATTTGGGGATTAAGGTGCGCACTTGTGTGCCGCTAGATTGGGACCATATTTGGAGTGAGTTTGGCACGGGTAGCGAGCGTAGTGGCACATCTACCCTTTCGAAAGAAGAATGGCACGTCCTAGATGATAATGCGAGAAATTTTGCCGTCCGTCTCGACGAGGGAATCGGAGGTTGGACAGGAGTCTTTGGAATTCATCCAGATCCAAGCTACTGTCAAGATCTAACCGAAGGATACCTCCAATGCTCTAATACCGGGGGTAGAAGCGGCATCGGCCGTGCCGATCCGCGTCACTCTAACGAAATGACTCGATATCGAACACTCGTGGAAGAAGCGCAGAGCGATAGACATGGGGGAAAGACGCAAGCAAAAACTGTTGTTGGCTACTTGTTACAACGGGCTGGGATGACTTCCGACGACATCACAGCAGAATTGCAGTGTGCTGCAAGAGATTATGGTGAAAGAAGTTGGTGGCAAGTTTGATTTTGCTGGAAAGAGCTTGGAATCGTCGACAACGACGACATGGAATCTGCACCTGCGATCCTGCTCTCTTCTTATCTGGAGGAAGAGAACAACTGTGACATAAATACCGACGGTGCTAGAGTATTGCTCGGCAATCAAAGATATGGAGCAAGGTCATCTATTTGGCATCGGACGTTCGCCTTTTGGCTTGCTGCTTTCAGCTTGTATGGTACTGTGCATTCTGTAGTAGAGAGCTAGAGGAGTAGAGAAATACTCCTGGACGTGTTTTCGAGTCAATTGAATTGGAGAACCTGTCATCTTCTTCTCTCAAGTTGTTTCATCACTCGACTAGGACACAGAACATCCATGGTCGAGCTGGACAGGAATCATCATCAGCATCATCAATATTCCGAATAAAATTGGGGGCATGTCTCCCGCCATAGATACTTCAACTTCTATTGCCCGTGTGCTTGTTGATGATTGTCGAAAACGATGATAAATACGTACGTACCATGTACCGGTTGGACCTTCTTTACTCGCGTGCGTACGGTACAAGTACCAGGTGCGTCGTACCGGTGTGATAATGCATGGTGAAGATTGTCAGATTAGATTACTGTTGTCTACCTCTATTCTCTACTCTACTACTAGAGAGTAGAGTAGAGAGAGTACGAGTACTTCTCTCTCTCTACTAGTAGAGAGAGAGAGTAGAGTAGAGAGCAAATGGCCAAACGCTCACGCATAAAACCGGTACGAACTTGTACGATGAAAGAGAAGCAAAAGCGCGAAGAGAGAGATGATGCTGTTGACCATCATGCATATATCTTTCGAATCACAGGCGTTGGGTATCATGATTTATGGCACAGTGTACTTAACGAAAATGCATCCAAGACTCCTCCAGCACATATGTATTCTTCCACTTAACCTTAAATGACTTCTTCTCTGTGATAAATGCCATATATAATAGTGCACGTAGACTAGTCTAGTTCGAAGGGGCCGGCGGCGCGGGGAATAATGAAGAAGACTTCACAAGAATAAGATGATTAACCTTCTGCCGTCTCATACTGTACACCCCCGTACCAGTACGGTACTCGGAGTAACGGTAGCGGGTGTATGCTCTGCGTCAAAGCGAGACCTGCACCACAAAATCACAACAACTACTATACGAGACGAGTACTATTTTAAAACAGCAACGCATAATTTCATTACCATGACGAATCTCTCTCCTGTGACGATGAATATCAGCAACGTAGCCGGGATCTATTCCTTTTCTCGAATAATAGCCGACGACCAAGAGGAGTTTTCCTGTGGAAGTACCATGTTGACGACGTCCCCATGTGACGTTTCGAGCCAAGACATGCCTTCCTTCTGGGTGAAAGACTTGAGCTATGATAGCCCGAAGCAAAATCAGCAGACGTTATCTTCTGAAGTTTTGAAGTTCATGACGCCACGAAGAAAACGCCACACCGGATCTCGGTTGCCTACTTTCGGTGCGTTTAGTCCAAACAAAGAGCTGCTGACGATCAGTGACCTCAGACGCCTACCGCGATCCCCAGAAAGGAGACCACAATGGAAAACACAGGACACCACAGTGGAAAGGTTCAATCACAGCACTGGAGAAATCAATGAGGGTCTGTCTTCATGTTTGCCAAAATCATCGAACTTTCTCAGGATGCCGTTATCCGCTGGTGCAAATGATATTGCCTCTTGGACTCAAACAAGCCGTCGAAGAAGACGACGAGGAAAGCTATTGCAGGGCGTCTCGCCCAGTCTAAGATCCCTGCCACGAGAACTGGAGCTCCAGCTTGATGACGAAGATCAACGGGATATTCGTGCTAACCCCGCAGAGAACATGAATTCCAGCATCGGCGAAGACGGACCGACGAGTAGTGTCCACCAATCAATCATTGTTGGCCACGAGTTAACAGAGGAGGAGGAGGAGTATGATTTACCGAAAGAACCACAGCTTGATCCCTAAGGTCTGATAGCAAAGGATCGACGGAGGATATAGCTAGCACCATGTAACGGCCCAACGGCAGCCTGTTCGATCATCCTGATAATTTAGATCTATCCTTGAAAGTTTCAGAGCACCACAGTTTCGTAGTAGAGTAGCGTTCGTACAACACCATCACAGAAGAGTTCTATCGAAGACTCGTCCGATTCGATTTTATGGCACTGTTTCTGTACCCACGATCTACGGTACAGTACAGTACCCCCCAGCCCGTAGCACGAGGAATAGTCCTACCGGTAGTCATACGTACCAAGTCTATGTACCTGGTACAGGAACAGATCCAAGGGTGCCGATCACCGCGCACTAACGTGGAACTCGCTTTACAGGCACGCTTGGACAATGCTCTTTCGCCCTAGCCACGCTCCGTGGCAAAGCTCGCTTGGCCTGGGGCAAGATTCTGTGGCCACGCTGCGAAGCAGACACCGCGGTTTCGATTTAACGCGCTTTTGAGTTCAGTGGAGGAAGGTGGAGCGCGCGTGATCGCTCGATCCTTGGATGTTCCAAGGTACGTCGTCATCCTATCGGTATGTATGCCCAACCGTACAACCTCACCAAGGCGATGATCGCGGTGGGGTGATCTTGATATGATGATTCGTGATCCGTCCTTCATGTTGACATTATTACAAGTTACAAGCGTAACGGTACGGTGTACGCTACGAGTACATCACATATCGCATCATCATGATGCATGATTTAAAGATATGTCTTTCTATTTTACTCTTGTACTTTTCTTGACGATACTTCCAGAGCTCGCTGTGTCGTTGGTCGGCCGACAAATCGATGCTGGACTGGACAGAAGGGGGTTTCTCGTCGGAGCTTCTTCCGTCGTGGTGGGCACCACTGCGTGGGTGGCAAAGCCACAAGACACTCTAGCGGCAGATAGAGTGGGGATCCGACTCGAACAAGATATTCTGAATCTTCCTCCTCCTTCCTCTGCGAGTGAATTCAACGGCGTCGACAACACATATTTTCCTCCGTTCTTGCAAGGCACATGGGACGTCACACAAACGTTGATCCGAGTAAATACTCCACTGGGCCTCAAGTTTGTGGGTGGTCCGAATGCCGACCTGGCGATTGCCGAGAAAACAATGACAGAGACGCGCTCTCAAATCGGTGTGCCGGTTCAACTTCAACTACGATACGTTCCAACGAAATGGGGTGTCACCGAAGACCGAATCTTTAACACTCAGGCCCGATTGAATGGGTTCGCTGGTAAAACTGTCGTCGCGTCCGTCAGCTATGCCGATGTTGGAGGTTCCAACCGTAAATCGGTTCTGGCTCTTGGTGGAACTGAAAATTATCCTTTGCAAACTACGATAACCTATTTCAAGGGTCCAGCAGCGCAGAAAAGTTTTCTGATTGCGCACGGGGCCGAGAATCTAGGAGACAGTTCCTGGGCGGGGTACGAGGTACAGCGATCTATCTTTGCGCTGACCAACCAAAATACAGCGCCACCTATTACGACGGACACCGAATACATCTGGAAATTCGATAAAGTGGACAGCAGGTCGGTCACCGGACAGCTCCGAATTGCCTCCTATCTCAACGCTCAGAACGACAAGCTCTACTTTGAAGCTCGGAACAGGGCCGTATCACTTCTGGATTATACACTAGTGATGAAACGGAAGGACTAGGCTTACAACACAGAAACGCGATATCGTGTTCTTATTAGTCTACTCTTCATCACTTTCATCGTCATCGTCCGCGACATCGTCATCGTCTTCAATGTCAGAAACTCCCAGATCCTCGTTTTCGAGATCGTCGTCGTCATCGTCGTTATCTTCATCATCATCGCTATCTTGTTTTGCTTGTATGTGTCGTAGCTCCTCCAATTCAGATTTCTCGCGTTCTTCTTTTCGCTGCCTCTTGGCTTGGCGCTTCTCTTCCTTGGTCTTTTGTTTTCGCTCGACGTTTCGATCTTGCTCTTCTCTCCGTTGCTTTTTCAACACGACCTTCCCTTCGGCCTTTCGTTGAATCGCCTTGGCCTCCTCGGGTGACTTATGAACGTGTGCATGAAACATTACATTGCCATCGCCGAGGCCTTGTTCCACTTTGATAAGTTGCAAGGAGAGTCGCGGTCCCAATTCCACGAGTTTGAGAGCTGATTTCGACTGACCCCTATTTCCCCGACCTGCATAATTCTGCGCCAATTCTACAACTGCAGCATTTCCATCTTCGGGTTCCGAATCGCTTGCAATATCGACATTTGTGGATGCATTCGCCGTGCCTGCAATATAGTCTGCAATATCCTGGACCTTGTTCAAGTTGGGAATTTTCGTTTGTATCAGTCGTCGAACCTTCTTGTTGACACCTACGGGTGTAGCTTTGATGGCATAATGTCGAACTTCGATCCTTTGCTGATTTTCACCATCTTCGCCCTCATTTTCACCGTCAATCAAATGGAACAAGACGACCCGTCGGCACTCCTTGAGTCGGACAGTCGCTACATTGATGGCTGGGAACATATTTTGGAAGGTGATGCGCATTAGCTTGACCTGAGGGGGAGCCGACACATCACCGAAGTTGTTGGTAACAACAATAGGGGAGTTCTCAGTCAAAGAGTTGATATTGAAGGGACGACGTTGGAGTTTCTGAATATGTTTTGCCAAGGAAAATTGGTGAACTCGAAAGGTCAGCGTGGGCCCCTGGGGTGTTTTTGCAATTCGTAGCGACAATCGTTCATCGTTCTGGGAAAACGCTAGCATGTGGGATATACCAAGAGGCAAACATGCGTGTTGACAGTATTTCTGTAGGGTAAGCTTTCGATAGTTTGCATCTTCTTTAAAGTTTGCTGCCGTGTAGGGCATCATCACCTTGCGAACGTCTTGAACCAAATCTCCGACGACCATCTCACACTTTCCACGTCGAATCTAATCAGAAGATACACAGAAGAAGAAGATCAAGTCCAGTAAGAAGTTGAGATATCCAGGAATCAACGAAAGTCTAAGCAGCAAATTCATTTGAAACACCACTCACCACCAAAGATTTTGGGATTTTGGTTTCTTCTGAAGTTTTCAAAGAACTCGCCCCATTTTCCGTATCCGTGGCGTGAGTACGCGTCTTTTTTCTTTTTCTCCCTCGGCGCGGCATTTTGGTGTGGGAATTCTAACAATAGAGGATGCAATGGGGACGTATTTCAATGGTCATACAATCCAAAACGAAAAAGGAAGCAGACTCTGACTCTTGTTGTTGTTTTTTATCTCTGTTTTTTCTGATGGAACGATTTCTTGGAGCTGTTTTGGATTTCTTTGGTTGGTGGCGAGGATGGAGGCAGCACGTGCAGGTGGACAGACGTCAAGGACACATAGTACTGCGTACGCGGGTCGGATAGGCACCCCGCGAGGGGCGGGGCTGGCCAGCCCCCCATTTCCGGCGTATGGGAGCTCCCCCCTCTGAAAACTAGTCCGTCTTTGCGTCGACCGATACTATTATTTTCAAACTGGCCTCTGAATTCGTTCGGTTGACTCATCGGAACAATCGGAGTCTAGAGTGTCTAGGTGCCCTAGTACTAGGGGCCACCCTAGAGGATACCCTGGCCACGTAGGTAGTGTAGTGTAAGCTTTTTACAAAAAGAGCACATTATTGACTAAACTATCTCGATCTGGACAGAATAAATGAAATAAAAGTGTAAGCGGATGCAATAAAAGTGTTCGTCCTGCCTTTTTCCTTTATAAAATTTTAGCTACCTACATACCCGGGGGTAAGCCACCCTAGGGGATACCCTGGCCACGTAGGTAGTGTAGTGTAAGCTTTTTACAAAAAGAGCACATTATTGACTAAACTATCTCGATCTGGACAGAATAAATGAAATAAAAGTGTAAGCGGATGCAATAAAAGTGTTCGTCCTTTTTCCTTTATAAAATTTTAGCTACCTACTACATACCCGGGGGTAAGCCGTGCCCTATGCACGAGGTAGTCGACAAGAATGATTGAAAGTGAAAAATATGAGCTGGAAATGAAATGTTATTTTGGAACTACTTGTTTCAAAATCAATTGTTGAGAAAAGATATCGCGCTGACTTGGCGAAATATCATTACTAGTCTTGCATGACTATCACATGGTTGACCAGATGAATCTCTTTGGGCGCTTCGAAAATACAAAGATCTCGTTGACCAACATCTTACAAGCAAACCAAAAGCAAATAGTTTAAAGCTCACAATTTTAGAAAGCAATCTATAGCAACCTAGTTTTGCTTTATTAGGATTTATTGGTACTATCCGCAAATCAGGAGATTGCCGAGTAGTTTCAACAGGGTGTGTGGTTCTCGAATTTGGCGTGAATGGATGTTTTAGTTGCATCAGTCCAGACAATTCGTCTGAATCAACCATTTTATTGCATTGGAATAACCTGTCTACTAATACTTCTCTCTAGAGAGCAAGGTATCTCTCTACTAATAGGGACCCTCCACTCTCTCTACTCTACTAGGAGTATTAGAGTAGCTCTAGTAGAGCTAGTAGAGCTAGTAGTAGGAGTAGAGAATAGAGAGGTCCCTCAAGGAGGGGGAAAGTGCGCTGCCTACTAATTTAGCAAGTACCTTGATGGTCGAGAGGGAATCTCTCTTCCGCCGCTTTTGGAATCGTAGTAGAGAAGAGTCTACATACCTTACTTCGTACAGTACTATACTGACCACCAGCCATACTATCATTGGATTCTATTTAGCAGATTCCATGTCAAACCAAGTTAAGATAGTCCTAGCAGGGAGAAGTACTAGTAATTTCTTAAGCTGCTGCGGCACTTTCCGGGTGCAAAACGGCAAAGCCGTACAAGTGGAAGCCAGTGAGACGGAGCTCTTCATCGCTACGTCCAGCTCGGCTCATGATTCGCGCCGCTTCCGACATGCATTCCACGACTCCCGAGGTGTATCCATTTTGCAGATGAACATTAGCAATGCTGTTAAGCGACCGTGCGATCGATGGATCGTTCTCTGGAAGGTTCCTTCGCTGGATGCGCAAGACTTCATTGTAGCAGTCCAAAGCGTCGTCAAGCTCACCACGTTGCTGGTGAACTTGGGCAGTGTATTGCAAGGTCAAGATAACGTCACTGTGATCGGGTCCCAAGGCGGCCCGTTCCACTCGTAGCGTTTCCTTGTAGCATTTCATCGCTTCATCCTCATCACCGCGCTCAAGATGAATTGTGGCGATGTTATAGAGAATAATGGCCACGTCTCTGTGAGACGTTCCGAGGAGCTCTCTACGGATCTTCAGACTCTCCAAGAAGCTGTTCATGGCTAGCTCGTGCATTCCAAGCTTGAACAAGACAAGACCGATGGAATTCAATGATGAAGCAACGTCCAAGTGATTCTCACCAAGGGCGTCTCTGCGGATGCGAAGCGCTTCTTGATAGATATCCAAACTTTTCGTGTAGGACTTGTTTTGGTAGTGAATCAGACCCATGTTGGAAAGTGTCACCGCGATGCTTGGATGTGTTTCACCGAGAGAATGCACTTGGATATCAAGAGCTTCTTTGTATCTGTAGGAGTTTGGAATGGAAAGAACAGTGTCAGCCAATGGACTGTTGGGGCGTTGGTGATACTGTACCTGGATGAGATGTAGAGCACTTACAATTTGAGAGCATAGTGATATTCGCCTCTTTGCTTGTGGATCTGTCCGATGTTCGTAAGAGTCACCGTGATGTTTGGGTGCAAGCGGTGCAAAACTGCTCGTTCAACCTCCAGTCCTTGCTGGTACTTGTCAAGTGCGTTGTCAAAGTCGCCACGCTCGTAGTAGAGGTTTCCCATCTTGTTCAGGATGGAAGCCACCTCCGCGTGCACACCCAAGGCTTGTCGAGCAACTTTCAATGCTTCGTCATATAGCTTGAGCGCGCGCTGGTACTGCCTTTGCTCGTGGTGAATCTGAGCCATACATTTCAACATAATGGCCACGTCTCGGTGATGCTGTCCCAGCTTGGGCACTGTTATTCGCATGAACTCTTGGTAGTACTTTAAGGCTTTGTCCAGTTCGCCTTGTTGATGAAAAGTTTGACCGGCGTTATAAACTGTCGCTGCCACATCCAAATGATCCTTTCCGAGGAGCCTTCTTCGAATTCGAAGCGCTTCCAGGTATCTCGCCAGAGCATGATCGTATTCGCCTTTAATATAGTGGACACGGCCGACGTTGTTGAGCGTTGTAGCGACATCTGCGTGGCCGTCGCCAAAGTACTCTTTACGAATCTGGAGCGCCTCCGTGTAATACTCCATGGCTTTTGAAGTGTCGGCCTTGGGCATGTGGAAACATATCACGCCCAAACAGTTGAGAGTTGCTGCAAGCTCGATCTTGTTTAGGGAAAAGCGGAATACTTGCAGCGCCTCGTTGAAGGATCGAAGAGCTTTTTCGAGCTCGCTGTTTCTATATTGAACGTATCCAATGTTGTGAAGGATCGCGACAGCACCGATCGGGCTGGTCTTCTCAGCGCATCGGGTAAGGTAGAGAGCCCGCAAGAAGCATTCGGTTGCTTCGCTGTCCTTGTGTTTTCGAAGGCACACCTGTCCCATGTTGTACAGAAGAACAGTCGCTGCAGCATCATGCGTGTCGATAAGCTCCATGACATGTCCCTCCATTCTTACCGGTGACGGAAAGAAGTTCATGCCCTCGTCATATTCTCGCCGTTGGTAGATGTAGCTGTCTTTCACAGGGGTGCTCGTACTGGTACTTGGACTGCTGGCTGCTGCTGCTAGCGGTTCCTTCTCAAGGGGTAGGGAAGATATGTCGATGCAGCTGAATTGGGTATCAAGTCGTCGAAGCGAAGCTTGAAAGCAGCTCAAAGCCTCGTCGTATCTGGAGCAGCCGACATGGTCGACGCCCAAGTTGTTGAGCGCCACAATGGATTCGGCTGGCTCATCGACAAGTGGATCATGCACTAATCGTTCTGGAAGAGATTGTTGTTCTAGGGAAACATTATGCAAAATGGTCATTGGGATGGTTCTTTGCTGCTGCATGTTGTTGTTGCAAGTTGTACTGTATGTATTGCCTTTTAGAGTCGGTCGGTTGTAAAGATGTGACGGCTTGTCGTTTGTTGCTTTTCGAATGAGCCGATGCGATGGACGATGGCGGCGTTTGATCGTAGACTTTGTGGAGCGATGATGTCGTGCGTCTTCCGTTGCGAGACGACTCATTCTGTGTTCTGTTCGCCTCGTAGACGGTACCGGTACCATACCGGTAGCTGTATTGTAGTCGTGAACTAAAGACTGCTTTTATATTACCAGGGTGCACAGGCTTAATTGTTGATTGAAACCACTATGACTGTTTTTATAAATCCCATAAAGGAATGAGCTTCTGATTTAGAGTTTCACTGAAAATAAGTTGATTGACATTTCTACCAATTTCAGGGTCGGTCCATCCATCCGTGCATGCGTGGAGATTCAGCCAGAGGTTGAGTCATTTGGACAAAAAGGGCTATAGAAAAGAAGACTCCCCGAACCTGCAAGCTGGAATCCCTTGGTGATATTAACAATTATCAAAAGACATCTGGGGCTATTCAGGTCGCTGCATGATTTCAACTTCGTTCATTAAATTTTATTCGGAAATGTCATTGCGTAGGACAGTACTACGATTACTTGTCCCGGTTCGCACGATAGCGAGCATGCATATCGACTCATTTTATTTTCACGACCACCAGGGCGCGAGCGCTCGCAGCCAGCAAAAATCTGCCTGCTGCGCTACAGTAGCAGTACTCGTACAGTACCGGTACCAGCACAAGTACCATCAGTCGCGGGGTGAAGTCCATTCGTTCGATCAAGCTGGTATCATAAAAGGTTCGATTTCCCACACCACAGTCATCCTCGCAAAAGGGCTTATCTTAGGGACATGGCTCTCATTTTTATTTTTACGATCAACATTCCCGCCTGCTCATTATAAAAATGAGAAGCATCCCCAATCCATGTTCCCGCCCTTCGCTCGCTTCATTCGATCGAGAGTTGTACTGCAGAGCAGCGAGGCCAAGTTTCTTAGACGAAGAATAGGTCGGACAAACCCCACCACCATACGAATACGAATACATCATCATGATCCATCATCACAACACAATAATATATATGCAATGACCTATGAGACTGAGGCGAACCATTCCAAATATCTAGTTCGGATGAAACCGCCAGCAATCATATCAAACATGCGTAAAATCGTCCTCGACCTTCCTCGCAGAAGAGCGAGAGCGGACGAGATTCCCTTGAATCTGGCAAGTCAACTTTGGACATCGTCGTCGTTGCGGAGATACAAGAGTAGTCTACTTGTTCTGTTGTGAAGTATTTTTTCACCGACACCCACCACCGCGCTTACGTGGTTCGGGTACTGTAGGTCCCCAGGGGTGGGTCCACAGTAAAGTCAGTATCAGTACAGTACACGTGTACTGTATTGTCGAGCCAACGGACGGACGCGGAAACGCGCTATGACGCTACAGGTTCGTACCGTTACTGCACCAGCAGGTACTGCACAGGTAGATACCGGTAGTTAGTAGAACCGGGTAGAAGGTGATGATGATGTTTGCACTATTGAGGTGGCAAGATAATCCTCACAAATAACGATTACGGCCGGTTCGTCGTGATGATCGGTCGGTCGTCGGGCTCGATGACAAAAAACAATAAAACCTCATATGCCTGGGGCGATTTTGAGAGTTTGATTTTGCTACGAGTGGTCGCGTATTGACATTTCACGACAAGAAGAGCCTTAGATCCCTTCGTCATTCGGACAAATAATCCGACTAGAAAAAAGGACAAAGGACAAGAAGAGAGCAGGCATCAGTTTCTTCTGTTTGCTTGACTTTCATATCAACTTGCAACTCTCATCGTCACTGTTGCTGAGCAACCCAAGCCTTGAAGATGCACCAATTCAAAAACATGCCTCTTCTTCAAAGCACGTCCATCAAAGCCAAAAATGTGAAATTGTCCCTGGATTCCATCGAAAAAGTCGTTCGCTTGAACAATATGGGTGCTGCTTGCCTTGACGAGAACAACGTGATCGAAGCTGCTCATGCCTTTCGGAAAGCATTCTCGATACTAGGAATGGGAGGCTGCTTCAACCTCCCTATGAATTCTGCTTCGTCGAAAACGAATGGAGTGCCCACGAATCTGTATATTTATCAACGGAAGGAATATGACGAAGGGATGAATATTTTCTCTCACGCGGTCATGATATCTTCGGCGGTGTTGCCCCGAGAGATACTTCCCACCCTACTTTACAACACGGGTCAGGTATCTGTTCTACGGAACGCAGACAACGATGCTCTCTCATACTTTCATCAAGCGCTTGAATATGCGACTTCTGATGCCCGCCCAGCACCTTTGCACGGCGCTACTGTTGTGGCATGTCTCCATAACATCGGCCGACTAGACTATCGAAATGGACGCCACGAAGAAGCTCTGCACGCGTTCAACCAAGCACTGGAGTACGCTCAATCAAACTACGATGAGACATCGCATGCAATGCTAGAAATTGCTGATATTCTGAACTGTCTCGGTGTGGTGTACTTTCACCTTGAGCATTCCGAACGTGATAAAGCCATGGAAATGTACCAACGGTCTATCACTCTTCGCACGGCCGTCCTTGGATCAGATGCCTGCACGCAGGACATTGCCACGACGTACAACAATATCGGAAGAGTTCATTACATGAAAGGAGAACATGAGATGGCTTTGGTTCAATACCAAGCCGCCCTCCAAATGCGAAGACGTCTCCTCGGAGACGACCATTTGGACGTTGCTGCGACCGCCTACAACGCAGGCCAAACTCATCACCAACGTGGCGATTTAAAGGAAGCGATGCACTTGTATCAACAATTCCTGGCGATCGCAAGACATCGTCTCGGGGATAGTCATCGTGACGTTAGCATAATGCTAGAATGTATCGCACAAATTCACCACGCATGGAAAGAATATGATCATGCTCAAGCCAAGTACAGCGAGGCTATCGAGATTTGCCGCGCTGCTCTAGGAAAGTACCATCCAGAGGTCGCGAGCTCTTTGAACAAGCTTGGAAACCTCTTGTATGAAAGAGGTGAGCTCACGGAAGCGATCAAACTTTATCAAGAAGGTCTGGAAGTGGAACGCGCGTGCCTGGATGCTCTCCATCCCAACATTGTTGTGACACTTACCAACATTGGTCAGATTCACAAGATCCGAGGAGAACATCAGTTTGCCCTTCGTTTCTACGAAGAAGCTTCCACCATTCAATCTAAGACAATGGGACCCAACCATCCAAGTACAGCGGCAACATTGTCTTCCATGGCACTAATCCACTATCAAACGCGTTCGTACAACAAAGCACTGGACCTTTACCAGGAAGTCCTTCGTATCCGAAGGGAACACTTCGGAGCGGATAACCTTGAGATCGCCTCTAGCCTGAATTCAATCGGTCTCGTTCTCTTCAAGATGGAACTGTACGAGATGGCCAATGAGGCCTTCTTCCCCAGCTTGCAGATCCGCCAAGCACTTCTTGGATATCATCACCGGGATGTCGCCGTTGTGCTTTATAACATTGCTACCGTTTACCTGGAATCTGGCGACGAAGATGATGCCATGCAGTACTATCTAGAGACTCTTCGAGTCGAACAAGTGGCTCTTGGGTATTCACACCCCGATGTTCTCTTGACCATGCAGCACATTGGGCAAGTTCATCATCAGCGAGGAGAACTCAAGGAGGCCTTGAAATACTATCAAGAAATCCTTCAGGTCCAAATGGCATTACCAGACCTCGCCGAAAAGGCAGAGGCGCTCGCACGAACATGGAACCAAATTGGCAATCTCTATCTCCAAAAGGGAGAAACGGAATCGCTGATGGCCGCGTTTGCGGAATCATTGAGAGCCTTGAATGCCATTGGTAAATCCGAATGTGACTTGGCCATTAGTGGTCTCAACTTTTACGGTTTGGCCAAGATGCATCCCGAATGCGCCCCTGTAGCCTAAATTTAGATGCTTTAGTAGGGTGACATTCTATCAACAATTCACTAGTAGCCATGACTCTACTAGTAGTAGAGATCAAACTGGCTCAGACACCACAAAGAAAGATATGAGTGAGATACTACTTGATGTTTTTTATAGTAGAAGCAGGTATGGTAGCGTAGACCATGATGTTCAAAGCACAGATGTCGTACCCTTAGTAGAGAGATCGGAGAGATCCATCATCATCCCTATCATGTACTCGTACACGACGAACGCGACGATGAGCAGCGCTCACGGAAAGCGCTGCGATGACGCGACGCGTGTACCAGGGTACGTATGTACTTACCGGTACAGTATCAGCGTCTAGACCTAGAGGATTGGTCATCACTAAATATTAAATATCTCGCCGAATTAACGTCCTTTGCAGTTCATGCCAATAGCTCGACACCTCGAAATAAGACGCGCTTTCAGATTCTGTAGTTTGTTTGACGGTGAGACGTTTTGCTCCAGACCTCACTTTTGGGATTTTCTTTCAGCAAAAATCACGAGTTTTTAGTACGGCACTCATGCACGATGAGCACGCGCGATCGATTTATCGCGTGATTTCTACGCGGTAATAATCATGTGGTACGATTTCTACGTATTCCACTAGGCGACCATTCAGATTTGCGCCAGCTGTAGTTACATCACGTATGATCGGTAATGAGTTGGAAGTTATGGATGCGAAGATTTCCAATTATCTCATATCTCATCATCGATATTTTGTCGGACTGTGTTTCTTCTACGTTGTGCTGGTTGGTGGATGCTCTGTTGCTACCATAATAGTTCGACGCGTTGAAGCTCCAAGCGATCTGCGGAAATTCGGCGTTCTCGAGGTCTCTACTCCTAGTACACCGGCAGTAGAGATTGAAGCGCATTACACACGCGGCGCACGCGCCACGTTTCATTTTTTCCGTGAGATCCACACACATTTTGACCCGTGGCAAAATTCCAACCGGAAGATCCATATCCAACAATAATTATTCAAGAATTTGACTTTCTCATCTCATATTGTTGATATTCTTGAACAGCTGAGAAACAATGTGCAACTTAATGAATTCAACCTTGGTGGTGGTGGCCACCATGGCGCTATTGCATGCATGTCGTGCTGCCAAGAACAATGTATCCGACGACACCATTGTCATTGAAACATTCGAAGATCCTATGCACACATGGCAAGAGATGAATGATCCAGTCATGGGAGGAAAGTCCACAGGTACATTTTCCATCGAGGGTGGCGTCGGGAAATTTGAGGGCGAAGTGGTGGAGGTGCCGTTCCTGCATGCCCCTGGCTTCATTCAAGCCAGGACTACCAACTCGAAAAAATACCCTGACGTCTCTTCGTGCAAGGCACTCGAGATTGTCGCCAAGACAAATACTGATTATGCAGGTTATCGTATTAGTTTTGGAAATGCCCATGCGCCAGGAGGAAAGTATTTTGCATATGGGTATAAGTCTCACTTGCAGATAGAACGCACTGATGAGTTTCAAACGGTAACGATTCCATTCGATGAATTTACAGACTTTTGGGATGATGCTACTGGGGATCCCATCCACACGTGTCATGAAAACAAGCTGTATTGCCCAGATGAACTGACTTTGAAGAACATGGAAAGGATTGCGGTATGGGGCGAGGGCGTCGCTGGAAAAGTCTCGCTGGAGATCAGATCACTCAGCGCCGTGGGATGCAGCAGCGAATAGAAAACCATTTTTTGAGATGTTTTAGTTGAGCTTCTACGAAATACTGTTGAGAACTACTCGTACTTCACAGCACGTATCCAGCAAATCGCCGCACGAAACCAGAAAACTACAGTGGAACTGGAATAGCGTGGCAGTTGTAGCATTCCTCGCATAGCTACAGGCGGTAGGCGCCAGGGCCGGGTTGGGCGGACTAGTCCCCCCCCCCCCCCTGCCGGTAATAAATAGATTTCATGTTTTTTTAACTCGTACTTCACAGCAATCTAACACGGGATTTTGGACGATCACTACCTGTCTGCCAAGCCTCGCCCGGTACTCTCTCTAGCTAGCGTAGAGATGAGTACTTCCGAGTAACGCCAGAATACTAATGAACCATCAAGCCCTTCTACTGGGCCGTGTCTACTAGCAGCACTACGGCAAGATGATGATCGAACCCTTGTGCGTTGAGCATTTATGGTTATCCGCGTTCTTGGTACGTTCGAGAGTGGACCCAACTTTGAATAATGCTACTGTATTTCTACTCTCTATTACGGGTACAGCTACTACTAGCTAGTAGTACTACCCGCACCAGGTAGAACTTCAGAGTAGAGAGGCTACAGAAAGAAAAGAAACT
This sequence comes from Nitzschia sp. pyKryTriq1, assembly GCA_956465555.1. Classification (NCBI taxonomy): domain Eukaryota; phylum Bacillariophyta; class Bacillariophyceae; order Bacillariales; family Bacillariaceae; genus Nitzschia; species Nitzschia sp. pyKryTriq1. The sequence continues at coordinate 601,310 of OY101124.1, forward strand.
GATCGTGCCATTTTTTCATGATAGTGATGTCAAAGTGGTTTTCAGAGAGAAGAGCTAAATACCCGGAGTGATAAGTAATGTCAGCCTGGAAGATAACGCGAACTCGAACTGACAGCTCTACAGAGAGTTCGTACTCCTACTCTCTACTAGTAGAGAGAGCTTTTAAAGGTACATACCGGTAGGGCTCATAATGTTGGTCCTGCTACTAACGGCAAGCGATGGGCCTTTATCCTTTATGTCCCTGCCTCGCTCGGGCTTTGATCTTTCATGGCGACCTTGGGTTCGCAAAAACCCGAATCACGTAGGAATGCAGTGGAATTCATGGTATGACGTCACGAGGAACAGGAGTCATTTCAGCCGTGTTCTCGTTGCATCCTTCTCATGCAACAATCTCTGCTTCCGACGACGACTATTCTCAATCTTGCCACAAATCAACACCAACCATCACAACAACAACTACAACAAAGTCCATCCTGACACTGCGACAGGCACCAAGGTCCCACTTTGCCATTCAAAGAAGCATATGATATTTCAAAGATGACAATGATTATTGACGATATTAACTGCGATTCCTCCGTTGCTTACTCCTGCAACCCGGAAATGAGCTCTCTCGTCGAGACGCTTCAAAAAATGAGAGAACGAGAATCCGATTACACTGTGTCTGATTATTTGCAAAGGCCATCGCTGCTGGCACTCGAAGCACCGGTCGACATTGAATGTCGCTCACAAATGATCGAGTGGATTGTAAACATTGTCGATCACTGCAATTTCAGCAGATCGACTGCATCGATCGCCATTAACTTTATGGATCGTTTCTTGATGGCAGCGGAATGGGTCCTTGCGGATCGAAGCGCATTTCAACTTGCCTCAATAACTTGCTTGTACACTGCCATCAAAATCCACGAGCCTACAGTGTTATCCATCGAATCGATCGCCAGATTGACGCGCAATGCCTACCGAGAAGATCAAATTGAAACAATGGAACGTTTGATACTCGATTCCAACAAATGGCTCATGAATCCTTCAACTCCGTTCACTTACAGTGACTACCTATGTGAGCTGGTCTCAATGATGGATCCTCGTCATAAATTTGACACTCTCAACGAGCTGACAAACTTGCAAATTGAAAGTACCATGAAAGATTACGAGCTCGGACTCCTCCCTGCCTCAACGGTCGCACTCGCAGCTGTAACGAACGCTGTTGACAGTATGGATGTCGCTCTTCCTGAAGCCCAGGAGGCGATCGAAACCAGCTTGCATTCGCTACTCCGTGCGGACTCGAATCACCGATTACAAGACATTCGAATTCGTCTGTACGAGGGTATTTTGACGTCTGATGCAAGCACTTCTGTACACTTGACGGCGAAGAAACACCCTACCGGTTGCAGCTCTCTCGCACAATCATTCCACTCGCCACGTACAGTGTCGAATTTGAGAGTAGTTTCACCTTAGAGAGAAATACCGGAAACTCACTAGAAGGAAGTCCACTAACCGCGCTTATTTTGAAAACACTTTTCTAATTGCTGGAGGACGACCCTCGCAGTTTTAGAAATTGTATATCTGCAAGAACCTCCCTCGCTACTTTTACCAGAGAAACAGAGAGGACGATCGACTCTGCTAGAGTAGAGGTTAGAAATCCAAGGTTAGTCAGCAACATCGTCGATCAACAGGAGACTTACTGGGACAACGGGACTGTCTGATGGGCATACATACGTGTTCTCATGCCGTTCCCGTATTCTTACGAGTCGTGCCGAATTGACTCGTGCTTCCGTGTTCTCCCCCCCTTCCCCGTTCTCGCGGTTCAATAATAATATTTTAAAAAAAGCAATCGAAATCTGAGACCCGCACCACACACCACGCAAGTGTAGCTACGACTAATTGTAGCTACTACTAGCAGCTAGTAGTTGTAGAGCTAAAACGTAGTAGACCGTAGATCCACCACCCAGGATCCAATAGCTATTATCACAATCTCCCGATCTTCTTACAGTGTATAGTCTTCTTTCTTGCATGTCATTGACAAACACCAAAACCAAAAGTCTGATCGACAAGGACGACCCGCCCAGACGACGAGGACTAGTAGTAGCAGCAAGCGCACCAGCAAGTATGATTCGTCTCGCCAACGAATGGAATAATAGAACCGTCCAGATCAGTGGGGTGGGCGGGAAAATACTGGTGAACCAAGAAGATGGCACAGTTTTGACGTCCTATAATGGTGGTGCTTCCCTGCCTTTTCAACATAGTCAGACCTTTTTAGTGCAATCTTTTCCTGATATCCCTGGCACCGTCGCCTTTCAAGTGATTTCCATCAGTGGCAGCACCAAGGAGAAGAAGAAGGCTGACGGCAGTGCTGCTGGAAAACCTCGCAGCAGCAACAGCAACAGCAACGACAACGAGGACTACAAGCCAGCACGTTATTTGACTGTTGATCTCTACGGCGACGAGATCCGCAAAGAGGCCTCCCAGGCATTGGCTGGAGTGGCGGGAATTCTAGCGGACACGATTCCTTTGGTGATTGACTATGCCATTGGTCGGCCAACTGGAGAGACAAACTTTGAAGGCCCAGGTTTCCATTACAGCCCCATGACGGCCGTATGCAATGATGCTGGTTCATGTTGTGCGGGTCCTCCAACCAAATTGCAACTGTTCATGCTGGTCGAGCCTATAACATGCCGTGGCAATATGAATCAATATGGAGTTCGATCGCTGTTTGGAAGCTATTGGCGCTCTCAACACTGGGACAAGATTGTCTCTCAATCAAAACATCTGGAGCGAGATGAGACGTGGTACTTTCGAGAAGTAGCATCATAAACGATGTCCCAGTATGTATGGTGTGTATGGTGTGTCATTCCTAGCAGACTCACTCTGACATTATACTAGAGTACGCGTATCATTACTCTCCTAGTACGTAGGCATATTCATGATAATCCTGTTTTCTTCTTTCATTCATTCATTCCCATCTCCTTCTGTAGTCGCACCACCACCACTGCTGGTGCCAGTATTTTGGAATTCTTTTCGCAGCTCCCAGGAATTCTTATGATCTCCCGAACGATGATAGTCCCCAATTTCTCGCAAGACATCCCGAATTTCCGTTTCTGGTCGTCCTCCTGTCGCCACCTTGAGATCTTTGACAGTCCAATACTGTTGCTGACTAAAGAGTTCAAACAGGACGGATTTGGTTGTCTGGTCGTCGGTGAATTTGGCTTTTTTGTTATTGCCTAGACCAGCGGGATTGTTGGCTTGTTCGAGTAAGCGTTTGCCGTATTTATGAATGGCTTCTCCAAATCCTTTGCCGGCCGTCTTTTTATTCGATTGCTGCATGACTTGATTGGACTCCACCGGTTTGACGTATCGAGAATTGTGTACGGTCGATTGTAAAATTCTCGTCTTGCACAGTTGACGATAACTGGCATCTTGGTGAACTTGCAAGTTTCCAGTACGAGTGACAGTTCCATGAATGTGGACACTCCCGTTGGGGCGTCTCGTAAAGGGATGCAAGGTTGGCAATTTCTTGGTCATGGCTTGCAGAGAATACTGGAGAGGCAGCGGGGTGGCGGAATCTTGTTCGCCCTCCGCCGCCACGTTGGGGTCGACTTGAATGTCCAAACTAGGCTTGACTGCCGGTCGGCCATTGGCGGCCTTGCCTCCCTTGCGAAAGACGAGCTCTCCCAAGACGGTACCTTCGGGCATGCGATCCCAGGCGGCGGCCAGTTTCGGAGGCAACCGGAGCATCCAACATTCCTTGTCCGCGTCTGTAACCTTTACGTTCCCGTAGCTATCGGCTGTCACTTTTTCACTCTCTCGTCCTTCTGACATGTTCGCTTCTTCTTATTTGGTAATATTGAATGATCCGCTTCGTGTGAATGTCGTCGGATGTCGGACAATAAGGGCTCTTCGAAAATGGAAAATCCCAGCATGCTGCATGCTGCCTTTTGGCGGAGAGTCAGAGGAAAGTCTATCGCAACCGGTACGCCTGGTACCGGTACAGAGTACAAGTACAGGTACTTGCACCGGTACCAGGTAGCCGGACTGTCGGGGAGCAGACCAGTCTGTCCTCGTCCGTCGGGTCTGCGCGCCTGTCGGACAAAGTGTGATCTATCGGGATCTTGGTTTTGGCGCGAGAGACGAGGGACGAATGTTCGTCGTTGCTCGGGAGAGGTGGAACAATCATCGTGACATAGGGAACAGAATTCCACTGTAAACTCGGAACGTGCGTTAAGTCAATTTCGATTCGTTGAATCTTCCATTCCAATTAATTCTTTCGACAAGGCCTGGACAGTCTTGACGGCACGTTCGTTTTGCGACGCAAGCTTGTTGCGAGCAGCAATGGCGTCGTCCGTTTCGGTGGAAAGCATTTCTTGACTGAGATCCTGGAGTTGAGCTTCCAATCATCGAGCTTTGAGTGCTATCGAGTGAGGATCTAAGGAGGTGTCGACATGGTGATGTTTTTGTTATTTTACAAAATTACAACCCGCACTGGGACGTCATGAAGCGCCGTATCCTCTTTTCGAATTTGTCCGATTATGGAGGGATTATGTCCTTCATCCAAACGTGTAAAGATAAACAATGGTCGTACTTTCAATCTTTACGCTACCTACGTACGAACGCATTTACTATCCAAAAGGCTCTAGATGCTGAGAAGCCACGTAGATCGATGATGATAAAAAGCGCGTTAAAAAAGGTTGCTTGGTAACAATATTTCCGGTCGTGGGAAGTCACTACTAAGGGGTAGGGCCTCCCCCCTTAGAGTACCGCACGGTCCAGTCGGAATGCGACGATCGATGGGGCGCGGTCATCCATAATTGTTGATTCACGAATTCGACTATCACTCCTGTATGTATTTGTTTATTTCACGTGCTTTTCTCTAAATAGCAAGGCAGGAACCCTTAAGGGGTTGTTTCGGTCGTCTATAATTGTTGTTCTCACTGTTAATTGTTTTATGATATGCTCATTCCAAAAGAAAACATTTATTGCTGTGCATCATCATTAATTCAGTTTGTCAGGTCAAATTGGTTTTATCGCTAATTGACAAGTGCGAAAGGATGTAGAGTAGCGAGTGAGAGATTCGCGCGTCCTCGCCTAGCCATCTGTATGCGCCTCTCCAATTTCGGGCTATTGCAATTTTCGGATAGGAAGCAAAACATCTAACCTGTCGGCGGGATTGCAACCTTTTTTCATAAAAAAAAATAAAAGAGCAGAAGTCGTCGCTTCTCGGTTCCGGTACTGATAGTTAGTCTACTCGTACCGGTACACACAAGAAGAAAGAGTTGTCCTAAAAAACCTCAAGTCGGATCAGACTCTACGCACGAAAGCGATGAAAGCTTCCGAAGCAATTTTTGTGTTGAAATCTTTGAAATTTTTTTTACAAATTCTCCGTGAATTCTACAGTCGGAATGCGACGATCGATGAGGCGCGGTCATCCATAATTGTTGATTCACGAATTCGACTATCACTCCTGTGTGTATTTGTTTATTTCACGTGCTTTTCTCTAAATAGCAAGGCAGGAACCCTTAAGGGGTTGTTTCGGTCGTCTATAATTGTTGTTCTCACTGTTAATTGTTTTATGATATGCTCATTCCAAAAGAAAACATTTATTGCTGTGCATCATCATTAATTCAGTTTGTCAGGTCAAATTGGTTTTATATCCCTAATGTACAAGTACTGCACGAAGCTAGCACTTGCGAAAGGATATAGAGTAGCTAGTGAGAGATTCGCGCGTCCTCGCCTAGCCATCTGTATGCGCCTCTCCAATTTCGGGCTATTGCAATTTTCGGATAGGAAGCAAAACATCTAACCTGTCGGCGGGAAAGCAACCTTTTTTCATAAAAAAAAATAAAAGAGCTGAAGTCGTCGCTTCTCGGTTCCGGTACTGATAGTTAGTCTACTCGTACCGGTACACAAAAGAAGAAAGAGTTGTCCTAAAATAGTACGAAGGATATCAAATGACTACCCGTCGTAACATGGAGTCCTCGCCGCTACTAGCTCCCAGCAGCAACCATGGTGGTTCCCCCCATCGAAAGGTGACAGAGAAACGGCCCGCCAAGAAACGATGCTTTCCCTGGAAACTCCATAGGATGCTTCAAGATTCTAATAGGGAGCACATTCTTTCGTGGAGTCCTGATGGACACTCCTTCAAAATTCACAACCCTAGCTTGTTTGTGAAAGAAGTGATGCCCTTTTATTTCAACCAAACACAATATCGATCTTTTCAGAGATTGGTGAGTACTTCACTCAAAAAATGAACAAGTAGAACGCTGCCAGGACAATGATCTCTGCCTTTTGTTCTCGTTACATCTTTCAATGTGTCTCATGTTTTGTTAAACAACATTATTTACCGCTTTTACCAAATCATTCGCAGCTGAATCTCTACAACTTTGAACCCATTGTATGTGGGCCAATGAAAGGAGGATATCAACACCCCTCTTTTACTCGTGACCACGAAGAGCATTGCCAGATAATGACCATACGGCCAAGGAATTCTGCTCATACTACTTGTCGCCGAGACGAGATCCCTCCATCGCCTGTGGTGGACAAGTTTCTCGCACAGCGACAAGAAGTAAAGGACGGGGGTATAGGAAGAACGAGTAGAGAAGGCTCTACGACTCTTGATATTGGTCTTGGGCTTTCGCATCATTCGACACTGCTGCTACCTAATAGTCGTCATTCTCTACTACATGAACTCCCATCTTCAGAGTGTGCCATCGATGACGACTCGTTGGTCCTACAGCCCCTCAATGGTGACTTGGAACCCAGACATTTCCCCCCACAACTGACATACCATAGCGAAGGGCAGGCGTAAGGGGTTCGAGAACTAGAAACTCCAAAAGGGATTCGGAGCCTCGCGTCGATGATCGATGAGAGCACAAGTCGTCGTCTTATTGTTTCTCATTCAGGTCGGAGTAGTCATACAAGCACGCCTCATCGATCGCTCGCGCCGGCGTGCCCAATTTTTTTGATTTGTTGGTCAGTTTTCGTTTTCGAGCTGTTTCCCGGGGTTTCCGCGCCCTTTTTTTCACACCGTGCTTTGACGACCGCTGTTGCGAAAATTGAATTGAAGAAAGCCGAAAGCATTAGGGGCAAGGGAGGAGTGTCGACCATCAACGACTGCTTACTCCACTCTTCACCTCTACTCTCCACTCCCCTCTACCAGAGTGAGTAGTCGACTTCAAAGAGTACCGACAGTATCACCCCTAACCCTGCAATCTACGGCAGGTCCATCCGTTCATACTAATATTTACCATCCATTCATTCATTCATTCATTCATTCATCCATCCCATCACTATGACCACGAGCCAAAAAGCATCCGCGGCAACAAGTAGCAACAGCAGCAGCAGCAGGACCAAAAATCGACTGGACCACCTTGCTACCATGTCGTCGGACGACGACAGCGATGATGAGTTCTTGCGGCGGTATGCAGGTCGTCCCACCTTTAGCAAAAAAAAGACGGTGGCGGCGGCAGACGAAGATGGAGCAGTACCCTCCGTGGACCCATTGACTCAATCATCGGCGGAAGAAACGAGGAGCCCCGGATCTCCCATGGCAACAACAACGAAAACCAAGAAGAAGACTCTGACGGCCGAGCAGATTGAACAAAAAGGTACGCACATGCAGGCAGGATGCCATTCTCGATACAATGCAATGACACGCCACTTCTTCATTCGTCATTCGTCATTCTCTCAATCTCACTCACCCCTCATCCACACACAACTTCGCACCCTACTACTTTTGGTTGTCGGGCACAGCTCAAACATTTGTCCAAGGTTTGAACCTTGCCGTTGTGAAAGATGTTTGCGATATGCGAAATGTGGGATGGAGAAAGACTACAACAACTACTACTTATACTAACAGTGATGGTCACACCCATACTAAAAACGGACGAAGAACAACAGTCTACTACCCATGCATTCGCTTGCCGCTCCAAGAATCGCGGCTGTTGTTCGACAAGGGTCTCGGCAAAAACAAATGCGGGGTTCGATTTTTAGGGACTCAATGGAAGTCGGCATTGGAATGGGAACAAGTCGTTCCGACGACTTTTTACTCATTGCATCGGGCCAAGGGAGAAGGAAGAAGAATCATCGTCTCCGAGGGACAAGCTGCAGCAGCAAAGCAGCAGCAAGAGGAGGAGGAAGAGTTGAACCTCTTGGAAATAGACGATGAGAAGTGTTTGAAGCTGTTTCTAGAGCATGCATTTGGACCGGAACCGTCCGTGGAGAAACGTATCGACGAACTAGTGATTCAAATGTCATGGGATAAGGTTCGAGAGAACAAGCTGGCCAAGGAAGCCGAGCAACGAAAGGAAGAGGAAAAGATTGCCAAGATTGCCGCGGACGTCAAAAAGGCAGCGACGAACAAGCCATTGACACCCTTCAAAACCACAAAGGATTCCGACGACGATGATGATGATGATGACGATGATGGCGACAATGTCAGATTGTTTTCGCCAGGAAGCAAGCAGAAAAAGATTAGACTGCGACCTGGGGATCTCATCCAATATTATTTGCCCCTTCGGGTGTTTGGCAATCCGGATGTCTTGACTCAGTCCACGATCGAAGGCATCAACGCCAAAAAGGCCATTCCTCTCAATCTTGCATCTGGCGACTTTTTAGAGCGTGATCACAAGGTTCGGAGACTGGCTCGGTGGCATAGAGGGGTCCTCATCAAGGAACCAGATTCTGGCTATATCGATGTAGGGGATTATGAACTGCGAACCGCTGGAACCATGGATCTTGTGGGCTTCAAAGAAAGGGTCAACAGAATCAAAGGGACGAGACAAAACCATGCAAACTCTATGGATAAGTTTTGGCAGGATGGCGCTGACGAAGAGGAAAACGCTACGGTGGACCAGGATGAAAAGACAAATGGAGCCAAAGACGACGCAACCGCCAAAACACCCAAGGAGGTTCCTACTATTCCCAAGGACGACCGCGAAGCAGATCCTACTACTCAACAAGATTGCGAGCCAACATGGCGCAAACGACTTTTGTCCTTGCTTCAAGAAACGGAAGAAAATATGAAAAAGAAGCGGCGCTTTACTCCACGGATCACACCAGACGAATTTCAGATGGTGATCAAGACTTGGTCGCTCCTCCAAGACCGGGTTGGTCCATCGCACGGCATGATTCCCGATGAAGCCGCCAAAATCCTAGTGGACGAGTTGGACGACGACATCTCTGAGATGCGCATCAAAGCCCTTCTGTGCGGAGACCCGCAAAATGCGTTGTCCGAACGAAGCAAGTTGGAGATTTTGGCAGCGTTGAAAATTTGGTTGGACCAACAACAGACGGCCATGGCAGAATAAATCGGTGTCGTTCCGCTGTCGTATCGCCTTTTGGCTTGTTTTCTTCAGTATTAGTTGCAACTAATACGGTACTTGGGGGCGTCCTTTCATGCATCATTTCTGTACTGGTAGCGAACTTCTCGTCGCCTACAATACTTTTACTTCAGTCGAGACCAATAGAACTGAAAAGAATGTCATCATGAAACAATTTGATTACTTGTAGTGCTGATGTTACATGCAGAATGATAGTCTAGTATTGGATTGCAAAAAAGGTGCGGCGATGCGGTTCATGACGATTCACCGATCTACCGCCGATACTGTGAAAAGCTATTGTCGAACGACGCAGATCGAACAGCGGAAGCATGGCTGGGACTGACCATGCCCGGTTGATGCGATGATGGTGCATGTCCATATTGTTGTGGTTCCATTTGCTTCGGAATGGTTAGCACCGTCAGCGTTCGGTCGTAGTCGGCCTTGCGGCTCATGATGGTAGTGATCTCGCTCACCGTCATACGGCTCACGTCCTCGCCATCAATAGCCACGATTCGATCCCCAGGAGAAATTTGATCGACCAACACGCTGGAGGTTCGAACTCCCGAAACCACAGTTCCCTTGGAATCTGCCTTGTTGGCCAGAATGATTCCCAGTTTCCCAGGTGGGGCCAAGACATCGATCTTGGTTCGTCGAGTCGCATGAGAAATGGATGTAACTGGTTGTTGCGCATTGCCAGACGATGAACGACTATGTGAAGTCGACGACTTGCGGCCGTTGCGGCTCATCCGAGACGATGTTCCTCCCGCACTTGTACCACTGACCGAGCCACCGCCGACACGAGCCGAGACGTCGTCGCGATTTTCAGTACCCGAACCAACCATCGCCAGTTGCATTTCTAAGCGTAGCAGATCGTTGGCAACGCTTCGGCTTTGTTCGGACATTTGGGACAGAAAACTCTTGGTGGACCGATGCGAGTACCGGCTGTTGCGGCTAGTGCGACTGCCTCGGCTATCTACAGAGTCTCCCGAGGATGATTTGCGTCTGTGCCCTCCAGGGCGTGATCGCCTGGACTTGGAACGATGCGATCTGTGTGATTTGTTCCCCTGTGAATTTTTGGAACGGTTCGATCTTCCGCTCAGCGACTCCAAGTCCGCTGCAATGCCCCGGGGCCCCAATGCGCCCGTGACTTCATCAAACAACCAAGATTCGGAGGCTTCATTGTCCGAGTTTTCAGACGAAGATCCCTCTTCACTGCGATTTTGCAGACCAAACTCCCGTTCTTTTCTTCGCTTCTCACGAAGCCTTTCCTTGACGGCCCGAGCTGTGCTCACAGCACCGGTATCTCCCACGGATCGATGTCCATACGAGGCACGAGAACCGTTCTTCAGTCGAGTCTGATTGGTTGCTTCCAAGCTTTGAATGATATCGGAAACTGAAGTGCCTTCGCTGCTGGCTCCCGGATTACTGCCCGTACTATATTTTCCAAGATTATGGTGTTGACGCAGAAACGACGCAGTGATTGCAGGCGCCGAATTGACGGAAGAGGACGACGCTCGGGTACTACTTCGACCTGTTCGGCTGCCACCACGCTGTTTGTTTTTCGCCTGTGCGAGGAGCTCTGAAAGTGACGTATCAGGGCCCCCTGGTGACGAATGCGCATACTGACTACCAGTACCACTCGGACCATTGTTCGAACTGTGGTTTGCCGTTGACGATTCCCTGGGTGATACCGCAATAGCAAAGCCTCGATCAAAGTCAGAAACGTCGCGGGTCATATTCTGTCTTCCGGTAGTAGTAGCAGGAGGAGGAGGAGCCATTTCAGGCGTTTTCTTTTCTTCTCTCCACGCTGGAGGACTTGTTTCTTTGCTCTTGTTGCGTGCCGCAAATGCATTATTTCCAAACGAATTAAAGTCGACAAAGGTTACAAAGTCGGGATCCGGTGAAAAGCCACTACCACCGGAAGAGGCTCGAGACTTGGGGGATGTGAAATTGCGAGTAGCTGTTGCTGCAGAGCTTCGACTAGTGGTACTGGCCGGAGGATCCACGGGACCAGCGCTACGCGGTGTCATTCCATCATCGCTCTTGATATTTCGCGGAGAGGCGGAATTATCAAATGTGAACATGTTGTTGTTGATGTTGTTGTGATTCTGGGAGGAAGCACTCTTGGTACTGCTCGGCTCCTTATTCGAAGACGCACTAGTACTAGGAGGGCTGATATTCCATGCTCTCAGATCATCATCGGTTTCATTATTCACCATGAAAGTGTGAGGTTTCTGGACGACCTTGGTTTTGGGAGGAGGGGATGGCTGCTGGTATACGTGAAGAGGGCCCGGCTCCTGATGATGGTGATGATGATTTAGCATTGGTGGTGGTGGTGCTTGAGGGTAGGGCATGGTGCTCATTCCTAGCCGTTGCAACGCGGCCATCGGTTCTGTCCCAGATGCACTCGTCGACAAGGTCAAATCATCATGAAGGCCTGGAAACAATCTCTCATCTTCAAGAGTGTAGGGTGTGCCCGTTGAAATTCCCGACATGCTCGAAGAGTTGGGTTTCGAGCGAGATCTGGGAATGACACCCCGCCGACGAAGCGTCTCGTACTCGGAATCTTCTGCATCGGTCGACAAATTGAAGGAGCTGCTCGACGCATCCGAGCGATTCATGTCATCCATGGCCTGCAGCTGACCCCGGGGCACATCGGCAGACATGACAAACATGTTATGTCCCATGCCGCCACTAGCTGCATTCGGGGGACTCAGACCATTGTTTTGTAGATCAAACTGTTGCAATTGCTGCTGGCTCAGACGCGGGGAGAGTGGCGAGCCAGTGGAATTCGAATGATTCAGAGGATTCTCATCGTGTCTCCCTCCTCCTCCGCCGCCGCCGCCGATTTGATATTTACCGTTGCTATTTGCGCTCAAGTGATTCCGAGGCGAAAGCACTCGAGTGTGTTCCGACTGTGACTTTCCACTGGGGCTCATTATCCCCCCCATGGCGTCCACTTCTCGCTCACGGCTCGAGTTGCTCTCTCGACTAGTGACATTGGTTCGACTAAACGAGGCCGAGCGGTGGATTGCTCCATCGTTGCTTCGAGTAGGGGTGCCGCCCCCCGATCGAACGGGTGGTTGCTGCAGTTGTTGTTGTTGCTGCTGCTGGTTATTCTGACGTACAGCGCCTCCGTCCTTGTTCTTCAAAGACGGCTTGGAGGCGGATCGCCCATAATTATTATTGCTGCTACTCGGAGTGGTGGGCAAAGTCGGCACGGCAACTTCGTCCGCCCCCTTCTTTCGACGGAACAACTTTTTAAAGAGACCCATGATCCAAATTTATATGTTCGTGCAGACAGTACCCGTACGAATGTGTGCTGACCGTAATACCAAGCGTTGAACACCGCCACACGTATGCAAGCAAAATAAAAAATGCAGTGCTCTATTCGGAACCCAATGCACTTCCAAATCCTTTGGTTGCCCTGCCTTCCTTGCTACACTACTGTACTGTACGCCGAAACAGCTTTGCTCTTCTCACAGTGTCTGTTGCAACAACCAAGTGGTGCGGTGACAAGACGCTTCGCTCTCTTCTGCGGCCAGTGCAAGGATGATGATGCTACTCCACTCTTTCCTGGTTGCACTAGCTCGACTACTCGTACCAGTATCGACGGTATTCTATCGGCCACGCCTTCGTCACCACTCTTGGCTTTGTATGCTGGTGAATGTTCCTGGTGTTGCGTTCGTTTGGTTGCGTGGTGCTCGTTTTTGGATGTGCTTTGTGCTTTGGTTGGTTCTTTCGTTCGTGGTCCATCCAACAGCAGCTAGCTAATCTAAGCGCGAGACGATCCCGTCGATCGTGGCGTCCACTGTCCTGACTCTGGATACTCGTCCGTTGTCAGTCTTTTGAAAGTGAATGCTATCTACGGTCATGAAGTATTTATTAACTAAATGTCCTTGGTATCTTTTCTACGAAAGCCAACTTTGGGCACATATAAAATACACCTACCAGATACTTAATGGCTGTGCTTCCGCTCGATTGTGTGTGTATCACGACTCACTCGACTTTGTGAAGGTCGGTCTCGTCTACTCTACTCTGATGGCAATTGTCGTAAGTCCATGGTGGTTTATCGGTTGAATTGTCGTCAGTGTGACAAGTTCTACATTGTACCGACAGTCCTCTCTACTACTAGTACCTCCTCTCACCTCGTCAAGAGGCAAGAAGCGATACGTGATGGTTCGTTCTGGTGTTGCTACTATCTTCTTTCTCGGGGTAGTAATCTAGCTAGTAGTACTACTACTCCTCGTTTCTACTACTCTCTCCTCGAATGAATGTGTGGTGCATCTCCAAGTTCTTTCGGGTGAGTCGTGAAGTGTACTTCACTCGTGGAGCAGGTTCGACCCTTTCGGTGGTCTACTACCTGGCTCTACACCAAAGAGAAAGTATCTACTGCAAAGTTAGTAGTCGTTAAATAGCAAGCAGAGATACAGTGCCAATGATAATCTAATCTAATAGAACATGGTTTTGATTCCCTTTTGTTGCTGGCAGTATGAAGTAATATAATCAAGTACTCCTAGCTGGCTGCTGAAGTCCTTTATTAGTCTTGCGTTGTGGGATTCTGCAACGTCGTCATGACCTTCTGGCACTCTCGTTCCAACTTGAGATGCGTTCGAGTGCCAACCTCCATTGCGGTTTGTACAACAGTCTTTGCGCCTAGTTCCTTGGCACGTCGTCGGGCCTTGTTCGAGGCTCGACACAGAGAACCGATGCACTTGGCAGATAGGCACGCGTTGTGCGGCTTGTCACCGGCCTTTCCTAGCTCCGCAATCAGAGTCTTTAGGATTTCCTTATTGCCGGAGACTTCCTCAGCCTCCTCCAAGAATGATTCACAAACCGAAGAGGCCGAGCCAAGACGATCTCGGGCGCTAGGTCGGCTGCTCGTATCCTCCGGTGTCTCGTCAAATTGATCTTCATTTTCGATGACATCGAGTGCGTTGGCTAGCACCGCAAGAGCGAGATTATGAAGGATCGTCATGTGCTCGTCTTCCTCAGCTCCGGAATTCTCGTCGAATTCATCTGCGTCGCCAATTCGGCGCAACTGAACAAGAGACAAAATAGTCTGCCGAATCTCTTGGAAGGGACCTTCGTCATAGATCACATCCTCGTCTTCATTCGCGTCAGGATCTTGAGATGTACCAAGGAGAACCACGCGGCTGGCAACCAATGCAGTGCCCTTTCCAGTCTTAATGGGATCAGTGAGTAAACACAGACTCTCCAAGCCAAGCGTTCGGGCATCCATGCGGTCCTTCATCAGCAAACCATGAGCAATCTCAATGGCGATGATAGCATTTTCTAGTTCCGATGTCTCTTCCGACGGTGGTTCCAACGAGAGCATACGTTGAACCTTCTTCGAGTACACCACATCAAGGTCATCCCCAAAGGTCTCGACGTGTTCCTTAGAGTCAAAGTCACCGACCGCAGCGTCGAGGATATGTCTCGAGTACCGATGAAAGGCAATCGAGTCCCCTTTTCTGCGCTGAAGTTCCACGGCGATTCCTTCCGGTTGCTTAGGGCCGCCAACTTTCCAGAGAGACAGTTGCATCTCGACGTGTTCCGCCGACAACAAAGAAGCGGTTGCGGTTTCGTCGCAGTAAATTGCGTGAATACTCAACACTCTGTTGGCCTCGGAGACTCGGGCGACAACATCCTCCAACGAGTCTTCGACCAAACGAGTCGATCGTTCCAAAGGATAGAAGGCTGGAACAGGTCGGAGATTGGTGGGCGACCAGTTGCTTTGAATATCTCCAGTCGACGGTTTCTCCTTTTTCACCGAGGCGCTGAAGTAAGAGTCCTTGTCAATCACATCGGAGTTCTGCGCGAGCGAGGGGCCAGCAAGGCTGGTCGGCCGGGGTGGCCCGCCGAATCCGAAATCTGCGGAACGAGTAGCCATCATTGGCACAGAGCTGTGTGGCATAGGAAATCAATGGTTAGCTACAGTAGTCAAGTCAGGGAGAAAGGTACACAAGCGCAGAACAAGTCCATTGTCAACAATGAATTTTCCATTTCTGGCAGCAATCGGATGAATCAGAAGCTCAAAATGTCCGCCACGAATAAGAAAAAGCACCATATCGAAAAATTTAGCCGACTTTGGCCAAGAGATTGCATGTGGTACACACACGTGCAATGTCTCCTCTCGAGTCGTGATCGAAAGGTTTTCGTCGGCCATGGCAACGAGAGTCCATCGGTGGCTTTCTTTTCTTCCTCAACAAGACGATCGATCTTTCAATTACGTTCCTGATCAGTAGGAGAACGACGATCTCCAACTTACCGAAATTGCGGAACGGAGGGGGAAGGAACTTGAGCCGCTCGCGGCTTCATGTCGCCTTCATTTTGTTGCATGTTGTTGGACTGTTGCGATGATGATTCGTCCATTGTAATTCAGCTATTATAAAAATATATGGACACAGATTTCGCTTTCGATTTGTGACAAGTGAAGAGAGGGTTTCCGATAAGGGATTGTTGATTGAGTTTGTTCTTGCAATTTCTTTCCTTGTTGTGGTTGTGATGAGGACTGAGGACCGTGTTGTTTTTGAGCTCTGTCCCGCCCGCTTCGTTGGGTCTTCTGTTGTGCGTTGCGCCTTATTTCTCTCGCTACGAGTGAGTAGCGTGGTTCGTGCGAACGAGGGAGGAATGCGCGGACGGAAGAATCACGCTGGCTATTTTTTACGCACGTAGAGTCCTACGTAAGGGCCTACGCACCACTGAGGGACACTCCAATCGCTCCCGTTTATTGGTTCTCCGCTAAATCGTGCTTTGGCAAACTTCCTCCGCGGAGTATTACTGTAGAGTGAGAAGAAATTTCTCAACAAAAAATGGCATCTTGACATTCCGGATTCCTTCCCTGAGCTGTTGGATGTTGGATGGCCCTCCTCGCCAACATCTCTAAATAAATCGATGAAGGATGATGTCAACGACGTCACACAACACGCATGCCGCACCGGTATTCTTCGTTCTTCCGACCGTTGTTGCTGTTGCTGTTGCTGTTGCTGTTGCGCAATAAGCTGTTGCTGTTTTTGCTTTGAGATGCTTGATGGGGTGCAAAATGGCAAGACTGGTCGATTAGAATATCAACAGTAGAACCAACAGACAGTCAGGATCTTGTATCCATTTCCATCTTCGAGACAGATACTTGATTGAGATATTGTTCGCTGGGTAGCGGACTAGTCTACTCGTACAATAATGAGTTTCGCAGGTGTCAAGCTAAATTCGCCTCAGCTTGTGGGCGCTTTGGGTGTTTCCTGTGTGGTTTCGCTGCCATTCCTAAAAGGAGCCTTCCAGAAGGAGAGCATTCCTTGGGTCGTCGTTCAGGGAGTCAATCTCTGCGCATTCGGTGTCTCTTTCTGGAGTGTTGCAAAGCCTGGTCGAAATGGTGGTGCGAAGGAATCACCAAAAGCAATCGAGGAAAATGAGCAGCCCTCTTCATCTAATGTTCCGGTAAAACCAAAGAAGAAAAAGAAAGTGTCGGTGCCGAGAGTCCGAACCCTTTTGCCACCCGATGGCTGGTCGTTCTTGATATGGGCGCCTATTTTTGTTGGCGAATGTCTTATGGTCGGGACGCAGGTAGCCTTGGCGGAAACGTCTCCACTGGTTCCGATTGTGCGGGAGGTGACCGGTCCCTACGTTTTTGCTAAAGCCTTTCAGGTCCTCTGGACGACTAGTTTTCAACCCGAGTACTACCAGGGAATGTACAAGTACATCGCTGCGTTGAATTTGTCAGGGCTTGCGTTATCCCTGTCGTTTTGCCATCGGGCCTACACTGATAAATCGGCGCGTGGGAAATATTCGACGATGGATTTTATTTTGAACTTCCTGCCGCTTTCGCTTCACTTTGGATGGACAACGGTGACTTCTTTGGTTAATTGGAACGCTTCTTATGCGATTGAAAAGGATGTTTCTACACAGGAGATTGCATATCTAGGTCATGCTTCTGTCATTGCCATTACCGCGGCAGGAACTGGAGTTACATTGAAGAGAACGGCACCCTTGTACGGATTAGTGATTGCATGGGCTCTGTCGGCCGTAGCATCTGGGGTCTCGAAACGTATTGAAGGTGCGGAGCAGGAGAAAAAGAGGGATGAAGAGTTTATTGAAGCGGCTAAGCGACAAAGGAGGCTCAGTATCGGTGGAGCAACACTGTGTATGGCAGCCACGTTGGTGGCTGCATTTTGGAAAAAGAATGCGAAATCAAGATGACTTTGACTAGCAATGACGAGCGAGATGATCAATTCATTGTAGAACTATACGAGTAGTGCATGTCATGTTATTATTATTTGTCAAAGTACCAGGTACCGGCTACTCTAGTACAACAAATGCATCGACTCCTAGAGAATGGGTTTCCTACTTCTGGAGCCAGATCGATTACCGATTTTTCAGCTTAATTGTAGCTATTGCCTACACATCCTTCAGCCAAGTTTCAAGCTTTTTTGCAATCGTATTGACTTGAGCCACGCTAAGATTGTTGTCCTTGTCACCTTTGAGGAACCGAGTGAGCCTCAAATGCGAAAGTTCCATGCTGGCCGCCATTCCAGCCACCACTGCTTCCACCTTCTTCTCCTCCAAAGTCGCAGTTTTATCCCATACCTTCAAACCCAATGCAAGGTGCTCCAGCTGCATATTTTTATTCGGCTTGGGAGTCGTTTGGTGGTCATGGTGGTGGTGGTGGTGGTCGTCGTCGTCGTCCTCGAGTCTTTTCATTTCGGCCACGATGCATTGTTTCGAAGCCTCGATCGGACAAAAAGGCTGCCCGTCCTTCGACCCTTGTTTGGAATTATGAATATAGTTGATAGTTTGCGACGACTTTGAAAGTTTTCCAGATTGACGAAGCTTTCGACGCTTGACCGAGGGTGGCTCATAGGATGGACGTACCGATCGCTTGGTTGTTCCATGGGACGACCGAAATGAAAATTGACTTGAAATGGATGACTCGAAGGACTCAGACAGAGGAAGCTCTCGTTTCGCATTATTGGAAACCTGGGGCGTTGGTAAGGTAGCCGCATGAAGGCGGGGAGAACGACGACGCGCTTGTACTTTCTTTCGTGGTCCTGTCGCGTTGGCTGTGCAACTCTCTGCGGTGGTGCTGATGTAGTATTGCCCCTCGGCACGCCCAGCGTTACCAATTTGTATAGAGCGAGTCTCTTGATTAGGGATCACGGCACCAGTTGTGACAAATCGTCTCTTGACCCGTCTGTTTCTTGCATTGTTCTCCTTGTCCGTCTTTGCCGCGTCGTGGTTGTTTCCAAGCAGGACAGAGGATTTTCTTTTGCCGTTTGGTGGTAGGTCTACTAGTGCCGACGACAAAGAATCATCATCCAGCTGACCTTCACTTTTCCAAAATTCACTAGTTGATTTGGATATGAGTTCTTCGAGCGACATATTCGAGGAAGATGATACGCTAGAGTAGGCTAATGTTGTTTGGTTGTTGCGATATGAACATCGTCGAGTTGTTGGACTCTACCGCGGTATAATACCGTAGTAGAATTGATGAAATTCGTTGATCCAAAAAATAATTCAAATTTCCAGAGGGTCGAATGGGTCGCACATTGATGCGCCGGCTCGCTCGCGCCCAACAGGCGACTGCTAAACCACCGCACGCGTGAGTTCGCAGGCTATTTCCTTAGAAATACTTTATACGTTTCTGTTGAATAAGGGAATGATCGGCCGAGATTAGGCGAAGATTGATCGAATGCATGCTCATGCATCGATCTTCTTCCCGCTCCGTCCGTCCGCGAAAGCAAGGAAGCAACGAACAGCTAGCGAAACTCCAAACTCGCATTGTTGCCATAGGCATTGTCAAGGTGAGAATTGAACAAGTAAAAGTAGTTGGCCATGGGGAAAGTGCTGTTTTTTAGATGCATACGTCTATTGGTGACTAAGCTTCGGGCGATAATGTCATTCCGAGTCATTGAGAGTGGGTGGTGTTTCGATCGTTTCGGGCGGGAAAGGATATCTTGTGTTGTGTCCCGCCCGCACGAGATTTTCTCACTGAAGAGCTCCGGTCTCCGCACGAAACTGGAATGTTTTTCCTTGAGGTCACAAGCACAAGAATCGCAACTATCTGATTCGTAGTATTAGCAGCAGCAGCATCGTCTAGGATCATTCATACATGCGGCGGGTCGTCATCTCCCTCTCCCTTTTCGTGCATTTTCTATGTACCGGTAGCCGTTGGGCAACGTCAACGTATCATCACCCTAATGCGCGCCGGTCGCACTTTACTTGTAGTTTTTGGAATTCCGATCTCACATTTTCTCGTTTCTTCTGCCATTCATCTTTTATTCATTCATTCAGTGTTATACTTTCTTATTTTCAACTAGACTAAAATCATGAGCTACGGCATAGAAGAAAAGGAGTCCGACTATGGATTCATCTTCAAGGTCTCCGGACCTCTTGTTGTCGCTGACGGCATGAGTGGATCTGCGATGTACGAGCTTGTCCGTGTCGGACACAACAAGCTTGTCGGAGAAATTATTAAGCTTGAGGGAGACACCGCCTCCATTCAAGTATACGAGGATACCTCTGGTCTTACCGTCGGTGATCCCGTCCTCCGAAAGAAGCAACCTTTGTCTGTGGAGCTCGGTCCTGGTATCATGGGAACTATTTTCGATGGTATCCAACGTCCTTTGGAGCACATTTTCATGGAGAGCGGTGACGTTTACGTCCCCAAGGGTGTTGACGTTCCTTGTCTCTCTCGTACTATCTCTTGGACGTACACTCCTGGAAACTTCAAGGAAGGCATGCCCATCACTGGTGGAGATGTCATCGGTGTTGTGTACGAGAACGAACTTATCGATTCGCACAAGATCTTGTGTCCTCCCAATGTCTACGGTGTTGTGAGCAAGATTTACACCACTGGAACCGATGGAAAGGAAACCTTCAACGTCGACGATGTGGTCATGGAAGTTTTCAACGAAGCCAGGAACAAGACTCACAAGTTGACTTTGAGTCACTTCTGGCCCGTCCGTCGGCCTAGACCCATCGCCGAGAAGCTTCCCGGTAACGCCCCTCTTATCACTGGCCTTCGTGTTATTGACGGTCTTTTCCCCTCTGTCCTTGGAGGAACGTGCGCTGTCCCTGGTGCCTTTGGATGCGGAAAGACTGTCATTTCTCAATCTTTGTCCAAATTCTCCAACTCCGACTGCATCGTTTACGTCGGATGCGGTGAACGTGGTAACGAGATGGCTGAAGTGTTGTGCGATTTCCCCGAACTTACCATGACTATCAAGGATGAGGCTGGACAAGACAAGGAAGTTGGTATCATGAAGCGCACAACTCTTGTCGCCAACACTTCCAACATGCCCGTGGCCGCTCGTGAGGCCTCCATTTACACCGGTATCACTCTTGCCGAATACTTCCGCGACCAGGGAATGAATGTTTCGATGATGGCTGACTCTACGTCTCGTTGGGCCGAGGCTCTTCGTGAGATCTCCGGTCGTCTCGGAGAGATGCCTGCCGATTCCGGTTACCCCGCCTACCTTGGTGCTCGTCTTGCTGCTTTCTACGAACGTGCCGGACGTGTCTCTTGTCTGGGATCGCCCGACCGAGAAGGTACCGTTTCCGTCGTTGGAGCCGTCTCGCCTCCAGGTGGTGACTTTTCCGATCCAGTCACGGCTGCCACTCTTTCTATTGTCCAAGTGTTTTGGGGTCTTGACAAGAAGCTTGCCCAGCGAAAGCACTTCCCCAGTCTCAACTGGCTCATCTCCTACACCAAGTACATGCAAGTGTTGGAGCCTTTCTTCAACAACATGGACGAGCAATATGGATACCTCCGTAACCAAGCCCGAACCATTCTTCAGCAAGAGGATAACTTGTCCGAAATCGTGCAGCTTGTCGGAAAAGAGTCCCTTTCTGAGGATCAAAAGGTCATTATGGAAGTTGCCAAGCTTATCCGTGAAGATTTCCTCGCCCAGAATGCTTTCACCGAGCACGATTACACTTGCCCTCTTCCCAAGACCGTTGGTATGCTCAAGGTGATTGTCACCTTTTACGACATGTGCCAAAAGGCCATTGCCGACTCGCCGTCGGACGCCAAGCTCACTTACGCCCACATCAAGACTGCCTTGGCTCCCATCATCCAAAAGGTCGTCGACACCAAGTACATTGACCCCAAGGCCAAGCAAGAGGTGTTCGAGAAGGAATACGGACTCGTCATTGATGAGATGAAGCGCGAATTCACCACTTTGACTGACGGTATCTAAAAAATAATTATGGAAAATGATGCCGTAAATCCCGAGCAGTAGTCTAGATTTCCTAATGAAACTTTTAGTATCTCTATATCATTTCGCTCCTTTTCGGACTTGGCGTCGTCGTCGTCTGTTTGCTTTCAGTCTCACGACACTACTACTACTAGAGAGATCATCATATGAAAGATGATGACTACGAGTATAACCGAGAAATCTTGGATTCATTCGGAGAAGTCGACTGATGTATCGAGCTAGCGAGCTTGAAAATAATATAGGGGCTTGACGCGGGGCAAAACACGCAACACCTCGGGCCCGATGAAAGCTCAACAAAACGCGTCATATTATTATCCAACCCGCAGCAAAAGGCACAAGGCACAACAAGGCATTGCTGTTGTCCCTTCTTGTTGTTCTCGTCATTACTGCATGCGTTCCTCCTGCCTTGGTGTTTCCTTTCATGGCACTCTGGAGTAGATAGTATCAGTCTTTGTTCCAGTCACCACGGTGGTGGAAAAAACTATATTAACGATGGGGGCCAGTCGTCGGGTACACAAGGCGTGTTATCGGTGGGCTTTCGGGGCTTTTATGGTGCTGTACTTCTATTTGTTTGTGGTGATGCCGATGCATAACATGGAGGATCTGAATGAGATGGAAGGTCGCCATATGGGGTTGGAGAATCATCTGGAGGGTTTCAAAAGACTCTCCCAGTCATTGCCTCAAAATCCCTCTGGTGGAAAAGTGTATGGAAAGCCCAACACTAACATGAAGTATGTTTATCA
This sequence comes from Nitzschia sp. pyKryTriq1, assembly GCA_956465555.1. Lineage (NCBI taxonomy): Eukaryota > Bacillariophyta > Bacillariophyceae > Bacillariales > Bacillariaceae > Nitzschia > Nitzschia sp. pyKryTriq1. The sequence goes on from OY101124.1 coordinate 623,573, forward strand.
TCAGCCAACTGCGCGACGAAAACTTCAAGAGATATTGGACGAGATCTATTTTCAGACAGGGCGGTCGTTCGATGGAGATCTTTGGGAGCTTTCTGAATACATTCCGCAATGGATGAAAGGTATGGGCTCAAAATTGCGACGATCAGTGCATTGTTGACTCTCTCTTTTCTCAACAATGACGTCCATTTCTTACGGTGGCATCAGACTACTTTGCTTGGCATCGAGAAGAACGAAAAAAGTTGACACCGCAGAATTGGAAATCGCAGACTCGGGTACTGGTGATGCAATGCTTGCGAGGCTATGATGATAAATGTGGGGGTACAGCCGATCGACTCAAACCATTTCTATTTTTACTGAGGGAGGCATACGCTAGCAAGAGGTTATTGCTAATCCATTGGACTTTGCCGGCTTCCTTGGAGGATTTCTTGTTGCCCCCAATGAACGGAATCGACTGGAGGGTCCCTAGTTGGTTTTCAGAAATCCTTCACAATCGCGCCTATAACCCAGCACGGATGTATTTCAATATCCGGAATATGAAGGGAGCTCGTGGCGACAACCGGACGGCATTGGTACGCACCCGCATCCAATCACTCACTGGTGCCGCCCAGTTCTATAACGAGGACTTATTGCCGGGAGAATCTACCTTTGACGAAGTCTACCACGATGTATGGAGAGTCTTCTTTACCCCCTCTGCCCCTGTCCGCGCGACGATCGAAAGTCTGATGGAAAAGTGGAACTTATCGCCTGGAGAATATGCTGCCGCACATCTCCGAGCATTGTATGGGAGAGTAGAGGAACGTCCTGACGACCAAGCAACCGAATGGGCACAGAACGCAATCAATTGTGCTTCTTCGCTGCGACCGGGTGGACCTTTTCTGTTTGCCAGTGATCATTCTTTTTCAACACAAGCTGCTTTAAACTATGGCAAAGTCATGCACACCAAAGTTGTCGCTCGACCGCACCAAAGCCTACCCCTGCACATTGACAATGCCGAAAATATTCTGGAACGAAAACCAAGCGAATTTTACGACGTATTCATCGACTTGTATTTGATGGGAATGAGTCGGTGCTTGACTTATAATCGCGGTGGCTTTGGTCACTGGGCTTTGCTCATAGGCTACAATTCTTCGTGCTATCACAATCAAAAGACTTCTGCGGCGGGGATTGGCGCTCCCTGTAACTGGACTGCACCAGAAAGTCCCACAAATGACAAAAAGGCATCGAAAGCGCCTTATTTTCCTCCTCCAATCCGGGACGAAGTTCCGGGATCATCACATCGAAAACTCACGATCTTTTCTCACCAGGAACTGCCTTTATGGATGACCGAATATTTTGCATGGCATCACGAGACGAGCAACAACTTGAATGAAACGAATTGGAATCAGACCCAGTATCTGGTCATGTCGTGCGAGAAACGCTGGGAATCTTGTGGAGGAATTTCTGACAGGCTCAAACCTTTGCCATTCGTCGTTCTCCAGGCAGCGAGGCACAAACGACTCCTGTATATTGACTGGTGGAAGCCAAAGCCGCTGCAAGAATTTCTGATTCCTCCTCAAGGTGGCGTTGATTGGAGGGTTCCAAATTGGATGAGGCGCCACCTCCGCTCAATGGGAGGAGCTATTATATACGGATGCGAAGACTTGGACCGAAAATCGTACATCAAGTCTTCCGCTTCAGTCTTTCGTTTAAAACTCCAGACAGCGGATGCCGGAGAATCACTCTACGCAAGTCAGCCAGACTCTTTTTCAACGTATGCTGATGTCTTTCACGGTTTATTTCGCGCTTTCTTCACTCCAGTTCCTCGCCTCCAAGCCACGATTGATCAGAAAATGAAGGAACACCACCTCGTTCCTGGCGAGTATGCTGCAGTCCATCTTCGCAACAAATACGGAAGACGAGCCTGGCGCCATCCGAATGAAACGATAGCGCTCGCTATGAACGGAATCAATTGTGCTTCTGCAATATTCCCAGGTGCCAACATATACTTTGCAGCTGATGACAAGTTTGCAGTGACGGCAGCCAACGAGTACGGGCGGCAACATAGCCTGCCAGTCGGTTCTTTCGACTTTCAAGATGATCCAATCCATATTGACAAAGACGATGGATGGCAGACGCGAAACTCGTCTGAGTATGATGATACCTTTGTTGATCTTTTCATGCTGGGTCAAGCTCGATGTGTCGCTTACTCGAATGGTGGATATGGAACCTTTGGGTCTCTACTCAGCCACGACGCGGACTGCAGCATTAGATACTTTCAGGGTCGAAAGACTACTCGAAATTGCACATGGACCACTGCGGATGGCAAAAAGGTCCCTCTGGACCCACCTGCAATGAATAATATCCCACCCGAAATGTACACTGCACCAAAATAGTGACAACAGCTAGAGAGCGCCAGAAGAGTTATTTTTCTAAAAGTCTACTCGTCCCCGACTACTTTTTGTCTCGCTCCTCTTTTTCTTGAACTCTTTGTTTCGTTCCTTCGCGGCCTTGCTGATCCCTGTTCGTTGCTTTCGTACTTTTGGTCGAGGCCATGCTTGTAGTAACATCTCTTTCAGTTTATCAACGGCCGCTTTGCGATTTTGCACCTGCGTTCGATATTCTTGTGATTGTAGCGATAAGTAGCCGTCCTTGTTGATTCGATTAGCTTGTTGCTCTTTTAACCGTTCTCGGACTTCCGCTGGGATCCAATCCGCCGCGTCTACATCAAATCGGACTTCCACTTTGGTATTGACCTTGTTGACATTCTGTGGGCAATAATACGCGAAAACCAACACCAATGAGTGAGTGAGTGAGTGAGTGAGTGAATCGATCATTTCTATGGTGTGAAACGTTCTCGTTTGAACCTCGTCATACTCTACTAAAATACTCTGCTTACCTGACCACCAGCGCCACTACTACGGACAAAGCTGATTTCTAATCGGTCTTCTGGAACGTCTATCGATTTGGGAACATTCCAAGTCGAAAAGGGTCGCCGGGGTGTTGGCGGTGTTCTGGGCATGTTCGGTTTGGCGGGATCAAATGGCGCGTAGGTCCAAGTCGGCTGAAAGTTGTCGTCATTGTCATTTTGTTGCTGGCTGGACAACCTAATCCGAGGAGATTTCTGTCGTGGCAACAAACCTATTGATGCCACCGTTCTGGTGGAAGAAGCCCCTGGTCGGATGACAAAGGCAGCAGAGGAGAAACGACGGGTCGCGACTGTCAACAATAAAACAGACATGAACAACAATGAAGACTTGATGGTTCTTGAACGAGAATTCTTCCACATGAGTGCTCCAAAATACTAGTTGACGAGAACTCTGTACTCTACGAGTACGATTCAGTAGGTAGGAAATAGGAATACTGCGGTGCCGGAAGAGAGGATGGAAGATGGAAGGGGCGATGAGCGATGAACGATGAACGATGAACGATGGGAGCGGCGAGTCACGCCGCCATGGTCAAATTAAAAATGAGGTGGTGGGTTGATTGCAGAATTTTAGCAGGTTTTCATTCGTGCGGTGGGTCGTCGTGTGTGACGACAGCAAGTCGGTCTAGTCGACGAATGAATGACGAACGAGGACGGACGCGTGCTGGCAGCATAAAAAAATTCGAAAAATGAAAAAAAGATCCAGGTATAGTTGAGATGTCGGACACGTCCGACATCATTATTTATTCGATTAAGTCGGACACGACTGAAGGCGGAAACTATACTCGGAAGCTTGGAATCTTGTTCGAATCCTGCTTGGAAACTTTTATTTATGAACACTGGTATTCGCAAAGATCCTATTTTAACAATGGATCTTGTGTCCTCGTCTCGCCAGTATTATCGCAAGAGTATCCAGAAGGTGATGAGTCCCAGAAGACGAGTAGTTTCTAGAACCTAGTCCAGACTAAACTGTTATAAAAATTGGAATCTACTGATTTAGTTATTCGATTAAGTCGGACACGACTGAAGGCGGAAACTATACTCGGAAGCTTGGAATCTTGTTCGAATCCTGCTTGGAAACTTTTATTTATGAACACTGGTATTCGCAAAGATCCTATTTTAACAATGGATCTTGTGTCCTCGTCTCGCCAGTATTATCGCAAGAGTATCCAGAAGGTGATGAGTCCCAGAAGACGAGTAGTTTCTAGAACCTAGTCCAGACTAAACTGTTATAAAAATTGGAATCTACTGATTTAGTAACACCGTACATTCTAAGTGGTATTTTTACTCTACTTGTACAAGTACCAGGGTACCAGGTACGTACAACTTGTACTGTACCCGTGCGTACCAGGTTCGTCGCTCCGGTTCGCTTCTAGAACAACAACTCTCGAAGCAGAATTTCAGGAAAAGGAGGTGCGGTGTGTGCGTGCATCATTCTTCATTCTTCTTCATGGCATCACCGCACCTACGGTATCATTCGTCATCATTCGTTCGTCACCGCATTGCTCATACTGTAGCAAAGAAAGAAAAAAGAAAAGCTTCTGCTACTCGTCTATTGCTCTCATCCACCAGTCCACTAGAGTAGAAAGCGACCGGCAACTACAACGTCAAAAGCAGGCAAGACCATGATGGAACCGGCCAAAGACAACCCTGATATCCGCTTGGAGGACGAGCATGAGCACGACCAGCTCCCGTCAGTCGAAAGCTACAAGGCGAGCGCTGGATACCGAGGATCCAGCGGATCACCAAAACCTGATCCGTCGGGTTCCCAAGCTGCCTTTGACTATGAGAACTCTCCTTCGAGATCAAACACTTTGGATGATTTGGAGCAGCCTGATTCTCCGCATGACCAGTTGCCAGATGCTGAAGAATACAAAACCAGCAATGCTCCTACGAGTAGTGCGGTAGGCCACCACAACGGGAGATTCTGGAAGATCGTCGCTGGCTCTTGTTTTGGAGCTTTGCTGTTGGTTCTTATCTTGGCAGTGACCATCTCTTTGTCAAAGCAAGAAGACAATCTTTGGTGGCTCAAGTATTCAGACCGCTATGCAGCCATCGAAAACTACTTGGTTGGAGCCGGCATCTCGGAGGCTGCCGACCTCAATAGAGAAGCATCTCCTCAACACATGGCTGCCAAGTGGATTGCCAACAAAGATGGCATGAAAATGTCCGTTCCAGATCATTTGACAGAGCCCACCGTTGACCTTGCTTTTGTGGAGCGCTACGTATTGGCTGTCTTTTATTTTGCCACCGGCGGTCCAGAGTGGACCTATCAGCTCAATTTCTTGACCGACAATCATGTTTGTACTTGGTATCAAGCCTTCACTTTGGAAACCAATGATGATGTCAATTTGGACGGAGACTATGTTACGTTGGGCATTCATGGATGCAAATTGGTGGATGACAAATTGGTTCCTTTTACCATGTTCTTGCGTAAGTACATCGTACATGTATACGGACGACCAACATTGTTTCTCCTTTCTTGCATTGCTCACACCCCGCCCCCTTTTCTTTACGATGCTGATGCGTATTTTATGATGATAATAATGTACAGCTAATAACAACCTTTCAGGTGCACTCCCCGAGGAAATGAAATTTATGGATCGTTTGGAAATCCTCAATTTGCAATTCAACAAGGACTTGGGAGGAACGCTCCCCTCAACTTTGGGCAAGATGGCCCAGCTTCGACACATTGGCTTCCAGTGGTGCAATTTTGGCGGCACTATTCCTTCGTGGATCGGTGAACTGGCCGGTCTCAAGTATTTGGGGCTAGGAAACAATCAGTTCACGGGCGAGGTTCCGAAAGAAATAGCTTCCTTGACTGATTTGGAACTCCTGGGACTGGACGACAACGATTTGAGCGCCAATATTGAATTGTTCTCTGGTTTGAAGGCAATCAAAAGCTTGTATCTCGAAGACAATCAAATCACTGGTACTTTATCGGATGCCCTGTTTGTCGAGTGGCCGAAATTACAAGAACTGGACCTCAGTAATAATCAATTGACGGGACCGCTTCCGGATAACTTTTTCAATCATGCCAACGATTTGAGGGTTGTAGACTTGTCCAAGAATGCATTCAGTGGCATGTTACCAGTACCAGGCTGGGAAAACGAACAATTGGAGTTTTTGGCCCTGGACGAAAACAAGTTGGATGGCAAGATTCCAAGCGAGATGGTGAGGCTGAAGCAATTGGCACATTTGGACTTGTTTCAAAATTCATTTGGCTCGACTATACCCGAGTCGCTGGGTCGATTGACTCGATTGGAGTATCTTTTTCTTGGCAATAACCCGTTCGAAAGTGGCCCAATTCCGTCGTTCCTGATGGATTTGACCAATCTGCGTGATTTGAGTTTGAAGAATTGCCATTTGGATGGGACGATCCCCGATTTCATTCGATATCTGACTAATCTCCAATTTTTGGATTTCCGTAAGTCGCCATTACATGTGTGTTTTGTACTCCAGCCAGCAGCATATGCTCTCACTTCAGTGATTATTCTTTACTACAGATTACAACCAGTTGACGGGCACAATCCCGAGTCAAATCGGAGAGTTGGTGGGTCTGAAGCACTTGCTACTCAAGTATAACAACCTTTCTGGTTCCATTCCGATCGAAATGAAGAATTTGAGTAATCTGGACGTTTTGCTATTGGAGCAAAATGATCTGGTAGGAAATGCCGAGCCCATCTGCAAGATGATTCCAAACTTGTCGATTCAACATTTTGTCAGCGACTGCAAGTCGGAGGTGGACTGTAGCTGCTGCGATCTGTGTTGCGACGACGACGACAAGATTTGTAACGCCGGCGAGTGGGATGGAAGTATCGACCCAATTTGGGAATTTGGCTTCCGCCGCGAGCGTTACAGCTACGACATGGGAGCTTACGTGGTGGTGGTCCCGTGAACATAAAGAAGAGTGGTGGTGATCCCCGCTTCTTCGAGAACTTCTGCATGCTGATACATACATTCATTCGCCATGCTGTACTGTACGAGTACTACTACTCTGAGTACAACATAGTACTCCGTACACATTACCTGGTACATAACATGGTATACTGTACTAAAGCTTATGTTTTGCTTTTCAATCTGATTTCAGCACAATGACTTGTTGTTGTACTCGTACAAGTAGTCGCTCTAGTAGAGTTTCTCCAGCTAGAGTACAAGTAGAGGGATGTTTTCGTTTTGTTTTTGTTGGCGCTGTACCTACTGGCTGTACCATTTTATCATTATTTTAACGTATCTATCGCTACTGTACTCGTACCCGTACGAATGCATCCATGACGCGCCAAGACTTGCCGCCGACCCCAAATGCTATTTTTTCTACCCGTTGAAGAGAGAGCGACCGGCTCGCGCGTGTGGAATGAATCATCATCACACACAACTCCTGCGAGCCTGTCGGCTCTCATTCAAATCCCATCCGATGATTACCAGCATAGCGAGCGAAGCCGATCGAGACGATGGGTGCCCGTGGACGAACGATGGTGCCCACAGTATCAGTACAAGTCTATTGTATGTAGGCACAATAGGTGGTAGTCCTTTGTGGTGTGTATTCGTTCGTACTAGTGTGGATGAAGTTGGATGGTTGTTGATTGAGCGTAATTATTGAATCATACATAATATATCACATGCAAGCAAGCAAGCAAGCAGCAAAAGATGGACGTGGAGAAGTTCCGAAAACGATCAATGGATGAGGAGGAAGTGGTGTTTGGCAGTTCGCCGAACGCAGTGGCGAGTAGTCCAGCGAGTACCGGTACGGAGGGCAGTGTGAAAGAAGCGGTGAAACGATGGGAGAAAGAATTTGCGGCTGTGATGGGTTCGAGTACTCGTACGAAAACATCGAAAGCTAACATCACGCTGAAATACGATGGTGATGATTCCTATTCCGGCAGCATCGAAGATGTTTATGAGGACGAGTATGACGCCCGCGATGATGACGAGGACGACAACAAGAGTTTTGAGATGGAACTGACTGTCTTGGCCCGCTCAGAAACTCTTTTGACAGAAGAACTCAGTCGTCTCGCCTCTCCTTCGCCGGTAGGTGTAGCACACGAGGGTCGTGCTGGTACCAGTACTCGTACCGGTAGGATACCACCGCGACGACCGGACCCCCCAGCTAACGGTACGAGATTCGGGCGTCCTACGTTAAGCATTCGCGTGGATCATCATCCGCCAACTCGTGGTGGTACCCACCAGCAGCTGCCACAGCACAGTCAGCTTTTGGAGGAACCTGGCTACGAGTACAGTAGTGACTCCTCGTGTCGGCAATATCCTTTGCCAGATCCCGAAGAGCAAATCATGTACCATCGCTCTCCACGACGACAACATTCACAACAACTACAGCAACAGCAGGATCCCTCTTTTCAGCCTCTTTCTCCCCAATCGGTGTTATCACCTCGTCGGAGACGAAGGAAATCTGTCTGTCGATATCGTTGCTGCCACAAGTCTGGGCTAGTACGAGTCGTCTTTGTTGTCTTCGCCACAACCGTTTTGCTATTGGCGGTCCTTCTGCCATTGCGGAAGCAACACGATCTCCTCAAACAGCAAACCTTGCATGTCGTCGACTTTCTAGTTAGTCATGGTATTTCCACAAGGGAAGATTTGGAAAGCCTTGGATCCGCACAATATCGTGCCGCCCAGTGGATTTCGAAGGATGCTTCTGATCAAGTAGGTCGGAGGCGCTCTTGGTCGGGTGGGAGGAATGACCCGGTATCGCTGGATCTTATCGATCGCTACGTGGTAGCAGTCCTTTACTTTTCGCTGGGTGGTGGAGAGCCTGGCGTCTGGCCTAAGGATTGGGATTTTCTCAGCCATGAACATGTTTGCATGTGGAACACAAAGAAGCAAGAACATCTTACCTCGAACAACAATGATGATATTCTTAAAACGTCGCTTGGAGTCCATGAATGCCAAGAGGACGAGTTCGGAAATCTTGTTCCCACTGGAATCGCATTAGGTAAGCAGCTTGGTATGGATGATCAGCTAAATGTGAATGACGTTGAGTGATGATTCAAAACTCACTCCCCGCCATTTTCATCCTCGTCAATGTAGCTTTCCCCGGCCTTTCCGGTGCACTCCCCGATGAACTTGGGCACTTGAGTCGTCTACAATCTCTTCAGATTGATCATAACCACGCCATGGGTGGTTTGCTTCCTACTTGTATCCACAAATTGAGTATGCTGCGGAAGCTGTCGTTGCAAGGCTGTTCGATCGCAGGATCCTTACCCCCGTGGATTGGAGATTTGACCCAGCTGACGGATTTGACACTAAGCGACAATCGATTGCAAGGAAAGGTTCCTCCGGAACTAATTCGATTGACCAATCTGAAGACATTGAAATTGGACCGAAACTTGATCTCGTCGCCCTTGGACTTCTTTGGACCGCTCGTCCTTCTAGAGACATTGCACGTGCAAGACAATCTAATGAACGGTGTTGTGGAAGCATCACTACTCTCGAATTGGAACCGTTTGATAGAACTGGATGCCAGTGAGAATCAAATAACAGGGTCGCTCCCCGCCAACTTACTTTCACTTCCCAGTTTGCAGAAGGTTAATCTCTCGGGAAATCGTCTAGAGGGTCCCATCCCGTCGGTCAATGTCGAATTCAACGCCAATTTGAAAGTTCTGCATTTGCAGTGGAATGAATTGGATGGATCCCTCCCTTCTACCATCACTCGGCTCATTTCCTTGGAGCATTTGGATGTCTCGATGAATCTCATGACCGGAGCGATCCCAGGAAGTCTCGCATCGCTTCGCCATCTCAAATCAATATCTCTTGGCAACAACGACTTTGCACCTGCCTCGATCCCAACCTCTCTCTTTTTCCTGGACAAGCTGGAACGGCTTTCTTTGCCTCGTTCGGGTCTGACGGGTAGAATCGTGGAGTCCATCGGCTCCTTGTCAAATTTGAAAGCATTGGATATCAGTAAGAATGCCTTGACAGGCCCGATACCGGAGGGTTTGGGTCATCTATTGCTTCTCCAGCACCTTTCTCTGCGATACAATCGATTGACTGGGACAATCCCGGAGTTGATGAATCAGTTGACCAACCTCGGTAAGTACATGACCCGCCAGGTGTATCAGTGTTTCTGTTACTGTACCAGCTTCACTTGGTCTCACCCTCTTGTGTCGGTAACCATCACGCGCACTTTTAGATGCCCTGTTGTTAGAGGGAAACCGCTTCACGGGTACAGCGCAATCCCTTTGTCATTCCTCTGGAGACATTGGAGAGCCCGCAGCAGTTGTTGCGAACATCAGTGTCTTTTCCAGTGATTGTTACGACAATATTTTGGCATCGCCGTCGGGTAGCACCATCAACAGCAGCGATCCGTCCACACCAATCTTCCTTTGCCCTTGCTGCACTGTGTGCTGCGGCGGGAGCACCGACATGGCGTGCAGCATTGATTCCAATCCGGATGATGTTTGGGCTCCATAGCGTACTACTCTAGAGCGTGGTAAATCAACAAATGAGAGGAAGGATTCATTCATTCATCCTTTGCCAAAGAGTATACTCGTAGCTACATCTTTTACACATCTACCCGTACTCGTACCGGCAGTACAGTATCTGGAAATGCAATACGAGTAGATAGCAGGCAGCAGACACGTCTGGAACGATTTCCTCGATTGAAAGAACGCACGTGCGTCAGCCGCCGCCGGGACTGGCACATGATGACGTCAGAATATTTTCGCAAAAATCAAGATTTTTACTTCTTAATCACTCGACAGCATGGCGTCGACGATGGTGCTTTTTAAAAGAGGACAAAGGATGACGATGATGCTGCCGTCAAAATAAAGGCTCGTCTCCTCGCAGAATCTACAGATATCCGCTTGTGTATCCGAAATATAGGTTGCTCCTGAAGGGGAAAGGACGTTTCTACGAGAAAGTGATCCGACGGGAGCGTCCCAAAATCATGATGATTCGATCTCTAGAAATCGGACGAACCCTTCATCGTGTGGGTGTCCAAAACTCAAGGCCCGTGGTTGCTTCTGCTCTTCGATCTTTTTTCGGTACTGGTGTCACAGAAGAAAAGGTTTGGAAGGTTTATTTATCGGGCGAAATCCATAGCGACTGGCGAGAGGTGATCGCCAATGGAGTGGCCAAGAAGAATCTACCGGTGTCTCTTACTTCTCCCAACACAAGCCACGAGGATAGCGACGATTGCGGAGCGATTATACTGGGAATGCAGGAGGAACGTCCCAACTGGGACAAAATTGGAGCTAACATGAACGCTATTCGCACCAAAACATTGCTCAGCGAAGCGGATATTGTGGTAGTGCGATTCGGCGAAAAATACCGTCAATGGAACGCTGCTTTCGACGCTGGCTATGCTTCGGCTTTGGGAAAGCCCATCATCACGCTGCATCCTCCTGCAATTTCGCACATGTTGAAGGAGGTAAATGCGAGTGCCAATTCGGTTTGTGAAGATCCGGAACAAGTTGTGGCTACTTTGGCGTACGTAATTCGTGGGGACCTCCCGACAACGCCATTCGATGGAGATAAGTACATTCCTATCGCAGACAGGCTCGGTAAAGGAAACCCCAATCCCTAAACATTTTTATAAGAAGAAAACTTGGCCGAAATCGATTCCTGCTGTTTTAACTCTCAAATCATCGCTCTTGTGATTTTAAAAACCAAGATAAGCGTTCCCATAATTTTACTTGGTGTACATTTTGGAAAGATCCTCGACAGCGTGTTCCAAGGCGATGCAATCTGATTCGTCCATCGATTGCTTTGCCTTCATTGCCGCTTGCATGGCTACGTGGTGCGTCTTGAGAGCCTGGAGATAATCAGACTCGGACTTGAAATTTGCCCGTTTCACCCGTTGGCAGAGACAGTAGTCACTGACCAAGGAGATGATTTTGTTGCAGTGTTCTTCTTTAGTGTTGATCCATCTTACCATTTGGTTCAGAGAGAGCAAGTCAGATCCCATCGTTTGATGAAGTGCCCTAGAAGACCGCATAGCCCTGCGAATCGTAGTGCAAGCCTCCCTCATTTCATTAACAATGGCCGGGTCGTCAAATATGCCACATGGGACTTGGCAATGATTGAAAGTGATCGTTGGTTCTGGCGTTGCTAGAACCAAACTGACTGCTCCGAGAAGAAGAATACTTGGTCTGAAGATATGGGAGCTGGGTGCAGCTGGGGTCACATAAGATGAGAACAGGCGAGCTTGGCGTGACAAAGGCCGCCACTTGGTGCTATACATGGCTCTCGATGAACGTAGAGCCTACAGGTAAAAGGTAATAAAAGAAAACGACGACAAGCAAATAGTTGCCAATGAGTTGATATCGCAGATCGAAAGAGAATAACCAGCAAACTGAGCGACGATCGCACCTGCTGAATCTTCACTGTTTGAAACTGAGATGACAATCAAATCCTTCTCGTGTCTCTTATCTTGAGATGTCTTCAGTTGCAGCCCCTCGAAAGCTGGTCTACTAGACAGGGCAACTATGCACTATCAAAGATTGTGGGAAGGGTACGCAAGAAGCAGCATCTTTGATTGAGACTGCTATGGGCTTCTCGCTGATGTTGATGAGATCAGAGCGGACGGAGAGCTTTTATTGGAGTAGCTTTATTGGATCCTTCTTTGGATGCGCGCAAACGCGAGCGAAGGATTCATACTTCACTCGTAGTAGTCGTAATGGGGTCGTGGTAGTCGAACGCAACATATAAATATACACGGGTATATTTTATAAGTTCGGGCGAGCCGGCGATCGCTGAAAAGGCGAACTCGCGGCGGGTGGTGCGTGAAGTTCCGCTCACTAAATTTTGGATCGCTCATAATTCCAACTTCCAACTTCCAGCAACTCCATTCATTCTTTCACATTTTTTCTACCACATCACCCTTTGCAGCAACAATGAATGATTTGTATTTCGTCACAGTCGACACCCAAGGACGATCCTCGTCTGATATCCGCGGGTATCAGGAATATATCAGCTCCTTTCGATACTTCAGCAAGCACATTGCAGGACATCCAGACATAGTATGCTACAAGTGCAAAGTCGCTAAACTCTGTGGTCTCGACATGAAGGTTTATTTCCTAAACGATGACACAACTACAGTACATGATGACGCCAATACAGTCGTGAGAAAAGAAATCAATCGAGCTGCATCGTTATTGACGCTCGATCCGTCTACTGGTTTGGCAGAGCACCGCATACGCGGCGTGGCCTTCGTGGTTTTGGACGACGGGGTTGCACCTCTCTCCCTCAACCAGGTGTGGGGCATCCAGGAGCTGATCAACTACGCCAAGGATGTTTATCAATCAGACTCTGGACAACACAAGAGCGGGAAAAAAGAGCTCCTGAAATCATGCAAGCTCTATCGCCAGAAAGAGTGGGGACCATTATCTATCTACCAAACACGCCCAGAACTTTGCCCCACTGTTGCATCTCAAAGCTTGGCGAAGTCAAAAGATTCCCAGCGCCCATCGTTTCATCAGATTCAAGTATAGACTTGTAGGCGCCCCTTATCCATGTGATTTTTTGGCGAGCATAATCTGAATGTTCGCGGCTGCACTACCTAGTAGCTGTTAAAATATACTAGTTACAACGACTTTTCTCCCTGTTTCAAAGAAACAAAGCAAGAATCAAAATACAAAAGGATGGAAAATCGGCTGGTAGGGGATGGCATCTCCAGTATTATACCGGTAGATCGCTAACATTGTCAAGTAGACACTCGAAAGTTACTTTCGCCAAAATGTCACATCTCCAGCACGTTCTGCTTCATCGTCGGGTCACCCGGCGTTCGGTGCTCGATGATACCAAATTAGAGTTAAAGGAGCGTTGCAAGATTTTGCCCAACCGCTAAAATGGGAATCCCACGGAGCCTTTTCGGAACCCCGACACACTTCGCAAGATTCCTGGACTGTTTCGTGGTATCCACATCACTGTTCATAAAAAAATAAAACAAGCCAAGACTTTCCAAACAATTACGTTCGATAATGAATGACAAGGTTGCCACTGTTTTCGTTGATACCCGTGCTATGTATCCATCGGACATCGATGGCTACGAAGAACATACTATTGCCCGTGACGCTTTCGATGCACATGTACTCTTGAAGCCCAGAGTAAAATGCATCAAAAGCAAAGTTGCCGATTTATGTGGTCTGGACATGAAGGTGTACTTTCATGACTACGTGCGCAATAACCCGCGAGCATTGCAAGATCCACCAGAGTTAGCGATCGCCTATGAGAAGGACGAGCTTTGTCCAAGGAATATGGTCAATGGAGCTGCAACGTTGCTCACATTCGATCCGCGGACTGGTTTCCCAGAATACACTGTTCTCGGGGAGGCGTACGTCGTCGTGGACAGTGGCGATTATCCCCTCTCTAGTCACCAGGTCTGGGGAATACAGGACCTGATCAGCGAGGCTAGAGACCTGTACTACTGTGATCCCGAACATTTACACCGTGGCCAACGTCAGCTTCTTCGATGGTGTTTTGCGTATCGTAACCAGGATTGGGGCCCACTCACTATCTATGAACCACGCATTGACTTTGAAAACAAGAAGAACTCTCACAATGACGAAAACAAGGTATCCTTCAAGGATTTGGAAGAGTCCACCAAGGCTCAGCAGCACATCAAGGAGATTCATGACTATTACAACCATCGACACTTCCCAGATTGCGGCTGTTCAAAATGCAACCAGTTGCGGTACAGTCGAGACCGCAACGGAGAGAGCTGCAGCGAGTTCAAAAACTCCAGAAAAGATGAGAAAGGTGCGAAATCTCGCCGATGGGCGCTGTTTCCAGTGGGAAATGTGATGTGCAACCTCGAGTAGGATTGTGTTCCTACTTGAAAATGAATTGAAACGTTAGAGTGAGTTCGTTCACGTAGAGAACCATCATCATCGTGGCCGTCCAGTAATCTCATTCGCGAAATAGCACCTACAGCGACGGTGCTCCAATAATACATGTGGTAGAATATACATTATGCCCATTCTATGTTTCTTTTCAATTATAGTGTCGGACAGATGCCTTCCAAATACATCTTCACAGCGTGGGAAACGAACCGTGGACGATGTATAAATATTATTCGGACACTGCACCCTCACGGCTTCCCTACCATAATTTTCAAAAAAGTCAACAAGCAGACACATCCAACCGATCACCATGAGCTACTCGTACACAGATCCAGCTTCCCATTCCCTTTATCAAGGCGGTGATTCTTTTCTCAACGATTTTTCGGACACGAAGGATCGCAGGAATACAGGCGACACCACCACGATTCCCCATGCAGGTTGTATCAACCTTGCTGAACCACCATACCTTCATCGCAAGCAAATTGCTTTCTTATATTCGGCTGAACCACCCTACCTTCATCGCAAGCAAATTGCTTTCTTATATTCGACTGCCATGACCGACAGGGCAAAACAAGGTCACCCCGATCACTCTTGTCATCCCATGACACCATCTTCTTCAACGCCACCATCAAGCAAGGGAAGTGAGCCTCGCTCTTCTCGTTTCATCGGATCGTCGTCGTCTTCGTCGTCCACAAAATTAACACCACCAGGACCCTTCATGTTTAGCCCCCAAGACCTGGATTTACCATTGGATGATGATCTTTGGTTGCCCGCTGAGCAAGCTTCCGAAATGTCCATGACGTCTCTGGAAGCTGGCGCCATTCATCACGGCTCGAACGGTGCGTCGGTGGAGCGTGGGATGCTCTTCCCCTGGATGTCGGACGCCGAGATTGTCTAGAGAGACGACGTCGTTTTGGTTGGTCGAGTGTTGCTGTCATTATTTGTGTGATTGCAGCATCGGGACACCATGAGCCTCTTTTAAAAAAAAAAAAAATCATTAACCATACTGTAAACTACTACCGGTATACGCACTACGTACTCTAGAGAGGATGACTCATTCCAACTTGAGATTTTTCTTATGTACCGCATGTCGCCGTATTTGGCGAAACAAAATAATCGTGCGTGAATAATACACAACAGTAAGATGATGTGTCCGTCGTACAGTACGTCAAAAGGAAATGGCGACGTTGACGTGGTTAGTCGAAGGATTCGATGATTTTCCTTCAATCAGTAGTTAATACAAGGATAACGCGATACCGGCTGGTACGATAGTAGGAAGTGAGCACTGCGCAATGGATCTCGTAGTGTTGTCAAGCGCATCAAGGGCGTTCAGAAGCATCAAGCTACAGTAGTTGTGCCGGTATTGATTGAGCTATTCGAGACTGCATTGTTCGTTCCTCTATTCGTTTTAAATGTTTTCATAACATTACTCAATTTCTGTGCAATTAGTTCCTACCTTGCGTGAAGCGCGTCAAAAGCAGCGTCAAAATCTAAGAGGTTTGTGCTTCGTTGTTCGCTTCTTTTGTTCGTTCCTTTATTTGTTCGACAAATCCACGGATAACATAAGAGAAAACACCATGAGGCCATCTTTGCTACCATTCCTCCCCATAGTGGCTCGCTTACTCGTGCTAGCCGTCCTGAAGGATCATGGATCCCAGGCGGAGAACATGAACGGGCTGCACTATCGCATCGCGAACAGTGACTCTTTCAACGCGGATTATTCGAATGATCGAGAATTCTTTGACGTATATTCGAGGCCCATCCGCTCGCTTTACAGCCAAGTGCACTGGACAGGACATGGAGATATCCCTCTTCCAGCTGATGTCGTGCAGAGATTTGCGAATGGTAAAGCCATGGCAGTTACGGGCTACGAAGTCGATCAAGTGATGCAGAATTCTGTGGGAGAGGAAGTGTCAGTTCCGATCACTTGGGCGTACAATCATCACTACATGGCATATCTACTTAATTCGAAGACCACCAAAATGATAGAGACAAAAGTGACAGATTCGATGAAGAAAATGGGAATGAACCACGGTGGTACTGCACAGTGGACAGCTCACATCTTCGACGAGGACGCCCATGATCTGCCGCAAGCACATTTTTTCTCTGAAGGCAACGGTGGCGAGATGCGAATGAGTTACCACGGTTACCCCAAGGGATATGCTCAAGTACTACAGTCACCTGATACCTTTCACGTGGTGCCAATGCAGATTGATACATGGAATCGAAACATGACCAACGCCACTTTTCTTCCGGGACCCATGCCAAAGAGCTCCAAGATCCCTGCTTCGGCAGGATACAACGGCTTGCTGGAATGCCCCTGCACGGACCGACTACCGAAAGAGTGGCATATGACGTATCAAATAGACGTCTCTGACATCGGGAACAAAGGCTGCGTGGGCCCCATTCTCGATGTCTCCGAGTGTTCTCTCGCGGCTCGGCAAGTGATTCCGTCTACGAACTACACTTTGCAAACAATCCACGACGAAACCCTCCCTACTGGGTGCAGCGCCAGTCTAGAAGAGGATGGAAGTCTAATCGCTACTTGGAATACGGCTACTTCCAGTGGCGAACCAGTAGTCGCGAACGCTGAGCGGGTTGTTGGTGTCGCTCTTGGCGTGGTAACATGACAGTGAGCTTGGAACCAAGCGAGGCGGTGGACGCTGTACAGATCACCTTAACGGGTCCAGCGGACTCTTGGTTCGGTGCTGGATTTGGTACCGGCAGCATGTGCATCCATATGGAAAGTGATGAATGCCCATCAGGTGGGCCCTACGCGATTGTTGTATTCGATGACAGGGTTGAGGAGCGCAAGCTTGGATTCCACGGGCCGGGCGCCGTCTTGAGTGCGAGCATTGACATAACATTGAACAAGGTGGAAGACGGTGTGCGCACAGTGCACTTGACCCGTCGATTGCAAGGTGATAGCGACGATCATTTCTCGTTTGATCCTTCGCACGTGAACGCTATGGATGTCATTCTTGCCTCTGGTTGTTCTATGGAATTCGCTCAACATTGTGGACACGGTTCCGGTCACTTGAACTTCTTACCAATCAACACCGCCACCAAACTATGCCAAGCTGGGATTAAAGGTACCATTGGAGGCAATCCGTTCACCAATGAATGTGCACCCTTTCCAAGATCCGACCTCTTGGATCAGAACAATCCAACTTGTTGGGTCCAAACATATCAAGGTGGTCTCAGCTGTTGTCGCCATGACCACTTCCTCCTGGATCAAGACCAGGCAATTCCATGGCCCGATCAAACACTGGAGTATCGGCTCAAGTTCCGTTTCTACTTTCAGGAGTATCATGGTGATACAGGTACAAGAGAAAGATCACCTTCGCACAAGAATCTGATTCGTTTCTACCACCTGACAGAAGCATTTTCAGGAGAGTACGACATTCCCCAGTGCCTAGATGGCACACCACCATCGCAGTGCATCCACATTCTTACGTCGCATTCGAAAGTTCTGGAATTGGTTGATGAAGGTAACCACGACGCGGCTGGAATCCAGCTGATTTATGCTGGCCCGCATTGTCACGCACCTTCGTGTTTGTCGATGGAATTATACAATGCCGACACGGGAAGACTACTTTGTCGGGTAGCTCCTATTTACGGTGAATCACATGAAGTTTTTGACGAAAGGGGCTTTCTGACACTTCCACCGTGTCTCTGGGGCGATCCAGCTGATGGTCTGGAGGAGCCTTTCCTCCTGCCTCTCAACACGACCTTGTTGAGTATCAAGCGAAACAACAATACTCTTCCTCACACCGGAGAAATGGCGTCTTGGCAGATGCGAGGCGTAGTGGTACCAAAGGAGCAAGACAGCGATGACTCATCACGTCTTGCCCATCCGTCCCTCAGAACCGAAACATAGGACAGGAAAAATTGTTGCTACATATTTTGAATCGTTTATCCATGTCAATCTGAGATTTGCATACTAAGTAATCCTCTTTCTCTAGTAGAGAGAGACTAAATGATGGACTAAGGCTTGTTTTGATAAAGTACCCCGTACAAGTCTCCGTCTGTCTAAATCTACACATGTGTCGACCGTAGACTACTCCGGGTAGACTGCCCTTTTTCGCTGCTTTGCGATTTACTACTAGTACTAACTACTACTATTAGATACTTTTTTTTTATATCTCCCCCTGCTTATTATACTCGTATCGCACGCACGCACAATCCAAAGTCTCGATACATTCGACCACACCGGTCCAGACAGGACTCGAATTCGGGATTCCACCTCTCCGCGATGTTTCTGCTGTCTTATCGTTTTTGGCTTCCGCGTCTTGTCCCGCGTGATGTTTTGAGGTCTTGTGTCTATCGCGCGGTATGTATTCTTTTTTGGTCCAAGACATAACACTACTCACTCGTACTGCAGTCTCTCTCTCTACTAATAGTAGACCAATAGTCATCTTTCCAACCCATATTTTCAGTATACCGGTATTGAAGAGATAGTATGGGATTATTTAATCGAAAGAAAGCCGACAACAACAAGGCCTCGAAAGAGGTCAAAACTACTTCTAAGACCGGTACGATTCCTGGTCTCCCGTCGGGCGTCGAAAGGGCAGCAGCAGCAGCAGCAGCAGCTCCTTCTTCTGCACAGCAGACAGTGGTTCGAGTTGTCGGAGATTCCAAGCAAACTGCCACTATTCAGAAAAATGAGCAGGGTCAGGAAGTCCGGCGAAGCACGGTCTCCAAATCGAGCCCCGTAGAACTGGAGCAACGGGGCACCGGGACCAAACAGAGCAATACAAATTCTGCTAGGAATACGAATACTGCAAATTCCACAGACAGCTCTAACAACAACAGCAACAAGAATAGCCAGCGGACGCCACCACTCACACCGACAGCAGTAGCACAGTCGCCCCCCACTGTTAATGTAGGGAATAACAGTCCGGCAGCAGCAGGAGACGAATTATCGTCGTCGCTGGCGACGATTGAAGTGACCCGAGAACTGGTGAAAGGATTCATTGCGGATATTTGGAATCGAGGCGATATTGAATTGATTAAAAAGATTTGTCATCCTTCGTTGCGATTCAATGGACATGTCGGTATGGATCGAGTCGGCCACGAAGGCTTTGCTCGAATGGTGACAACGGTACGAGAAGCTTTGACCGACTATCACTGTGAAATTCATAGTATGGTGGTGGAAAGCAATAAGGCCTTTTGTCGACTGAAATTCACGGGCAGGCACACTGGAGTTCTACTGGGATATCCACCGACGGGAAGGCCCGTGGCATGGGTAGGTGCTTCGGAATTTACATGCAAGAATGGAAAGATTCTCAAGGTGTGGGAATTGGGCGATGTGAAGTCGTTGGAAGCGCAGTTGAGATCTTCGGAATAAGAAGGATAAGAAAATATCAGATTGTTGAATGCATGGATCAATGGATCAATCAATCGATCTGCCGGATTGTCGTTCAACAAGAGAAATGATACATGCGACACAAGCTTTGCTATTTGCCACGATACTGGAATCTAGATGTTTTGTTTAAAAAAAAATGCTGTTTTATGTACGTTCCTTTGATACTGGAGGTGTACATACGGTAAAGCGCGCTTAGAGTTGGAATATTTTCTAATGTAATAGTACTCGTAGACTAGGCGCATGGTAGACCTAAATCGCAACCCTCCTCGCAGCGCTACTCTAGACTCTAGTAGAAGAGCCGACTCCCTTGTCCCCCCTCGTCGAGGAGCAGGGACGTCTTCAGTACCTATTTTGGTACGAATCCACCTTATTGAGAGAGTTCAAAGCGAGGCAGAATCTCTCTCTGTTAGCTCCTCTCTTTTAGAGGGATAGCTCATCAGCATCAATACCGGTAGTACCGTTGGACTCACGCGAAGCCGGCGTTGAAAATTGCGATCGACTGGATCGATTTCTCCACGTCTGTCTTCGTCCGAATTGCGGACATTTTCCTCGGATTAGCGCGGTCATCGCGTGTCCTCTCCGCACCGCGACAATAAAACAGCCAACCGCAGCAACGCGCCCGTGATCATTGCTTGTTGCGCATGCTACTCGTACAAGCAAGGCTTGTGTTGTCATCATCAAAACCGCCACAACTAATCGGTTGCTTGCAATAATACTTGAACAATGGTGCGTGTGAGGATATAGAATGTTGGACATATAGTTGCTTCATGTTGGAAGAGAGAGATGTAGTTTCAACGGGATGAAAGGAGGCATGGCCAGTATCTCGCTGGGCTCGTGTCCTTTTTCCACGCGCCGATCGCATCAATATGAATAGACAGGCCGGGCTTGCTGGGATGTATTATGTAGCCAGTCTCCATCAATCATGCACTCCGCCTCCGTGTTCCTGTGACTCACAGTACAACCCTTTTCTCGTCATATTACAGTCTCTCCCACCGCTACTTCCCAAATTGGATGCCATTTTGGTACTGGACAATGATGGTAAACGATTAGCAGGCAAATATTACGGAAAGTTCCTGTCGGGGCCTTCGGAGGATGGAAAGTCAGCCGAAGATCAACGATTGAGCTTTGAAAAGCAAGTTCACCAAAAGATTTCTGGCATCGTGGCACGGCCTGATGCCGCCGAGGTAGTCAGTGTCATGGGACGGACGGTCGTCTTTTGTGGAGGATCCGGTCAGGGAGGTGGCGGCGATGTCCGGGTGCTGCATGTCGGACCTTCCAATGAAAGCGAACTCGTCTTGGCGTACTTGTGCGAAGGCATGTACGACGGTTTGTCCCAGTTGATGGGTGGGACGACGGAGCGTGCCATGGTTTTGGATAACTTGGAGCTGGTCTTTTTGTTGATTGACGAGCACTGCGATGGTGGTATCATTCTTGAGACGGATGGAGGCAAGTTGTCGGGGGCTGTTCTTCTCCGTGACGACGAAGGACCACCAGAAGCTATGGGAGGAATGCACCAGCACGGTGTACCACAGACACAGGGTATGCCACCGGGCGTTTCGGCTGGAGATATGACCCTGGGACAAGCCTTTCGTCAAGCTAGAGAACAGTGGCTCTCTGGGGGCTTGTAAACGAAAGACCCTTGTAGTATTCTGGAGATGCACTATACGTAGACGCAATTTATTCTTTACTCCTCATCATTCGTGGACGACAATAGAGCCTTTTGCGTTTTGCTAGATCGCCTTGCGTGCGGTTCGTTTGTTGAAAAAGTTTTGTCTGAGCCAGATAGTAGTCAATCCTAAAGAAGTTACTTCTCATCCTACATTACTTGAGAGACATCATTAGGCAATAACAAGAGTATATGAATCAGTTGCCAAATAAAGCAATGGCATTTAAATACTCTTACAACCAACGTGCAACATTCATTTGTTTAGGCAAAGAAGGAGTCAAAGTCGCTCGGTTCATACCCCGACTTGACAATCGAGAGAGGTAGATCAATAGTGCGCAAGTCGGTTTGGCTATATTTGTCCGCCTTGGCGAAGGCACCCAGTTTTTCGGATCGGTCCGCATCCTTGCCAAGCCACAAGAAAATCTCCCATCCAGCGTCCAAAAGAAAGACGTCGGACTCATCCAACAGGTCCTTGGGCAGTTTGGGGCCACTGGAGAAGCCAATCTTGACCTTTTCTCCTTTGCCTACTTGAATGGCTTCACCCCCAGCGGGCAACTTGAACAATAGAGGAGAAAACTCCTCGACGTCGTCATCGTCTTGTCCGTCTTCGGCAATTTCTCCTTCTCCAAGATAGGCCCAAAAGTCAGAGTCGTCGTCGTCGCCTTGTTCCATGACCTTGGCGGTGCCTTCAGTGCACATCTTTTCAGCCAGCGAGGCGGCTCGAGACTTTTCGTCCGGATTGGCCTGCAATATTTGAGAATCTACGGTGAGAAAACAAGTGTGGATAGGTGGATGTATTACTCAAGACTCATATGGATCACCCAATTTTACCGGTAGCCCTGATCCGCTGACCAAGAAGTAGTTCGACTTACATTTTCTCCATGCCAACACCAGACCTTGGCAGGCGACGCCTTGAGAATGAAGGAATCTCCCTTGTTGAGAGATCCCTTGGAAACATTGACTTGAGTCAAGGACATGTTCTTTTCCTTGCCCTTGATTCGGAACAGGTTGGGTTTTTCTTCAGTAGGCTCCACATGATTGAAGCCACTTTCCACGCCGCCTTGCCAGTACGTCAAATTGTCAAACATTTTCTTGAACTTGACGGATTCATGACCTTGTACTTCACGGTGTTGCACGGGGGCGCCTCCCAGAAAGTCGTCCGCTTCAACCATTTTGTAAGCGGCAGTACCGTATTCGTCTTGCGACGATTCAGAGCCAATCCAAATGAACAAATCGCGAAAGAGTTTGTCCTCAATCAAGTACGAATTGAGGCAAATGTAGGAGTCACCAGTGTAGAAGGAGCCGTAATCAGCTTCTGGCCATGGGACAATCTTGAATTGTTCCACCCTCCAAACTTTGACACCCGGCTTGTCGCCGACAGTTTTCCAAGCGTCTTCGCCGGCCCCGGCGGCTTGCTTGATCTTGTGGTCGAGATCACTTCCGACCAAAGCAAGGTTGGATTCCTTCCATGAAATCCTTTCTTCTGGCATGTTTCTTGCTTGTTTGCTTGCTTGATTGCTTTTAATCGAAAGAGTTGCAAGTGCAAATAAAGTTTACGGGAGAAAAATACGGGACAGCCTACTTTTTATGAGAAATGAGAACGAGGAACGTGGGACATGGGACATGGGTCGATCTTGGAAGAATCTTGGTCGTGGCGGCGAGAGCGCGGCGATGAAAGGAAGATGAGAAACGGAAGATCTTTTTGTGACGGATTTTCGCTTCCTGGGATAGAGACGCGCGTATGCGCGCAAATAAAAGCAAGATAAAGAATAATATTCCTGAACGTGGTACTATGGTCCGGAATGTCTAATTCGTAACAATACCTGGTAATAATAATAATACTGTGGCTACTCTCTACTACCAGCTCTACTGCTATTTGTAGAGACTACTCCAATTATCCCTACTACTAGTATAGAGTAGTACAGCAGAGAAGCAGAGAGAGAGAAAAAGAGAGAATAGCACAAGAGACTAAAGTATCTTGCACAAACAGCAAAGTAAAAACTACTACTGTACTGTCGTACATGTCTCCCACTCTCTCTGTCTCTTCCAATTTCTTTTCGTTCTCATGGCACTACCGGTACTAGCTAGAAATCACTTCGCCACCGCCTCGCGTCAAAAGTTACGTTACCAGCGGGCAAGAGCCAAGGATTCAGGTTGCTGTCATATCCTCCTCTTGCCATACCATCATGGGCCCCGTAGAACTGATTAAAACTGAGCTTGTGGGTTACACCCAAAGTTTCTTCTTGTGTGTGTGTCGTCTGGAGGAGTTCCGTAATGCGAAATTCCAATCCTCCATTCTCCAATTTGAAGAAAGCCGCTGCTACTCAAAAAGGAATAAATGGGCGATCATTCGCAAATCTTGGTGGCAGACGCAGTTGTTGTTTTTTCACATAAAGTTCTTTCCATTCTTGTTGCTGCTGGGAGGAACCAGAATTTGAACTCGACAACATGGGCAGCAGTTGTTCTTCGAGGAGGAGTCGTCCCCGCGACATAGCCACGAGGCCAAGCAATCTTCATGATACACATGTCGACAATGAATCGATCGTACAAGAAGAATTCCATCATCATGATCACCATCATCACTGCTGTATGGATCATCATGATAGCTGTGCAAGCAAATGGGACACGCATCATTCACCACTGCTGCTGATTTATCGTCATCGTCATCGCCAATACTAGTGCCCGTTTCCTTGGCATTCATCTTCTTCTTCTTGTTGCTGTTGTTGTTTGCGGTGAAATCCGAATATGATATTCGATAGTCAAACGTCCCTGTAGCGTTCATGTGTTGTTTGGTTTGAAGGATCGACAGTGCGGTCGCTGTTTCTTTCTCTGCTGCCCAGTCGTCGTCGTTGTATAGGAGCCATGATTCGGGAGGATTCGTGTAGCATTGACAGATCAAAAAGGGACAAATAACGCAGCAGGCGTAGTAAATGATTTGTACCAAGGACAAAAAGATAAAGCACAGCACCAATACCAATAACCGGAAAGGGTATTGTTCATCAAACAAGGCCCGGCAGAAGATTTGACACGGTCCATCGTGAGCGCTGTCACAAAACCAAAAGCCGAGATCTAAACTGTAATGACCGAGGTGGTGCATGATCGATGATGGGTTACTATGGATTGTTGTTGTTGGTGGTGGTGGTGGTCGCTACTTGTCACTTGTCTCTTCACTCAAGCTGTCGTTGCTTGTTGGCTCTTTTGCTTTCGCGCGCTCTTAATACTGCTGACGGTAACAGGTCGCAATGGGAAGGTCTCTGGATGATTCGTTTGGAAGGTGGTTATGATGAGATTGGTGGATTTGAAAGGCAACAGGCAGGGCAGACAAATGGGTTCTTGTTCATGCATGAAATAAACCGGTGAGAGTTCTTGTCATCATAACGTCAAACATCATCGCATCGTCGCAGCTGTTTTGTATTTTGTACTCGTAGAGATTGCGGTACCGGTTCGCAAGTATCAGTACTTTTATTTATACCGGTATCACAAATCCATCATGCACCCAGAATGAATACTAAAAGACGGGCGTTGTTTCCCACCATTCAAGTACAAGTATACTTGTACCGCCCGACCAAAAGACATCTGGTAGCTGGGCCTGCGCGAGGAGGCATATATACTCCTATGACTTCGTTGTTCTTTTAGTATTATTTTTTGTTCGATTTTGATTCTGTCCCTTTACAGAGGCGATTTACTGACCAGTGACCACTGACTGACGAACGTGCGAAGTACCTGGTACTGTCTGTACAGTAAATAATGAAGGTACTGTACGGGCGTACTGTATACTCATACCGGTACAGGTACCTGGTAGCGCGGACGGACGGACGAGATGAGTGGGAGAGCGATGCGACGAGATCCTCCGCTTTTTGACTCCCGCCGCCGGCGGCCGGTACGGTATAAGCTTGTGTTACGAGTACATACCGGTACTATTATCTATTTTCATTTTCAATTGGATCGACGAGGGACCATGGCGTCTTCATCAGGTCCCATCAATAACTATGGCAACTATCCGTTGAAGGATATTCTAGCGCCTCACCCCCATGATGTTTTATGCGGACGAGGTGGTGGAACCAACAATCATATTGGAAACTCGCACTGGCGGATGCTTGTCGCTGCGAACAAGCAACTTTACATTACGCTGCCGAAACGACAAAAGATGCTGCTGTCCAGAAGTATTGTAAACGCGGTGCGGAGTCAGAATCCTCCGGGGCGGTTTCTGCAGAAAGACTCCAAGTCAAATAAATGGTTCGACGTGGGAGATCAAAGAGCGCAAGAGAAAACATCGCAAGCGTTGCGAGAAGGAGCTCCTGACATTCGAAAGAAGGTGGCCGCCCACGGCGAAACCGACGCGGAGGGGAACCCCGTAGAATCTACGGAGGAGTCTAGTAGCTCGAGTGCCGACGGCGAACAGGCGGAAAACTCGTCTTCCGAGAAAAAAATAAAAACCAACAACAACACATCCCAAACCCCTCCTCCTACTCCTGCGACTTCCAAGGTTATTAGCAAGTCACCAGAAGCATCGTCCACTAAACCCATCCCAGCGACTCCGAACAACCCTTCGCCAATACCTGCGCACATGGGAAATCCTTCCGCGTCGCCGCCGCAAATGATGAATAATCATCCGTACGGCGTCATGGCGGGCGGTTATGGTATGATGCCTCGAGGCATGCCGCAGTTGTTTGCTCCTGGTATGGGCGCTCCACAAGGCATGATGTTATTTGCAGGTCCAAATATGCAGCCCGTGCAGGTATTTCCCACCATGGTGATGAACGAGCATGGAATGATGGTGCCGGGCATGTCCATGGTGCCGGCGGCGGCAGCAGCCATGATGACTCATCTTCCCCAGCCACAAATGGCGGCGGGGGCAGCAGCAAACTCGAATGCTATTCCTACCATGATGCCACCTCCCCAGCTAGAAGTCTCAGCGGCTGGATCTGCCGCAACACAGCCAGCTTCGAATATTCATGAACACCACGAAACAGACGGAAACTATCATCATGAACAACAACAACAACAACAACAACAACATAATCAGCAGCAGCAGCACTACTACCATCAGCAACAACACATCACGAATGATAATGCTAATAACAGTGCCCAGACGCCCACATTTGATGAATTTGTGGCAGCTCCACCGGATGGGCTTGATGGAGGCTGTAGTTTTGGTTCCGCCGCCGCCATGATGACAGATGCCGATATGATGAAACTACAGGCAACTGGAGCGTCGTATGGATCCGTCATGAGCTACAAATACGGCAACAACAGCCATAGCAACCACCACTCGCAGCAGCAACAGCAACAACAATATCATCAGCAACAGCAACAACAGCAGCAATCGTATGGAATGAAAAGGGAGGACCACGATGATCACACTCCTATTGCCTTCAATAGTCTGGAACCGACCGGTATTTCGTTTGGAGATATGTCCATGATGAGTACGGGCGCGAAGTTAGAGGCAGGAGGGACATCGTTTGGTACCATGATGAGCTTGGAACAAATTGGAACCAGTTTTGGATCGTTATCTTTGGATCCAAACAGCCGCGAAATGTTATACCAGACCTTGGAACTGACGGGAGGGGGGCCCCAAATTCCGCCCATGTTTGATTCCGAAGACAAAGCAACGGGAAATTTGCTAGAATGCAGTGATACTGAATCCGAAGACTCGCAGTCGAAACCTGAACTGACGGCACAAAAAAGTGAAGCCTGGGAAAGGATGCGCATGTCGGTGGCCTACACGCAATTGCAACAATCGCAGAGCAAAGGGACTGTAAATTCGACCGATCTCATGCCTCCACCCACCATTATGCACAGTATGAATGGGGAAGAAGGTGACATGAACGGAAGAGTCTTGTCAATACCCACCACCAATTTCCAACGAGATTATTCGCAATTGAGTGCGTGGGGAGACGACGGGGACGATGAGGCTGCGGCACCGCCGCCGCAACTTGAAAAACAGGGGAGTGAAGGAGCGGAAGCCCTGGTCGGGTACTTATCGCAACAACAATCATAGTCTGTCACTACGAGTATCGTCACCTTTGAGTTCAAATAGCCTGAAGTGTGAGGGGTTACTCTAGACAATTTTTCGATGGTTGCGCATAGTGCTTTCTAGACTGGACTGTATGGACTAGCAAAATCAAAGCATCAGTTCGTCTTCAGAAAGTCCTACTTATTATTTTTCGTTGAGTGACTACTACATCATGATTCCTTCCCGAGAATAAAGTCAATCATCGTTGAACATGCTGCGGCTTGCTGGGGAACGAGGTGTCCTTTGGAATGCTCAAGAACCTTGTGGTTTCGAAAGCGTTTCGCTAGACTTTGGCTTTGATCCGAAGGGACACTTGTATCCATAGATCCAACGACATGGAGCGATCGCACCGAGATATTATTTGAGAGTATAATTTGTTGTTCCTTCTTTGGGCAGTTGGAAGGAGTCGCACTAAATCCTCCGACGAAAATACAGCTTTGGATCCGATCCCAGGGCGAGGACGAGCCTTGTGTTTCTTCTTTGAAGGCAGCGACTACATGAGCCAAGACGGCACCCTGAGAAAACCCTAGCAGACATATGTTTGTGGTTCTTTCTGGTATTTGTTCCAACTCGCTTTGTAGCAGCCTCAAAGATTCTTCGAGTCCAACGTAGTGAAGACTTTGGCCTGACTGTGAGAGAGAACGATCACTATGATCCAACTCGTTGTAGAAGAACCAAGCTCGGGCATCTTGACGACCTTTTGCTTCAACATGGGTGGCACTGGTGGCTGTAGATACACGAGTGGACGCGTGGACACCCAGAGGTGGAAGACGCATCGGAGCGTCCAGAAAGAGACATCCGATGCCTTGTTTGAGGAATCGTTTCGTCAAAGCTTTTGTTCGATTTCGAAAGACAAGGGAATTTTGCGCCCATCCATGAAGAAATATCACCATCGTCCCACCACCATCCATCGTTTGCTTGTCATTTTCTTCTAATGCAGGAAGAAAAATTCGGCGTGTTTCCTTGTCGCCCATAGCGGAAAACACTTTGATCCGCGTTATCGCCCGTTGGATGCACACAACGACAACGACAAAGAACAGCGTTTGCAAGAGAAGTGAAGACGTTTACATATCCCAAAATTCACCAGGTCGTTTTTTCATAATTTATCCAGTTATGCAGAAGGACGAGTTGCATGATCTGTCGACTGTCGACAAAGCATCTCGAGCCCTCATCAAAAACTAGTAGTCTAGAGACGACGATGATGACGATGAGAGGATAAAAAAAGATCCAAAATCCAAAAAGAATGTCGCACCGCACGCACGCACGACGATTACTGATGACTCGCTCGAATGAACCTACTACTTCGCTACTGTACCAGGTATGCATAAAATAATAAGATATGATCTTTTGAACCTTTCTCTCCGCTTTCGTCGTTCGTCATTCGTCGACAATACAGTAATAATGACCAGCAACGACGGACGTGTTCTTGAGGAACATAACATGTTCCATTCATCGATCCAAGAAGGGAGAATGTATTGAAAATGAAGTCTATGACAGTTTCAGGTGCTTTAGTGTCACCGCAGTGAAGCGAGTGGTGATGGTCGTGAATTATTGTCGGGAATCATCATCATCATCTGAAACGACGCGAAATAAGATCGTGACTTTAGTGTGCGAAGATCGCTGGATCCGAATTTTGAATTTGTCACGACTCAATTGTCCAAGTGGGTAGATTTTCTCGTTGCAAGGGAACACAAAACAGCAACGACCAGCTTCATCATTCATTACATGGAGCTATTCATTTCATTTATTCTTCTTCCCCTAACACAAGAGTGCCAACAATGAAGACTGAACAAACATCATCGGAGAAGCATCGATCGAGTATCATCCTCCCCTCGGGGAGCAGCAGTCCCGCCGAAGAATTATCATCACCATCCTATCACATTGACGAAGCGGTCAGTCCTTTCAGTCCCGGAAGAACACCTGATCCTCTCGTCGTCATGAATGTGCTGGAATTGCCGCCGGAATGGAAGCCAACTTCGTCTTGGACCGCTATCAACCAGCCCGAACCCGCGTCATCAGCATCCACCAGCATCGTACGTCATTCACGGCCACTGAAGGATTGTTCCAATCAACTTGCGAGCCCAAACTTCGAAAATCGTTCAAAGGACCCGCGTTGGTGCTCCAACAGCAAGGACAGGAATACTCGTAATATTGTCGATGTCGACAAGCAGCACGCTTCTGCTATCACAAATCGAGCTATCAAAAGGAAGAATATTCCTTCTACCGGCGTCTTTCCTGGCGCTGGTGGCGAGGATGAGGATGAGTTGGCATTGGGCGACAACAAGACGTCCGTCATTGGTGGTGGGTCCGACACCAGACTGGAAGAAACGACTTCTTCCCGTCGGATGGTGAGTGCTTCCGCGCCGCCAGATGATGACAAGAAGGTACAACTAGAGGAGGAGGAGGAGGAGGATTCTCGACCCTGCAAGATTCGAAAGACATACTTGGACGGTTGCGCAAAGGCAGCTGCCAACTTTGTGCTTCTTGGAGAAGAGGTCTAGCTATGCGGTAGGAAGAGTGATCGAGGAGCATCGCGACGTCGGGGGTCGGATGGGGATCTAGTACTTTTGGAAAGTGTCAATCAAATTCAAAGTACTGTACTTGTACTGCAGGAAAGCAGCGAAAAGTAGCATGGCTATTAAAGGGAATCAATGATAATCGGCATCAGCACCGGGGGGCCCGATTTCTTTACTAATTTATGCCCATTTAGTATCCCACAAAAGCACATGGGTCTCGACGTCTCTTGCTTTTTTAGACTAGTGCTAGTGAATTTCCTTCTTCGTGACGAGGATGGGCTACAACGACGACTCTAGTGTCTTCCATGGGCGCGTCTTCAATATGAATCTTGGCACCTCGTGCCCCACAGCATCGAATGCAGGCACGAATGGATACACAGCAAGCTGTCGTCGCCAAGAGAACGAATCCCCAAAAGATGCCATCCGCCAAACCGAAATCATCAACATCAAAGAGCGCCTTCATGTATCCACCGGCACTGGAGACTGCGGCATCGTCGCCCGACGGAATGGGTGGAATGGGAATGTTGGCCTGAACTTGAAAGCATTCGTCATTGTGGATGGTGTGATACTTGTGGAAGGGCGATTGGTAGGGGACCAGTCGATGTTCCTTCTGGGAAAGACATGATCCATCTACACCATCCGAAAGTCGAATTACGACTTCATCGGCTTGATCCCAATGAAAGCCATGATACTCGACATGCGTCAAAATCTGAGAGGCATTGTCCGGCGTCGCCAGAAAGGTCATGTTGCGATTGGCGATTCCATTTCCGTGGCAACTCCAGCTGACGGCGTCCATTCCTAGCAATGCTTGACGTTCGCTTGCCCGGCAGCTTCCAAAGTCTGCCAATGGCAAATAGTCGTTTGCGATAGTCAGGGTGCCGCTATTGACCCATAGATCCACTCGGATTCGATCAATGTTGAAATCTGCCATGTCCAACACTTGGACATTGCTCAGGAGCGCACGGGGACGAGCCCCTACTCCAGTGGGCTGGTTCTTGTAAACAGTAGCTTGTTCTGGAACATTCAGCACCGGTCGATGATTCACATGTATCACAATTAGTTCTTGTTTTCTAATGTCCGACATGGCAAACACAAGTTCGTCTTCTTCCTGCGATATCAATACCTCGCTGCCCTTGGAAAGCACCAGAAAGCGGTAGGTGAAGAACTCGCGATGAGGATCCAAGCTTGTTCCATTAAAACTGAAACTTGGGGCATTGAAAAACTCTTCCGAGTTGGGACGGTACCAAATCGTCAATGGGGTGTTCGAGACGTCGAGAAGGAGACGTTGCTGCTCGTCCAGGCGATTGGTGTCTTCTTGATGATGCTCGGAAGGGAATAAAGACCCGAAAAATGGCAAACTTATCATTTCCAGCATTAGGGACCAGCCTTGTGAGGCAGTCGAATTGCTGGCATCGAAGGCAAGACCCTCGCCCACATGAATAGAGCTCGTGTGACCACCTTGTGCCAAGAGCTGGACGTGTGGTCCATCTGCTACTTGGATGCGCAGTGGATCGCGATGGGCCCGGGCCAACTCCAAAATCGCTGCCCCTTGAAGGTACAATTCGTTCACATCTTGATCAGTCAAGACTTGGTTGTAAATAGAAAGCATGTTGAGGCTTCCTCCAAAATTGGACGATTTTTCGGATGTGTCGAGAGTGCCAAAGAGTTGGAGAGTCGACAACGGATTCCAAAGCGAAAGTGTCGTATCAAAGTCGTTGGGTGCTCCTTGCACAACAGGAACGCCATCCAAATATAGGTTGGTCTCACCATTCCTCCAGACCACGACGACTTGTTGTAAGGTGTATGGAACCAAGTCACGTTGGCGCACCATCAAGACGCGGCATATGTTCTGCGTTCCAATGTGATCGACATAGCGAAGCTCCAATTGGAGACCACGCTGCGCCAAAGCAACCTCAAATCCAGTGCATTCATCAGCCATGTCACCATCATTGTTCTCGTTTGGGTCTCGAAACAAAAACATTGGGAGAGAGGAATGATCCATGGTAGAATCTCCAATACTTGTAGTGGTCGGATTCTGTTTTGGAGGAAGAATCGGCGTCATCCAAAGTTCAATGGCAAAGGCCTCGGCGTCGACAGAAACTTCTTGGAGCTCTTGAATCGTTGCATTAGACTGTAACGTAGATGTTGAGACCATTCCGTTGGAAGAGAGATGACACAAGGGTGGATTCTTGTGGTGCGCCGATAGCGTCTTCATCAATGGACCACTCTCGACGACTTCAATTTGGCCCCTGTTGTCGCATCCAAACTGATAGTGAACAATAGGGTTGGGGAGAGGGGAGAGTACCATGGTAGACGATACCTATCGATGCTGCTGCTGGTATGGTACAGTACGGTTGTGTGATTGTGTAAAGAAATAATCAAACAACCAAACAAAGTATCGCTGGCTCCAGAAGCGTCGTCGATCCAAGCAAGGCACCGAAGCGTGGGTTCAATCATCTCCTTTGGAGCGGCGGTTTCTACTGGGCGTTTCGTCGGTGTTACTTTTTGTCAATGTAATAAATACCGTGGATGGATAGAAAATGATTTGAGCCGTTTCTTTGACCTGGATGCTCCAAGAAGACGCCTGCTACATTCATTCTTCTGATTCTTCCCCTTGGACATCCGACGTGGTTGGCGGAACTTTACGGAGTCATCAACACAAGGGCATTACTGCACTCTAGTAGTAGACCCCTAGTAGCCCTACCCCATAACTCTCAGATAGCTCCCGACATCATCGTCAAACGACTTCTTTTTTGGATCTTGGAGGATCCCAAAATCCCAAAATCGATCTCTCGACTCTCCACGATTTTCAATTTGACTTTGAACTCTGTCTGCAGGATTCCAGATTCCCCATTGTATCGTACAGTACGTGTACCCTCAGGGCGGGGTAAAAGAGTCTTTATTATTATTTACCCTTATGTCCCGTGCGTACGAACGCGGGCTGCACACGTCAACGGGGTCAACGGTCGCAAAAAGAAAAAAAGAAAATAGCAAACATCAAACATCTCAACATCCTCGATCCTCGCTCTCTTCTCCATCCGCATCATCCTCTCATGATCATCACATCTCACATCACGATGAATGGTTGATCGATCGATGGCAATTCTGATCGATTTACCTCTTTATGACACACTTCAACTTTTCCATTGCACACATCGATCATTTCTCTGGAAATAGCATCAGCTGGGAAAAAATCGATCATCAATTGAAAGAAGACAGGCAGGCAGACACGTATTCGTTTTATCTTCATCCTATCGTACTAGACTAGCCACGCCATCGCGATGTTTTCCTCTCGTTTCCAGGGACTCTTGTCGCGATGTCAGAGAGGTTGCTGTTACTATGACTCACTCTTGTCGTCGACGACATTGAAAAGAAACTCTCTGAGGTCGTTTGCGAGCAAAACAGGAGGAAGTACTACTACTACCACCAGCACTGAGAACGAGAATGGTTCGACCACCACCACAGCATTTTCGAAACAGCGGGCAATGCGAATCGCACGATATGAAGAAATGAGAAAACTTATGGGAGAACCACTGCAAGAACCAGCGGGGCCTCTTTGGGGTCCCGACATTGTTGAAGATGAGCACGACCTTAGCGAAGATGTCGAACGAAAAGGATATATTCCCGAAGTATCCTTGTACCTTGGAGAAGGGGGACGTTCCTCACGTAAACGAATCCTGATTCTGTGTACGGGTGGAACTCTGACCATGGCACCGGATCCAAATCAAGGAGGAGCGTTGGCACCCGTACAAGGGGCTATTTCACGATATATGAAAGACATGACGGAACTCCATTCCAGTGGAATGCCCGACTACGTCTTGCATGAATATTCCCCCTTTCGAGATTCCAGTGACCTGGGGCCCGCCGATTGGGCGACCTTGGCCAACGATATTCGCGCCAACTACTTGCATTTTGATGGATTTGTCGTCTTGACGGGAACGGATACTATGGCTTATTGTGCTACCGCCTTGAGCTTTATGCTGGAGAATTTGGGAAAACCGGTCGTCTTTACGGGAAGTCAAATCCCATTGAGCGAACCTTACAATGATGCGCGACGGAACTTGATCATGGCAATGATTTTCGCCTCGAGGGACAGCATCAATGAAGTTTCCATATTCTTCCATGATCGGCTGCTGCGTGCCAATCGATCTACCAAAGTCAATACCCATCGGCTGCTGGCCTTTGACTCGCCGAATTTGGATCCCTTGGCGTCTATTGGTATCACCATTGACGAAAATGAGCATTTGGTGCTACCCCCCGCAAAAGGGGCATTAAAAGTCCATACGCAAATGGATACTAGATTATTGACGATTCGATTGGTTCCTGGCTTTGACGATGAGATGATTCGATACATGATCCATGCGAATAAAGGAAGCGAACGGGGTCTCAAAGCGTTGGTACTCCAGTTGTACGGGACGGGGAATATTCCAAGTGTGAAGGAGTCATTTATTCAACTACTGGCAGACGCCAAAGAGCAAGGGATTCTGGTCATTGCTGCCACACAATGTTTTACCGGAAACGTCATGCTAGGACATTACGCCACTGGGCGTGCATTGGAGCAGGCGGGTGTCGTTTCGGCTTCAGATATGACCTTGGAGGCCATAGCGTGCAAGAGTGCGTATTTATTTGGCCGAGGCGACTTGACTATGCAAGAAATTGGAGAATTGATGACCGTGTCCTTGAGGGGGGAAATCACACCTCGAGAAGCTTTGTCCCCTCCACCTTTGTCGAGTGCCTATCAACAGGGAATCCGAAAAGGAAAGAAATACTATTGACACCATCAGACGGTGAACTGCGCGGCAACAACATCCTTTTCTGTAAGGATGGCCTTCTGTAATGAATAATATGGTTATCACTATTTGATATTTGGATGAAACAAGTGACGGGGGCGTTGGACAGTACCAGGTACTTGTACACATTCGTACTGGGAGGTCCAGCGACTAGTGCTGTCGCGAAGGTTGTCTGCAAGTTCCCTACTACCGGTAGAGAAGATGGCCCGACGCAGGATAGGATTACGTCCCATCGTGCAGTACGTGTACTGTAGATAAGACTAGCGGACGAAATCTCTGGTAGATGTATCTGCTCTAGAGAGCAGAGGCTTTGCGGCTCCCCGCTAGTATACACACATACTGGCCACTCGAATGTGAGTAACATCGCATCCCAGGTTCCCCGCCGTGGTATCAAATCCGGAGTCATCAAACATCATCAATCATCAAACACCGGTGCCTTCTGCGGCCGGAGTAGTTGCGGATGGGCTCGAGGTGGTCGGTCCTCCTTCTGCGGCGGGAGTCGCTGCGGATGGACTCGAGGTGGTCGGTCCTTGTACAGAAGGTTGAGAAATCGAGGCGGGGTCCAATGAAGGCGCTTTTGTGGGTCGAGGGAAACCTGGCTGGAACAAACCAATATACAGTCCTGGAGAGAAGTCGGATTCACGTGAATGGAAGCGGTCACCACCGTCTGGCTGCTCAGGTCCCTGCGCGTCAATCATTAAAAATAATTGGGTTCCTGGTCCCTGAAGGTCTCGACCATGTCGAGTGATGGGAACAAATGGTGGCTGATCAAACAACAAAGAGGTGATATCGACTTCCACTTTCTGACTGCCCGGGTTGACTGAAAAGGAAGGGCCAGCAATAGGCTCAAAGGGCACGAAAAGCAAACCGTGCAAAGTTTCCACTGCAAGTGGCGTTGATGGCAGCCTGGAAACCGTATATGTTTGAGGATCAGAAGACCCGGTATTTGTTCGAGGGATGTGAGTGAGCCGTAGAATGGCATGATTTTCTCTGTCCACAATCCTCCAGGGCTGTGGGATCTCTTCCAGGTCAAACGTAATTAATATATAAGCGTCTGGAACTTCATTGACGGCCTTGGGGCCATTTTGAACCAGCAGCGAATCCTCTTTTCCATACGCTTCCGCAACCGTGAAGCCGTCCACGTAAATATAGGTGTCTTCGTCCGGCAATATTACAAGCTCGTCGGGAACTGGTTCCGTCGGAGCGGAGGAGCTGGTTGGGTTCGATGACGGAGCCGGGGTTGGTTTGACCGTAGGAGCTTTCGAAGGCGGAATGGTGGGTCCTGGAGAAATAGTGGGGAATTCGGTGGGGTATTTCGTTGTAACTATCGGAGCCCTCGTAGGAAAGACAAAGGTAGGAACAGGCGCTGGCGTCGGACTTTCCGTGGGCGCAGCAGGTGGTGGAGGTGGCGAGCTGCTATTGCCACCACCAGCTGTGACAATGACCCCCAGCACCACGGCGCCACCAACCACAAGAAGACAGAGGAAACAAAGGGAACAGGCGAGCAGGGCTTTACGCCTTTTGGCGCGAGCTTCCTCCCTCTTTTCTTCGGCGTCCTCGTCGGGTTCATCCTGGTAGGGAAACTGCTCAGCAGCGGCTCCGAACTTGGAATCATCTCCAGCTGGTTCATCAGCAAAGTCGTCATCGTCTTTATCGCCTTCTTCTTCGCTGTTGTCTTCGCCTTCTGAATCCTCGTCATCGTCATCGTCCTCATCCTCATCGTCCTCATCTTCCTCCGACTCTTCGTCTTCTTCGTCGTCGTCCTCCTCCTCTTCCGAGGATTCCTCCTCCTCCTCCTCGCCACTTTCCGAGCCCCAGTCGCCATCGGACTCGCCGTCCGCCTTCCAATTTTTGTTGTCAGATGACATATTGACTGTTGTAATTTACTTTCTAGGTGTACAACAATACCGGTATATTATATGATGTTTGTGTTCAAGAAGAAGTGTCAATTTTTAAAGTACTCGTGGGGCGTGAACTGTGAACTTCAAACTTCGAAACTCGAAACTGTCTGTACAAGTACCGGTACCAGTATGTGTGGACGATCCTCGCTCGTCTTCCTTCGTCATGTATGTACATATCATACCGGTACCAGAGGTACACGTACCGGTACGTTTTACTGCATCTCTGCACGGAGGAGGATTTGGCCCCCCCCCCGCCGGCCGCCGCGCGGGATGGATGGGGGGCACCCATGGTATATCCAAGGTCAGATTTACGGTCATCCAAGTTCTAATTTTACTTAACTAAAATATTGACTCAAGACACGAAAAGACATAATAGGATGACGTCCGTCATTCAGACGTCATCATTACCGTCCGTCATCCGCACCCCCCGTAACAACCAAAATTGACTCACTTGACCCACACACTCCATCGATTTGTGCCTTGGAAAATGGCTCTTACCCCCCCCCAAATGCACCGAAACTTTGAGTTTTTCGATCATCAAGCGGCCAACTTTTTTCTATTTCCTCATCTCCCACTCTTCATAGTCGTCGGTCAAATAAAAAAGTAAATCGTCGGTAGTCTAAAAAGACGGCGAGGAGAGGCGAAGGAGTCGTAGGGTAGAGGGCAGCAGTAGGGCAGGAATCGTCGGTAGTCTAAAAAGACGACGACAAGAGGGCGAAAGAGTAGATTTGGGTGGGGCGAAGGAGTAATGGTCGTAGGCGGCGAGAAAGATGATGCTTGTTGTGGTATTTTGCGACCGACACAACAAAAAATGGCGAGAAATCGCCATCGGCGAGAGAAGGGCGTGACTTTATATATATTCTATGATCCTGAATAAAATACAATTAAATTGGACGGTCTGGTGCATGTGTTTACATAACACATCTGGAATATTTGGCGAACATTGAGAAATGAGTTGTTTTCATTGGGGCAGCTTGTATGCTTGAGGTGCGCGAGTGTTGTTGATAAAAATCAATTAAGGAGGGTCATTTTTGGCGTTCTGTGCGTTCCGTTTGGGTGACAGACGGACAGAATAACTTGGAAGAGCGATTTTTGAACTTGGATTAGCGTGAAAATGCGCGGTTGCGCGTGGTAAAGGCAAAAACTTGGATAAGCGTATGAAGCTGGATGGGGGACGGCCGGGCCGGCGCTATTATGGAAGTTTGAAAGTGGTGCCAGCGTGCGCTCAATTCACCCCAAGTCAAAGAGAAACTAAAAAATCATTATAAATTACACGTTAAATGGCGATTAGTAGCTAAGGGGTAAAATTGGTTCTGCCGGCCAGGCGGAAATAATCTACCGGTACTGGTACAAGTACGTACTGTAGTTTGGCACGAATGATGATGCATTCTGCATTTTACTCGCACTCAGTCACTGACTTTTCTATCTAGCTGGAGCAAAAGCATTCGGAAGCTGATGCTGGAGAGGAGTCGTCAAGCACAAGCATATAGCCTCTTCGTTAGAGGGATGAACTCTCTAGTAGTAGATACTACTAGAGTAGACAATCTACCAATATCTACTCTACTAGAAAGTAGCTCTACTAGAGTAGAGAAGTACTTGCAATCATGAAACAACTATGGATACTACTACTAGTCTACTTTAAAACGAAGAGACACGTCGGTAGTGCTGCTTTACTGACTGTGTAGTCTCACGAGTAGGTAGAAACGGGCCAAGTAGGCTCCACACCAACTTTTCTTTCAATGATGATTCTGTTGGGCGACAGCGAAGATGGATAGATTTTACTACTACGATACGCCGGTGAATGGTATTTCTCCCATTAGAACATGATTCGCAATCCCTCAACCTGATGCTGCAGTATCCGCGTTGGTTGTGTTCGTAGTAGGGGCCGACGTTTCCACCACTGTCACAGTAGGCGCTAGCGTCGGAGGTGGCACAGGAGGTGCAGTGGAATCGGGAACCCCAGGAACTCGAGTCATAACTATCCTTAGTTTCGGCTCCTCCCCCACTGCTTCACGGGTCTTGAATCGATCACCTGCATCTTGCTCTATTCCATAGTTGGCGATCATGAGGAGCGCCTGATCGTCATCTGCTGGCTCGTACGAGCCTCCAAAGAATAACTCGGTTACATCAATTACCACAGTTTCGTCGCTTGGGGCAACATCAAATGTGGGCCCCTTGATGCCATCAACAGGAAGAGGATAGACTCCCAAATGCAGCGATTCAACGGCGAGTGGTGTGCTCGGTAATCGCTCCACAGTGTATGTGGCAGGCCCACGATCCAAGACGGAGACTTCATGAGTCAGCTCCAGCAAAGCAGAAAGTTCTCGATTTTGGATACGTGCGAATGGGATTCCTGATAGATCAAACTTGAGAAGCGCAAAGGCGTCGGGGACTTCGTTGACATGATCCAAAGCGTTTTGCACCAAGAAGGTTTGCTCTTCTCCGTGAGCTTCAAATTTAGCAAACCCATCCACAATGTATGTATCTTCAATTGGAATCAACTCGACACCATCTGGTACAGCCTGAGTGGGTGCTGGGCTGATGGTTGGTTCCGTCGTAGGAAATTTCGTGGGTTGAGGAATCGGGTCTGCATCGATCGGAGCCTGTGTTGGCTGAGAGGATATCGTAGGCACCAGAGTCGGACTACCAGTAGGTGGAGGTGTCACAGGCGCTACAGTAGGATACGAGAACGGTGCGGCTGCGATAGGTGCTCCTCCCTTTGGGGGCATTGTCGGAAAAGTTGCCGGATTAGTCGGTGCTTGGGCCGGCGAACTGGGGCCG
The DNA here is from genome assembly GCA_956465555.1 of Nitzschia sp. pyKryTriq1. Taxonomy (NCBI): domain Eukaryota; phylum Bacillariophyta; class Bacillariophyceae; order Bacillariales; family Bacillariaceae; genus Nitzschia; species Nitzschia sp. pyKryTriq1. The sequence continues at coordinate 663,308 of OY101124.1, forward strand.
GAGTTGTTTGATCCCGACGGCGACGAGTCGCCATCCTTTTTGAATACCAGGAAGACAAGGATAAGAGCAATTGCAACAAGAATCAAACAGCAGCAGCAAAGAATGGCAAAAATCATGGCGCCGCGATTCCCATAGCGGTCGTTTTTGCGTTCCTCCTCGGGCTCGTCTTTGAATTCATTGGCTTCTTCATCTGGATTGTATTCGGGCTGATAATACTCAGCAGGCTGACCCCGGGGATCCACTCCAGTATACTGCGGATCGTCGTAATCACCCGGTGGCGGATTGATATCATCGTCATCGTCGTCGTCGATCTCATAATCCCCGTACGCCTCTTCTTCGCCCTCGGCGTTATCTTCGTCTTCGTCTTCTTCGCTCTCATCCTCGCCTCCTTCTGCCTCTTCATCCTCCTCCTCTTGGATTTCCCAATTGTTTTCGTAATCCGTGTCGTCTTGACTCATGGCATCAGATTATTTGAGCAATTATCAAAACACTCGGTGCCTTCAGAACACACAAATAGAGAGAGAGAATAACAAATGTGGGATCTTCCGATCACAGGCATCGGGCATCCTTTGACCTGTTACGTACATCGCGTCGAAGGAAAGGTCATCGCGCCCACGGTCATTCTGGATGATTGATTTTTTATGCCCACACTTGAATGTGCCTTTTTTGTGTGGCGTCCTTTCCCGCCAAAATTGTATTCGGACGAGTCAGTCTATCCCTGCCCGCCGCCGCCCTCACTCGTATGCACGCGCTGGGTATTTTTTAGCATCAATAGCGAGCGTCGAGAATTCATTCTTTGAAATTACATCTCCATGACGACTCGCAAAGAACTACCCGTAGACTGTACGAAGGGGAGATGCAATATACATGCTTGCTAGCTAGAAACGCGGTAGAGACAACAATTAAAGAGATGTATGGGTCTCATATTTTACAGAAACTACACGCACCGTAGCATCGGCCACATCCCTGTTTTCACACTGCGAAAAAAGTCGGAGATCCTATTAGTATAGACTCATTATACCCCCAACAAGGCAACGCAGGGCTCGTACGCCAAGCACGCCAAGGGGTCGCTGGCAAAGCAGTCGTCGGCGGCACCTTCCATGCAGCAGCTGCCAGCGCTACAAGCAGCTAGACACGGCGCCGCATTACCTGTATTAATGAGGGTAATGGAGCAGTCGCTGCGAATTGTGGACGGGGGGAGGGCGACTTCTTCTCCAGCGCCTGGAAGTTCTAGCTTTCCACAAGGAGAATACGTCATACATGACAGAAAATCTGATCGAAGACAGTTGGTGCTCGGGTCATCGCTCCAGCAGCACTCGGCAGGTTTGCAGGCATCTTCACATGCAGAAGTCTGGGTGAGACTCCCAGCCTGGGTGGAGTCACAAAAATCAGCCACTTCGAAGGTGGCAACCGGAACAGTGACAGTAGGTCGCAAGTTCTGGCACTCAGCGTAGTCCAAACAAGTGTAAAATTTGTCATAACAGGTCACATCCGACTGCCAGCAGCAGGCTACGCTGGCGCAGGCATTCTGGCAAGCGGTAGAGTCGGAGGAAATCCGAGCAGGCGAGCAAATCTCTGCCAAATTAAATGGAGGTACCACTACCCCACTGCTTGTGACATGGCATCGTTGGTAGTTGAGACATCCTTCTTCATTGTAGAAGAAGCAGCTGCTATTCTGTGCTAGAGTTGGGTCACAACATTCAAAGCCGTCGCAGGCAGTTTGGCAGCCATTCGAATTTTCATTCGAGGCGGTGCAACGTCTATCTTCGATGGCCGACTGGGACAATGCGAAGAGGCCGAGTCCAGGTTGGGAAGCCTGAGCTGCCGTTGTTGGAGCCATGGTGGGGGGTTTGGCCTGGTTCTCCGCATCCTTGTCTTCAAAGACTCGAACCATAACAATGGACAAGACAATCGCCAGGATGATGCAAATAAGAGCCACAGTGATGAGACAGCATTTAGAATTGCGCCAAGAGCCATCCGCAAGTTCTGCGGTCGAATACTTGAAGCGAGGCTCGTCGTCCGGATCTGGTTCATATTCTTCGTCGCTTACTGCACTGACATTATCCTCAGGTTCCTCGCGAGGAGGCTTTCTTGGAGCAGCCCTCGGGGCAGCTTGTGGTGGCGGCTGCCTCTTTGGTTTCGACTGCGCAGCCTTTTCCTCGTCATATTCGACAAGGGCTACCTCATTCCGAGGCGGGCGGCTGCTGTTGCTTTTCTCGGGTGCGCCATCGGATGCGTTTGTTGCTGGCTTCTTTTTCTTCTTCTTTTTCTTCTTGGGTTTAGGAGCCGCCTGCTCCTCCATGTTGTCGACGAATTCGTCGTCATCTTGAGACTTCGGCATGATGGAAACTTTTGAAGAAGAGAGTGAAAAGATGTTCTTCTCGATTAGTAGAGGTGCAAGTATGTAGTGCTCTTGACAAGCCTTTTCTTTGTTCTTGATGATCGAGTTTTGATGTTTGTTGTTTGTCGTGCATGACCTTTTGTGGCTCGACAGGCTCGCTTACGTAGACTTCTACGAATGATGTCTACTGCATGAGGGTCGATGACCATGATGGCGACGCTTTGGATGACGGACGGATGACCCGAAAAAAATTGAATTTCCGATTAGTATGATCAGAATTTCTTCTTGGACGTGGCCTCTATGGTTGCTACTACTCGTGTATGTAGACAAAGTCTCTCTTATTACAAATAGTAGGACGAGTACTGGTACTGGAGTACTTCGCTGCGCTGCCCGAGGAGTCGAATAGCTACTACTAGTCGGGTATATACTGGAGGAGCAAGGAATTCGATCAAATATCAACGATGAAATCTATTCTTTCCTACAGTAATATGTCCACCAAACCCAGCTAGTTGCTTGAGCTAGTCAGCCTTTAGTTTGGCTGGCCATGTCGCTGGATGGGTCGGGGGGGGACATTTCCCAAATTCCAAATGGGACGCCAAAGCCCACCAGGAGCCCGAAAATGGCAATAGGAATAGCCGCGCTCATGCGTAGGTGTAAAACATGATCCAGATCTTTCATGAAATATCGATCGCTCATTGATAGTATGTCAAAGAATGCAGCCACCGCCATATCCAATATAGCCAAAACGAGTAGTGGGGTGAACCGACGAAGCCCTTTCCACAGCGATCCCAAGGACAGGCCGAGAGCAATGCCGGTATAGACTAAGGCAACTGCAATATTTTTGCGTATCTTCCATAGATGTCGCCACCGCACTTTCCGTGCACTGGCATTGCCCATGTCGATGGCTACAACTACCAGGACGGCGGTCAAGGACGCAAATGCAATCAAAGCCAACAAGGAGTAGACAACCTTGGTACTCCATGAAACCAAGTTATCTTTCCGTCTCCAAAACGAGTTCACGATGACTTTGATAACTATTGCGAGGGAAGCTCCCCAACCAATCAAGCCATGCATCGCATCCTTCTGCATTGCCAAGACATGATCCCAATCACCTCGCAATGAAGAATCGATGGGGGATGCCACAAAATGAAACCATGCCCACACGCCGACAGTGGCACTGAGAACTACGTAGCTCCCAATGTCGCGCCACGTAAAGTGAACGGCCGGGGATACCTTCCCAGAGCCAAACAACCATACAGGTAGCAGAAAGGCATTGGCCCCAAGGACAGCCCCCAAGATCCAGAATACCAAAGCAATGGTGCGTCTCATTGCCAACACGTGCAGTAGATCTTGCCAGGCAAAGCGAAAGAATTGAACGATGGGGCGGATCCAATGCGGCCAGTCATAGAGAGGAGCGTCTCGTAGTCGATACGATATGGCATGCAACCAAGAATTTTGCTTTCGTGTGCAAATGCCACAACTGGCGGGACAAATATGATGCATGAATGTCGCTTGCTCTTGACAAACTTTGTACTTTTCCTGTTCCGATTTGCCAAACGTTGTCCAGTGTTGACATTTCAGCGAAAGATCAAAGCAATATTCTTCCTCGATTTCCAAGGTTGTCTCGATTCCCACCAGGTATTCTCCTAGAATGGCGGGATTTTGATAATGCCAAGACTCCGGATTTGGCGATTGAAACGACTGTTTGAAGTGTTGGTGATTGGCTGGAATTCCCAGAAAGGAAGAGGAGTCAAAGTTGGGAGCTCCTGGGAAGGCATCGACCCGTGCATCGACGGCGACAATTTTGTCGCCAATGTGAAAGTTGAAGGGCATGGCATGATCTGCGCCCAAGGTGCGTATCAAAACTTCCTGTGGCTTGGTTTGATCCAAAATCAAGAATAACTTGACTGGAGAATGGTGTCGATTGATCACGGTGATTCGATTGGACAAGTGGTCCATGACCCATTGTTCCAGGTGTTCCTGAGGATCTGCCCGAAGTCCACGGGGAGCAAAGACGTCGATGCTTTCAATAGACTCTCCCGCTCGTCCAAAGACGATGTGGGGTAGAGTTCGAGACCCTTTATGGACCTTAAAGAGTGCTGTCAATTCGGTCGGCTTGTTGTATCGGATCTTGGCTGTTTGCATTACTGTCTGCCAGACAATTCCGTTGCGACCGGTTCCTGAGAAGGGGTAAGGGAAAAGAAATTCGTTGTCAACGATTTTTTCTTCATTCTTGTTCGCCACAAAGACTCCTAAGAAATTCTTGACAAAGACCATATTTCGATTGATAATTCCTTCTTGAATCATCTCCTCAACGGTATGAATTCTCAAGAGACGATTTTGCATCGGCCGGACCTCCTTGATAATGGCAACTCGTCTCTTCTGTTTCTGGAGTTGCTCCTCCCTCTCTCGCGCTTGGCGGAGTTTCTCTTCTTCCTTCTGTTTTTGTTGCCGGGCGAATTGCGCCCGTCGTGAAGCAGATTGTTGCATCTGAGCTTGATCATATTGACGGCGTTTTGCTGGGTCGCTAAGAGTTTCGTAGGCATTGGCGATCTTCGTAAAGGTGTCCGGGTCTCCGCCTTTGTCGGGATGATGTTCCTTGGCTAAAGTTCGGTAGTTTCGTTTCATTTCTTCCAAGGAAGCTTTTGGGGATACACCTAGAATTTGATAAAGATCAGACAACGTGTTTACATCCCGACGACGATTGCTGCTGTAGCCATTATTTCTGTTCGACGAATGGTGCCCTTTCTTGGCCTGGCAAACAATGGTTGTGTGTTGTTGTGTGGTCAATATCGCCACCAGCAGTAGCAGATAGCACGAAGCTCTGACGCCTCCTTTTCGAGCCAGCAAAGAACGGGACATTATTTTCTTGTGTTGTATTGTAGTAGTAGTGGAGGTTCAAAGTTGCAATAGCTAAGCACTTTCTCAAAGGAGCATTTAGTAGGATAATGAGAAAAGGACCATGGGCCATATGCATGCATGATAGGCCGAATGAATGCAACCATGCATGCGTGCATTCAATTGTCGAGAAGGCGATCCGGGCAGTTCCACTATTTTTTGATATTCTGCGACTTCTGGTTCCATTCAAAAGATGGCTTGGCGGAGGAACAACGGTCCCATCCACGGCAAAAGGATACTCCGATCCGAGAACGTGGACCTACGTATCTACCGCCCTACGGTACACTGTACTATACCGGTACAGAAGTAGAGACCTGCCTGATACATACGTGTATTCGTAGGAAGGACAGCCGACAGATCTGCAGTGCAGAAGGAAGCCAAATCTTTCAAGCAGGCGGCGGTGAGACGCGACGGAGAGGACAAAAGATATCATCGTCATTATTTTCCACCCGACAAAAAATTGAATCACACCGGCGTTTACAGAGTGCGAGTACACCATGACGAGGTGATGGGGAAACAGCAAACTGTACATAATTATTTGACTCCCACCGACTACAGTATGCATCACAAATGAGAATTGACTCCCACCGACCCGACCCGACCCGACCCATACCATAGCAGATGATTCTTCAATCAGAATTGTCGACGTACGTTGTACGATCAGCCACATGTCGATGGATCTTCCTTTCACGACAAAAGGAAGCGGTGAAGGTCGATGAGCAGGATCCCACTGCTTCCAGAAAATCATTAGTCATCCAAGAAAGGAAAGATATTATATTGAAAACATGGACGAAGAGACCATGAAAGCAACCATGGGAAAGAGGTATTATGAATGGATTGCTGGGATCCAAATTTCGTGCTACACGCTCTTTTCCCTGATGGTTGCCGTCGTCATTCCTGTGCAAGTGGTGTGGAGTTTATTCTCGGTGAAAGCACTCTCCTATTCCGATCAGCAGCTAGTACCCACCGCCCCACCAACGAGCCACGGTACTGGTGTCGTCTGGCAAGCCCCCATGGGTGGTGACAATCGTGATATGATTGAGAAACTTTCCAAGGTTTACAGTCCTTGGCCCACCAACAGCAACAATGATGACTTTTCGTGGTGTCCTCGACCGGTGGTCCAAGCTGCATCCTTTCACCACAACAACATAGTTCACCCCAACTTCCCTCATACCGGTCTCATATATGTCAAGAACGACAATATAGCATCTGCATCTTCCACCATGGGTGCTGGAGTGACACTTCAAATTGCTCATAACGTTGCAAAGCGCAAGTTCTACTCGGACAGCAGCAGTACTAGGACGACTTCTTCTTACGGCGACAGCAGCAACAGGAACAACGGAATGGCCGCCCCGCGCTGCCCCAGCGAGATTCGGCATCATTATTCTTATGATATTCGAAACGATCCCACCCAAAGCTTTTTGTGGACCACTGTGCGCCACCAGTACAAGAAATCAAGAACACAAGTGGATCTGCTAGCCACTACTACTAATAACGATCCTCAGAAGGCCTTGCGTCCAGAACATCATAATGATACTGCTACTACTGCAGAAGAAGAAGCGGTGATTGTGGACTGGATGGATCGTTATGTGATGAGCCAGTATAACTTCATGGCTGTGGAGGAACGCATGTCCGAATCTATGGTGGTGCTCAAATACTTGCTTGGCGTCGACTGGCAGGATGTGGTGGTATTGCTGCCCTCGCAGCAATCATCGTCATCGTCGTCGGGATCCACCTGGTGGTTTCTGGACAATAGGCACAACTCGCCCTCGTCGTCGACGCGTACAACTCCCCGATGCGTTCCCTCGGCGATCCAACGACCCTTTACAACCACGCCTCCAGTAATAGATGAATACCTCGCCAGTAGTGCGAGCACTGGTGGTGGTGGCGGCTTTGTGGAGCAGGGACGAGGAAACTGGGACTTCTATTTGTATGCCGCTGCCAATCGATCGTTGGACCGTACCATTGATGCTTTGGGCCGTCCACGCATAGAACAAGGTGTGCAGCATCTAAAACGACTTCAAACTGTGGCCAAAGACAAGTGCTTGTCCCGAGCCTATTTTCCCTGCTCTCCCAATGGAACGGTGCAGATCGAGGCCTCCGTCCAAAGCTGTTACGCGGAACACTTGGGATGTGGATACTCCTGCGTGCATGCAGTACTTGCCGACGACTTTTTGAAATACCATGCAGCAGTAGGAGCGTAATCGAGAGTGGCTGAAATTAGATAATGCCTCTACTAGTAGTACGGGAGGCATTATTCTTGGTTAAAAGCATAAGCAATCAAACTACAAGTACGAGCTAAATCACAAACTCTAGGATTAAGGATACGTACGTGCCGGAGCTTTGTGCAGTTCAGTAGAGTAAACCTAGAGGAAGCTCACCATCATACCATCGTAGACGCACAGCAAATTCCTCTGCTAATGATGATATTCTCTTTTCTCTACTTCTACCAGTAGTGCTGGTCGTAATTGTTTTCGCCATGGCTTCGAAGTACAGTAAGCTACGAGTATTAGCTAGTAGTAGACAACAACTGATGATGATTCGGTCGGAGAGAACCCCCCGCTTCTTGAAAAATGGGCGCCATGTCAAGCGAACCAGCGAACCACCTATACTGTAGACTACTTCACCATGCTCTTGCTCTTCGAGAACATAGACTATTTGTAGTTGGTAGTAAGATGTTCGACAAGAGTCCGTACCGCGAGTGTTGAGCTCGTGTGATTGCTGTTGAGTGTTCGTAGTAGTAGCAACTAATCCCTCTACTACTAGTAGTGACTCAATCAGGTGACAAGAAAATAAGATTTACTGAATGTTATGGATTACTATAGCATTGTGGTTGCTTATCAGCTAAGATGTTAGCGAGAAACAACCGAGTGTATACGCAATTATGATCGTGATTTCGAAGATAATCCTTTAACAGCCTTTTCGTCGCCCAAACCGCGGAAATGTGCCCGGTATTGAGCTTCCTGCGAGATACTGAGGTAAGCCTCCCTTAACCTCTCATCATTCTTCTCGCCCCATTCCATTTGAAGTTCCTGCTCTTCCAAGACCATCTGTGATGCCACAGAACGAACTTCTTTTCGAGCAGCAGAGGCTTCCTTGGTGCGGACTTCCAAGCCACGTGGACAAAAGTCCTGGTCCTCTTTGAAGTCGGTCCTCATCATTTGTCGAAGGGTGCGAATGCAACCCTTTTTTATCTCATTGTACTCTTCCTCGCAGTGCCAAATAGATTGACGCTCCGCCTCTGAATACAGTTTGTAGGAACGGATCTTCTTGATCTTGACTCGCTTCATGAATGTCACTCTCTTCTCATCCGGACCCAGCTCGCTATTGCGTTCTTTTCCTTTCGCCAAAACGGGCTTTTTGAATGAAGATTGTGAAGGAGAAGGCATGTTTTCGCCAACGGAAATCTCTAGAGGAGGATGCATTGTCGTGATCTAGTTGCTATCTGATGCACAACAGAAATGAAGAAGATGGTATCTATTATCACCTGAGTTAGATCGATAGGAGAGCGTGCTTGGCCTCAAAACAATGGGATGAATCACTGCTTTAGCGGTCTCTTCTGCGCAATGTAGTCTACTAGCTAGTTATTCTACTCGTATCTGATCGTAATAAAAGGTGGAACAGTTCACAAGGGCTCTACTAGTAATAGAGTACCGGTTTGTACCGGTAGGCATTTGGGCCTCATTCATCATACCAGTTCGGAACGGTACGGTACCACGCACCTTGTGGTACTGGTACAGCACGAGCACCCTGGTAGTACACAATACTTTAGCAGCGTACTACTGGTACAACTGCACGGTACCACGGACCGGTAGGGTACCTGGTACATATCACTTCAATCGACTGCTCTAAACAGATTAGGAGATGTACGCGCGAGCCAATCTTCACCGGCCAACCAAGCTGCTGTTGTTCTGCAACGCAAGAACATGAAGAGAATCGGTGGTGTTCTCAAATCTAATCGGCATTTTCCGCAAACCGAACAGGCCCGAAGTACCTTTCTCAGTCAAATCTATGCCCTGGTCATCGGCGGTGTTATTTAAAAATAATGGAAGGGACTTTTTCATCTAAATAGCTACAAAAGAATTTATCAGTGGGCCCTTTCATGCCTCCAATCCGAACCAGTAGGCTTATGTCAGTACTCTCGCCGGGACATTCACGTTTTGTGTTCGTGTAGTCGTCGAGTTCTCTACATATCGAAAATATATGCTGGCGCGCCGATGACTGCAATTCGTGAACGAATAAATGCCCCAAGGGGCTTGTATGTTAACTCTATGACTAGAGAGCAGATGCCACGGGATCAACTGAGGCATAGGGGCCAAGCCCCGGTCATCGATGCGGCAGAGGCGCCCTCGAGGACGGAGGGTTGCTATGCCTCGGTTGATCCGATGCCACGCACGGACTTTGGGCCTCTACAGTAGTGGCGAATTGCTCCTTGTAGTGATCTTTACGAGTACATCGAGAACTGGGGGGACAACAAAAAGTTAGAAGTTCAAGTAAAAATTATACCGCAGGCCGGTCAGTAAAGATGCAAATTCCAAATCGAAGTCCTGTTACCAGTGTATCTGGTACACGCATGATGTATCGTACAGTATCCATACTCCCCCGCCCGCTCAATGAGCAACAATGCAAACTCATGGAGGGTGCTGATGATAACTGTTGCTGGTACGATCGACTACCGGTAGAGGCATACCAGCAGATGTGGGTTTAGAGTTGTTGAGACTCCAAAGACAAACCAATAGAGAATGTAGTCCTACGTAAGGAACCGTCTAAAAGTTGTGATTACATTCTGGCACGGAAGGTTGTTGTTGTATGATGTGGGCGAGCTTGTATCCGATCGCTTGAGACCAGGTGCTTGCCGTAATGGGAATGAGCGCATCGAATATAATGGATGCGGCTATCGTGGAAAATATGTGGGCACATGTCATGACAATGCTGCGAGTTGTCACTATTTTACTTTACTTTTCTAGACAGTTGTAGGCCTGTCGACTAGCGATCTTGCGCAGAGGAAGCGTGTGGGTTTAGAGTTGTTGAGACTCCAAAGACAAACCAATAGAGAATGTAGTCCTACGTAAGGAACCGTCTAAAAGTTGTGATTACATTCTACGCAACGACCGACGACATTGTCGATCGATCATTCACACGAATATTCGCTGGCCATGAGCGAATATCCTTCTTCTCCCGATCATCGTCCTTGAGTTCGTATCCCATGACAGACTGTTCAGTCACTATTGATCAGTCGTGGATCTTTGACGCATAATCCCACAGCAGATGTATTCTACTCCGTAGGATAGAAAATGTTAACAAGACTTTCAATATCAGAAGAAGAACGAAGGCTGAATAGAACTTAAAAAAGGTAGGTAGTAAGTGGTAGGTCCTGGTGATCCAATAGTATGGATAACAGATGATGCTATTCTACTTCTGCTTTATACAGCCCGATTCAGATTGACCTTTCCTGCGGTCATACTGTAATATTATTTACCGGTATCCATGAAACTTGGCTCGTTTGTTCTTCATTTCCCGCCGAAAAAGTAGCCATAAGAGGTGGATTTCCATTTATTCGTCGCTCGTGGTACATCCGCGTTCGTTTCTTTCGTTTCCTCTGCTTCCCACTTTTTCCCCACCCGGACCATGTATGGTGTTCCATTGTTGTCATATTCCAACTTGACGAACCAAATGTCATATTTTTCGTCTGCAGGAATTGGCCCGTCGATGTCTCGTGAAACAGCATCCGTTGCAACGGGAGTGCCTTCGATGGATCCATCTTGAATTTCCTTGTTCGACTCGATAGATTCTGCAATTGGGGTCTCTTCGTCATTCTCGTGGTCCACCGAGGGCCCTGGTCCTTCGCCGAGAGATTCATCTTCGTCAGCGGTATCAGCTTCTTCGCCTGTTCTACCGATGGCTTCTTCCGGCGTCAAGTTCTTTTCGTGTTCCAGGCTTTCCGCCCATTTTTCTTCAGAAACAGGTGATTCCTTGATGGCCGTATCTCCGACCTCTGTGTTTGCCTCCTCTTCTTTTTCAGTGTCAATGAGCTCATCCGTGGTTATCACTTGTGGAGACCGTTGAACAAGCTTCTCAGCAGGGATTGGGTCAAGTTTATCGAAGTAAGACTCTGCGTATTTTCTTCGGTCTTCCTTCGGCGAAGGCCGCTCGGTCGCTGCCTCGCTACCACTATCGTCGGCAGGCTGAGATCCCTCATCAGAAACCGTTGTCGTTTCCCTTCCAACGGCTTCTTGGATCAATTGGTAGTCATCAGATATCTCCTGGCGATAACAAACGAACAAATTTAGGTTACCAGCCTATATCATTAGCTCCAACGGATCCAGCAGACTCACCTCCTCCCGGGGAGATTCCTCATTATCAGTGGCATTTTGTAGTGGTCCCGTTTGGTCAATCTCTGGCTCAGTGTCACCGCTTCCCTGGGTAACTACTTCATGATTCAGATGTTGCTGCTGCAACTGTTCCGTGTAGATTCCTTTCAATATAACCAAGAACTCTTGAAAGGTGGATGCCTCCTCTAGTCGTACCTTCAATTCTGCAGCTGTCGAGCTCATCCATTCTCGCTGTTCGACCCATTGGATCTGTACATGCTCAAGCAGACAATGAGTACCAGTTTCGCCAGACCAATAGGATTGACATTTTGCCTGGTGATCAAGTAGCAACGCTTTTGTTTCCTCGAATGTGTCCATTGCTTTCTGTGTTTGCCTGTTCCACTCCATCTGGGCACGTTCCAAGGAACAGCCCGTATCGCGCTCGCCATCCATCCAGTAGGTTTGGCATACGTCATATTCTTGGTAGACGCGGTCTTGTAGTTGCTGCAGTTGGGCCATAGTCCATTCTTGCTGCTGCTTCCATTGGTTGTATACATTCTCCAAGAGACATCCCGTCCCTTTTTTATCGTTCATAAAGAAGTCATCGCACGCAGCATACTCTGTGGTGAGTTGATCTTGTATTTGACCAATCATTTGAACGGCCCACTCTTGCTGTTGTGAAAAGACCGTCTGGGCATTTTCCCATGTGCAAACAGTTTGGATAGATTCCACTGTCTCCTGCAGGGATGTCGTCAAATGAGCACCTTGTTTCAATAGGGCTTGGGCCGAGACTTCGGCAAAGCAGTGCGTATTCGTTTCGCCATTGGCATAATAGGCTTGACACTTGGTAATTTCGGCCTGAGCGATATCGTGCAGTTTCTCAAGAGCACAGCTGGTTCCTCCCCGGCTGCCTCCTCCTTGAATGTAGTTCTGACACTCTTCGGCTTGGGTTTGCAGAGTCACTTGTGCGAGCTCATACTTCTCGACCAACCAGTCGCTGTCGTAGCCCGTGTCGGGGTGCAAGAACAAAGCAGCAGCGAATGCCACGGTCCAGAGCAAAAAGAATTTAACAATCTGCCAAGTCGAGGACCTGGGGGTCGTCGTCACCATCATCAACTCGGAGGAGGCCGAAAAGTCCTTGGGCGATTGTGGAGCACCCTTGGGAGTGTGCGCTTCAGAAAGCTGAATCATGTCTCCTGCCTCGGTCGATTCCGACTGTGCCAGAGAAAGAAAGTTGTATTCATCGGACGAATCCGATGGCAATTGTAGTTCGAATTCGTTCTCGAACGTTTCGCTTGGAGCAATCATCATAGTCTCTGGAAGTGTGCTACCACTGCTGCTGCTTGTTATCACAACATTGACATCCTCTGGTAGTGTGGCGGCTGTGACAGTAGCAGCAGCATTGTTGAGGCCTTCCGAGCGAAAAATTGATCTCCACATTTCCGGTTTCGGCGAACCAGACGAGGAGGAGTTATCCGGAGAGACGGACACCACATTGCTCCAACCTTGTCCCTCGACGACGTCGGCGCTAGTGATGATGGTGACCTTGGCATTGATCTGCTCCGTGAAACGCTCTCGTTCTTCTTCGGTCAACTCTTGGAAAGCTCCTGACCGGCGAGTGTCATTGTCCGACTCCTCCTCCTCTTCGGGTCGAAACGGATCACAGAAAGACCCTGTATTATTCAACAGCTTATGAAGTGCTTGAAAGGATCCGTGTTGCAACAATGCACCTAGAGGGTTCGGCTTGGTGGTGGTGCTTTTGCCGTCACTTCTTCTTGACGACGAAGAAGATCCCTTTTTTGAATCTTCCATTTTTTCAGAATTCTGGTTGATGTGAGGATCTATGTGGCGGATTTGCAAATCGCGTTAGAGAAATATCACAGCAAGTTCGAAGTGGATATACCCGTAACCAGTACTGTTCTTCAACGACAAGAGTACAAGAAGTATCGAATCAAACTTGCAACTAGTCTACTGACTTGTGGGCTGAAAATGAAATAAAGTAAGCAACAGCTTGTCTTGTATTAATTGCACACAAAAATAATGAAGGGCGACGAAATTTTCGAACGGAAAGAACTTTGACCTCCGGCCATTGGTTGTTCGGCGCAGTTTTGGCGGCCTGCGCTCTCACATAGTACTACAGCTACGTATATTTATGTATATACAGAGACACTGTTCAGACATGTGCTTAAAATCGAAACTACGTTCGATCTACCGGTATCCCGGCGGGCCAAAACTTCAAACAACGTGAAGGTGATGGTGCAGCACACCCCCGGCGCGATCATTTGGTGGATCGTGCGGGGTTCGAAGTTCAAAGAACAACCGGGTCCCGTGCGTTGGCTTCCGTCGCGCTCGAGTAAAAGTGAATAGTACTGGTACAAGTATGATACCGGTACTGGTGCTTGCACCCTCGTCCCGTTCACACTGTACCTCTTACTACTGCAGACGACTCTCTACTACTACTAGAGTAGTTGATAGAATTCTTGAGCTGCAGAGCAATTCTTTCCAATCTTTCTTTATACAACATCATGGCCTCCTTTCTTTGGACTTGTGTCTTTGTTTTTCTTTGTCTAGAGATCGCCTTGACCTTGATTTTGGTGATTCCATTACCCAGAAAGTTCCGCAACTGGGTATGTCGCGAGACCACCAAACTCGATCTCAAAGACAAACTGAAACCTGCCCTCTGGGCCATTGGTGTTGCCCTTTCGGTGGCTCTGATCGATTGTTTATCGCTATTACAATTTTTATTTTCAATGGACGAAGAAATGCATGAGCGGAGCAACGTCATGTATGGTGGGGCGGCAGCAGATGCCCTTCAAAGACAACTGGACAAAGAGAAGGAATACAAGACGGAGCGAAATATTTACTTGACCGGCTTTGCATTAACCTTACTGTTTGTCATTGGTCGGATAACGGACCTAATGCAAGAGCATGTGGAATTGGAAGACGAATTAGAGAGCGCTCGACTTTCCAGCAAACCAGCTGTAGACTCCTCGTCGTCCCCAGAAGAAACAAATTCTTCGGAGATTGAAATGAAACCGCTTCCTGTGAAGAAGAATGATTGAGGGCTGGGCGGCACAGTACAAGTATCGTACCGGTAGATGAGGATGGTATATACTGTACCGTACGATAAAGCTCCTGCTATGTCTCTACAGAATATAGGCTGGGATCTTGACCGACTTTAGAAAATTCGTTAGTTTTGGTTTCGACAGCAACTTGGGGCTCACCACAATACCAGCTACAGAATTCATGAGTGAGTTGAAATTGTCTGTCATCCCTGTTCATTATTTAATACTATGAAGAAGGGTATTTAACTTCCTCTTCCGTCAGTGTGGCTGCATATTGCATCCACGGATGGTTCAGGGCTTCATCGGCCGTTGGTCGACCATCGGGGTCAACCGTCAGTAATCGGCGTACAAAGTCAGTAAACAATTGTTGGTGTCGACGTTCAGGGCTTACTCGTTTCATCGTGTAGGTCTCCAAATCAAAGTCGTCCATGAGATCCGCGTCGAAACCTAAACGAGCACATAATCTCGTGTGTTTAGGTTGAAAAATATCGAATTGCATGGTGCCATTGTAATCATCGTCGTCCTCGTCATCGTGGGGACCGGGAGCGTTCTTGTTGCCCTCACCAGCCTCCGAGTCGTCCACAACTTCATACAGGAGACCACTCTTGGTGAAGAAACGACCACTCTGTCTGCCTTGAGCGATCATATGTCGAGGGAAGGGACCACAGATTGCTTCGATTCGACATAGCATCGAGACGATGGAATCATTTTGGAAGGTAACTTCGCCGGTGAACATCTCGGCCACCACGCAGCCCAACGACCAGACGTCAATGCGTCCATCGTACGGTAGACCGAGGACCACCTCCGGAGCTCGATAGGATCTGGATTGAATATAGGAACTCTGTCGATCCGTCAAGTAGCAGCTGCTTCCAAAATCAATGAGCTTCATTTGCGCCCGACTGTAGCTGCTCAGTAGCATGTTTTCGGGTTTCACATCCGAGTGGACCAACCCAAGGCTGTGCACGAACCTCAAAGAAATGAGGGCTTGCCGTGTAATGTACGCCAGTCTTGTTATCGTAAAGTAAGGTTCCTCATTGTTGTCAAGGATAAATTTGCCAAACTCAAATAGATTCTGTCGGAGAAGTTCGGTGACAATGACCAGGTGCTCCCTGTAGTAAAAGAAACATTTCATCTCGACAATGTGATTTTCGTGCACCTTGCCGGTCTGACGGAGAAGCTCCAAAATTTTGATCTCGTCCAAGGATTGGTCAAAAAAGTCCTTGGTGTTCTTGATCACTTTCAGACAAACTTCCTCGTGACCCTGTGAAACACGATTGAGAGCGAATCAGTGAGCCTTACCGTTGTAGTACACCCTTCATAAACCATTCACTGAAAACAAATCTACCCCACTTACATCTTCACCTTCCGAGCTCAAATCAATACACCGGTAAGCCGTGGAAAAGGCAGCACTGCCAAGCTCACTCTCGACGAGATATTGGCCCGCCATCACATTCCCGGGCTCCAATACCAGGTCTTTGGTAGGCTCAAAACCAGTCACATGCGATTTAAAAATGATGGGCAAATGAAAGTATTCCAAATCCCCCATCTCGCCCTTGCCCGTTGTCTTGATTCCTGGAAAGTGCGGGTGACAATCTTCGTCAAACGAAAGATCTGGTCTCTCGCTAGCACTAGACGCCGCAACGGCTGGATTACTGGCGCCAGATGATTTGTCGAGGCTGCCTTCTTTTTGTGCCTTGGCGGTATCTGCTGCTTTGAGACCTTTTTCCTCCGATTCGTCAAGTAGTCGTTCTACTTCTTGTAATTCACGCACAAATTTGGCGTCGCCAGATTCTTCCCCCAGCTGTCTTTCGGATTTTTGTTTCAACCCGTTGACCATGTTCTCAAAGGCCAGCTCCACACGTTGTAGCTGGGTTCTCGAAAGCCGAATAATGCGATACCCTGCTTCGTTGGGATTCGACTCGTCCCAATCGGGTATAGATTCAATCAATTCATTGTACTTTTGATCGACTCCGAATGGCAAGAAATGGGCACAGAGTGTTCTCATGAGTTCTTTTGCTTCGAAGTCTTGGCTATCGTCTGCCTCGTCAGAAACCACTTGGTCATCTGCTGTTGTATGCACCTCCTGCGTATCTTCGACCGTAGTATATTTATCTTCTCTCGCCTTGAAATTTCGGTCAAACGAGTCGTCGTCGTCGTCACTTTCCATGGCATTCGAAAAGGGTCCCTTGTATCTTGTAGCCTTACTATTTGTTCGTTCCTTCGCCACGCCATTGGCTACGTCTACGTCAATATCAAGCACGACGCCGGTCGTCCCGCCCGCCCTTTTACTCAGAGGTCCCAAGACACCCTTTCTATGGCCCAAGTCGTGACTGTCATTGTTATTTTGAGACGGTCCTTCCCTATCCACCAACTCATCCGATTGTGATCTTAAACATTCTTCCATGAGGCGGTCCACGTCATCTTCGTCGTTTTCCTCAATGGTTCCGTACGCAGACAACTTGAGTCGAACCTTTTCTTGGGAGTCCGGTAATTTCTTTTCTTCCTTGGGACCTCCCCAAGTTTGACCACCGATGCGTCCATGTGTCGACGAATCTTTAGGAGTGGGCATGGAAGGAGAAGAATCCATATTATAGTCGTCTTCCAGGATATCATCGTCTTCATCTTCCGCCAAGAGTTCATCCACCACGGAGGTAGCCGATCGTTTCGAGCCCATCCCCGTCCCTTCCGTCTCTCCACTTGTTTTTGTGTTGAGATTATGAGAGGCAATGTTATGATGTTCTTCACTGGTGCTGCTACTCGTAGTGTTGCTGTTGGCATTCTTCAACCCCAATTCATCCATGGCTCGAATCAAGGCATCTCCCACGGCGCTTCCAGTCGATGCCAAAGCCGTATCTTGGTCTGCTAACTGATGATAGTGACGGCCCGATGAGGCCACAGACGACGACCCCTCCTGCGCACTTGCCCGTCCTCGACTCGAACTGGCTCGTTCTAAAATCGCCAACAAGACGCGTTCCACACCCCGTTGAACTTCCGCTTCGACATGTTCCTTGGTGGAGTGTGATATGTCCGAAAATCCGATAGAATCATGACTAGCCGCATGAGGAAGGGCAGCATGCTGGTGGTGCTGGTCCATCCCATGATGTTGTTGATTCTCACTATGGTATTGATCCCTTGAATTGGGCGTCAGATTGTTGGGAGGCCAGTGTTGTTCCATTGTTTCTGCGGGGAGGGAACTTTTGAATTCCTGCAGCCGCGAAGCATACTGCGCCATGCGCTCTTGGCGTTGTTTCGCCTTGAGTTTATGTTCTTCATAAGCATCTGTCAAATCCTCCAAGGGCGATGTCGGAAGAGAACTTATTGCTGCTGGTGGCAATATGCCCGTGCCGGTAGTAGTAAGATGATGATGATGAGTGACTACCACTGAATCCCCGTCCTCGTCGTCCTGTTGATCCATGCGATGTTTCAAGAGATGATCATGTTCGCGAGGAGTACGAGCACGCTCAATGGCATCGACAGAAGACACGATGTTGATGTTGTCATTATGGCCGTTGTCTTTACCAGTAGTAACGATTGTCATCACCGTCGGAGCAGAAGCAGAAGCTGTGACGTTTACCATGGTGGGTGGCATCGACGCCGCCACTGCCGTCGACGACTCGACGGCCGGAGTGCTCGGTGGCGATCGATGCTTACGTAGCAAATCCAATGCCTCCTTGATGGCATCTTCGTAAGGATTACTACCATTCTCGTCACCACCCACTACTGTGACTCTGGGAGTCGCTGTGGTTGTTGTGGTCGTCGTTGTGGTTGGATCGGTTTTAAGAATTTGCAATCGCTGGACTTCCGTTTCTTGCAGGCTCCTCAAGATTTCATCAGTTCCATCATCAGAAGAGGAAGAGGGCGCTGGCGTAGCAGACTTCTTGGACTGCTGCTGCTGCTGCTGCTGCTTGTGAATATTCTCGACGGCTGCTAGTTCTTGTCGGGTAGTGTCGTCATAAAAACTAAACCGACTGTGGTTGTTCTTGGTTTCTTCCTCTTTTTGCGTATTATTTTCTTCACTGACCAGTTCTTGGGGCTCGTAAAACCGAAACCGAGTTTGCGCCGCAGAGTACTCGTTGCTGTTGCTGTTGTTGATATTGATGATGTTGTTGTTGACATTGCTGGAGCTCTCATTCTCGCTAGCGGCTGTGGTAGCAGTGCTACTACTTGTACTGTCGGAAGGAGACTCCGCCGAGGTACCAGTAGTGCCCGCATCGTCTTCCGCCATTGTGGAAAGTATATGATATGGATTCTTCCTTAAAGATGATAGATGGACTAACAATAGTATATCAATCAATCGCCAATGAATCAAACAAACAAAGCTTCTCCAGCAATAACAAGACACAAACAACATAAGAAGAAGAGGACAGAGGACGGCTCTACTTGCTTGCCTTCCTCCTCCTCCTCTCTCTCATCGATCTCGCTCCTCGACATCATCATCATCATCATCAGTCAGTCATCAGTGCGCTGTTTTACGCGTTGTTTGCGGACGGACTCACTGGGCCCGGTGTGGACGCGCATGGCGTTGGTGTACTGACTGTGCTGGGATGTTAGTAGGAGTTGCACGTAATTGGTCGGACGGGCGCGCGTAACCGTTATGCAATGTGTATGGAACTGTAGATTTTCCAATGATCGATCTACCCAGTTTGAAAATGCATTTCGGCGCGCCCGGCGGGCGTCGCGCTTTCGCGGGGCATACGCTGCACGGGCAATGCGCAAACGAGCGCGCGCTGAGAGTGCGTCTACTCATCATACGTAGTCACTAAGATACTCGTACGTACCAGTACCAGGTACCGGTACCACAATGCATACATACTCAAAAATTATGGTCGAAGTAGTCCAGAACATTCTGATCATCCTCATTCCTCATCGCATTATCATTCCTCCTCATTCGCGATATATCAAGACGCCTCTCTCAGCAACACATTTAGTTCGATGGTTTGGCTTTTGTCGTACGCCAATTCTCTCAAATAATACAAGGGGTATCGAAAGATATGGTCTGCGCGCAGCCGTAACGTGCCGGTAAGGCTTGGGTTGTTTAGAGGGGTTACCTAGATTGAGTGTGGACATCGAGGGGTTACGTAGAATGAGGGGGTTACCTAGATTGAGTGTGGACATCGAGGGGTTACGTAGAACGAGGGGGTTACGTAGATTGAGTGTGGACATAGAGGGGTTACGTAGAATGAGGGGGTTACCTAGATTGAGTGTGGACATCGAGGGGTTACGTAGAACCAGGGGGTTACGTAGATTGAGTGTGGACATCGAGGGGTTACGTAGAACCAGGGGGTTCCGTAGATTGAGTGGTGTGGACATCGAGGGGTTACGTAGTAGAATGAGGGGGTTACCTAGATTGAGTGTGGACATTGAGGGGTTACGTAGAACGAGGGGGTTACCTAGATTGAGTGTGGACATCGAGGGGTTACGTAGAGAGGGGGTTAAAGGTTCGATCAAAAGGTATCCCTACCCTAGCCCGCCCAAAGAGGTTATCCCCCGAATAGCTGGAGCTTTCGTTGACGCGTCAAAACATCTCGCATGACCGACGAGCGCAAAGCCTACTGGCGTGCACGTAACATTTCTACTGTGTTATGCCCTGCCACTTTTGCATGACGAGTCGGTCAAACGCCACCCCTACAGTACCTGGTACCGGTACCGGTACTGTACTGGTACAGAGCGATGCGATGAGCAAGAGTGAGCGAGAAATTCTCATGGGCCAGTCGTGACATCTCGCGCACGTACGCACGCACGCCCCTTGAACACGATCTGATTGGCCGGAAGGAATAATCCGAGTACGGAATACATATGCCTCCGACGCGCATTCTTTCGCATGCTTCTCCGATCTGATTGGTCGGAAGGAATACTCCGACTACAAAATACATATGCCTCATTTTTTGAATGACCGTAATCACGACTGGTAGAAATCTACGAGATTCTCCGTAGCACGAATAAACTGCGTCACTTGGCCCTTAATTATCTGCCGTTTTTTTTGCGCCCCGAACTGAACTCAAAAAATCAAAGCTGTCCCAAGTGCAAAGTCGACGGTCTGTTCGTCTCACGCAACACGGGAAAGTACGGGGGAGATAGGAAGCGCTGCGCGCAGATTACAAACCAAGAGTTCGTCCTCGTCTCCCAAGATAGCAGCATACCAGTACCGACTGTACATAGAATAATCGGGCGTTATCAGTGCAGGCAGGCAGCAGGCAAGCAGTATGCTGCTTGGGGTTGTGTGATCTACATACAAAGAGTATAAGGTACAAGTACAAGTACACACAAGTCGTCATGTTGCGGCCGCGAGCAGGAACCACGAATAATGGAACTACCGGACGTCTGGCTTCTTTGGATACTACCAGCAAACTACCAGTACTCAATGCTCGCAACAACAACAATAACAGCAGAAAGTCTGCCATTCCCCTTCTTTCCTTATTTTCCATGTTGCTGGCATTTGCGTTTGGAATGATAGTCCAGAATTACTTTCATGTCATGATGAGTCATTCCAATGATAATGACGTGGGATCCTCCTCCTCGTCAAGTAATACCGGTCGTAGTAATGGCATTATTCCTGCTGCCTTTGACGATATGATTCGGAGGGCACGAACTCAGCAACGACACTGCCATGCGCTGGGATTGAATCAAGAAGAATCTTTCAAGGGCTTCAATGACCATGATGCTCATTTGGCACAATTTGGTCTCTTGGACTTTTTGGATCATCGCTATGAGGATGCTGCTAATACTGCGTATCCCTATCAGTGTATCTTGCCTCCCGAACAAGAATGTGAAGAGACCCAATTTACTGTTATTTTCATGGCCTACAATCCGGATCGATTGCAGAAAATGTACAATCAGATTATCAAAATGATAACGACGACCGACGACTTTGGAAAGCTCGTCAAAGAAGTAGTGGTGGTTTGGAATGGAGATAAGCGGGTTGAAGATACCAAATTGGGCCAAGCTCTTGTGGATATGACCAAGGTGAAACCCGTCCGTATTTCATATCCCCTCCAATCCGGATTCCCCAATGATCTATTCAATCGCTATCATCCTCGCTTGGGAATCAGTACAAAAGCTATTATGTATTACGATGATGATGGTCCTTTTTATTCCTACAAGGCCGCTTTGGGTGGATTCGAATTGTGGAAACGTAATAGCAATGCGCAAATTGGAGCCATGGCACGAAAATTAGACTTGAATGGTCGGCAAGAAGAAGAACGCTTGAGTATCCTAAATGGGATTGGAGACCGGAATTTCATATCTCACTGTCCGAAAGATGAAATAAGGTACAATTTTAACGAATTTGCTCAATTTGGTGCGAGAATGGTACTTCCCAGTGGATCCTTTTTGCACAGCAACTATTTGGCGTGCCTCTGGCATCCCGTGTTTACCGAATTGCGACAATACGTGCAACAACATCCTGTCAATCCCGACGACGGGACAGTCAGTGCGATTGTCTCACATTTATCAGGGCGGGCTCCCAAAGTCTACTCGAGACGAATCAATGAATCTCAAGAGAACGCTGGGCAGCGGCGACTATTGGAAGACCAAGAAACGGTAACAGTGAAGGAGTCGTCATCGAGAGTCAATAATTCGACCAATATGCGATGGGAGGGTATCGACCATATTGTTATTGAAAGAAACACAACTTCTCAAACGAGGCGAAGACTAATGGATGGAATCAACTGGGATGCAGGCGGGGATCATGCCAAGAAGCATGATTGGGGGAAATTACGGAGTGATGCTGCCAATTCTCTGAGTCGCTACTTTGGAAGTGTCAACTCAGGGAGTATTGGATGGTGCTATGGCACCCAATATCAGCAAGGAGAATATTGTAAACCTGATCAAGCACGAGTCGGAATATTGCCATGGCTCAAACCAGACCACACCGCAAAAGACACATGTCCATAAAATATAGTCCTGCTTTTACCGCTTTTACTTTACAATTTGTAGTATGTCTGTATTGTCATTTTCTTACCATGATGCAATTCTTTGTAGTTTGGTATGATTGACATCAATAGACGAAATTCGCACGCTGCGTTTCCAACAACTGGTTGATTTCACGTTGTAGTTTCTGCCATCGTTCACGCATTTCATCCGGACAGCCTCCACGTCGCAGATCATCAATCGTACTAATGATGCGTTTGAGATCAGGACCCCCCCGAGGTATTGTGCTCTTCAAATCTCCTTTGAGAGCTTGTAATCGATCCTGTATAGATCGCCATCGTTTTCTCAGCGAACTCAATGATGTCAGGCTCAAAGCAGTCAAGACTTCAAGAGCCGCTTCGATGTCGACGAAAGGATCATATCTTTCCGTTTCTAGACTGCCGTTGCTTCTGTAGGAAACTCCTAAGACATCGATTCCATCCTGTGGGGGGAAGCGCTTGAACCACCACGGCTGGAGTGTTTTCAAGACACCATTCTTGTCAATCGGAGCCTTGACCAGATATCCATGGGCCCGAGATTTGTATAAATCGGCTTCTTTGGCGGAGTCGTTGGCGCTGCGGACCAAGGCGAGCACCCGTTCATTGTCAGAAGGTTCGAGTCGGTTCAAAATCGTCTGAAGACACAGTGATCCGGAAACTGTACCGTGCATGGTGACACCCTCAAGAACATCAAGGTTTTCGTCAGCAATCACCAAGAATGTGTCATCGGGATTTTCCTCGACGAGATTGACTACCAAATCATTGAACCCGTAAATCTCATCGGCATCTTTACCAACGATCACTCTTCGATTGTTCTCGATGCCTGCAATTTTCAGGTATCGGTCCATGAGTTTCCGCTGGATTCCTGAATCGTCGATGACGATGCCCCATGTATTGGGAGGGAGGGCGGTCAGTTCGAGTTCTTTGTATTCCCTAGATTCGTGGGCCTTGGCAGGACACCAGCAAGTAAATACAGTGCGATCTGGTTCGAAATTAATCTCGCAGCCACCCCTCATCATCGTAGCACATTTTTTCATTATCCAGGCTCCGTCACCAGAAGAATTGGATTCGCTCATTTCATGTTTTTCATGGCTTTTACCGTGCAGCCGCGACCCCTGAGAAAAGACTCGCTCATGGACTTCATCGCTCGTCAAGTCGAGTAAATCTTCATGACCGACGCCTGGCAGATTGATTACTTCCAAGCGAAATTCTTGGAAAGTTTCGTCGTAATAGATGCAGGTTTCCACTGCTCCGCCTCGCTTGCCGTATCTACAAGCATTCGACAACGCGTTCTGATAAATATACCGCAAAAGCCTAGGATCCAAGCCCAAAATTGGAAACTGGACCGGTGAAGCCGTCAGGGAAAAACGCGTACCCGTGGAGGAGTTGGCTTGACGACGGATATTGGACAGGACGTCTGGGACCTTGATTCGTTCTCTGCGCATTTCGTACTCTTCGTAAATTACTTCTCGACTCATGGCGTGATCCATAATCGTGTCTAGCACCGCCCGTAGAGTGTCGTCTAGTTCACCGGCATGTTCTTCGAATGCATTGTAGTCCATCCCGGTTGTTGAAGCTGACATAGAGTCGCTGCTCTTGTAGGCAGTGTCGATCATAGTAATCGATACCCCGCCTTCACCTTCACCGTTGTCTTCCTCAACTATTGGTGAAACACATTTCGAAGCCGAGACTGTTTGAGAAGCGCCCCTCATAGTTTCCAGAACGCTATCAAGAATAGAAAAAAGAAGCACCAAGAGTTAATGTCAGCGAATGACATTTTAATGTGGTGCATGAAATATGATTTGATCCCTGTTCTTACCCAATAGCAGCCAAAATGCTATTTTTGACTTCGTGGCGCGTGAACCTGTTCGCTTCGGCGTCCTTTCTCCGAGCTGTTCTTTCCTCCACCAGCTTCTTCTCTGTTTCGAATCGATTAAATCTTTCTGAGATGTCTCGTAGGATGACCAAAATAGACGAATCTTCGAGGCTGGAAATCTTTGCTTCGCACCGGAGCGTCTCGTACTGGTCTTGGTTTTCACGATGCCTATACATGTTCGTCATCTTGACCACTTCCTTTTCTCCTGAGCCATATACTCCAGTCAATAAACTGGCCAAAGCTGCAATATTTTTCCGAATACCCGCAGATCCCTTTGGTTTTTGCGTGCTTTCTTTGCTTGAGGCCGTGAGCATGATATTTACAGCATCCTCACGAGTAACCGCACTACTCAAATTCAATTCAATGATTTGGTACGAGTAGGAGCCCGTCTTTTCATCAACTTCCAGTATGAGAGTCGGCTTCGTGTCCCCATGGACAAGGCGGCAAAGTTTGTCGGTGTCACTTGGCTGATCCGCAAGATCAAAGAATGACGGACTGACTACGGCATGAATACGGCCACCGTCCATGGTACACCACACCATCGCGTCCGAGGATGCATTCCATATGGTAGACATTAACACACGCAGTTCCTCTAGGCGCCGCATTGTTCTTGAGGCATCATCAAAGACAATATTGTGAACTTCGATGAGAAGATTGAGGTACCATACTTTTGAAATGACCTCGAAGACACTTTCCGTCACCAATACGAGGGAGTCGCTGGAAAAGACGCTGTCTTCGGAGACGAATGGCTTGAGTATGGCGATCACAGAGAAAGACGCAGCGAGAAGCGTCCATACGACAGCGCAGACAGCAATCGTTTTCAGACTGTACTTGGCTCGGTCATATTCATCTTTCACATCAAAAGAGCCTTCTTTTGGCATCTTGATAAAGCGATTATAGCGGTGATAGAGGCGATAAAATAGCGAACAAAATAAAATCCACGACATGGCAAACACACCGAGCCATGCAGTCCAGGACTTGCATAGTGGAAAGATTGCCCCACCTGCCGTAGATGCACCGATGGCAATACCATGAATCCATGACATTTTGGGACCACTATTATCTCTCAATGGCATGTCAATGCTTTCAGTTAAAAAAGTCATCAAGAACGCCAATACTATCCACTCGACCCACCGAACCATGTGTGATCGAAGACCGGTCACAGAGTCGACGAGTACTGGAGTGGGAAAGCTGATCATCAAGCAAATCGATGCTATGGCCATGAGTTGCACCGCCATCGAGCCAAACATCAAGCCAGTGTTGACAAACACAAAGCTTTTGTCGCGGATCACCAGGTGGAGGAATCTTGAAGCGTTTGTGAAAAGCAACACCGTCAGCACAGCCACATTAGCATTTCGCTCGGCGCCCTCTAAATACTCGAAGGAATCAGCTGGACAGAGTGTATATACAAGGAAGATTCCCAAATACCATAGCCCAGATGCAACTATTGTTCCTCGACGAAGAAAGGGGCCGACGTCCGTGTCGATCCCAGTCCAATTCTTTTCGGGCCACAACAGTCCACCCGCAAAGCCGATCCAATCCAGGTGAGCCTCGCCTGATGGTGGCAGCGATGATGATGATGATGATTCACTCTCCTTAGCTGGAGTACTGTCTTGTGTATTTTGGCGTTGGTCATTTGGTTGTTTGTGAATTTCACCCTCCGAAGCAACCACGGGATTCGATAATATATGGTTTGATTGCTCCATTCTGTGCTCGACGTCCAGCGCTTCACTAAGCTCCGTCACGCTATTGGGAGAATTTTTCCGATCAGTTGAAGCTCTCAATGATGGAGCATCACGCCCTCCCAGTATATAAGAAAGAGAAGTTGTTGGTGGTGAGTATGAGAAGAAGTGCAACAAGAAACCTTCCCTTCTGAGACGTCTGATGGTAATGAAGTGTGCTTGAGACGTAGTACTGTAGGTAGTAGGTATTCGTATGGTCGTGATTGGGTTTACTTTTTTATTCCTCCTTCCCACCAGCACGCCACCTTCCAGAAGATTTGTACGAAGTATGATTAGCGGTTCGTACTTGCACCGCCAGTACTTGTGCAAGGAATACAGCACTGTTCCAGTACAGTGTACGAGGTGCTGGTACCAGTACTGGACTGTACAATTGCTTTTTTTGACAAAAAATAACAACGAACGATGATCTCATCAGGATTGATTCGATTCTTCGCGATGACATTACAGTACATTGTAATGGTAAAACGCTAGCGTTTCATCGCTTAATGGTTCTCCGTGCGTCATTGCTTGCTTATTTATTTTTTATCTATCTGCCATCATACATACAGTATGCCATAACAAAGTTGGTCCTACAGCCTACAGTACGAGTGAGTATCGGACAGTCGTACAGTGCGATAAAATTGTACCGGTACCAGGTACCAGTACTGTAGTATCTGTCCCCCCCCCCGGACTCCTTGTACCGAAAATGGGGGGGGAAACGGCACAAGAGGAGGGGAAAAAAGAAAGGGAAAAGAAAAAGGAAAAAGGGGGACCTGTGAGAATTCCAAAGCCGGATTCCCTCCGAAGAACAGGAAGTCGGACTTCAAGGAACGAGGGGAAGAGAACATGACCTAAGTGATCGTAAAAGCTCAAGAGGGGCAAGACATGGGAATTACATATTGGAAATCAATGGGCAATTGCTAAATCGCTCAATAACGTTGTCTCTTTTCATATTATTTTCTTCGACTTCGACTTTGCTTTATCCAATCGCTTACAGCAGTACGTGTACAGTGTCGGTACGCAGCGGGTGTGTACACAGCAGGTACTGTACCGGTACGTATCATACCAGGGGTACAGTACACTGCTCCTACCGGTGCAGTACCGCGGTACAGTACGTACAAGATCTTTGGTCATCGGCGCTTTCGCACGATGATTGTTGTGCGTCGGCGATCTTTCTCTTTCAAACAAACTTTTGTCCGCTCATTCTGTTATCGACTCAAGAACACACAACAACATCGTACCCTCATCTTCCGGTACCAGTAGTTGCATCTCTACCGTACCAATTTTCTTTATTTTGTCACAGAATAAAATAGTGGTAAGTACTGTAGTTGGAGACCGCTCCTTCGGTCTCTTTTGCATTCTGTACCAGAATATTTCCTGGTACAGAATCGTCCGTAGACCGAGGCGTAGACAAAACTGTTTTCGCCGCGAAAACAGTTTTGTCCACGCCTCGGTCTACGGACGATTCTGTACCAGGAAATATTCTGGTGCGACACATCACTTCTTTTCGCTCTTTTTCCTCTTCGTCGACACTAACACTACTGTACTGTTGCGTCTGTTCTACAGGTATTATACTATGTATCAATAAATTTGCATGTGTTGGCGTCTTGGGCATGCTGCATCATGTGGTGGCTTGCCGCATCGTTTCGTCCCACTAGACTTGTCGATGAGATAAGTTTGGTACGATCTGCAATAAAGCCGATCGCCGACGAGGAAACAACAATCATCTGGGCGACGCCGATGGAACCACCTTCTGTTGACCGGCAGAGGTGGTGGCCGTGCTGGATTCGTCATATGAGGTGTTAGAGGCGGTGGGGGATACGAAGCTGGAGGCGGCGGTGGGGGATACGAAGCTGGAGGCGGCGGTGGGGGATACGAAGCTGGAGGCGGCGGTGGGGGATACGAAGCTGGAGGCGGCGGTGGGGGATTTGGCAATAGTGGTGGCGCTGGGTTTGGAGGATTTGGCAATCGCGGTGGATTCGGAATTGGAGGCGGTGTTTGTGTTGGCTGGATTAGTGGTGGCAGCGTTGGATCTTCATTCGGTGCTGGCTGGCGATGAGTACTACTAGTTGATCGATGCCAAAAAGCATCACATTCGATGCAGTGGCAGCACTTGTCTCGGCTTGTGGGGCTTGCCTTGGCATTTCTTAGTAGTTGTCCCTCTAGGTACTTTGTTAGGAAGACCTCTCCGTTGTTGGAGGACGGGGGCTTCGTGACGTTCGCGAAGACTGGCGGAAGATTCAAGGCAGAAGCCTTGGCGTTTATGTGGTCCAGTAGACTGTGGTCCAAATGTTCAGGTACGTCACAGAAATCAATCGGAATATCACTTTCTTCAACACCTTTTCTTCGTCGCTCATCATTTTTGAATTTGTGTCGCATCTTCACGTTGTACTCGCAGGTCCCTCCCAGCGTGATAGTATCAAAGAGGAGTTGGCCCATGCCAGTGTTCCCGTAGTGGGCCTGGAATTCATGACTCTTCTCCAGTGCGGATTCGGGCTTTAACGAGCGCCACTTTGAGAGCCCATGCTTGCTTTTCGGGCCTGGGGGAATTTCAGAGTAGTATCTCGCCTTGGAAGGATCAGCATCAGCAACAAACCGTACTTTTGAAAGTTGCTCCCTTGCGACCTTCTCAGTGCCTTTTGTGAAGGGAGATCGACCTACTTCATCCTTGGCGTCCTTCCACTTTGTAATCCATAGACCAAGTAAGTGCTCGGCAAGTTCGGGGTCGCGCATAATTTTGCGCAAAAACTCACTATATCGCTCCTTCCACTTCTTCGACTTCCGAAGCTCATTTATCGCTTCAGCAGAATACTTCTCGCCGTTCATAGTCCCTTCGGTGAGTGCTTTGACAAGGCCACCATGGTCTTGCTCGTTATACGAGTAGACCGCCATGCGTAGCTCATAGAGGCACTCGCGGTACAATCGTGAATGCTGGTCCATTTGGTCGACGATGCGGTGGAGAAGATGGAACAGCCCGAGCTTGCAAACAATACCGAAACCAAACAGTATCTTCCAGAAATCCTCGTTTGAGGGGAAAATGTCCGTCCATACCTCCCCTGGATCAAATTGTCCTCGCGACTCGCAAGCACTTCGCAGCGCATGGGATGCATCGGAGATCTTGGTACTTGGAACGGTCCAGATCCCGATAATCTCCTTTGTCGAGCCCTTCATGCCGTCAAAATTTGCCTTTGCTTTCGGCATTTGGAAGAGGTTTTTCAAGGGAGCGAATGTGTGGTCAAATGCCACATTGTCCTCTGGCCCGACTGTCACACTCTGGAGCTCCCGCTCGTACCGTTCGAAGTTGGAGTATCCGTACGGCGTTAGAGGGCTGTGCTCGGCGTCTCGCCAGTACTGGGAAATTGCTTTCCCAGTCGGCGGGTAAATCTTCCCAAAGAATTCACGTTTTGTCAAGAAGGAGGTCGACACGGATGATCGATAAAGGTAAGTGAGTGATTTTCGCTCGTAATCTTTTTGCATGGAATAATGGAGATGTATACGAGTACTGTATTTTGAGAGGTGAGACGTCTAGTAGTCTGTCTGTCGTCGTCGTCTCTTAGTCTGTCTGTCGTCGTCGTCTATAACGGTAGTAGTCTTCTGGGCGTTTCGGTGATCTGCGCGCGGAAACCCGAAACTAGTCTGCTGGGCGTTTCGGTGATCTGCGCGCGGAAACCCGAAACTAGTCTGCTGGGCGTTTCGGTGATCTGCGCGCGGAAACCCGAAACTAGTCTGTCTGTCGTCGTCGTCGTCTATAACGGTAGTAGTCTTCTGGGCGTTTCGGTGATCTGCGCGCGGAAACCCGAAACTAGTCTGCTGGGCGTTTCGGTGATCTGCGCGCGGAAACCCGAAACTAGTCTGCTGGGCGTTTCGGTGATCTGCGCGCGGAAACCCGAAACTAGTCTGTCTGTCGTCCTCGTCGTCTATAACGGTAGTAGTCTTCTGGGCGTTTCGGTGATCTGCGCGCGGAAACCCGAAACTAGTCTGCTGGGCGTTTCGGTGATCTGCGCGCGGAAACCCGAAACTACATCCACGCTTATTCTACGTACGTAGGTGGTTTCGTGAAAAAGAGTGGTCTGGCACCGGTCCTACTGATACAGTAAGAAAAGGACTGGTGCTTGTCCGACCGTGTCCTTTCTCCCCGAACCGACGACTCATTGGACCTTTTCCTGACGTGTTTCGGGTCTTTACGGAGAAAGGGTCAGCCGCGGTCAAACGAGTTCAACTTATTGATATAATGCGCGGTAAAATAAGCGTTTTGGTATTGTGTCAATTTTTCAACGTACCAGCGCATCGCTAAAAGTTCAACAAAGTTTAAACGCGGTTAACCGCGGTTAACCTCGGTTGACCGCGGTTGACCGTGCGGTTAACCGCGGTTGACCGCGGTTAACCGCGTTTAAACTTTGTTGAACTTTTAGCGATGCGCTGGTACGTTGAAAAATTGACACAATACCAAAACGCTTATTTTACCGCGCATTATATCAATAAGTTGAACTCGTTCGACCGCGGCTGACCCTTTCTCCGTAAAGACCCGAAACACGTCAGGAAATGGTCCAATGAGTCGTCGGTTCGGGGAGAAAGGACACGGTCGGAGGTCGAACGAGTTCGCCATTTTTAGCGAATTCCCGAAGGTCCCAGCCAGGTGCCCCGGGACCTCGTACCTCACGCTTCTTGGTCACCTTACACGTGTAGCCACCGTCACCCACCGGATCCGATGATCCTGCTAGCTTTTTGGTCTACCGGTACACCAGTTCTGTTCTGTTTTCTGTATTTCTTTCACAACTAACATCATCATTCATCATCTCCTTCCTCTCTTCTTGTCGTGACCGTGCTCCACCTATCACTTCTTTCCTTCCGTACCGGTATCCCATCTCAACTGCAGAATTCTCGACTGTTATGTAGTAGCATTGGGATACTTTTAGCTTTAAGAAGGGACACGAGCGCGTCGAGGGCCAGAACAACGATGCAAACAAGGAGACCGTAGTCTGTCTGGCTGCTGCATCTTTGCCTGAAGATTTGTAATTTTGCAGGCTTTTTCTCATGGGCAAGCATCATAAGAAATCCAAGCGCCAAAGATCCGAGGCGTCAGCAGAGGATGGACCGCACGACGCTGGTGCAATGTTGGGACCCCCCTCGGCGCCGCTGGTCCTCAAGCCCGAGCAACGCCACGATGGTGATTCTTCTGGGGAAAGGAAGCGAAAACATCAGGAAGTGGCGGGACAAGTAATTTCCTCCGAAACGCTAGCGCAAGAGTCTGCTACCCAAAAGCGAAAGAAAAAGAAATCAAAGAAGAAGAAGAAAACCAAACCTTTCGATGATGAAACGGTGGAGCTTACTGAACAGTATCCCACAGATGATATAGAGGAGTCGGAGTCGTCTTCTCCTTTGGAAGGTTCCATGGTCGGCGATATAATGGTACTCATCGACAGGACGAAAGGCGTCGTCTTTTCGACCACCGACCGAGAAGAACATGGCGCCCGAAAACAAGTTGGGATTGTGAAAGATGGCAAAATTCAGCTGACAATGAACGATGTTACAGGTACGCTACCAATGGCTCCAATCGTGTTGTTCTTTAGATTGCATGTATCGAAGCCGGCCTGGACCCCTTCCCGTGGTCTTTGTCCGGTCAAATATCGTGCCAGAGTGTGGGTACATTGGACGGGCTAAAATGGTCTAGTCGAATGTGCCGCCGGAGAGGCGGGTGTGACGTTTGAATAGTATTCCTCGACGGAAACGTACTCAATATCTTCTCTAATATTTATTTTCCTTATTTCCCACTGGGCAACAGCTAACGAGGGTACCAGTACTGCGAACGAAAACGAGGACGATATATCTAGCTTCCCCTTTGAGACGGATCCCGATGATCATTGCGAGTCGCCCATGCAAGCTTATCAAGATATCGTGCCCTTTTTGAAATCTTGTGGCAAGAAGGTTCCATCAGCCCTTCAGATATATGACCCGTACTACTGCAATGGAGCGGTACGTCGAAACATTGAATCATTGGGGTTCCCCAATGTCTACAATAAGAAGGAAGACTGCTATCAAGTCTGGGAAACACCTAATCGTTACCCCGCTTTTGACATCATGGTCACCAATCCACCATACAGTGCTGATCACATTGCAAAGTTGGTGAAGCATATTAGTTCTTCGTCTTTTGGGCGTGTACCTACCACCTCCCGCCTTTCGACAAGCCAAGAAATCAGATGTGCACAAGAAGTCCAGTCCTTTTGTATCCATGTGGTATATTTGGGGCGGAACGGCGGCTCAAAACGAACGATGGTTGACTTTGGCCCAAAAGATTTCGAATTGTGACGTTGCACGAAGCAAAAGTGCTTTGCGAGACTTGCGGCGAAAAGGGCAAAAGAAGTAACTGCTCATAAAAGCGATGTTTCTACGATGAAGAAGAATCGAATATACTGTATACGTAAAGGTTATCCGAGTTATTAGCCGTATCACTCACTGTACCGCCAGTACCGGTACGTTGTAGAGTTCGCTCCTTGGGTCGCCCTACTACAAATACTCCAAGCTAGACGAGTACTGGTGAGTGCCGGAACAAACTGGAACAAATAAGTAGCTAGTTCCACTCCATACTCAAGCTCTTAGCTCTACTCTAGTAGTCCCTCTAGTAGCGAAGGGAAATAAGAAGGTTTACTCTCTGGAGTAGAGTAGGGTCGTCAACAACTTTTGATGTATCGCATCAGCTCATAACCCATTCTCAAGCTGCTTCCGAGAACGTCTGTACTGCAACGGTCACGTCATCACCGATCGCGGGTTGCGTTCGTGGTCCCGACGACCGCACGATTTTTGCACGGTGGGTTACCGCGATGAATGCGGTGGCTGCGGGGCGACAACAATAATAAAGGAGAAAGCGGGCAGACTGCTGGACCGCGGACTGCTGGATGGGCAAGGGGCAAGCCCTAATAATGAAGCTGCCATAAAGCCGAGTGTTGATCTTTTGCTACCGGTACAGTAACTCGAAACCCTTCTCAAGATTAGGGAGACCAGTCTATTCTTTCGACCAAGGATAGATTGATAAATTTCTTCCTTCCCTGACCTTCCGTTGATTTAAAAAAAGAAATGGCAACATTTTCCGTGCCCTACGTGGCATCCAATTCGGACTCGTGGGGTCCTCCCGAGCACGATGATGCCAACCCCAACTCTCCTGCTTCCCTTCGGTTTGCTGATCTCCCGTATTCCCCGTTTGGCCGCTCCGACCGCCTCGGCCGGGCTGCCGATTTCACCTCGAAAGGCACCGATCGCCGAGGAAACCGCGGTCGCTACAAGCAAAACGACGACGAAGACGACGGCGAGGAAGCCTTCCAACTCGTGGATACCTCCAAGACGAGCGCCACGAAACGCTTTGTCACACCCGCCTCGCGTCGGCGTCAACACACGGCTCGTCTTCGGCAAGTCAATGCGCGTCGTCAACAGGGTGTTAGCAGCTTGGCCAAAGAAACTCTCACCCGAGGAAGAGGGGGTGCTGGAGGTGGACCCGGTGGCCGCGGGGGTCGCGGTGGCGGAGGCCGGGGCGGTGGCCGAGGCGGCGGACGCGGCGGCAGGTTCAATAACAACCGAGTCGATCGCTCACCATCGGTGGCAGTGCAGGCCGACTGGGTCAAAGTGGAAGAGCTGGATCTCGTCAAGCTCACGAAGCAATTGGTTGCGAGCACCGACGTTCCCACCGCCGAAGATGTCTTGTGGTGTGG
This sequence comes from Nitzschia sp. pyKryTriq1, assembly GCA_956465555.1. Lineage (NCBI taxonomy): Eukaryota > Bacillariophyta > Bacillariophyceae > Bacillariales > Bacillariaceae > Nitzschia > Nitzschia sp. pyKryTriq1. Next base: position 697,127 of record OY101124.1, read on the forward strand.
ATTCTTGGATCCCTACAATGATGGCTACGACAAGATCACGTCGAGGCAGCCGCAGCCGCTCAAGCGTATGGAACACAAGGAGTTCTACCCTGTCACTACTACTGACGATCCGGTTCTAGAGAAGCTGGCTATTGACGGTATCGGACAAGTGTTTGTGACGGATGCTGTCCTCGCCCATCTCATGACTTGTACTCGTTCCGTCTACCCTTGGGATTTGGTAGTGCAAAAGTTGGCGGGTGGGATCTTGTTCATTGACAAACGAGATAACTCGCAGCTGGACTATTTGACAGTCCATGAAACGTCGTATCAGCCGCCCAGCCCAACCGATGATGGCATCAACTCCCCCGAACGTTTAGGGCTTGAGGCCACCATGATCAACCAAAACTTTTCGCAACAAATCCTCAAGAAGTCTGGTCGCAAGGAAATGGATTTACCAAACCCATTCTTTGACGAAGATGACGCAGATGGCATGGAACCGGCGTCGGTTGCCTTCCGATACCGTAAGTTTGCGCTCGATGCAAAGACGACTCTGGTCTGCCGAACAGAACTCCATGGATTGCTCAAGAACTCGCAGTACATGACTGCATTTGCCCTCAACGAGTATACTCCACCTAACTCGACCATGTCTTGGCGCGACAAGATTGATAACCAGCGTGGAGCTGTCTTGGCGAATGAACTCAAGAACAATTCCTTTAAACTGGCCAAATGGACTGCTCAATCGTTATTGGCAGGTGCGGATCAAATGAAGATTGGATTTTGCTCGCGATCTTCGCCCAAGAATGCCTATGAGCACGTGATTTTGGCGACGCAATTCTACCGTCCCAAGGACTTTGCGACACAGATCACCTTGAATGAGGGACAGATGTGGTCGATGATGCGCATGTTTGTTCAGTTGTTTAACAAGCAAGAAGAAGGCAAGTATGTCTTGATGCGAGACCCCAACAAGGCCTCCCTCACCATGTACAAGGTACCACCAGAGACCTTTGAAGACGAAGAGTAGAAAATGAAAGGCTCGGGCCGAGGATGTACGGATATGATGGATGGCGTCACAATTCAAATAGAAACTTCCGTTTACATACAGAGATGCACAGCCTTCGTCATCTGCTGTGGGCTGTACAATACTGTCGTTAGCTCGATCAAGGTCCTACGAGTACCGTACTCGTACTTATATTGTTTCTACTTCTACTTATGCTTATACTGTACGTACTCCTCTCTGCTGAGATAGTACGGATAAAGCACTCCACCTCTGTGGGACGTGGGTCTCTCATTGGGTATAGTGGCCGTACGGTACTGTACTGTATGTACCGGTACCAGGGACAGGTACCAGGGACAGGTACCTGGTAAATAAATACCGGACGAACGCGTGACGACTCGGCATGATCGTGTTTTCGTTGGTTGGCTTTGTTGCGTTTTGCTTTGCTGCGTCTCGCTTTGCTGTGTTTCGAGCGTTTTGGTAGACGAAGGCGAAGTGATCGAGGGCCCGTTTCGCTTTGCAGAATTTGGAGCTGGACTCGGCATGATCGTGTTTTCGTCGTCGTTGGTTGGCTTTGTTGCGTTTTGCTTTGCTGCGTCTCGCTTTGCTGTGTTTCGAGCGTTTTGGTAGGCACGTCGCTTCAAAATCTTTTCGGTAGCTTCTTCCTTGCTTTGTTTCGTCTTGCGTTAGCTCTTTGAGGCGTATCCCTTCTGCTTTGCTTTTGCGGCGAGCGATTTAGCTTGCTGGTTGCTGGTTGTCATTGTCAACGCTGTGATCTGTGTGAACTGTGAACAAGCCGAGAAACGACCGATCAATGATGGATGGAACAAAATTTGTTCCAACCTACATTGCGCGATGAAACGTGCTTGGGAGCGTCACACGAACGGATCATTCGGGAATGGGCAGGCTCGGAGCTCGGAGAGCGGAGATATTTTTATGATGATGGAAAGGCGATGCGGGCTCGATCTATTTTGGATCTATTTTCGTCGAGAAAGCGAAGACCAACGGAATTCTGATTGCCACGAGTCCCATTTCCAGATACGGTGCCTTTCTTGCATACAATGGAATCTACGTCCCAAGCATCAAATATTCACTCCCGCAATCATTCTTTCCTAAGAAGCAACTTGACAACGCGCAGAAATCCGTCATGGGCCCCATAGTCGCAAAATGCGGCTACAATCGCAAAACAGCCCACGCCCACGTCTCGCTCTAGGTGTGCGTGGCGGTGCTTGCGACTTGCCAGGTACATACAGCAGGGTACAATTGCTTGTATGCTCGTATTAGTCAATTTTCATCTGTCATTCGTCCGTTTGATTTTCGTTCTTCCAGAATTTTGTATCCCTCCCAGAGAGACCCGGAGATACGGGTGCGTCGAACGTCTGTGCGTTGTTCAAGTTGACTTCAAAAGATCGGCGCTCGGCACTCCGGCTTCAAAGTCTACGTTGGCCCCCGTAGAAATCTTACGGTAGATTATCACTGACGCCACGTACGCGAACGGATTTTGGTTTCTCGAGATGGGGGGACCTTGCACCTTGCCGTTATGAGGTCAATCACAATGTTCATCCAAAGTAAACTTTTGTTGTTGCAACCATGATCCGAGCTCTTTTCGTCCTTTCCCTTATTGTTGCCTGCGCTTCGGCGTTCGTTGCCCCGGCCAACCGTGCTGCTGGTGAGTTGATTCAAAGATCATAAACCATCATATCGAGGTTCATGTTCGCGATCATAACATCGACGCGTTGCCGTTGAAATTTATCCGAGATACACAGTTTTAGCAAGAAAGTTTCACACGAAAAGCAAGAAACGCGTTCCTTTTCGGGTGACGGTGGGATCTTGATGTGGATTTCTAGGTGTTCGACTGGGATTTCCCCTTGTTTTCCCATAATTGCGTATTTCTAACGGTTTTTGTTGCCCCTTCCCCTTGACGTCACAGTTGGACCCGCCTTTGTGGCACGGGAAGCCCCCAAGGTCAACATGATCGAGAATGTTGCCGATTTCTCTGAAATCGCTGCTACCTCGAACATGGTTGCCTCCACCGTGACTGACTTCGGTGGATACTTGTTCCCCGTCTTCGGAATTGGTGCCCTTGCCGCCCTTATCCTTTACCTTGCCCCTCCTCTTGTTGACGAGTAAGCGTTCTACTGTTGCTTGCAACCGCGATATTAGATTTACTGGGACATGCAATGCGAGAGAAAGTTCGTCCTCAGCTCTGGAACGACAATATCTTCTTCTGATAGACTAAGGACATAAAGGAGCTATTCTTTAGACCCTTTTGCTACTGGGTACACCTAGTCTTTTGTGTGATTTATTTGTCGTTAGAGGAGCGTTGACCTTGCGATCTTGGTTGTGAATGGACATCCAGTATCAGTCGTTCAAACAAGCTTGGTTCTTGTCTAGCGAGGGTATAAGGCGCACTAGCTAGTCTACTACTGCCATCCAGTACTTTGCCCACAACGGGTCTAGTCCACAAGAAAATCGCGGGAATGACTACTTCGAAGGCCTATTCCTGGCTCACGAATATGCTGCCCTATGTAGATGTATTTGTAAAATGCACGAATATACTATTCCTGCTTGTCGAACACCTTTAACTTGCGATGGGAGCGGAGCGTCGCCAGAAACTGAAAGACAAGACCTTTAGGTGATACTAGTACTACTTGCTGTACCTGAAAGACTGCATCTTCTGAATAGCTAGAGTCGATATCAGAAGTCTGTTCTTCCCGACTGTACTTGTAGCTACTGTCGAGAGAGAGACAAACAAGTCTTGCTGATCTTGTGCGACAGCACTGCATGCCAAGGCTGTACAGTACGGTATGGTACCAGTACGTCATACCTCGTGATGCTGCTGCGGCCACAGTAGGCCAGAGGCCACACAAGCACGCGTCACGCACCACGACCACCACGACCGCTCGTATGAGTTATGAGTACCTCGCACTGATGTCCGTCAATGAAGAAACTGCCTGCTGATACCAGTCTACAGTAGACCAAAGACCACCATGCCAGGCCATCGTCTGCGCCTCAGATGATATCTATTATTAGCAAGTAGACTATTCGAAGCCAAATCAAAATTCAGAGCCGGTGATGCTCAAACCTCAAACATACCGGTACTGCCTGTGAGCACATCATCGATCATCGCATCGTGGTCAAACTATGTACCGGTAATGCATCTACCCCGTCTCCTAGTACCGCGTACCGGTACGTACCTTGCTGTAGCATGCACATGGCATGCATGGCGAGTGGATGGTGATGACGTCACCGAACTTTTCGAAAGAACTTTTTCCCGTCGATTTATTTAGTCAGATATTTGATGGGCAAAGTCGGCGGGAAATTGGATCGGCAGGCGTGAAAAGTCTGCCTCAATCGTGTGCCATCGAGAATTGCACGTAGGACTTGGTACCAATTGTACAGAATGATTGATGGATGACCCTCTCCTATTCAGTTATTCTATTCTGACATCGATGCGTCCGTCGTGCTGTCGGGAGCCCGCCGCACGAACTGCCTCCACTATTTCGATTTCGTTGGCCGGGAAAATTCGGCGCAAAAGTCGATAACAACAAGCAGTAAACAACAACAAAAAACATAAGGCAGGGCCGCCATCTTTGTCACGGGGTGTCCTTCGTCCTTTTTTAACTCTCGGTCGGTCAGCGCACTGTTTGCCGTCCTCGGACTAATACAGCAGTTGGTCGTTTTTGGCAAATGGTTCGATATACTTGCATGTTGCAGCCAGCTATTTGAAACACTCCAGCAGCTACTTGTATTTATTTTTTGCCGTCGTGTTGTGTGGATTTTATTTAGTTGGCGCGCCCGACAAAAAAGTGCGCACCTTTTGAAATTACTGTATTCGTACTGCCCTGTAATTGTGCTCTCTTGCTTGGCTCGTGTGATTGAATCGCTGTTGCCATAGTACAGAGAAGAAGGAGAAGCCAGCAAGTCAGCATGGCTATGCTTACAAATCCCAGCTCTTCCCCCAAGGAGGAGAGTCGTCAAACAACAACAGCAGCGAGCAACCGCCAAAGTGCTGTCTTGAGACCTCCTCAAAATCGAGATGTTGCCCGGCCAGTGGCCAACTTGGGCAATACTTGCTACATGAATGCAGTCCTACAAGCCCTGGCGCATGCCCCGGAACTTTGCATGGCGATGGACGTGGAAGCGCATCACGTTCATTGCCCCATTTTTCTGGAGAATGCTCTCAAGAGGCGGTCGTCTCCGTCCTCCAGTCCCGATGCTGTCGCGGATGTCAAGCTCTCCGGAACCAGGAAATCCCGACGCTCCTCCGGCAAAAAGTCTCCTACGGACAACAATAACAATAACAACCCCAACCCCAGCAACAGCACTGTTCCTGAGCATGACGACTTCAAATTTTGTGCTCTCTGTGAAGTCGAGCATCACTTGACTCGCGTGCACAGCATCACCAGCAACCGTGACAAGCCAGTGGCTCCTTCCATGTTCGTCAATGGATTCATCAGCCAAGTGGCTCCCTGGTTCAAACTGGGCCAGCAAGAAGACTCGCACGAGTTTCTCCGGCTTTTGATTGATGCGATGCAACGCAGTTGTAAGCAAGCTCGCACATCTCCCGAGAATCCTCAAGACACGCCTCCGGAAAAGACGGGACCCGAAGAGGAAGAGGACGATGAACCCTCTCCGAAAGACGCCGAATATCCCTTTCAGCTCTTTCGGGGAGTGGTGGAATCCAATGTGATTTGTGAATCTTGCAAAACTTCTAGTTCCACCATGGATCCTATTGAAGATATCGGTCTGGATGTGACACCCATCTCGGGCTCGTCGTCGCCGACCTCGTCGACGACCCCGTACTTGGCCGACGTGAGTGCGGCCCTCCAGCGCTTTGCCCGTGCCGAGGCGCTGGACTCGGGCTACAAGTGTGAGAAATGTGGCAAGGTGGGGCGGGCAACCAAACAGTCTCGCTTGGCCTCCATTCCACCGATTCTGACCTTGCATCTCAAACGCTTTCGATACGGTGAAACGCAGCCGGCGGTCGTGGCCCCGCCTGGACAGTCCCGCCGCAGCAATCGCTCTTCGGAAGTCAGTCAACTGTTGAATTCGGGAGATTACTTTGGCGGAAAGTCAGGATCGGCCAAAATTGAAGGCCATTCCAAGTTTGAGCAGATTTTGGATCTCAAGCCGTACCTTACGGAAGAGATGCAAGCCAAACACTCCAAGATGTTTTGCCGGCTCTTTGCCGTCATTGTCCACGCGGGCAAGAATTCTCATTCCGGACATTACATTTCCTATGTTCGAAACATTGCCAAGAATGAATGGTGGAAAATGGACGATGCACGCATCACCGTTGCTTCCGTTTCGGAAGTCATGAACGCCGAAGCCTACATGCTCTTTTATCGAGTCGTCGAACATCCGTTTGCTGTCAGACTTCGAGATCAACAACATCAGCTTCAACAAGACTGGCGTAAAGAAGAAGTCACACAAGATATTGGCTCTTCCTCCAGGAATACAACTGCCTCAACGTCGAATGCCGACATACCCGCCAAGGAAGATCTCTTTGAAAGGCCATTATCCAACAAGATCGAAGACATGGCGTCAATTGCCAATAGCAGCATCATGTCGTCTGTACGAACCAACACTTCTCGCAAGCGCAAGGCGCCAGAATACACCTGTGGTGAAGACTGGGCACGGGCCAAGACGACACTTCCGGAACACATCATTTCCAAGTTTAGAGACGTTGAAAGCATCATCAGCGAATACGTTCAATTCAAACCAGAGTTCTTCAAATTCTTGACGGATCAAGCCACAAGGCGTAATGCCAAGGTGGGACATGGGCCCAGCTCCGGAGTTTGTGGTACGTACTGAAGAAACTTCCTTGTTGTTGGTGTTGTTGTTGTTGTTGTTGGATTGCATGTATGTTGAACGATTATTGAAGCTCACACCGTCTTTTGGTTATTGAATGAATGAATGAATGAATGAAACAATGAAACAATGATGCACACAGAGGATGACATTCAGGACGGAACAGCCAAGATCAAACGGGCGCTTTTGGAAGTCTTTTATGAGCTCGATAAGGCATGCGGTGAAGGTGCATCCTTGTTTCGCAAACGCGTGAAGCAGACCTCTTCGGTTCACGAAAAGAAGTCCGCCGAGCAGCCCCTTGGAATTGTGACTTCGTCGCTGGTTGACCCCGACGAAGATCCAGTTCTCTAAAAAGATCAAAACAGCAGCAGCCAGCGCAGTCGAACGCTCCGCTCAATACTAGCAAAATGAAGAGGCGCATCCCATCCAGCATACACGCACGCAGGCAATCATCGACTCATTTCCACCCACCTACCCACCCAATCATGCACACACACACACACATCATACAGCTGTAGAATTAGCCTTGCTAACACCATTTCTAGCTATTCGAATCAATCGTTTCGACCTACAAACTTGAGAGAACAGAACGTGTCCTGTATGCAGTTCAATGCCAACAACAGTATAGAAAGAGTGTGGACATGGTGCATGCAACCACTGGATTTGCTAGTAGTTTCACTTAAACATAGCCGCCGCCACTACCATAATATCCTCCAAATTGGCCACCGCCTCCGAACATGCCACCACCGGACGAGCCTGGACCCAAACCTCCACTGTACATAGAGCCGAAGCCGAGATTGCTGCTGCTGCCGTAACCGGAATAGGGCATCATTCCTCTGCCTATCGCACCTGCATTGTTACTGCTATCGTATCCTATACGTCGACGCCTGGAAGTCGTCAGCCGCCGAATAATCTTGGCCAAGAGCCAGCTCGTGCCCATCACAAACGCCCAGCGCAAGGCCTTGAGACGCCGCCGCCGCCGTTTTTGTTCTTCCGTTTCTTTGGCTGATTCGTTTGCTTCTAACGCCCGTAATTCATGAAAGGTGGCAATCGCATGATCGATCATTCCCGTTAAGGAATCAAAAGCTTGCTGCAGTGCGTGTTGATTCGTTCCCATCAATTGCACCGCTTGAGTAACCGAAAACACAACATTCTGAACACCAAACAAGACCTGATACACTCCTGAAAATGGACCTCCTCCTCCCATCATAGGTGGCATTCCGCCATAATACGGGGATGCATACATTCCACTATACGGCATCATTCCTCCTCCAATCATGCTGCTGCTAGCAGCAGCAGCAGCAGCAGCAGCAGCAGCGTTGGAAGAATACAAGGAAGTTTCCTTCTCCGCAGACGACTCTGTTGTGTCGGCTCCTTGAGCATCCTCATAGCCTGCACCACCACTGGAAGAGCCTCTGTGGATATCGGCACGGGGAGAGGTCAGAGTCGCGCCCGTGTTGGTTCGACGCCGCGTTGTTTTTCGTTTCGTCTGCGAGGAGGTACCCGCCTTGACACGTCCGGCGGTGGTGGCAGCGCGGTTCGTAGCGGAGGGAATAATGCGCCTTCCCGTAGTTTCGGCTCCAGAAGACATTATGGGGACACTGGGAGGCATGGTTCGGTGTTGTTTGGGCTATTGTGTACGGGTAGGAGCGGGTGGAATTTAATTGGAATATAGTGTCGTCCTTGGGACGAGATGAGCAAATTGCTATTGACGTTGTGTTGCTTTTGCTTGCCCTTCTTCGTATTTTGTATTCTCGTTCGATCATCGCATCGCTTTGATCGTTGATCGTTGTGTTCGTCGTGGTGTATGGTGACGCGCCTGCTGGTTTTATTACTGCGCTCGTCCTCGCCGATTTCTTGCAGTCGTATTTGTCGTTCCAAAGAAAGCAAAACGCCACGCTAATAGTCTACGTACCGGTAGACCGGTACGAGTAGTATTCGTAAAGTAAGGGTAGAACTGGGTAGAATTTCTACAGTACGAACTGATGAACTAATGAACTAATGCGAGCTCCACTTCCAACCTGGTATTAATACCGGTACTGGTACCGTACTGGTAGTCTACTTGTATGCTTCGGGTTAGTTGAAGCACAAGCCATCTTTCCGAGCTCGTGAATGACGGCGAGATGACGATGCGATGTGAACGATCGATGATGTCTGTCGCGATCTCAAAGAACGGAAGAACCGTCTCATATCTATATCTGTCATGAACTGTTGGTACCGGCACATACCTGGTACGATACCATACCAGGTACTATCATCTTGAATCTGGATCTATTTCGTTGTCGTTGTTATCGGTTTTGACTACCTCCAGAGTAGAGTGTGGAAGAATAATCACTGTAGCGAGATGGGGGACTACAATCAAGGCTACGATCCGTCGGGACAGGGGTACTACAACAGTGGCGGATACTATGACGACCATCACTCGGCACAAATAATGATGTATCCGCCACCCGACGCTGCATCAGCCCAACAAGGATATTATTCCGAGGGGGCTGGTGCTGTCCTCACGGGGATGTACGATCAATCCGCGTATGGTGTTCTTGGTGGTGGTGGTGGCCAACAAGAGATGATGATAGGTGACCCGTCCTCCTATTATGCGCAAGGGGGATACGGCGACTACTCGCAGCATCAACACTATGCGCCGCAAGCGACGGTTGGTGATGGATATCCTGCTGCACCCGCGGCCAAGGATGGAACCTTTTATGCCCACGGAGAAATTGCACCACAAATATCTGGATATCCTGTGAACGCCTTGGCCTACGATGCATCGTATCAAGCCATGTACATTGCCTCGACGACCCAAAGCACGTCGTCGTCGACTCGGTGGACGAGAGGAGGCCATCGAGCTTCCATGTTGGTGACCCACGACACGGTGGACGGCATGTTGTATTCTTCTGTCGCGGGTCATCCCGAAGCATCAACCAGCACCTTACAGACAGTCTATGAATGCATGTTTGGAATCCCCAAGACGATACCAATGCCGTCCAGTCGACAACGCATTCCTCCACACGCCTATCGAGCTCCCTTTGGAAGTAGTCAAGTCGAGGCACCCACCACCGTGGTGGGCGACAGTATTAAACACGGACACATGGGCATTACCACCATTCTCCCTCTAGATGGATATGCTGCGACAGTCTCTCCCGCTGCAGTCCGTATTCATGCACATGGAGGAATGCAAGTCCACGACTTCGATATCGAAGGAATGATGAGTGGGACCATCCATCCTCATTCAGATCAGGGAGGGCCGACCCACATTTCTGTAGGGGGGATTCCCTGCAATCCAGCTGGAAAGCATAGAGAACAAGAACTCCATTGCATGGATATATGGCAAGGGCTACGGGTAGTCTCCTCTCGTTCCTTCAAGGATCGCTACGAGAAGAAAGTGGGCGTGACAGCGCTGGCGACCAGTCACGATCGAGGATCTATTGTGGCAGGATGCTCCGATGGGCATTTACGGTTGCTCGATGGGTCGTTACGAGAAGTGGCCACAGTCAAATGCCACAAGGGGGGTGTCTCAAGTATGTCCATTTCTGCCGATGGCATGCTCATTGCTACTACCGGATTTAGCTCCCGCGTCAAGGGCAAAGACTCGAATATTCTGTACGCTTTTCCGGATCCTACGGTCTTCATTTATGATATTCGTCGCCTTGGTCAAGCAGGAATTCCTCATCCATTTGCTGGAGTGAGAGGATCTCCGCATCATGTGGCATTTTTGCCCAATTTGACTGGACTCGCCTCCAATCGACTCTTGGTGGGTAGTGGGCAATGGGGAGGGGGGCTCCAGGTTATGGTACCTTTCGAGGCGCAGGATGACAAATCCACCAGTTTTTTTATTCCTTCCCTAGAACAAGGGGAAGCCATCAGTGCCATGGCGCAAGTCGAAGGGGATCTGGCTCTAGGAACGACGCTGGGGCGTGTTTTGACCTACAAATACGCGGGCTACGATACGAAAGCCAAGAAGACGACGACAACAACCGCCAAGTCCAGGAGCAGCTCTTTTGTACCCAATCGACGGGGAGTCGGCAGTGGTACCTCATCCTCCTTAGGTAATCGTACCCAGAAAAAAGGAAAACAGCCCTTGGCCATGCCACCTTTTGTGCCACCGATTCCACCGATTTCGTTGGATCCCAAACTACTTTTGATGGGAACGGACCCTGGAGTCCGACCAGGAACAGACGAGAAAGTGCGGGCACTCATTCCATCGTATATTTTGCAAAGTGATCCTAAACTGTCGTCCATTGGAAATTCCTCCGAAGAAGCCCTGCCACAATTTGGTCCTCTCGCGGCGCGTACCCCCATTATTCCCAGCGGCAGACGCACTGTCGCGGCAAGTTTCATTGGCGACGCCAAGCCTGCTGCGGGAGACTTTATCGTTACTATCCCTACTTCCAAGTTGGAGATTGATTTGCTGGCGGATCATAATCCAGTTTCCAAGCGATATCAGGGAAAGAAAGCACGGGATCCCAAAACGAATCCCAACAAGCTCCTTTACAATCTCAAGCTATCGTCCATTTGCTACGACGATGGTGGCAAGCGCAAATACAGAGGCCAGCGAACAACTGGATCGGTAAGTTGGCAAAGAGATTATTGTTGTAACAGAATCATTCGATGGAATACTTCTCTCTCATCGGCGCATCTATATCGATCAGAGCGGTGATATTCCCGACGACATACCCCCGCGGTATCGTCTGCAACTACGACCAAATTTTCGATCTTCTGGCGCCTTTGACCCTTGTGATCACAACGACACTGGATTGTTCCCTGGGTGGGACTATGGGAATACTATGCCGAATTCCTTTGTAGCACCCGTCTTATTGATGATGTATTTTGTCCCGGAATTGCTTTCTGCCGTGCTCGGAGCTCAGTGCAACGAAAAGCTCTATGTATCGCGAGCTTATGAAAAAGCACTTTCGCCGGAGCTTGGTTTTCTCTTTCACCAAATGGAATGTTTGTCAGAGAATGGTCTTTTGCATCCCGCCAAACCTGGTACCGATCCTCTACGTGCTCGTGTTGGGGCCTGGGTGCCTTCCAACTTTCTGACTGCCCTATCTACCATGCCGGAAGCCGAGCAACTTCAGATTCTAGACGGATCTCCGGCGGCTGTGGACCCGCCTCGTCGACCTGAGGCTTTTTATCGCTTCCTTGCCTACCAGCTGGATAAGGAATTGTCAAAAAATTCGGATAAGAAACTACTTGATTCATTGCATGGTATTGATTTCGTAAGCTCGAACCAATTTATAACGGGCTCCAGCCCGCCATCGCATTCTTCGACGCGGGCAATGGCGTTGGATCTTTCCTACGACATCTTCGCCAGGGGAGACAAGAAAGCTATTAAGTTTGGGGAACTACTGCAGCACTCGCTTTGTCGGGAGACGCGTCTCCGTGCATGGAATTCCAAGAGCAAAGCTTACGAAACGATTGTCCAACGAAAGATTGTCACGTCGTTGCCCAAGATTCTGACGATTGCTTGCTCTTGTGCGGGGCGGAAGGAGGAGGACGGTCTTTGGGTCTGGAGGGCGGATGAAGGCGAGCCATGGTTGCCAGAAGTGGTAGAAGTTGAACTACAAGACGACGGGAACATTGTTGTGAGACAACTGAAAGTGGACGAATCGTCAGGAGAAGAATCATGGTCAACCTTCACTGGACGATCAAGCCTACCAGCCGCAGTTTCCAAGTTGGTATCGGACGCTTCGACCAAGCAAAACTGTCGATATCAACTCGATGCAGTTCTGTCATTCGTCAATGATGATATGGAGTCTTCAAGCGACGACGAGTCCCCTGGTCATCACGTATTACATGCCCGAGTCCCTTTGAGCTACAAGAAACGGATTTTGGCGATGCAGCAAGAGAAGGCTGAGGAGATCCTGTCGAGTGAGCCGGACCCAAAAAAGCTTGTCTTGACGGCTGCATTGAAACGAGAAATGATCGAAAAACGCGCGGAGCGAGCAAAACAGCTACTCGCAGCATGCGACGAAGAAGATTCCTCGACGTCTTGGATACTGTACAATGGTTTCGCCGTAACGAATACAGTGGTAGAGGATGCCAGAGCGTTCCACGTCTCGTTCAAGGAACCGTGCATACTCGTCTACAGGACCGTTGACACTGGCGACGAACAAAGCTCACCAGGGACAAAAGTCAGCCCGTTACCAAGTGTCAGCTTACCTGCACAGGTGATGAATGCACGCTCGCTGACAACACAATCGTCCAAGTCCTCGAAACCCTTCAATGCCGGTGGTCTTTATGAAGGAAAACTACTTGCATTCGACGCCGAATTCGTCTCAGTGCAAGAAGAAGAGTCGACTCTGCTCGAAACCGGTTCTAAGGTTATCCTGAGGGACACCCGACACGCAGTGGGAAGAATCTCGGTTATTGATTGCGAGACGCGCGAGGCGATCATTGATGACCATGTTCTTCCGAGGGAACGAGTCGTTGACTATCTCACACGATTCTCCGGCATCGTCGAGGAAGATTTGGACCCGACCAAAACCGCTCACAGCCTGATATCGACCCGAAGCGCATATTTGAAACTCAGATATTTAATGGAAAAAGGATGCATTTTTGTGGGACACGGTCTTCGACAGGATTTTGCCACTGTTAATCTGGTGGTGCCACCCAACCAAGTTTTGGATACTGTTGAGATCTACCACCAGCCAGGAATGCGATATATTTCGCTACGTTTCCTCGCCAACTACGTTCTGGGACGCGATATGCAGCAGGATGTTCATGACTCGGTCGAAGATGCGATGGCAGCCTTTGAGCTGTACGAGAAAGCTTTGCAATGGAAACATCAAGGAGTGTTCAACCAGAAACTTCACGAAATCTACTCCCATGGACAAAATACTGATTGGAAGCTTGGGATAGTAGAGGGTAGCAATTAGATTTTAAAAATCTATTGTCTTACTGGGGAGTATCAATGATGGTCTCAATGCCTTTGCTTCCAATATTTCTCTTCCAAAACAGTCATATGTCATACTTGGCTGGAATCCACACACCGCGAGAGGTGCAGTCCATACCTCGTGGCACGTAAACCGGTAGGAAGTAGGAACTGATTAAAAAAAATCATCGACACCATACGTTGGGATCTTGCATGATTTACCAACGCCGCGAGCGATTGCTCGTGTCGGAAGAGATTGACGATGAAGAAGAATTATCATCGGAGATCGTCGAGGCTGATCGCATAGACAAAGAGTGCGACAACTTCTGCCGGTGGTACGGAGAATACTGTAAGCATCCTGCTAACTTGGTCGGATCTGAGAATTCGTCGATGTCATCAGGTCTGGGCTTGGTGATGAAATACAAGATAGCGCTCGTTCCTACCACAACGCCTACTTGGGCAGCCAGGTCCATGATTTTGTTGTCTTATTGGGCACAAAAATGGCTCTTTCCCAGGAGGTATACCAACGGCGCTGTCGGGTATGAAGTTTTATCGTCGGCACTTTATTATCAATGGAATCTGATCAGACGATGTCTTCGAAGACTGCAGTTGTCACTTCAAAGTTGACACCAGCGATAAAGTTCCGGCTGATATTCCGATAATACCTGTACCTTTTGTAAATGATGATCGCGAACTGGGGTGGGAGGTTATCGGTTATCGGTTATCGCCTTCGTTATGTTGTTGAGCCCTTGTGATGATAAGAAATAAGGCAGGGCCTTTCCTCGTTGCTTGTTGCCTGTCGTCCATTATCCAGACGATGATTATATTGAAGTTCTGGGCAGGCGCGCGCGGCCACACGCCATAAAAAATTAACGTGCGATCGTACGAAATGACACTGGAAGCAAGCTGGAAGGACACACGATTTCTATTGGTTCGCCATCTGGCGTTGGTTTGCTCGGCTGGCGCGGTGACATGTCAACGAATGTCACAGTTTGGGGATTCTTCAGAAGGGGATGATCCACATACCAACCCTTTTTGTGTCCCCCAAAATAAACGAGAACCCCGACGAGACGTCTGACAGCAGGCCGCCAACACACGACGTCATGCCATCGTGTAGATTTCTACGTTGCGGACGTAATGAGTTCGCATTACCAAATGGTTTCGAGGGTGTTCAGCGAAGAAAAGTACGGTACAAGTATCTTTTCTATCGACGAAGTCCTTGCTTCTCGAATGAATGCGGCCTCGTTCTCGTCAAAGACATTCAATACCAATCTCTTTCTATCCTCTACCCTTTACTAGAACCATGAAGACACTCCAACTCTCTCTCGTCTCGCTACTTCCTCTGGCTGCGCCGGCCTTCCATCTGGAGCCGGTGCTTCATCAGAGGACGGCCACCAAGCTGTACGCGTCCGTGCCGATGAATGATCGAAATACTGGCAAGATCACGTACCCCAAACAAGAGTTTCCATTCAAACAGCCGGATATGGAGCGTGCCAAGGTACGCCATTTTTGGTTTGCGTTGCCGCCCTAGTGCTACCACTTCGTGCTCGTCCGCCTTGTCGTCGATCATCGCTTGGACCGCGACCATTATTGATGGAGAGCAGCACGAGGCACGATGATACGAACAGCACCACCCATATGGGCACCTATAGGTTCACCCCACTACCACTAACGACCGCTCTGCTTATTTTGCACTGAAATTTCTTACAGGACTGTGCCGAACATGTTGGAAAGTGTTCCGTCAAGGAATTGAAAGAGCTGAGAGAGGGTACGTACGTTGTTGTGCGGGCAACTTTGGCGGCCGGATGTACACCATTTGCTACAAGGTTCTCTTGAAACAACCGAATGTACTTATTTCCTCTGTCCTTCTTCTGATATAGGCTTGCATCAAAAGCGTATCCAAGAAGCCATATTCGGTGATGACGTGAGCAACCCAAGTAGCAGCACCGCTCCAGAAGACATTTTTCAAGAACGCATTTTGGAAGAAGAACTCAGCCTCCAACTGAACCTTTTGCACGACGAAATGCCTCCCCCCTATCTCTTTACTCCCGATGAGCATCCATTTGAAGAGACTGATGACGTGGGAATGGCCCTGGCAGCACAGGTCAAAGAGGCGGAACAGACTCACGTATTCGAAGAACTTGCTGAAGAAGGTGTGATGGAATCCTTGGCGATTTGTGCCTTGATTAGTGTGTTGATGATTGCTCCGCAATTTTTCCTGCGCTAGAAAGTCCAAACCATCAAGAATGGTCAGCTTTCATCCTTTCCAACACGACCTCCTAGCACAAATCTTCAAAAAGAAAAAAAATGAAATCACCCGAGACTACACTACACTACCACCACCACGACATCGATTCGCTAGTACTACGAAATCGCTACTGAAATATACTCGTATATTATATAAAAAAACGCCACGCCACACTACACAGCTACATTTTCCTCACGAGAGAAGCACCGAAGCAACGGACAGCATAATATCTTGGCATCTTGGGTATCAGTGGCCAAGTGGCCCAAAAGATTAACAAAAAACTTTGGACAGGCACCACAACAACAAAATTGAGTGGCCGAGGCTACATAGAATTTTCGGAAGAAGAAGCATGAAATGGACGCCCGGATGCTGCGAAAACAAGCTTGCTAGCTAGAACGGATACCAAAATCTCTGCCCTTTACTAGCTAGGCTACTGCTAATACCAGCTATTCGACTTTTTTCGTTGTGACCCTTGGTAGACAAATAGAGCAGGAGAGGGCAGGAGGTTTCCGTAACAGTACGTACATAAAGTAGCTCTACTACTACTACTACTACTACTTTTCCAGGTACTGCAACGGTGGTACCAGGTACTGTACAAGTCCTGTACCACCTGGTACTGTACCGGTAGAACCGTGCTCCGTGCTTTGGACTGCCGTTCGACTACTTGGACCAATGCTTTGATGAATGAGGAAGTGCGTGACGACTCGACTCGAAATCGGGGACTGCAAGGATTTTTCCCGCCACAATTGAAGGCGTGTCAAAATCCACACAAGAACAAAGAACTCCAACCACGGAACTTTCGATTTTCTGTCAAGAAGCGTGTCATTGCCATCCCAGTATCGAAGCAGCTTCAGTTAGTTCGCATTGACAAAAGGAGGGTCGTAATACTTCATCCTTTCGTTGCTGTCCCTCATCATCATTTTTTGCGGAAAGGACTGAAAGGGTTCATAATTCCAGCTTTGGAACGCACAAAGATCCGTTGTTGTTGACACCTCAGAAAGAATCTTCTTTGAAAGAAGAATGAATTCGTACTGCCGTCGTCCACTACTGGCCCACTACTTGTGCCGCCGTCATGTTCGTTCGAGCCGTCGTGCCTGGTCGACCACGACCACCAAGTTGTTTTCGACCAACTTGAACCATGATAATATGAGTCAATACCACAAAGAGGGCAGTCACATTGTGATTCCACCTCAAGAGTGGACCAATTACCATGGCAAGATTCCTGTCCTCAAGACCGAAGGTGACGAGACTAACTCCTCCCCGTCGTCGTCGCCACTCGACTCCTCATCAGAACGTTATCCCCGTACCAGCGAGGGAGACTTTTACGGAGACAAACCTCGCGTGTCAGTCTTGATGGAGTTGACAGATAGGGTCGGGGTACTCCACGATGTCCTCAAGTATTTCTGGAAGTATGATCTCAACGTGACGAGGATTGAATCGCGTCCCGTCGCTCCTTCCTCGCAGTGGGGCGGCGATAGAAAGCCGAAATTCGACTTTTACATGGATTTCGATGGGAGTTTGGAAGACCCGACGGTACGAAAACTATTTCAGGATCTAGGTCCGTTAACGGCCAAGTTGTTGGTATTGGACGAGAAGGATGTCCACTGGTTCCCCCGGCACATTTCCGAACTAGATTCGATTGCCCATCGAACGCTGGACGCGGGCGTGGATCTGGAATCGGATCATCCAGGGTTTCATGATCAAGTCTATCGGGCGCGGAGGGCCGAGCTAGCAAACAATGCCTTGCAACATTCGTGGGACAAACCCATTCCATATATCGAATACACCAAGGAAGAAATTGAGACATGGGGCGCGGTTTGGGACCGGATGGAAGATCTTTGGAAGAGGTATGCTTGCAAGGAATTTTTGGTACGTGATTGTCGAAAAGGAGTTGATGTACAGAGAAAGGTACAGGACCTGTCTGCTCGTATTGCTGTATTCTTACACCACATCTTTTCATCGCCCATACGACTCTCAGCACTCCATGTCATTGTTCAAAGAAAACTGTGGATACAGTCGCGAGAACATTCCACAACAGCGAGACATTAGCGAATTTCTTCGAAAGAGGACCAACTTTCAGATGCGACCGGTGGCAGGATTATTGTCTAGCCGAGACTTTTTAAACGGCTTGGCATTTCGCGTCTTCTTTTCGACTCAATATATTCGGCATCACAGCCAGCCTTTGTATACTCCAGAACCAGGTACGATAGGTGCTGGGGCTGATAGTGTGTGGTACCTCATTTTTCGACGCTCTTTCACTCACACATTGAATCGCATTTATTAATGTCTTCTTTGTCCTTTGATGTAGATATTTGTCATGAGTTGCTGGGCCACGCTCCCATGTTTGCCGACCGCGACTTTGCAGACTTTAGTCAAGAAATTGGATTGGCCAGTCTTGGTGCCAGCGACGAAGACGTCGACAAACTAGCTCATTGCTATTGGCATTCCGTCGAGTTTGGATTATGTCGCGAGGGCGGACAGAACAAGGCGTACGGTGCTGGCTTGTTGAGCTCTTTTGGGGAGCTTGAATATGCTTGCGGGGCCGATCATCCCGGGGCCGATCAACCACCGGAACTGAAAGATTGGGACCCTCAGGTGGCAGCGCACCAGGCCTTTCCTATCACCAAGTACCAACCCGTTTACTTTTTGGCGAGTTCTTTGGGAGATGCCAAACAACGAATGAGAGAGTATTGTGAAGGGTTGCAGCGTCCCTTTTTCGCCTTGCACAACGCACAAACGAATACGATTCATATTGACCGCCCAGTACGTCGAACCAAGGGCGCTCCCTAAAGGAGAGGTGATGACGGGCACAATCTCAGTCTTGTCAACCGTTTCTATTCATTGCATATTCTTAAGCAAAAGTAGACTAGATAAAATACTCTAGACATTCAAAATCATCTTCAACTGGACAGACGGAAGCCTCGGTGTAGGCGAATTCAGTCAAAGAGAGCATCGAAAAAGTCGCCCTTGCTTTTCTTCTTTTTCTTTTTCTTCTTTTTTTCTGGTGCTGGGGACGGCTCGTTATCTTTGCGCCTTTTCGCCTTTTTGTCGCCGGCCGATATGTCACTTCCACGCTTTTTATCCTTGTACTTGAAATTGGCTACCAACTCCATGTTTCGATCAAGGTGTTCAGGACCAGTAGTATCCATAGCAGCCAACTGAGCGGCGGCCGCACTCCCCTCAGTAGCATTCGAAATTGTCATGTCGACAGCACTCCCCGCAAACACTAGTGATTCTCCAACGTCCTCCTCATCCATTCTTGCGGGTAGACTCTCCGTTTGAGAGGTGGTACCTTTCGCTTCCTGATTGTCGTTTTGTGTGTCGTGGCCAGATATCTCCTCTTGATCGTCACCTGGCATGTCCTCCGCATCCTTGGTAGAAAGATCTGCACGTTCCGAAGTGGATCCATCAGTATCAGTATTAGATAGCTTTGGAAAAGTGTAGCCCAAACTCTTGACGAGATTTGGCCGTCTCTCTTTGTTGGAGACCATTCCGACCCCGACAATTCTATGACTACTAAATCCCGGGGCCTTCTCTCCTTGCAGATATTTTGCCATCGTTGCCTCAAACAAATCCTTCGAAAACGTCAGAAACTTTCGCAAATGTTCCTCCGAAGAAATAAGTTCCTGAAGTTTAGAGAGTCCATATCGTCCCATTCTCAAAATCAAAGTCCGAACCCGGGCCAAGGCTCCCAAAGCGATGGTACAAAATGGAAGAAAAAATCCTCGGCTAACTTCCAGAAACAGTGGAACACTGGCATGATCGATCCTCGATAGAATTTCTTGAAATGAGTCCGTGTACAGACGTTCCAACTCCTTGTATTCGTTTTTGAGTTGGGTTTGTTCGTCATCCAACAAGCCACGATGGATGTCCCAGTGATCGTCGTCCTTATTATTAGATCTCTTTCGTTTTCGTTTTTGTTGTTGACTATATTCGATTGCATTTCGTTCAAAGTCATCTAATTGTCCCCCCGTGTCCAATAAATGAATTCGCTGAGTTGCTTGTAGGACCATGGATATTCTTCGAAAGTAAATGGCACGACCATGGCTACAACGATGACGTTTCAACAAGACTTCCAAAATGGAAAGATCCAGTGAAAGGGCTTGGAATAGATTATCGATGGTCGTCATTTTAAAAAATGGATGTAAACATTCAGCCGAAGAGGAATCTATTGTTAGTTTGCAACCACAAACCATACTGTAGCTTGCTTCGAGGAAAACGTTATTTCGAACAAGATAACGCGGCGGGGTGCGGATTTGGATGGATGGATGGATGGACCGCACGAAGGAGCACAGCCGACAGATTGTGAACAGAAAGATCTCGTTCCGCGTCTCACAAAAATAAGGCGAAGATGCGATGATGATGAAAGCTCTTTCTCCTTTCACTCGTTTGAATGAATGCGTCTATCTGATGAACAAAGCACGGAGGTCTCATCTGAAGCACTTCATCAGGTAGGGAGAGTTGTGGTCATAAACAACTGACAAAAAATTAGGGAAGGAACAATCAATGAAATGAAGTTGTCTTGCCACCAGCCCGCATTATTTCGCGGGGTTTATTTCCACACACGATGCGACGTCGCACTGACGGGACGAGTGCCGGCCAGACGTTTTGGATACCTTGCTTTGTTGGCGCGCGCGGGCCGGCATGTCGAAATTCGAGCTTGTTTTTTCAGGGATCATCTTGCATACAGTATGGATCATGTTGATGAGTGATGGATTGTTGCATCCACCCCACTTTCCCCACACAATAATTCTTCCCTTGACAAGAGATTGCATCCACCATGACTACGAGTACAGATCGACAACCTCACGTCCTGGTCCTCCACACATCGTGCCAGTACGATGGTGAGGACGATGGTGTGGCCGACGAATCGGCGCCAGTCAGCGCCACCACCAAGAAGAATGCACGCGACGCGATGGTCGACGAGGTGTTGCATTCTATCCCGATTGCGTGTGACATGCTAATCTTACCAGAGATCCCAACCCCTAGACGACATCAGGATAGTCGTAGCCAATCACGCAACGAGCAGGGCGGCAACGCTGAGGACGTCCCACCAGACTTGGTGGAATTCGTGCAGAATCGGTTCAACCCCTGTGGCCTCGCGAACGTTCTTGTGCTGGAGAATCTTCCTTGGCGGGAGGTTTTGCTCAGCCTGACATCCTGTGCCATGGTCTTTGAGGATAACAACACCATGAATGATGATGGCACTCCACTCCTCTCGCTGCTGCCAGTGGATCTGAACCCATCGACCTTTGACTTTCGTCTTGGAAGTAGCAGTAAGACGTCGGATCTCTCCACGACTGATCTCCACTTGGTGTTTGATGCCACCCAGGCACGACTGCAACTACAAGAGCTTCTGCAAGACAAACACCCTGATACTGCGAATGTTGAGCAGCTTCTATGTGGGGAGACGACAACGGACCAAGGTTTGAATGTCGATGCTCCTCGCGACCAGAACAGGGAGGACGTGCGTGACACTGCTCGTTCTTCCAAGACTGGTGGCCACGAAGAGCATTCTCCATGTCGAGACGACGCCTCTTTTCAGGGGGTTCACAGCGCGAATATTCCATTTTTGTGCGAGAGCGACGAGCCAATCTTCCATCCTAGCACCAACAACAATGCCTCGACGTCGACGACGAGACTACGACTCGATCAAGAACTAGATGCTCTGCAGAGAGTTCATGCCATTATGGACCAAGATGCCGCCAATCTGGATCGCTTACTCCAAGTTTTGTCCTTTGTAGGACTCGGCCTTTTCATGGCATTAGTATGGTCTGGATACCAGCTCTATCAAGCCAAGATGGACGACTGTCGAACTCGAGAGCTCCGCAAGTCGGTACAGCGCAAGATTCTCCTTCACTCGGCTCTGTCGTCGCACCAACACCATACTAGTACTGCTCCAGTGTTGTCATCTCGTCCAGGCACCACAATGATGGAACCATCGTCTGCTCAGCAGCAGGTTGGCTCGACGGCATCGCAGCAAAGATCGCAAAAGGAGTTGTTTTTGTCGTCCATCAGTCGAATGGAAGAACGAAACATCTGTCAAGTCTCCAAAGAACAAAACTCATCAATTCTTGAGGAGCTCTACACCCCTCGGATCGATAATCGATCGCGAAGCCGAATCTCGGCAGGAGCAAGACCCATCATTCCTGTACGCTTGGATTTCTCCTCGCTGGATTGTCAAGTGGTGGGGGAATCATCAACACGTGGGGGTACAACGGCGAACAAACAGACCAACCGCAACGATGATGATTCTGATGATGATCATCATACTTTTGCCGGGAAGAGCCGTCGTCGCCCGCAGCAGCCGCTAAAGGCAGCAGTGCACAAAGAAAGCAGCAACTCGTCGGACAAAAAGAACCTGTTTGCCAACCTGTCCGTTTCTCGTGAGGAGAGTGCCCCCTTCACCAGAGCAACGACGACTCATGATACTACCTGCGAGGAGATGAATGGCAACGGCAACGAACAAGATGCTACTCTTTCCCCGTGCTCCCAACTCGCCAAGGATTGGTCCGCAAGGAAGACTGCTCGCCGCAGCCATCGTAACAGGAAACAACATTCCAAGCTTGAACCCTTGTCGCAGATTGCAAGGTTGTCGGTTCCAAACTTTACAAGCCCCATAGGTGCTCCTTCTGCTGCGGGTGCTCCCAGAGGACCGTCCTCCCTCTTTGCATCGCTGCCTCTGCGACTCACCAGCACTAGCACCACCACCGTCCCACCACTTGTGCCGTCGTTCTCCGAGGACGACGTAAAAGTTACAATTCAGCAGCCTCGTCAGCAGTCACTAGTAGCAGCAGGTTCGGGCAAGAATAATCCTTTTATTCCAGAGAAAGAGCTGACGACCGTGGAACAAGTGTCTTCGTTGAACGATGCTTCCAGCAATAGCAGTAAGTCACCGTCGGGGACACCAACCATCCCGGAACTTGTCTGCTCCACTCCTGGCAGCTCCGAATCCTTCGTCGATGATTATTGGTGAACTGTAACTACTACGACTAGAAGGAAAATATCATGGGGAACAAACCTGGAATATTCATTGCGGCGAGTTGGGTATTTTAGTGCGAACAACGAACTCGTCGGTCACAAGAATAAGCCTGCAAACTGGAAATTAACGACTTCTAAATCTTAGTAATGGACTGCGAGTAGATGCCGTGGTGCTGCCGAAAGTATTCACTCAAGGGCGCTCCTGTTCCAGATATTGATAAATAGTGGAGACTCCTACCGTACGAACGAATAGGAGTACTTATACAGTACAAAAGTGAACCCCAACAGTCCTACCAGAGACGAAGGGAAGTGTGTCCACCAGGGGGCATTGTGACTCGAGAGGTCGGACGATCAGTAACTACATTGAAAGAGTTGGTACTGCTAGCCGAAGCAAAGGCATTGCTCGAAACTCCGATAGGCTTTGCCGCGGGAGCAGCAGACTTGGCGTCGATCTCAGCGACAGATTCTAGCTTCTTGTTTTCCTCGACAGGGTTTTCTTTGCCGGTAGTGGTAACAGCAACTGTAGAAGGTTCTTCGGGAGTAGACTCATCAGTTACTGCCTCAGCTTGTTGAGTTGCAGATTCCCGTTGTTCCTTGAGCTGGCGTTGACGTTCCAGTTCTTCGGCAGTCCACCCACCGATTGAAATCGAGCATTGTCCACCGGGCTGAGCCATCACGCGAGAAGTCGTTCTTCCGGCGGCCACAAAGAAGTTTTGGTTATCGTTTGCACTGTAGCTCATTTTGAATATGGTAGTCTAATGTCAAATTGAAATTGAAAAAGAGAAAAGATGGAAATGAATTTAGCGTTTGAAATGAAGACAACAAAACGTTCGATGGATTTTGTGCCTTAGTTCATCTCATGCATGTCCGAAATTGTGACTCTTCGCACACAACCAGGTCTCCTTGCTTGACACAACGGCCAAAACGATGCGTGAGGCCGGCGTATATCAACTTTTCAGGACTGAAGAAAGATATAAAATGATACGCGCGAAACTTAGCGCGAACCTTTACCGGTGCCCTTGCCTCTTGCCTCCGATCTCGTGTATCGCGCTGCGCGCGTGGCTGCAGCTCATCATTCCGCTCTGCATGCAACAAAGCAAGACACCACACAACTCGGGAGAATTCACAATCTCGACGAAAGGTAAGCGACCATGGCGGTGACAGCGAGGGATACGGGGAGTCAGAAGCGTTCCTTGTCTTTATGCGATAGCGTTTGATTATTCTGAGTATGGAGAGAAAAGAAAAGAGCGAGAATCGTGGCTTCCATCGAAATTTCTACGACAACGCACCCTGGCACCACATCGAATCATTTTCATCATGAGGCCTACGTAGGAACAAGTACAAGTTGTACGAGGTGACAGCCATCGGGACGACTCGTCGAGCTCCAGCATCGGTATGAAGACCCAGGTTTTTTTAAAAGGAACATCGCCTTCAAACCCACGTTTTGCAGGGCGTAAACCATGGCTAATGCAAAGGCCAATGATAAGCGAAAATCGCAGCGACGACCATTTCTTGGGGAAGAATCAACTTTCCGCCATGGTCAAAACGATTTTCCGATCGACGATGAGCGGAGATGGTGCGCCACTGATCGACTGCTTCGACTACAAGAAGCAGATGACGTCAAAAAAGCTCGCCGTCTGATCTGGCCTCTCGGCTGCTTTGTCGGCATACCAGTAACTGGTACATACCAGTGTACCGTACCAGGACAAGTATTTCTACACCTCTCCCCGCTCGCTCTCGTCATGAAACGCATCGATTGGCGCAACGCAACGTCGGAACGCAACTTCAAACTTCAAATGCCTCTTCGCTTCCGACGCTCACAACCATCTCACAGCCTTCCGTTGTTGTTGTTCAACCCCCCCCCCCCGTGATTGTTTTGGAACCTTTTGTTTTGATCGTCGAAGAACAGGATAGCTTGACCGGAAGGCGTCATGAGGGAGTTACGAGTGGAGGATGCTCTGCTTTACCTCGACCAGGTCAAGGTCGAGTTCGGAGACCGCCCCCACATTTACAATGAGTTTCTTGATATTATGAAGACCTTCAAGACGCACCAGATTGATACACCGGGTGTTATCAGGCGCGTTTCCAATTTGTTCCACGGCAATAAGAAGCTTGTTTTGGGTTTCAACACTTTTTTGCCGGAAGGGTACAAAATTGAGCTACCTCTTGACGGCAACGGACCTCCAGTCGCGGTCTTTCGGGCTCCTGGGGAGACTATCACTCATATTTTGTCGGGGCCTGGAGCACCACCAGTCCCTGAGCCACAAAAACCAGCAGCTGCGCCGCCGGGAGCAAATTTCGCAACCCATGGTTCTCAAGGGCCTCTTCGTGCAGGCCCAACCCTCGGACATGCTGCGCAAGGGCTCGGAATGCGCGGTGGTCCCTTGGGGCAACATCAGGCTGGACTCGGGGGAGGAGCGGTGCCTGGAGCTCCTGCTGGATACGCGCATGCCCCTTCAGCTGCATTGCACATGCAGCAAGCACAAGGTGCACGAGCACTCGGACAACCTCCACAGATGATGACGGTGGCTGACCAAGCACAACAACTGCAGGGCCATCCATCTCATGTTGCATCGATGCCCGGTCCGGGTCGAGCATCCATGTTTGGGATGGGACAAGCACAACAGCCGAGTGTCGATGCAAAACTTCCCGCTCGAATGGGCGCTGGAGCTGCTGCGGCGCAGGCACCTCAGCAGCGCGCACAGCCCCAGCATCAACAAGAAGAAGATTCACAGCAAGACCAGGGCGACGGACAAGCACAACCACCTGGTATGGAATTCGACCATGCGATCAACTACGTGACAACAATTAAGAAACGATTTTCGAACGAGCCCGAAACATACAAGAAGTTTCTTGAGATTTTGCACACCTATCAGAAAGAGCAACGTGGCATCAAAGAGGTATTGGAAGAGGTCTCGGTTCTCTTCTCTGAACATCCTGATCTTTTGAAAGAATTCACGTTTTTCTTGCCTGACGCCGTTCAATCGGAAGCGAAAGCACAGCTCGAGCAGGCTGCACAGGAAGCTGAGGAACGCAAAAGACTCAGAGCGCAAGCAGTCGCGGCGCAGCAGTCTTTCGGTTCCCCCCAAGCCGCGCAGGTGGCAGTACCAGCTGTCCCGCTGCAAGCCCATAGCCAAGATCACCACGTACCCGCGCCGCCGGTGGCTAGACCTAAGAATCCTATTCCCTTTGGAGCGACCTGTGGACGAAGCAAGGAGCGCGAACATGAGATCTTCCGCAGCGTGGTTTATGGTACCATTTCCTTCAGACCTGTACGACCTCCTCGAAAGAACCTGCCTACAGCTGCTCAAGGCGCCGCAAAGACTGGTCGTCCCTCGATGTTGCCGCGCGCTATGGTTCAACCCAATACGAAGGAAACTGATTTCTTCGAAAAGGCAAGGAAGCATTTAAATCGGAAGGAACTGGCCGCCGACAGACCATCCGCCACAAGAGTTCGCCACACTCCCCATATGGAATTTCTCAAATGTCTCCATTTATTTGGTACGGGCGTGTTGAACAAGGATGAACTCATGCTTCTTCTTCGAGGACTATTTATGCAAGGACATGCTCCAAAGAGTGGAATTAACGTAGGGGGTGGCGCTAGTAACCCTTCAATTGCCAACGACGCACACGGATTGTTGAAGGACCTCGAAGAGGTAAGTTGTTGACCCGTCGATCGTTGTTTTTTTCTTTTTTTCTTGCTCAACCTGCTTTGCTATACAGATTCTGGTTGGTCGTGGTCCATATGCAGAACAGCAGTCGAACCTGAAGTGCAAACACAAATGTGGCTCAAAGCGCACCCGCGATTATGATTTTGGTGACTCTGAGCATCCAACTCCTTCGTACTACATGCTTCCCAGCGATTTTCCCAAGCGACTTTTCTTTGCCCATGCAGGACAAACGGACGAGGATAAAGATGTACTGAATAACAACTTGGTGTGTGTCGGCGCGACAACCACGCGAGGAACTGAATCACCCGAGGACTACGACGCCATCAAGATTCGTCGCAATGTTTACGAAGAAGCCATGTTCAGAATAGAGGACGAAAGATTTGAGGTTGACATGGCTATCGAACGAAATGCTCTCGCCATGCGCCAGATTGAGCCCATTGCCGAAGAAGTCGCGATGCTCAGGGAAACGGAAGAAAAAGACGGGCAACCTATAGGAAGGCTTCAGTATAAGTTGAAACCAAAGTCGTTGAATTCAATCCAAATCAACGCCATTGGCCGTATTTACGGAGACAAGGGCGATGAAGTCATTGAGCATTTGGCCAGAAACCCACTTGCTACCGTCCCTATCATTTATCAAAGGCTGAGGCAGAAGGACCAAGAGTGGAGGAAGCAGAAAAGTGAACTGTTGTCCAAATGGAGAGCTCTAACAGAGGCCAACTACGAAGGAAGTAGGGATTTCATGTGTTATCCACTCAGGCGTGAAATTGAGAAGTCGTTGTCAGACGACAGATTGTTGGAAGAATGCAAGAAAGCGAGATCGTTCTGTTCGAGTCTCGAGAAGCGTTCCGGAAGCTCCATTAACTTTGGATTGAGCTCCCCAGATCGTTCGGCCGTATTGTACGAGCCATATGCCGTGGTGGAATTAAAGCCCGAATCGACTGCACATCGAATCGCAGTCAGCTTGCTTACGCAGCAAGCAACGAAGAACTTCGGGGAAACCTCCGCGGTAAGAGAGAAAATGGCTAGAATCTGGACTGAGTTTGTAATGCCATTCTTCGACTATCCCGTCGAGTGGGTGGCAGATGAAGCACGCGATATTATTGGTACCCAAAAAGATGATGACAGTACCGTTGTGAAATGTAAGTTTTCGCTGTTTTTCTTGGATGTGAAATCGTTCATTTTCTCTTACCCAATCTACCTCGGCAGATACCACTGGTCAACATGTGCGCACGAAATTAGGGGATGGCGTCATTGTTGCCGCCCCAGATGGTGATACATCCGCTGGGTCGGGATATCGTGTCAAATTTCCTTTTGGAATTGGATACGTGCGGCCCCATTCAATCATGCATGAAATCGAGAGCCCAGACGGAACTACGCTTGCTCGACGAGCTGGTACTACGGATCTGGAACATGTCACAACCGACGAGGCGGCCGTCAGACTTGACAACAAGTTCAAGCTTTTGTTTGGTACCGAGTGCATATACCTGTTCATCAGGCTCTTCAGTTCTCTTGTCTCGCTTTTGGATGATATCGAGATTTGCATTCGTGACAATCCAACCATGGTCGACCCGAGTACGGAATACTATGATCCAATGAAGTCATCGGACGAAAAGAAGGCACCCACGTTGGACTTCGCGTCTGTTGTCACAAAATTGAAAAATTTAATCGATGGCAACCTTAGTCCCAAGGACTTTGAATCGTTCTGTCGACGGGTTGCGCCCGATGATGTTCACAAAATGGCGGCCTTGCCAAAACTTGTTGAGCGAGGCGCCAATACCTTGAAAAAGGTAGCAGAAGAAGACTTATTGCTGCAGCTATTCGATCATTGCCAGTTTACTGGGGCCGTAAGTATTGCATATTCCAGCCAGGATGACAACTTGTGCTCCATCATCACACTTACATTTGTTTTCCTGTTTGCAGAATCCCGTTGAGTTAAGGGACAAATGCCTTGCCATTTCTCCTGACGCCGCTTTCCGTATTCAATACAATACAACCAATGGGCGGCTTTACTTTTCTTACCTTCCCGAAAATGAGACTTTGTCAACTGTTGTGGGAGATGACGATGATGACGACGACGATGATGATGACGAGGCCATGGAAGACGGTGACGTGGAATCGTCGGAAGATGACGAAGACGAGGACGATGACGTGATGGATGTAGAAGATGAAGAAGAAGATCTACGTCAAGTCAAGCGATCCAAACTGAAGTAGTCACCCTCTGCGAGAATAATCCAAGCGATCAACCAGAGGAAGAGTGTAAAGTGTTTGTAATGGGGTTACTTTTAAAGCAAATAATCGCAGTTGTGACATTATCTCGATTTTGGATACACAGTACCGTAACCTACTCTCTACTACACTTTTGTAGTACTACTAATACTACCTAGTAGTAGCAGAGTTAGAGACCATATCGTAAAGCAGCGACTCTCTACTACTACTAGTAGCTACTTGAGTACAAGTACGGTACCGGTACCGGTAGAGAAATAGCATATCCCACCATGACTTGCACGGGAGCACAGACCAGCGCGGCTGCCAGCGCGGCGGTCACGAGGCGAGCGATCCTCGCGAGCGAGGCACGCGACATGGTGACGTCATCAGCAATGTTGAGGACTGCATACTGTACCCAGTACTGGTACCAGGTGTACTGCCGCACCAGTACCAGGTAACGGTACTTTACCGGTAGTACATACCAGTATCATACGTCATCGCAAAGAAAAAAATAATAATGAAGTTGCCGCCGATGGATGGGACCACGACCGCACGACGACGAAGCCGGAGGACGACGGTGGGTCGCGATTTTCTTCAACCGAAACGAAGAAACAATGAAACAAGACGACGTTGACAACAAGCCGTGATCCTCCTCAATTTACTGCCGCATCTTCTTCGTCGTACTGTATACAAATATGAGACAGCTTTCGTCAGCTTCCACAATTCTTTTTGCACTAGCATCGGCCGTCGCAAGCGAGGCCTTCCTGGCGACTTCTCCCCAACATTTCCATCCAAAAGAACTCCTGGTGAAACCATTGCATATCTTCAAAAGTGCCAACAATGCGCAAGGATTGACACCATTACCTCCCGATATAAGCCCATTTTCAAAAACAAGCTCCAAGCGACGAGATGTCCAAGCCGATTTCCGAAAACTCGCACTAGGTAGCTTCCAACAAGCCCTGCAAGATGGAGTCACCCAGATGGAGCTAGAATTTCCTCCTTTACTGGGCGGCGATAAATCCAAATCACAATTCGATGACTTTGACAATGTCCAAGAACTCAACAAGAACAGAGATTGGTGTATTGAGTGGCTTCCCACCTTGCCCGTAAAGCCTGTATGGTTCATCTTGCCCGATCTGAAAGAGGTTGAGCTCGCGAAAGAGGAGTGGGGCGGTCAACGGTATCGACAGGCAGCACAATTCACGAGCATTGAAGCAGTCACAAATCATTACTACGAAATTGTCGGCGGGAAAGTATCATACAACAAACCCTGGGGTGCTACTTTTGCGTCAGGAATGAGCTCCTTGTTGGGTGGTGGCAACGGCGACGCCGGATTGTTGGGAGACCAAGGCGCCCTGGATCCCTTGGAGGGCGACGCTCCCGCGAAACTCCACCTGGTCTGCCAACCCGGCAACGGAGGTCCAGTAGAAGATTGGGTGAACGTCAAGGCACTGCACGAAGCCGCAGGTTCCACCACGCCCACCTGTATTGTCAATGGTGCTCTCGACAAGGTGCGAGATGGATATTATCCCGGCCTGATTTTCCCGAAATTGGCAACGACGTTTGACTTCTATCGACAATTTGAAGCGGTCTTGTTCTTGAAACCAATTTCAGATAAGGGCGTCTATGGATGGCTCTTTCGTGTTTACCCGGAACCATGGCAAGTCGTACTGCAAACGCCCCGACGCGACGAGAAAAAGGAAGAAGTTGTCATTGACGACACCGTAGTGTTGGTCTCGGAGAGGAGGCCCTCCTACACTGAGTGCGTACAAGCCTTATTGAGTGGATCGAAGTAAGAGGTCAATACGCAACAATAGACTAGTCCCGGTCGGTGACTACTCTACTAGACTTTTTGTAGACTAAAACTACCGTACCTGCTGCCTGCTAAAAATGTGAGCGAAATCTACTCTACCTGTACGAGCGCAGAGCAAAAGCCTGCGACATTTTTTCGGGGGTGGGGGAGAAAAATAGACCCTCAGACCCCCAAGTATTTTCGCTATTACAGTACCTGCGGTAACTGTGCTGTTTCTGCCTGTTTCATGCGGTTCATGATGATGATGATGATGATGACGATGATTGTTCGAATATCTATCTACAACGGACGATCATGGAATGACGGACGGACGCGACCAGCGTTCACGATTACGCACGATTACGTTCGACGCACGTTTCGACCACGACTCAGAGATTCATTCTAAGACTCTCGGAGACAGTCTATGAGGTGTCCGCACCACAAGTGCTGGACAGTCCACGCGGGTGAAGACTGCAGGTTGAAGAACCCCGGACCCGACAAGTTCAAGGGTTCGAAGACCGGTTGGCCGAAGAAGAACAACAACATCGATCGCCGCGACGATGCATCTAGGGTCCTGGCCACCGTCTTGTTTTTCACCGCCGTTAGAATCGCTTTATTGATAGAACCGGTCAACATTAATTAATGTGCGCGACTTCTCCCTTTCAAAAACTCCCGCGCTTTATTGTCCCGCCAGTTTGCCGAATTCAAATATTCCGCGCGAACCTCTGCCAATACCGCGCATTCATGCTGGTATCGCGCCAAAATAACTGTGTTTGCAGTTTTTGATATTTGCTTAGGCCAAGTCAACCTCGGTATCGCAAATCCCAACTTCGGAATTCTAGATTAATTAGCTTTAAAAACCCGCCCGCCATCCCTTCACACCTTGACAAGGACGAGGCAAGGAGATGTACCCAAGGGTATCCCCGAGAGAGGACGATCTGCTACGCAAATCGGAATCGATCAGGGGCATAGGCCAACGAATTATTTCACTAACAGTACTATACCATCGGTCTACAATGTCCGAGAGAGTTGAGGGTTTGTTGGCG
Organism: Nitzschia sp. pyKryTriq1; assembly: GCA_956465555.1. Lineage (NCBI taxonomy): Eukaryota > Bacillariophyta > Bacillariophyceae > Bacillariales > Bacillariaceae > Nitzschia > Nitzschia sp. pyKryTriq1. Next base: position 728,731 of record OY101124.1, read on the forward strand.
CCTGCGCCACTTCGTTATCCCACAGTCAAATTAGTCCTTTAGCCCGAATCCCTGAGCCGCTAGCCACTGCCTAGAACTCACGGATTTTAACAGATGATTATTCATGGTTCATGGTTCATGGTCGAACTTTGGTACCGGTAGCAGAACCATCTCTGTCTTCACTCGAACACTACAATACCGACAGCTTCCCGTTGCAAACAGATACCAGTGAACTCTTGTTTGTTGCCTTCCAAAGTGTGATCTCAGGACGCTTGCTCCAAAATCGGAATCGCAACCGAAACGACGACCGTCTCATTTCTTCCTTTCGCCTCCACGACTCAAATCTCGCCAAGGCAAGGGAACGCAAAGCAACGCAGAGCAGCGAACGACGGCAGATAAAAAATCGTCTCTGACAATAATAATCCATCATGCCTTCTTTGATTTGGGGAGCGGTTTTCCTGTTCCTTCTGCTGGAACTCGCGGTGACTGTTGTGCTGGCCTTGCCCGTTCCACGCAAAATTCGCAATTTCATTGCCCGTGAGATCTTCAAATTCAATCTAGGTAATCGACTTGCCAAGCCCGTCTTGTACATTGGCATTACTCTCAGTCTGGCCCTTTTGGAAAGTTACTTGACTCATCGCCGGATTGTGTCGAGAATGGAAGATGAGCACAATGCTGGGATTTCTTCGATCCCTCATCATGACGCCATTTATCATACTCATGATAAAGAACGGAAGTACCGGGCCGAACGAAACATGTATCTGGCGGGCTTTTCCTTGACATTATTGTTTGTCATTGGAAGAATTACGACATTAATGCAAGAGAGCGTCGAATTAGAAGAAGAGACAGAACGAGTTCAAAAGTTTGTGGCGGATTCTAAAAAAGCAGAGGCCAAACAACAAACCGCAGTTGGCGACAAGAAGAAAGACTAGTGCCTAGAGTATACTAGAGTCGTGGATGCTGCTGCTGCTGTTGTTGCTGTGGCAAGTTTCAAGACGATGTCGGTCGTCCTGCAGCGTGATGCCCGTGGACGCGATGAGTTTTTGGCGTTGAACTCCTGTACAACTTCCTCCAAAAATGGGCTCTGTGTGGTCGAGCAAATGAATTTTTATTCAGAATGATATACCGGTACATACAGCATTGCCTGTGTCGTACGTACGTGCCAAATGATTGAGTAATAGTGAGAGACTATTGGTGATGATTCGTTGTTGCTCCAGATGATCTTCACAAAACCCGGTATGCATGTAATTATTTTTACAAAACAGAACTAGTATTATAATATCAACATATTGGGATGAACAAGCGACTGCTGACTGTCCACCACACTGACTGTAATTGTGCGTGTGCGTGTGCGTGTGCGTGTGTATTATACTGCCTTCTTCTTGTTGCTGTTCTTGCATCCGGTACCGTTAGCTTGGTGTTCACCCTTTTTGTGTTCGGAAAGATCGTGGGCCTCACCTTTGGACACCAAGACCCATCCCATTTGCAAAAACATGGTGAACCATGCCAGATGCAAGACAATCAACAAACCGACTAGCACCACAAAGAAGGGCTTGTAATGGATGTAATAAATGGGATCAATGACACCACTCTGGCAAACCATCCAACTCTCGTAAATGAGACTCTTGTAAATGACAAATGGCAGAGCTCCCAACCTCGTCAGGCACCATACGAAAACCATGGCGGCAAAGCAAAGAGCCGTTGTGGTCTTCCATTTAAGAAAGTTGGCAAGTTTGCTCAAATCGACGGGAACATCCGAAATATCGTGTACGAGAAAGACCATACTTCCAACACGAGTGAATCGAAAAAAGGAAGACCCAATAATCAACAAGTTGGTGACAACATGGTGAATGAACATTTCTCGAAAGTCCCCTCGAACCGATTTGCTCCAACCAAGTGTGGCTGGAATAATACCGTTCGGATTCGGTTGCACTTCAAAGCTCATTTCCAGCAAGCTGACCATGGCATCAATATTGTATGCGGATTGAACCAAATAGTACCAAACCATTCCTGGTGCGATTTCCTGGTGTGGGTATTTGAGAAACAAACTGGGTGTTCCACCAGCAGTCCACCACTCCTTGTCCCAGAAATAATAAATTCCCGCAAGACTGATACAGGAGTGAAATAAAAGCCGAAAGACATATTCTCCAAACTTGACAATGCGAATTTCATTGGTTTTTTCCCAAGTTGGCCCGTGCGTGTGACGAGCCGCCTTTCGGCCAAGATCTGAGAAGAACGGCAGTAGAATGGCCTTGACTAGACGCAGGATCATAACCAGCACGAACAAAGTCAAGAGGGAGCTCGGAGTTGTCAAGTCCGCCAAGCTGGTGGACGGCGTTTCAAAGGCAAACTGAGCGAGACTCTGGGCGGAAGGAGTAGAGCCTGTCGCTTCTAGAAACTCATCATAGGTCGTCAGCTTCGGCAACAGAGCCGTCACCGGTCCCAGCCGAAATTGTTCCGAAAACCAAGCGCCCGATTCGGTCAGGCGACTCGGTAACAACTTTCGCCATGGTCCACAGCCAAGTGGTTCACAAATCGTGTCGAGCGCATTGTACGCCCAGGTCACAGGTGCGGGAGGGTACCCCGACAAGTCGTCCAAGCCGTTCATTCTGCAATAGATGCCGCGGGGTATTGTGCTGTACTTTATTGACTGTAGTAAACAATGTGGCCCTCACCACAACCCCTGGCTGGCTGTATGATGTTGTAATTTTTTAACTTTGGTTGGAACACAAAGATAACGAAAGAGAGGAATGCGTGTACTGGTACCGGAATGTACATACGTTTTGCCTTGTGACGAGAATCATCATCATGTTCCTGTTCATTTTTTTCTTCCGTGTGTTTTTTCATGCCGTACACGTAGAATGAGTACGTTGTCCTACCAATTCCTCGCATTGTTTAACCTCATGATGTCATGTGTCGTGGCTCGCGGCGAGCTGGCGGGTGGGCGCGCGCGGGCATGGCAATTTCCAAATTCGACTTGTTAGATTGCAGTTCCGAATTTCTCTTTGAAACCAAAACTTTACCCGCCATACCGGTACTGTACCTTGCTTGTCTTGTCAAGGCAGAATTCGACATCGACCAGTTCTTTCTGTATCTCAGAGGGATCACCATGGAAGAGACTACTCGTAGCCTCCAGGTATGCTGTTGCAACACAGCAGTCTTTCCACTTCCAGAGGCTCCTGGCAGCAGTCTCGTCTGCTTTCGCCTTTCGCCCCTTTTTTCGTCTGTCTTCCCCTCCTCTTGTCTCAATACTACAACCGCCGCGCGCTCCGCTATCCGCCCCCCCCCCCCCCCCCCCGGCGCGGCGGGGGGGGGCATGCGCAACCCCACCCCACCCCACAAGAGATAAGCGAGAAAGAAAGAATGAGATATTATTGATGACGTCGGCACACGACGACACGCGAAAAAAAACGCATGCAAGACAACAACCGATCAGCGCAGAAATGGAGGGAGAAAGCCAAACGCTAACCGCACACGCACTGCCGACTTCTCCCTTTTAGCCTCCTTCAGCCTTCATCGTCAAGATAAATTGTCTCTTGTATTGTTTCACCATTCGACTGCATTGAAGCAAGAAGCGTTTGATACAACCAACCAGCCAGCCAGCCAGCCAGCCAAAGTTCCAACAAAACTCACCATCCAGACACCTGACGGAACAACAAAAACAATGAGATCTTTCGCAGTATTCGTTTCCTTTTCTTTTACATCCGTCGTCACGGCGTTTACCCTCGTCCCGCACCCGCGGTCGACAACGACGACGAGAGCAACTATACCAACAACTCGTCTATTGGACACGATTGTCTCTCCGTTTGACAACAGTGGCAGTAGTAACAGTGAGGAAGGAGGCGATGAACCAGTGGCGACTCTCCCGGACATGTCCGACAAGGGACCCTTGGAATTGACCTGGGAAAACGTGGAACTTGTTTTGGACGATATGCGGCCCTATTTGATTCAAGACGGAGGCAATGTTGCCATTACGGATATTGATGGACCTGTTGTCTTATTAGAATTGCAAGGAGCTTGTGGAACCTGTCCATCCTCGACGGTACGTGTTGCGTGTTACGTGTTACGTGTAGTATGTGAATGAATGAATGAATTGACTTCGTTCGTGCCGGAAGAAAGAATATACGGGCATAAAATGTTCGGAAACGCTGGATTGCCAAGTCGCAACGGTATCAACGGCAGGCATACATTCAGTGGATGCATGATGTGATACTGACGCGCTTGTTGTCTCTATTCTTTTTCGTTTCGTTGTGTTCCAGCAAACATTGAAAATGGGTTTGGAACGAGGCTTGAAGGAGCGAATCCCCGAAATTCAAGAAGTGATTCAAAGCATGCCCCAGGGACCGCCTCTAGAAGAAGAACAAGTGAATGTTGTGTTGGATGGGGTCCGACCCTTTTTGCAAGTGGCCGGAGGAAATATTGACATTGATCGCATCGAAGGTGTGGATGGATTGCAGCCAACCATTTGGTTGGATATGCAAGGAGCAAGTGCGAGTCTCAACTCGGTCAAGTTGGAAATTGCGCAACGCTTGCAGCGACATTTCATGATGCCGGGACTTCATGTCGAATGGATCGGTGATTTGTAAATGTAAGATTTCCTACGAATATTGTATTAAAAACGAAAAACGAGTGCACAAGCAGACAAGACGGACTCTCGGCATAGTTGGAAGTAAAATGATATTTCACATTAAAAAACTGAGGTGTTCCTGATTTATGTCATTCTATTAATATTTGTTGTTCATCAATCAGAACATAATTTGCGGTCTACTCGTACTCCACAATAACACAGTCGTGGAAGGCGGATCATGGTTGATGCTTTACTATTTCTCGGGCCACTTCTACGAGTGCAGTACTAGCAACGTTGGCTGCCTGCTGATCAGATACTGGGCAATTTTCTCTGCAGAGCCTACAGGATAACTTCTTAATAGTGTGCTTCCAACGTGATTATACCCAAAAATGGGCTGGAACACCTCGTTCTCGTAGCCCAAAAAATAGCTCGAATGAATCGCTGAGACTTCCCTTCATTGCCGATCGCCATATCTTCGACATTTCCTTCATGTGCACGTGATGCTCAAAGTAGAATTGGTCGACAAGTTTTGCAAGGCTTTTGTCCTCTAACAGTTGTTTTGCCAAGGGTAATTCGATACTAGCAGTATCAATATCCAACTTGATGACTACAAAATCGTCCTCCTTGAAATTGCGCAAAATGGAATGAAGAGGGTTCAACTTTCCGTCCTTCTGGCTCTCCACTCCAGTATTGATCCAATGATACGAGCTTATATATTTTTCTGGTAGAAGATTCTTGAAAACTTCGTCCGGACTGTTGAACTTGGCCTCAAACCCGTAGATATGATCAAATCGAATCCCAAACTTTTCGTACATGCGTAGAAGATACGCAATGGGATTTTCGTCAACGTGTAGTAGGGGATCGTCTTGGTCATTATGATAAGAAAGCGAAGCACCCATATCGATCAGAACAGTAGTCGAATGTGGATGTATTTTGTTGCACATGGCCTCGAAATCATGTACCATATAGTTCATATTCATCAAGTATCCCCGGTCGGAACAAAATCGAGGATGTCGCATTGGCGTAGTCAAGGGTTCTAGATATCCTGACGACGATAATGACACTTGCCCACTCTTGGAAAAGATTTCCTTCACGCCACCGGGCCCCAATTTTACTTGTTCACAGATACGTGTCATTGATTCGATGGAGGAAGCATTTCTCTTTAAGTTTCTCACATCCGCGTTGAGGTCGGGAAAGTTTTGGACCAATTTCTGATATGCATCGAGATCTTTGAGAAATGCTTGTAGATCGTGATACAACGAGTGCGAAGGGTCGGTCCAAATCATGCAGCCAGGTGGGTTTTTTTCGCTGGTCCATCCAAAATCTTGTAAATGATCCATGATGTACTTTTCGACTGGCGCAGGGACGTATGGTACCTTGTGGTCATCTTGGAATTTCTTCTTTCGTCTGAGCAAAGCAGGACTCAATCTTTCCATAGTGGGACCACGACGGGCCTCATCCTCACAACTACTGTCTAGTAAAAGGTATCGCGTGTGGGTCACAAAAATATTGACAGCGGTGGCGACGAACAACAATCCTGCCATCCGAAATCTGCACCTCGAGACATTTGTTGAATACCCCTTCATCATTCCCACAGATGATATGCTATTCGTCTCTTTGATTTTCGAAAGATATGAAGCCAGTGGTGATGGTAAATTTTTTCCAAGTTCCTCAAATCGTAATCATCATCATCATCGTCAACACAAACTAGACTAGGAGACTACTCGTAGAGCTAAGAGGAGGGCGATGCAGATTGATGATATTTTTTTCAAAATTCGGCTTTGGACCGTTGAGACGGTTGAGACAATAACATGGTGCAGGAAGCAAAAGCACAGGCGCCCACATTTGAAAGCAGAACTTACATTCGAGTGGGTCACGATTTCATGAAGCATTGTATCAATTAAAGTCATTTCACCGATCGGATATGGCAGATGGCAGACCTTTTATTCGGCATTCGGCATCCTGCTTGTGGTCTCATCGAACACCCGCTGCTTCTGTTGTTCAGGTCGACAATTGCATCACAGTATTGTCCAAAAGGGTGATACTATACCAAAAGCTGCTGCCATTCTGTAAAGGGAGGATTCATCGAAACCACCGCATACAAGTATCCAATCACCATGGGCGTTGAGAAGACAATTTTGCGAGAGGGCGACGGGACAAACTATCCCCAGAAAGGGCAGAAGTTAAGCATGCATTATTCTGGGACCCTTACCGATGGTACCAAATTTGATTCTTCGTATGATCGAGGAAAGCCCTTCCAATTCAAGATTGGACGAGGAGAAGTGATTCAGGGATGGGATGATGGAGGTGAGAATGACACTGTCGATTTATTTGCTTGTTGATCACAATCAATTATTCCCTCGCTTACCCCACTTATTGTGTAGTCATGAAAATGAGTTTGGGAGAGAAGGCGCGGCTGAATATTACTTCTGATTATGGCTATGGATCCGAAGGTGCAGGAGGTGTTATCCCGCCACATGCGGATCTTGTTTTCGAAGTCGAACTACTGAAAATTGGAGACATGGAGGCCAATATTCCTGCCGAAGGCGGTGGCGGTTGTTGTGTAATCCTATAGGAGTTAAGAGTATCAATGCGACGGATACATCGTATCACAGATGGTGCTCTAGAGGGAATACCAGAAGTCGCTTTCTCCGCCTCTATCTCTGTGTTACAGTGCTCGTGTAAATTTCGCTTCGGCATCGTTTACAGCCATTTCCACTACGAGTCTTGCGTATTGTTCGTTAGCACCGCCTTCGCAATTGCATCCGACATGACATTCCAACTAGTGTATGTACGACCATTATCTATTGTTCTATTTTACTCTCTTCGTAGTCGTGCAACGAAACAACTCCAACTTCCGAGGAAGGGACTATGCGAACAAAGTATTTGACGGAGGTAGCAGACAAGACACCCATCCAAGCATCGTAGGCACTAAAGTCCCTCTCAACGGCAGGCATGTCCTCTGCTGGGTCGATCTTGTCCAGCCGCAGTGCTTGGTCATCATCTCGATCTGCGCTATCTCCCCGCTTCTTGTCACCAGCCGCCACTTCCTCTACGTCTTCTCCTTTCATTCCAAACCCTGCACGAGCACCCTCTTCGTCGACGTCAGCCGAGCCATCTGTGACAGTCGGGATCTCGTCATCTTCGTTCCCGGGTGCCTCTTCCTCCTCTGTATCGGCACTCTTCTCTTCGTCTTCTTCCACTTCTTCTTCCTCCTCCTCGTCGCCGACTTCTTCACCATCCCCGCTCGCATCGCCCTCTTCTTCTTCGTCCTCCTCGTCCTCCTCTTGAAGACGCCGTCTGGAATTGGCTCCTTCCGGCACGGTCACAACATTCTCACCCATCCACCACGGTTTCTCCGCAATAACCCGACTCCACATGTCGTGCAAGCCCAAAACAAATTCCAAGGCAGAACGGTCCTCATCAACATCCCATTGAACCACTTCTCCAAAGACATCACAGCGAAATAGACGAGAGTCATCGGATTGTAGCGTATGGACCATCCATCGAGAGTCCAACAGCACAGCAAAACCGTCCCCAAACAGCTTGTCGGACACTGCAATGCGGACCATTCTGTAGGCTGAATTCTGTATAATGCTATTTGTGGACTTGAAAACTTGTTTCTTCGGCACAAAGTCGTCGCCGCCTTGGGCAAAGAAGTTATTGGGCTTGCCCTTTCCAATGAGCATGGCCGTGGCCCCCTCCACCTTTGCGTTATAAGGCTGCATAGACGCCTCTTGAAGAAGCTTGGGGATACTGTCCAGAAGAATGTCGGGATCCACATAAATGGCCCGCTTTGTGTTGGGACCAAAAAAAAGTCCCGGTGAAAGTTTGGGAAGAAGACTGAGGATATGTTCCTCACCCGTCGGAAAGGAGGGCATAAGCACAGGGATGAGAATCCATTTTCCAGTTTTCAGTAGTTTCGATCGGTCGCTGCCCATGAAAGCAGAAATGGGGTTGGAGCCTCGTAGAGATTGGACGAGAGGACTTGTTTCGGAGACGAAGGCGATATTACAGGTACCGTCAAAAAAGGATTCCGACGTGGTCTGAAGCTTGACGTGCGCCGATGGGATGTCCGTGAGCGAATTCTCCATGGCAACAGTGTACAGGACTGTTTTGCATTGGGCTGTCAATGCTTGAGTCCATCCCACAATTTCGTCATAAAACGATTTCGTACATTGATCTTCATGAGAGCACTCAGACGAACACGGAAAGACTGGCGTGGCCTTGAGACACTCGTCATCGGTCGGTAAGCAGCTGACAATCCCTCGGCTCGCTATATAGTTGCTCTTGTCATCTTCCTGACTGTTTTGCTGGCGCCCATAGGGATAGGCACGATCAAAATGCCAGGCCAAGAGTTTGATGATTCCATCTTTCAATGACACTTGTGGTTGGTATCCCAGGATTTCTTCCGCGCGTTGCGTGGATCCAAATGCAATAGTTTTCGGTTTCGTATCCGCAGTGTCATTGTCGTTGGTATTATAGTCACTTTCCTTGTTGTTAGGTGGGAAGTATTCCCTCATTATTGTCGCAACATCCTGGAGTGACGTGCCTTGACCACTTGCCACATTGATAACTAGCGGATGAGGCTTTTCTTCGGCCGGTCGAAACTGCATGGCGGCCATGACCGCATCGATAGCGTCGTCGATATAGACAAAATCCTGAACTGGCTTCCAACGTGAGTTCCACGAGGGAAGTTGACCACCTACCGCCCGTTCGGCCATTTCAAAGAGGGGGGAACCTGGCACGCTCCATGGGCCATACACCGAAAAGAAGCGAAGGGCGACACTGTACAACCCATGTTCGTCAAAATAGAGCTTTGCCAAAATCTCGTCGATCAGTTTCGAAGCTCCTCGGAGGGAACTCGGTGTCGAAATTGGGTGCGACTCTGTCAACGGTGTCATTGTTACATTGCTAGCATACGGGTAAACTTCGTAGGAGCTCGCATACGAAAAGTGTGGGACGTGTCCACCCTCTGTTTTGATCTTGAGCATTTGCTCCAACAACGCCTCGATCATGCCGGCCTTGGGGGCATCTTTCTCCCTCGGGACAGCTTGCAGAGCCGAATGAGGAAATGCATCGGCCAGATGGACTATAACAAATTGAAGAAACGAAACGAACATGAATGTTGAGAATCATCTCCGTGGGGGACTGACTGGCTGTACGACTGATGAAACAACTCACCAATATGGCTGATGTCCGGATTTTCTCGAAAAATGTGATCCAGGACGGGCACTTCTCCCACGTCAAAGTATTCTGGAATCATTGGTCGAAAGTCTACCCTGTAGAAGCGACCTTTGGCACCCAGCGTTTGTAGGACATGAAAGGCCCGCTGGCGCTGAAACTCAAACAACGCCAGTTCTTCCTGCGTCGACGGATGATCTCCCATTCGATCCACACAGAGAATCCGTTTCGGCGAGTACGTGCGATGCAACGCCAACGCAAGCTCGCTGCCAATAAATCCCGCCGCTCCCGTAATCAAGACGACGCTGTTTTCATCCAAAAAATCCATCGGATCCCCATTTTCCTTGGTGGTGGTGGTGGTGGTGGTGGTGGTCGCCGCCGCCACTCCTCCAACGCACGAAACCACCAAAAACAAGAAGCAACCCAACAGCCACATCCAGGACACTGCGGGTACTGGTATTCTCGTCGTGTTCTTCTCGGCCGTTGTTCGTCGTCTGCGGCTCATACCAGTATGCCGAACTGGCGCACAATACTGCTGGGACTGCATTTGGAGCTGGAAGAAGAGGTGGTTCTTACGGTACTCGTACGAGTATTGGTTGCTGTTCCCAATGAAAAAATTGGGCTTGATGTTCATGTTCCTCGTGGTTCGTGCTGGCACTCGGCACTCGGCATTCGACATTGTTTTGTTGCTTTTTTTGTGGGTCGTTTCTCGTTTTGCTTCAGCTCAGCTTTAGCTTCCGCGTGCCGCGCACCGAGCACTGTTAGAACCACGAACCACGAACAACGAGTCGATAGAAAACGGGATTTTAACGGCTATTTTGAAATGCCACACACTATCCAACAACAACAACAACAACAACAACAACAGCAGCACGGTCCACACGCCGATAAATTTTTATATCACAAACTAAAATAATAAAACTAAACAACCATGGACGACTCGAAGTATGATAAAACAACCAAAAGGAACCAAAAGCAGCAGCAGCAGCTGGTCAGAAGACCACCACCTCCAAAATCAAGGTTACCACGGCGGAGGTCGACACCCTTTTACTTGCGATGGCTTTCCGTCTTTGCCTCCATCGCAGTGATTCGAACGATATACAAGTCGGCCGCCTTTACTCGCCGGTCGGCCGTCATTGGAGACGTTAACGTGGAGGATTGGGATGTGCCACGATATCTCGCGGACTTTTCGTTCCATCCAATTCTTCGTCGACCATACGCGCAATCACAGCAGCAGCAGCAGCAACAACAACAACGATCTCGTCGAGTCAAACGGCCCCGAAAAAATCCCTCTCGAGAAAGTTTGCAATCCGTGTCGTTGGGTGTTTCCGTTTCCAGTTATTCCGATCCAGTTGACTCTTCTTCTTCTTCGTCGTCGTCGTCAGTGCAACCCTCAATAATATCATCCGACAAGAAAAAATCAAAGGACGAATCATCGTATTGGAAATCTTTATGTCAAGGTGGGAAAAGTGGTGGGAAGAAGTTATCTTCCAAATCAAAAGTTTTATTATCCGGCATACTGTCACACACAGTCACTGTCGAGCTAGCTTTGGCACTCAAGAATCATTGCGGTGTCAAAACCATTGTGGGACTTTCCAGCGAGTCTCCCCACGACAATACTATTCCTCCACGGATCGCCTATTTGCTTCGTCGTCTGCCAGATTTGGAGTTTATTCAACACGATACCTTGTTTTCGCAAGAACGACTGGGAGCCATCATCGCCTCTGTCAAACCGACACATGTTGTTCATTTTGAGTCGACGACATTATTATCCTCCGAGTCGTCGTCGTCGTCATCGCCGTCGCCTCTAGCTACGATTCCCTCAACGATTCGGGTTCGAGAAAGTTTGGAGTCATTGGATCGCTTAGGCCGTGCCATTGTGACTTGGCAGAACGGTCCGAGTACTACTACAAATAGAAAATCCAACGCCAAAAAAGACGTGGTGGCTCCAGTACGATTTTTGTACGTCTCGACGCCACTGCCCAAAGATCAAAGCATCTATGAAGCAGGAGCCCTCGATTTGGCCTATCCGTTACTCCTTCAGACTTTTCGCATGCACTACAGCCTCGATGTGTTTCATTTAAAGCTACCAAATATATACGGTCCGTTCCACGAGAGCAAGCTATCTGCCGCATCGTTGGTACCTCCTGCTGGCTTCACTACCACTACTACCACAAAAGACAACAAGCCGTCGTCGTCGGATGATCGATCATCTCTTGTACATATTGATGATTCCGTCCAAAGTTTGGTGGCGAGTATGACATGTGCCAAAAGTAATATTCCAACGCTTCCTCAAATCCACGTGCCCCCGTCCTCGATAACAACCGCCAAGGAGATTATCCGCAGCCTCCGAAAAAAAGTCACTGCTAGCTCCAGTGGACCATCCAAATTACGCATTGACCGGGCCAAGCTAATGCTTTCGTGGTATCACCAAGATACCTTTCCATTCAGTGAACCCAGTGACGTGTATACCAATGCCACAAGATCAATGTTTCGAAAGGTGCTGGTGTCGACGAATCGAAGGCTGGAATCCGGCAAAACAGACGGGATTTCTCTTCTCCAACGGCGACAGAATGCTCTTTTCCCTTGCGATTCAGAATGTGCAGTAAACAGTCCCTGCCGAAAGACCTCTGCCTTTACAAAACTCATACCGATCAGCCAAAACATTACTCAGAACTGTCGGTTTGTGTTGTTCACTACGGATTTCTCGGTAGAGGCATCAGACCTTCCATTGATGAAAGAAAACATGACAGTGGAGGTTCCCTGGCCTAAAGATTCGATCTGCCAAGTGGCTTTTGTCTCGGGCAAAAGTACGCTCGTTCGGTCGCTCATCAAGCGAGAAGGCAAAACAAAAAAGGATATGGCTTCGCTCAACGGCAACCTGCAACACAATCGTTGGTCTGTCATTTGGCTCCCCGACGACGATGAGACTTCTTTGAGCGAAGCAGACTACCTCTTTCCCAAACTTTCCCCGCGGCCCTTCTTGGCTCACAACGTAACCAAGAGTTTCTATGTGCAGCCCCGACAATCTGCAAGCTTTCCTCCTTTGCCGATTATTTGGTTTCTCATGGCCAAGCAATTGGATAGCAAGAAGCAAGGGGAGAGAGTGAAATTAGTCAGACGAAGTGGTACCTCCATACCCGTCCGTGTGACGTTGCCAGCCCTTCCAGCCCGCCATTCCGCTCTCTTTGCTCATTCTATGGGACTCTCTCCGTCGCTAATAAAGTCCAGCTCTATGGAAGCCGTGGCCAAATTCGTTTTGAAGAAAAGAGAACTCGATTACACCGATCGGTCCTTGCCAGAACGACAGTTGGAATACTATGACTTTGCCAAAACATGGTACGACTTTCAATTGCCCGACACTTTTCTTTTGATTCAGAATCTCCAATCCGATCGTAGCCGATCATTACGATGCGAATGGTACGAGGAGCACCTCTTTTGGGCGGACGATGACGATCACTCGAATCGCAATTTGGAGGATTTGAGTCTGGCATATGTGCTAGGCCGGTGGAAGGCCAACCAACGATTGGTCTCGCACGATGACTACAACGAGAAATGGGGAGACCGCATTGTGGATACTGCCAAGGGAGACTTTCTGGATCATGCTATCTCCAATAATGTCTCGGCCTCTCCCGAAAGTCAGTACTTTGTCAAACTGCAAGGTCCCATCAATGTACAGAACAAAAAAAGCAACAGCTAGGAGTAGCTAGTAGCAGTAAGCCAGACTTTTGTAAATTATATTATGCTTCCCTTGAAGAGCTGTAACTAATAGCTAGCAGAAAGGCGTTCGACAGCTGTAGAAGAGTACTCGTAGTCCTACTAATAGTAGTAGAGATTCAGCAAGTCAAGTAGATTACTACTTCGTAGTAGAGGAACAACAATACCGTACCGGTATATCGGTTCGGAATCCGGGGCGTCGTCATCCTCGGATAGTGTACGGTTCGTAGGAATGTTCGCCACGACTCACTCAAGATTCACTTTTCACTCGCGGCTCCTCGCGGCCGATTGGGGGGGGAAAGGGCGGATGAGGAGGGGAAAAAAAGAAAGGGAAAAGAAAAAAGAAAAGGGGAGGCGACAGAAATGGTTTTGAGGGATTCCGTCCGAAGAACACGATACTCCGAGAAGTGAGACATTGGTGGATCTTGTTCTTCTCCGGTCGCCGCGGCGATTTTTTTTATCATCCTCATCCCCGCGTTGTGATGATTATTTTTTGTGTCGGCTACCTATCGTAAACCAATCAATAAAATCTCAATGGAATCTCACAGTCGAAAACCCAAATCAAATTATAGTTTTTTATAGCTTCGTCCATCATGGGTGTTGTCATTGTCATGTTATTTTGGAATCCTAATAACAAGTTGCGGTCGGATGCAAATGAGGGTTGTGTGCAATGCGGAACTGCTCCCTTTTTTGTGACGAAAATTGCATCTCTGTCGACTCTGTGGAATTGTATTCACTTGCGATTTTGGCGCGATGTGTTTGCGAGATAGTCCTTAAGTACGTTAAGACACTGTTAAGACATGATATGAAGAAATGATTGGTTGAAACTTCTGCCCTGATTACTTTGTACCCTGTCGCGGCGGCGCTTGTCGGGGGCGGCGTCTCGTGTTGACCACTAGTAGTAGTAGCTTTTACCAGCACCAAGTTCGAAGTACCAGTACCTGGTACTGTACCTGGTACCGGGTAGAGGTACCGGTATGATACGCAGAGCGGTCCAAGTACCAGGTAGTCTACGTACCGCCTCGTATGAACCACGAACCACCGACCAAGCGCAAGATGAACGCGCACGACGAACGACTACAGTAGTACAGTACCGGTGCGTACAGTACCAGTACGGCAGTAGTGCAAACCAGCGAAGATCAAAGATGCGGGCGGAGCATGACGCGAAAGAGAAAAGGCTTCAACATTATTTCTTGGTCTCATTTTATTACCTACCTGCGGTCCAACCAGACAACAACGCCCACTCCTCGGCAAAATAACTACCACCACTACCCACTTCTTTCTTCAAAATGGTTCCCTGGGTTCCAATTGCGATACCAATCGTCGCTGTTGGAATTGCGGTTCAAGTAAACAAAGATCGCCTAAATCTGTTCTTGATGGGTTTCTTTCGAGATCTCGGGCGAGTCAAAGCTTACCGACGGCGTCACCAAGGAAACAGTCTAGCGCTCATGACTGTTCTCATGAAACAAGAAGATCCACTGCTTGGAATAAATTTTGACGAGGGACCCGATAATGTGCCCACCTACACAGTGGACGAGCTATGGGAGTTCGGCCAAGACGACGAGAAGCTACTACTAAGCGTCTTTGGACGAATATATGATGTTACAGCTGGCCAGAAATTCTACGGACCCACTTCTCGATATAACATGTTTCCAGGTCATGACGTTACTTATGCACTGGGGACTGGATGCAAATCCGATGAATGCTTGGAAAAGACGGCGACAGATTTGGAAGAAAAGGAATTGGAGGAGGCCAAACGTTGGCTGTCATTTTTTCAGTTACACGACAAATATGCATACGTGGGAAAGCTTGAAAATAATCCAATGGAGCAAAAGATGGAAGCATGGATTGAAGAGGCAGTTCAGAAGCAAAAAGAGACAGGGGAGGAAGTAAAAATGCCAAATATTTTCTAGGAGGGCCGCTCAATGAACGACTTTCTTTCGCCAAGGGAACTCAGCTTACCCAGGCGATTTTTTCCTTTCTTTACAAGAAAGTATAATACTAGTAGAGACAAAGGACAAACGCCACCCCCACCACCAACAGTTGCATGCCGCGCCTTGGAGCGACAGAAGGACATTGTGACTACACTGCCTGTTCGCTACTAGCAGAGGTACAATCGCTTTGTACCGGTGGGCTCTCGAGGCGATTGGGTCGTCTAATAATGTACTTGCAAGAGTAGACTATGATTCTCTCTTCTCTTGTCTTGTAGTAGTATACAGTACAGTAGAGAGTAAAGAAGTTAGAACTCATGCATGCGCAAACCTACCGGTGCCTCTCGTTGGTTCATCAAGCCGACGACTGGAGGAAGATCCGCTCCCATTTGGAGAAGTGTCGACTCTCCTGGTCCGTACATGGGCGTAACATGCTTTTGTTTGTAACTACAGTATACGTTAGAAACTAAAATGAACACTGCTTTTATGTTGCTGCTCTTCGTCTATACTATACTGTAGTCATAGTAGGAGATCATTTTGGGCTCATTCGACCCGAGTGAAGTTCTCCTGAAATCCAATCATGATCGACGAGTTGTTGAGTTTTGTTGCTTGCGCTTGCGAGCGACCGAGCGAATGTGTGACTCGCTCGACTCCTCCTCGTCATTCAACCCAACGCCCAACGCGCGACTGAATAACGACTCCGAGCGTGGTTCCGTCAGCAACGACGGAATTTTGGATCTTCCATGGTGAGAAAAGATCTTTCTTGTGCTCGTTGGGCGTGTTGTGGTTACGTTTTTCCCCGATCGCCTGCTACTTCTACTGTAGCTGGCAAAGTATGTACTCTCCTATTGCACATCTCTATCGTGAAGCAGCGAAAAAGTGCACTGCCTACTGCACATACTGTACTCTTACATAATATCTACAACTTCAAGATTGTTGGCACTACTATGGTGATCATCAACCCTCCGCTGGCCATTTACAAGCATTTTGCGGCCTTGAGCTTTTTACTGGCGGGTCTTTTTGCCGATCTGTTGGTTGTCCGACTCTGCCTTACGTCGGCCTACATCTTTTTGATTGTCAATGGCCTGCTAGGTTCACCGCTGTGGCCGTACTTGCGACGGCCCGATCATCTGACAGTTGACATGCTATCATGGGGTATTGTTTGTTTTTATGTCCACATGAGCTCGGTCGTACGCTTGCTCAAGGACGAAGCCCACGTTGCTTTGACAGACGACGAAGAAGCTCTTTGGCGAATGTTTTACCGAGTGGGAGGAATGTCTCGGAGAATTTTCAAGGACCAAATTGCGGCGCATATGACAGTGGTACACTTCAAAAAGGGCCAAATCTTGCCGGTGGTGGATTTCTTTCATATGGCCTACAAAGGAGTCGTCGAAATTAAGATTTACGAACATGACAAATTGTTGAGTACCAATACTGATGGTTCGGGATGCATGTTCGATCTGAAGAGTCTAGGCTTGTTGCAAGCTCATACTCCTATGGCGAATCATGTTCTCATGGTCACTGCGCAAAGTGATGGTACCTTCTTTCAGTTCTCCAACAAGGATATTCGCCGAATCGCTGCCATTAAACATACCAAAAGTGTTTGGCAAACAGTCTTGGTGGGGACTCTTGCTCGAATCGCCGTTCAGCGCTTACCCGAGGAAGATTCGAAAAATCGGACAGATCCGCACCATATTGATCCTCTCTTTCTTCCACTCTCGCAAGCGGAATTGCCCGACCCTCTCTTGGCTGGATCGGGCAGAGCGTTGGAACGACCCTTGGCGCACATTGGATACTGCATGAGAGCCTTCTTTACACCTCCATGGCCATTCAGTAAACATGTATCTGGAATTCGTCATGGTATGCTTCCGGCTCCGGTTCCGTTGGAAGGGTCCGTGGAAACAATCGTAGAAGGTCGTGAGCCACTGGTCGTCGAAGATGGAACAACGAACAACAAGGAATCGGAATACGAGTCACTGGTCAAACATCAATTTGGAAGTGGTCTCTCGAAGAGCTACAAGTCCATATGAGTAAAGATTGAAAATTGAACTACCGTAACGCAAAGCTAAGCACCCTCCTCCAACTGACGAAAGCTGGGTTCGGTCCGTTTGAAGGCCACATTATGATATGTTTTTAGTTGCCGGGACATTTTAAAAAAATTATTAGTAGCTACTTAAAAGCTACTCTCTACGAGTACCGGAGCAGTCAAAGACCTCCACTTCATCAAGGCTATGGATACGATCAGAGGTCGTTCCTTGCTTGCAGAGTCATCTTCAGTTACGAGTACTGTACGAGTAAGGATCTTGTTGTAGTGGATGGAGCTTGGGTTGGAGGTTGGAGGATCCATGACATTTCGGTCGGTCGGTGGACGGCGGATGACGTTTTTTAATCCTTCGGTTCAAATGCGCTAACTTTCATTCTCCGCGCGCGTACGCCGGCGGTCATTAGTACGATATCTCGGAGCTAAAAGAACGATAATTTGAAGCCAATAAGACCCTCCAGGGAACGAAAAATCGCGTCTCGGATTCTTCAGAGCGAGACAGACGCGGGAAAAGCGTGTTTCTTCGATCTCGTTCATCCGGTTCATGCATGCGGCCATGATGACTGACTCTTGATGATTCCTGCGCCTCATCCCTCATCTCAAAAGAAGGTCATATCCCTACAGTGCGGCGGTTCGCGAAAAGCTTCAGCCTACTGCCCCTTCTCACAATCACGGCCCAATAAGTCGAGTAGTCGTGGAATACACCATGAGAAGTTTACTATCGCTCCTGTTATTATTGCCAGTCTCAACATGGGGCGCAGGTTATGATTGGACCTGCAATCTCCACTGTTTTAACGGTGGGGAGTGCCGCCATGGCAAGGGGAAGTTCGGGTCGTACGCGGGCGTCGACGAATCAGCGGATGCGTTGCCTTGGGATCGTGAAGTACAGCCGGGTGTGGGAATGTATTGCGGCTGCCCTGTTGGATACTCCGGGTTGCAGTGCGAGATTGCTATGAAAGTTTGTGGCGAAGGTGAGCAAACCTGCTTCAACGGATCCGCGTGCGCCAAGGAAACGGACAAAGATGGAAAGGCGTGGTGGCGCTGTGAATGTGATGTCGACGCAAGTGTTCTGGAGGCCAGCTATGCTGAAAAATACTGTGAGAAAATCGGAATGGTCTTTTGCAATAGGGCGGAGGGGGATGTTGGATATGAGCAAATGTCGTATTGTGCTAACGGCAGTAAATGCAAGGAGAAGGACCACGCGGGCCAAAAGTAAGAAACACTGCAGAAAAAGTAGACGAGCATAGCGATTCATTCATCTGGGATGGGCTGGAAGTGTGGACTGACTTTCTCATTATTTGTTCTGGTTTTCTTTCCACAGGAGCGTTGGATGTATTTGCCAAGATGGGTTTGAAGGAAAGCACTGCGAGATTCCGCCTAAGAAAACGCTTACCGTGACGGAAGTCGTCGTAAAAGCCACCAATAGTGGTGCCATCGCGGGAGCAGTGATTGGTGGCATCATCGGTGTGGTCCTGCTCTTCACGGGCTACCTTTTTTGCCGCGACAGGAAAGAAAAGAAGAAGCGTCGACGAAGACAACGATTGGAGAATGCCGGAATTCAAACATCCGAGTCCTTCCGGGTCAATAAGGATGCCGAGGTGATCTAGAGTACCTACGAGTAGAGCAAGAGATACACAGTCTTCGTACATGGCAAGGCGCAGTGCATATTATGAATCATTATTTTAAAATATTCAAATGATATTTTCTTTGATACTTATTTTTGTCGCCTAGACTACAGACAGCCAGTAGCACACAAAAGTCCTTTTCATCATTCCCAAGTACAGGAATGATCAACAGCAGGTCCCACCAAAGTAAAGCGATACAGCTGTATTCTCTTTTTTATGAGTTCTTATACAACCTAATAGCAGTGGTCGTCGGCAACGGCGGCAAAGAAACGTTTCTTTCCAAACTCGAAGCCATCCATTCGATGCTTGGCGTAAGCAATGTAATCAAAGTCGATCGCGGAACCTTCATTCACCATGACCACACTCCATGCCGCCCATCCCAGGTGCGATAAGAGTGTAAATCGTCCAATCTCTGACCGGAGTGTCGCCAAGACTTGGTCCCACTCCTCGCTGTCGTCGTTGTTGGCAATCATCATCAAGGATGATGAGGGTTGACGACAACAACGTTGTACATACGTCTTCAAAAACTCATTTTGAGCAGCGTCCGAGGGGTACTCGGCAGGATAATCGGCACAGATATTGTTCATGTCACAATATTCACAAAAGGTATTCGCCAAGTCAGCGGCTCGATGATTCCACCCGGCATACTCAAAATCAATCAATCGAATTTCGCCCTCTCCATTCGTAGCTTCGCAGTCTTTGAGCAAATTGAGGGACTGAGCATCCATATGCGTCAGGACGACTTGTCGAATGAATTGGAGCGCCTTGGCTTGCAATTCACATATTTTTGGGGTAATATTTTTATTTGTTGTAGTCGATGGCTCGGTCAACAGTTGAGCTCGTAGCCATTTCCACTCGTTCGCTATACGTTCCAATAAGGCAACGTGAGGACTAGTAGAGTCCTGAATGACTTGCACCCATTGATCCACCGTTTCGAATCGAGAGGTTGTGATAACTTCACCAGCAGTCCTGTTGCTGGTGCTGCCACTGGGCTTGGGCAAGACATCGGTGGGTGCATGCAACGAATGAAAGTCCGCCAGGCGCATGGCAATTTTTGGCCCATAGGCGACCATTTCTTTCGCCGACAAGGGAGAAACGTTGGGATACAACTCTTCGACCCGTCCATTTTGAAAGCGTCCATAAAATATGGGCGCCATCTGTTGCCGACTCAACCATGCCACCAAGCGATTCTCCACCTCTCGATCGACCAACACCGCGACGTGAGATTTCTCCTTTTCCTCCTCCTCTCCGCCGGGATGAATCCGTACCAAGACGGAGTGCGACGAATTATTGGAGACAATAAATAGTTCATTGGAAAGACCACCAAGAAGAGGCTTGACGAGGAGCGATGATGATGATGATGATGATTCTGACGAAGAAGAATCGCCATGAAAGAAGGGACATATTTGAATGGCTACGTGCCGTATTTGGTCATCACGACCGGGTGATTGAGGGTCCACCGAGTAGGGCAAAATCAAGTCGGCGTTGTCACGAAATGCCGAGGAGGGCTCCTCATGATCATTCCTTTGTCCCACCATTAATTGCAAGACGACGCCGAGGACGTGAAGGAAGGTCGTTGTGCTCGATGCACAAATTGACGAGTGGAGTTATGATGTCCGGAACAAGTGCAATACGTACAATACTCGTAGCTAATAATATGTACAGTACATACCGGGTATGCGATGATTGATGATTGATAGAGGCGGCAACCATTTCATGGCGGGGGAGTTGGGTCATTATTTTATTGCTCCGACCGCACCGACGAGCGAAGCGAGGAGGGAGGCGCTATACATCCGGGTTACTTTATGCCTATTTTCCGTGGTAATCGGGAGCATTCGACGAGCCATTCAGCCATTCAGCCATGATGGCAATGACATGACACAAACTTTTGTTTGCGGCGACATTCCAATGTCTGATCCTCATTCCAGCCTTTGGTAAGCAGTTCACTTTGTTTGCTACTATACTCTATACTCATTACATCTATGTGTAGTACCACCACTGACACTTCCTATCTCCTTTGGTCTTCGCTCCGTTGCACTCTGATTTCTTGCATTTCTTTGTTGGCTTGCTTATCAGTTCATTGCTTGTTGACTTCTCGGGCAAGTCTATTAGCCACAGCATCCAAGAGCTGTTTCATGATCATGTTCTACTTCATTGGGATCGGTAGAGCAATCGTCCGCTTTGTCAAGTGCCAAGCCACAGTCTGCTGCCACATCGTCGATATCAACATCGTATGTTGCAAACACAGCAGCAGAATGCCCTTCTCGTGAAGTCATGTTACGGACTTAAATCTAGCAGCGCAAGATTCCACGAACATTTATCGGAACGTGTCCTCAGACGATCGTCGACCGACATCTTACAAGCAAACCAAAAGCAAATAGTTTAAAGCTCCTCACAATATTAGCTAGAAAGCAATCGATTAGTAACACTAGTTTTGCTTTATTAAGCCACTCTATCATCTGTGGCTAATAGAGGTGGGGGCGAACCAGAGCGAACATCACAGGAGGCGTGTCGGAGTAGGGTGAGAAATTTTTTGAATTCGTCATAGCGGTACACTACCGGTACAACTCCCATAATTCATTCTTCATCGACATCGGTCGGAGTAGCATGGAGAGCGTGCGCGCCCCATAAAACAAGAAGGGCCCTACCGATATCTCGGGCGATAAAACAAGAAGGCTATCACATATGTCTGTGGCTAATAGAGATGGGGGCGAACCAGAGCGAACATCACAGGGGAGGCGTGTCGGAGTAAGGTGCGCGCCCGCCCGTAGCGCCAAATTTGACATTGCCATACTGCGTGTGTCATGCCTGTACCAGGTAACAACAAGAAGGGCCCTACCGGTATCAGTACATGCTATTACCGTTATCTAATCTGGAGTGTCCACCTCCAACTGTACAACAACTGACTACCCATCCATAGAGGCTCTACTCTACCGTAGATAGAGTAGAGTAGGTAGAGGAAGGGCCCTCTCATATAGGGCGAACATCAGAGAACCATAATACGGTTCTCTGACGAACATCTCACAGAAGTGTCAACTAATCCTTTTTCTCCCGACCACACGAGCATAACTCTGTCCGATGATTCCTTTTTGCGAAATAAATGAGAAGAGCGAAGAAGAGAACAATCATCATCAGCGATCCACGGATCGGCAGTTCTCTCTAGCTATTAGTAGAGCTACGTTGAACACGTTGCTTCAAGAGACCTTGCTATTTTAAAAAGAGGCGATCCTGTCAAGATTACGATTACCACCATCATGCATCCCAAGACAGTCGCACAATTTCAAAAACTCCATATTCTGAAACAAAAATCTACGCTGCTTTGTACGGCACTCGTAATCCGGTAGGGAATTACAACCACAACAATGAAATATTCTGCTATAAGCATCCAGGCAGCGATGGTGGCAGTTGCCACTTCGTTGCTACATGAGGCAGCTTATGCGTCGAACCAGGGGCAAGTCGAGGTAAGATCCAAATGCAAAGAGAAAGGGGCCGTGGTAGTATTGGTAGCATTGAGAATCATGTATTTGGTGCTCGGCTTGAGTGCAGTCCATTCATGTCAGCCAGCCATCCACCTAGTTTTCTTCTCGCTCTCATCATTGTTATCCGTGTTGCCACTTAACCACTGTTTATTTTCCGAAAGCAGCAGCAGCGCCTTCGAGGACGCAGACTCGTCCAATCCGAAGGATGTATCGTTACTAAGGTCTTGACCGAGTTGGAAGGCAATATGGGCTCAACAGAGCGATGGGAGTGCGAGCTTCAAAGCGCTGACGCAGACCAAGCTGGAGTTCAATTCGTTACCTTCGAAGGACTCGACGATGTTGATCTGGATGTCGAGGCTACCAGTGGTGTCACAACCTTGCTTGCCGAGGGTGCCGAAATTGTCAACGGATCTCTCAAAGTCCCACGCGGCTCGGGCAAAAAATGGGATAAGATCGAAAAACGCGGGCCATCTGAGAACAACGGCAAGAAAGAGAAGCAAGAAAAACGCCTTTTGGCTCCTCTCAGCGCCGTCACTCCCAGAACCGTTTTGGCAGTTCGAGTAACAGCCACTGACTTCGCCACAACGTCGAGTAGCAAGACACTGAGCAACAATATATTTGGAACAGATGGAGCTGCCGTGAACTTGGTCGAACGATTCAACTCTTGCTCTCACGGCGACATGACAATGAAACCTGCAACTGGGAGCAACATTCTAAACGGCGTTGCTGAAGTCGTGATCAACAAATCTGTCAATGGAGTAGAAAGCTCCGTCATCAAAGATGCCGTTCTCGCTGAACTGAAGAACGTTATCGGTAAAGAGCCTTCATCGTTCAATCACGTCATGTTGTGCTTGCCCCCTGGTACATCTGGCGGCTGGATTGCCTATGGTACGTGCTGTTTCCTCCTACTAACCTTGCATCTTCCACAACCACGTCATGTCTAACCACCCGCGCGCTTCCTTGATTTATTCCACTCGACAGGTTACTTGAATAGTTGGCTCACTGTCTATAATGATGAGTGGTGCCGGTATCCATCTGGTCAAGTTCACGAACTGGGGCACAACTTAGGGTTGAACCATGCCAATGAGGGTACAGAAGCATATGGAGATCAGACCGGGATGATGGGATACAGTTACGGCTCCTTCAACACGAAGATGTGTTACAACCCCGCCAAGAGTTGGCAGCTGGGCTGGTATTCAAAACAGCGAGAAGAAGTGGACATGACCCAACAGAACGAGCTCCAGAGAACCTTGGTGGGTATCATTGCCTACGATCAGAGCGGATCTGCTCCACAGCGTGTCCACCTCAAAATCAAAGGGACCACCGCACATCCTCAGCCTCTCTATGTCGGGTTCAACCGCGCCGCTGGCTTCAACGATGGTACGGTCGAGGCCCCGAACCAAGTTACGGTCGTGGGACAAACAAGTACGGACCCTTCTTACTTGGAGGCCAAACTCAGCTCAGGTGGTCAATATGTCATTCCGAAATACTTGAATGGCGTAGACCTCATTATCAAGGTGAACGAAATCAGTACTTCAGCCAATCCTGCCTTCGCTGATGTCACCATCAAACTGGACGTGCCGCCACCCAAGGATCCCACACCTATAGATCCAAACACATGGAATGATGTTGTGACAGAGACGTTTACAGGTAACATGGGGATCTTCACTACTGCGAGCAGTGCTGACGCCAAACTTGCGAAGTACTGGAAGAATGCTGTGGGTGGCAAAGCAGCGGGTTCCATGTGGATGAGTGGCATCACTAAAGCCTCGACCAAGTTGGGATATGGGGTCGCAGATTATAAAACTCTCAAGGTTGACTTTTCATACTATTCGGTGTTGGCCAACGCCGGTAACTGGTTTGCATTGGAGACGTCGAGTGATAATGGAAGTACTTGGAAAACAGTCAAAACATTCACCAAGGGTGCTGATGATTGGTTAACAGACAACACATGGTTGAAGGGAACCTTCGAATGGCCCGTTGACGCTGGAGTGGCGGTTCTCAAGTTTAGAATTCGCACATATTTCACAAAAGTCAAGAAATTGGGTTTGATGTACGTTGACGATTTCAAGGTGCAAGGAAAGTATTCGTAGACGCTTCGATTCATTGATGGATTGATGATGATTCGATCATCGCCAACACCAACCGAACTGGTTTCGTCTTTTCATCCCTTGCAATTCATTCATTGCTTGGATAGAATAATGTACCATATATGTATTTTAATACTGTACAATAGAACTTTTAAAAAACGCTAAATCAAATCATAAAATCATCAAAGTCTGACGCCACCAGTGGCACAAGTAACAAATAGTTTACAGTTCATGGCATTTTATAATCAATGATCATCGCTCATCTCATATTTCATCATTCTCCGGTCTTTTATCGATAGTCGATACGTTATCCTTGGTCGATACCGGTACATACGTGTTGAAATCTCCGTAGTCTGTACTTCGTCAGCTGACTGATGACTCGTGGAACCACTTCCTCAGTCCCGTGTCGTGTAGTAGCACTAGTAGTTCGTCTGATCTTCCGATGCACGAACCTGTCCCAAGTAAAGTAAACTTTCGTCTCAAACTCGAGATTATGACAATGTTATTCTACTTTTTGATAACTGCACCTGTTGGATTTGGATCCTTGCTTTCGCAGATCAGTCTTGGAACTGTCGAATCCAATTAATCATATCTTCCGCGATGAAGATAGTAATGTTCGCTCCCAACTGTCTATATCTCGATCCCACATTCTCTCTTGTTATGGTAGCCTTTCGCTCCGTTTAGGGAATCACAATCGTTGGATTGTATTGTTCATTCTTCATGTATAGTAAACAATAGTTTCCGCTGGAACGTCGCTTCCAAGACTACCGTCCGATTGAATCGCAGACTCATCCGATTGGATCTCCATTTGGGACTGTTTCTGTACATCGCGAATCCAATTCACGACACATACGGATGACGATGCACCTTTCCCGCTTCCCGCCTGCTATCCTGCTTCCCGCTCGACCGCACTTTGGACTTTGGCATCAAGCATCGATCGAATGAGTCGTAGTCGTCAGTCGTCATCGGTGGCGTCGTCTGAAGTCGAAAAGACCACAACTCACGCTTCGCGCTCCAGCGAGGTCTTCTCGTTCGTTCTGATTGGCTGAAAAGTTCGGTTCGTGCTCTCTACGAGCACGCACAGCATCCATTACAGTATGGGCAAGGTATGGGTGACGCAAGAGGTCTCATTTCTTTGAAATTTGAGTATTCTCAATAAATCGCCTTCTTCATCTTTTCCGGATCAAGATCAATGGGATTCATTTACAAGTATACTTTATCGAGATCAAGATGTAGGACAGGAGAAGAAATCGGGGTGAGGTCCAAAAATGCATGATGGGCGATGAGACATCCGTTGCGATGATGGTTTAGGTTCTTCCACACGCGGTCGGAGGTGGTTCTTCTGCAATAAGTTCTGCATTTCTATGATGATGCTTCAGAAACCCATCACTCGACGCTTCAACAAAAATCACAATTTACATTTCTTCACTACAAGTACCGTCCGTTGACATTGAATTGTTACTGTTACCGACCAGTTCCCAATAAAGAACGACACACAGAGCATCAGAATATCTTCCAAGTCCAAGTCGTCGTCCACCATGATCTTTCGATCATTGCTTGCCGTCGCTCTACTCCTCACTTATTCAGAGGCATTTTGCCGAGGTTCTCTCCGACCTCTCGAACAGCACAAGCTCGTTTCCAAGCCACTACTGCCCCAGACTTCTCCCATATTATCTTCTTGTTCGACGACGACGGCTCTTGAGCAAGCCAGTATTGCTACTCCTTTTGAAGAACAACAAAACAACGACTTTCCCGTTTTGGAGGAGATTCAATCCCGTCTTCCCAACTTTCGAGCCGCCGTTGGAGGACGACTCCTCCCCAAAGTGCGGCAGGGCGGCCTTTTGGAACGGCACCCATTCATGTCGGCCGTCCTTATCACTACCGCCAATGCCTTTGCGGCAGACCTCCTCACTCAAGTCGTCTTTGGCGCCGGTGGCATTTCTTCTTGGAATCGAAAGCGATCCATCCTTTTTGGAGTCTTTGGCTTTTTGTATCAAGGCTGCGCCCAGTATGCCATTGTCAACTGGGGCTGGGAACGACTATTTCCCGGTACCAAGCCTCGCAATGTCGTGGCAAAGATTTGTGGGATGAACCTTCTCAGCGACCCACTACTATTTATGCCGATCTTTTATATTTTCAAGGAATTCATGGTGCAAGGATCCTTGACGTGGGCCGTCATCAAGGCCGCCCTACTGGCCTACCAAGCGAATGCCTTGATCGACTGGCGCAATTCGTGGATGGTCTGGTTCCCTGGTCATGCCGTCACCTATGGGGTCATGCCCGCACACAAGCGGATTCCATGGATGGCCTTTTTGTCCTTCTTTTACATGTGCATCCTTTCGGTGACTCGTGGTGGATGAACAACCAGCAACAACAAGAACGGAGTAGCACAAACAGTGGACCCAATTTTGAAATAGAAAAACACGTCATATCACGTCCTGTTTGGGGGGTATTATGTAGCTCGTTCGATTGCCGGTTTGTTTGATTGATTGTGTGGTCATGGTGCCGGTTCAGCTACTGTACTGGTACTGTCATACAGAGGAGCGAGTTGCAGCATCAAGGCAGGGTCATATGGGATGAAGCGATTGGCGTCAATACTGGATGCTGATTGTGAGCGCTCTAGTACTACTAGTAGACGAGGAGTGCTGGATGAGCGAGTTCCATCCAATCTACTATCATGAGAGAGAAGGCCCGGGCCGCCGGCGGGTGCGGGGATGGAGCAAGCCTCCCGGAGGCAGGATGGACGGATTGGCTCGACCTGCAACCAATCATATTATTCATGAGATATCTCGAAGAAGAGGAATCAATCGATCATCCGTCCCGGCAAACTCAGATTTTGAGGTGAACGAGTATCTTTGGAAAAACTCGGATTTTGAGGTGAAGGCAAGAAGATCGTTCTGGCTTCTCGGGAAGACGAGAAGTAGCTGCACAAAATTCCGAACCCTCCCGTATGATAGGCGTGTAGACGAAAGATACACTTCTCTTGAAGCCATTTCCACACAAAACAAACTTCCGTGCAGCCATGATGATTTCAAAGAAGGTTGCAGAACTCGTCGTCGCAGGGATGACTACCAAGATATCCACGCTCCAACGCCGCCTACCATTGGGCATCTTGTCGTCAGCCAACAGCGTAAGCATTCGACAGTTCTGCTGCAGCCCCATGCACTACAGCAAAGGTGGTGGAACTAAAGGTGGTGGAGGTGGTCAGGGCGGCGGTAAAGGAGGCAAAGGTGGTGGCGCTGGTCGTGGCCAGGGACCAGGCAATGCGGGAGGCTGGCCATCGACTACTCCAAATCCCAGTGGTGGAAAACGTTCCAACAATACTCCACAAAAGTAACAGTCTACTAGACTCCGTTTTCCAAGAAGGTGTTTCTTGCATAATAACAAGACTAGAAGTTGAAATAACATTACCTGGCTGGGGTCATACCGATAGGGGTAACATTTTCACATATCGAAACTTTATATGGTGATAATAGCTCCATAAAAATTCCATGCGTGTTGTGAACATCCTTGACCTTTTCTTTTTGCTTATGTTCGTTTTCCTGCAGCAACAACAACTCGAGAAAGACTTCGTCTCTGCTGATTGTCGCAGCGGCAAGAACAAATGGAGCCGAATCCGACATCCTGTGAGTTGTCGTACGTGGGAGGAGCTATCTCAAGCACGAGAGGCAAAGTGCGAATGTGCCAACTATTATGTATTATCGGTGCTGTTAGTACTGATAGTCTACAATATACTATCCCAACAAGCAAGATTAGAACTGGAACTACAGTAGTAGTAGAGAGTAGTCTAGTAGTAGTACAGTATCGAGAAAATGTGCGCGCGAGCCAAGCCATTCCCGCCATTTTGACGCCACAAGCAAGAGGTATTATAAAGAATCATGCGGCATTCGGCATCAATCAATCATCATCATCATCAATTGCCTCTCTTTCCAACACATTATTTGATTGATTGCTCCTCATAAACGAAACATGGCTTCATTATTCTTCAAGAACCTCTTCCAAGTCGCCGTACCTCCTCGTCCCCCGGTGCCGGCGGACAAAACTCGGATTTGCGTTTCAGGGTTCGGCGTCTCCCACAACACCGGGCGGGCCCAAAAGTTGGCCTCGGCGATTGCCAAGGAACACCCCGACAAGTACGAAACATGGTTCTACTTTTCGACATTTCAATTCAAAGATTTCTTGAAGACTTTGAAGCAAGAAATTCCCGAAGAGCAACAAAGCAAACTCTCGACGATGGATTCAAAAACCAAGACTATCGCTGTGCATTCGTCCGCTCCATTTGTCTGGTTGGAACGCAGGGACAACCAGATCGAAGCCATTGGAGGACGCGATAAATTCTGCGATTGGGCCACCAACGAATTTCCTGGTGAGGAGCCCATTCAAGCCTTATCGAGTGTTGAAGAACCGCCCTACAGTGAATTATTTTTCGACAATTCCACCCCGGGTGGAACTTGGATGGAAGGTTAATGTCGAACAGCGTATATATTGACGATAGCAAAGACTTTCTAGTCGGAGCACTCTTGTCCTCTAGAGGATCTACAGTAGCAGTATCGAGCTGAAAATATTCCTACTCGAACCTTATTCGTTCGCCCCGCAAAAGATAAACCATCGCCTGAAAGTGCAAAGGTGGAATCCGAGACCCCGCCCTATCGGCACACGCCACAAAGTTTGCGTCACTGTTTTTTGTTCAAGAATTCAGCATAATCTCGCCGGCATTCTTCTCTCCAAGATTTAGCTTCCTTCCACCAATCAGGCCCATAGTCATTGCTGTTGTGAACGTATGGAAAGTCGGACCAAGTAGATACCTTGTCTCTGCCCATCATCATGATGGCAATGGCATGGACATTGGCATCGCCTACTCGATGCTTGAAAAACAAGTTGTTGCGGTTGAAATCCCGCCAAAGGCCTTGCCAAGAATTGCTTCTCCAAAAAGCGACTAGGGTGACGTGGAAATTGTTATATGGCTGAAAACCATCGTAAACGCCCTTTGCATCAACAAACGGGAGATCTTCCTTTTCTGTCCCTCCCAGCAAATGGGGCTTTGTGACGTTCCATAGCTTGTCAATTCCCCAACGATCAAAACTAATCCGACGATAGGCATAGATCAATCCTTCTTGTTCCATTTTTGTAAATGGGTCAAAAGGCAAATCTTCGGTCAAAAGACTATCATCATCCATTCGTAAATAGTAGGTGAATCCATCCAAGAAAGACATGGATTGTAATCGTCCACTCCACAAGCGACACATACTCGTGTATCCCAGATCTCGTCCTGCCACGGCTCCGTCCTTTCCTTCGCGCCACTCCAAGATCTGTTCCCGCGTAGTATCCGGTTCCAGGGCCTCTCCTGAATACATTTCGATCGGAACAAAGTGAATGGAAGAGTGTGGAGCCCATCGCCGAAATAGCGCTTGATCCGCCTCCGAATAGGCTCCATCCTTGCGTCTGGGATCCTGTTCGAAATCTTTGGCAAACAAAATGTAAATCGGATACGGGCCGAATTTTGTATTCAAATGTTGATCCACACTTCGGACCGCTCGTAGTAGCATACAAAAGCGATCAATTTCCCATATGGATCCTTCGTTTCGTTGCGGCGCCAAAAAGACAATTGCGCCCATCTGCTTTGTTGTTGTTGTTGTTGTTGTTGTTGAAGAAGAAGAAGAAGAAGAAGAAACAAACTTCAATTTCGTATACCGTTCCGAAAGTTCATCTCCATCCCACGGGAAGTCTCGAAACACCATGAGGGATGCTACAAGTAGGAAGAACAGCGCTAACCACACCATCATCTGTCTATTACATGGACCACGTTCTCGCCATCGCCGTTGCCAATAATTGACCAGAAAAGGAAATCGAGCAGTCCAGGAGGACTGCTGGCCATCTCTCCGTACAAACACCATGGTGGGTTACGCTACTACTCTATATCACAGGTTCATTGTCAAAAGTCACAATTTATTATCAGGTGTCAGTAGTGTATGTGGTAAGACCTTCTCAGATGATGTTTCATCATCATACGATAATCATATATCATCGGGATTCCTTTTTGATTTCGATCTTTTCGATCTTCGATCTTCTGTCGCACGCCGCTACGACGTGTACCGATACATGTATGTATGCACAGTATTTGGCTTTTGACTCCATCGACCACAAGTTGTCGAGTGTAGTGCTCGTAGTACAAGTACAAGGTACTTGTATAAGTGTACCGAAGGGTAGAGCCGCGAGTGCCTGGGTTAGAAGAGACACACGCGCGATACCCTGCGGGTAAGACGTCCGAAACGACATGGTTCAGCCAACCAAAACACGAATAACGTGGGGACACTTTTCCCTTAAGTAAGGGGGTCACCGAAAAAAAAGTATAAAAAAAAAGTTGCCGAGTATTCACAAGAAAATGACTAATTTGACTACATCGCACGCACGGGATTGGATAGAAACGCTCGTGCGGGGCACTCGCAGACCAGGTAACGGTAGCCCGGGGGCAGGGGGAGGCCTCGCTACGTGTACAGCAAGGAAAACTGTAGAGTTGGGAGAAAAGCGACCCATTTGACCAAACGATGAAATTCCAGATTCCATTTCTGAAGTGTCGAGTGTTTTCTCTATCCGCAATATTTGTTTTCTTTTTTCAGGGTCTACTACTACCTAGCTCTACGGTACCAGGTAGAGTACCAGGTACAGCCATAACAATACGGTACGTATCAACAGCACATTGCATCTCATTCTGTCCTTGGGCAGACTCTTTACTCGCTATCGTGTAAAAGTATATCAGCAGGCACCATACCATGGGAGACGGAAAAGCAGCAGTAATAGTAACGAGTGGCCGAGAAGGAGTGACGGGAAGCACGACATCCCGCATGACAGGAGCCCGACGCACCACCCGTTACGCCTCCTCCCGATCGACGTCTCGGAATTTGCAGAGCGTCCGGGCTCCCATCATTTTGGAAATTGGTTCGGCAGTCATTCGTGTGGGATATGCCGACTCCTGTCAGCCGCGGCATTTGATTCCCGTGCCGGTATCGGATGCCGCCAGCTCTGCCCACGGAAACCAAACAGAATCTCAGTGGTATGCCACACTGAGTCCATGGATCGAAGTGGTGTACGATCGTCTCCTATGCAACCCGAATTCACGCAAGGTGGTCGTCCTGCATTCTCAATTCGTTGTACCCATTGCTTGGCAGGCCGCTCTGGAGCAATTATTGTGGAACAAGGGGGTTCCAGAAATCACATTTGTGAGCGCTTTAGAGATACTACCTGTCGCCCAGGGTTGGAAACGAGGCTTGATCGTCCATGTCTCGAGGGACGAGGCGGTGTGTATTTGTCATTCGGATGGTCACCTGTTACCATTCACCTTTCAGAGCGTCCCCGAGTGTGGCTATCAGCACTTGTTGGAGGATCCATCCAAGCTACAGTGCGAATGGACCACGAAGATGGATTTCAATTTACTGGACGAACTGCACAATCCAAATTCCTTCGTCACTGCTTTGATCAAGTGCTTGGAGGCATGTCCTAGAGATATTCGATACGATATCATTCACAGCTTGGTCTTTTGTGGGGACGGCTTGATGGTCATTCCTGATTTGGGTCGCCGGGTGACCCAGCGACTGGAGCAGATCCTGGAGGGAACCCAGCCAGAACTGGAGTCACAACCAGTGGACGAGTCTTCTACTACTACTACTACTACTACTACTACTACTAGCACTCAAGAGATCGTCCACATGACAGCTGTACCCGTTGCGATCAAATCTGTCCAATCCCTAGCGAGTCGACTTCGAATGCTTTCGTGTGCTCCCTATCGGCCCGACATGATTGCATGGGCAGGCTCGAGTCTGTGGGCCGCGACATGGAATCGATATGAAAATGACGAAAGCCGGATTGACTGGAAGTTGCCACCGCAAGAATAGCTAAGTTAGATATATCGTGCACTGTGCAATACTCTTACAACACTCGTACATATTCATCGTCAAAGTGAAAATGATGCTGCTTCTGTACGACCAAGTTTAATGCTTGGTACAAAGCTACTGTACTGTGCTAGCTGAATTGTATTCTATACGTATTACATGTATCCCCGACCACGACCTCGTCTCGCCGAAGGAAAGATTTTTGCAAGATTACTGCCATCTTTCGACTGCTTTTCACTGATAGACATGTTTACTCCCGCCTTGGCAAACTCGGAAGATTGCTTGAACTTTTTCTTGGTACTCGAATCAAAGTTGCCGCTCTTTCGCTTTGGTTGTGATTTATTTGATGATTCCTCCTTGTCCTCACGAATTCCTTCCGATGCAAATTTGGTCACTAGAAACGCCAGATATGCAGATGGGTTGTCCATGTCTCGTCCTCCTTTCTCCATGTATTCGGCCACTGCCGCACGAACAACGGGGCCAGCATGTCTCTTGCACAAGAGAATGACACCTTCATCCAGTTCACCATCCCTCAATTCTCCAGTGTCCTTGTATTCTTTCATGATGTTGTCGACTACTTCTGCAAAGTAGTCGTCCTGCTCCTTTCGATATTTCGCAATCTTGGCCTTTCTCGTCTCGCTATTTTTCTTGCCCCCGGCGCTGCGTTCCACGTTGATTCGGCGGCCATTGAGAAATGTTTGATGAAGTTTCAAAAGTCCATAGAGCAATTCTGGGTCTTCCACTTCGACAAACGCCATACCTCGAGACTTTTGGTTTTTGCCGTCAGTAAGGATACGGATCTTAATATCTTTCTTTTTGACCTTGAAATCGTTTTTCAATTGCTCCCTAATGTGTTCGAATAGTTCATCCTGCGTCGTCTCATAAGAAAGTTGTCCCACAAAGGCAATATACGGATCATGGATAGCTTTTTTAGTCGCCTGAGGTCCTGGCTTATTTTTCAGAAAAGTCTCATACCACTCCATCAATTCGGATGCTGGAATCCCCGCTTCTTCGGTTGCGATAGCTTCAGCTTTTCGTTTCGCAGAACGACGATCCTTCGCCTTTACCTCTTCGTTTTTATCAATATCTTCTAGCTCTTTTTTTAGCTTGATAGCCACGGTTTCCCGCTTTGCGGCCTCGGCATCTGGTTTGTCTGGTGCCTGCTTTGTTGAATTCTTCTTCTTCGTCGTCTTGGATTGCTTCTCATACCACTCCATCAATTCGGCTACAGGAATTCCCGCATCTTCACCAGCGATAGACTCTGCTTTTCGTTTAGCAGACCGCCGACCTTTCGATGGCAAGTCCGAAGATTTCTCAATGTCTTGCAGCTCCTTCTGAAGACGTTCCGCGATTTCCAACCATTTCTGTTCCTTGCTCCCTGCTTGCTCTTGTTCGTTGGGATTTCGATCACCCGAAGAATCCGCTTCGTCTCTCTCTTCCACTATAGGTACTGGAGGTGGCTGATATTCTTCTCCACGAGCTGCGGCTCGTTGCTGAAGTCGACGTATTTGCGCTTGAGACTTTTTCGTCATGATTATCTTGCAGCAGAAAAAATGGAATCATCATCATAGTTATCGTCAAATCGAAGAGACTTCATCATTTTGCATTTTATTTTTGTTCTTCTTTGGCCTTTGGATCTCGTTTTGGTTTTTGGTGGATCTGGATGGTCCTCGCCGAATGCGCGATACAATCGCGCGGCAGTATTCGAGTAGATCGGCCAAGACCGACGACGCACGACGACGACTCAAACGACCAGCCGATTCTTCTTCTCCAAGCCAGGAGGGGGGGAGGGATGAACGCCTTTCACTCTAGTAGCTAAGTAGTTGCTAGCTAGAGAATTTATTTTAAAAAGAGTTCTCTACTAATTCGAGGATCCAGATTGATTAGACTCTGAAAATAAATCATTTCCTATTCATTCATCGTCGGAATAATCGTCCTCCTCCTCCTCCTCGTCGTCGTCGTCAACATAGGAGGAATCATCATCCTCGCTTTCAGAAACTTCCACTGCATCTGCGCGGCCACGGAAAGAAAAACCAGGAGATGATGATTCACTAGGAGTAGTGCGCGTGGAACCCAAATCAGGTCTCGCCCCAAAAGAAAATGGCGATTCACCGCCTGATGTTGCCCCAGCGGCGGCCGAGAGGGATCCAAAACTAAACGGGTTCGAAGAGGTGGAACCAAATGTTGGTAGTGAGCCGCTACCAAAGAGTGTGGTGGTTGTTGACGTTGCCGCACCGAAGGTAAAGGGACTAGGGTTGCTCGAGGGCACAGCAACTGAGGCACCACTGGATGGTTTTCCTACCCCCGCTGGTGAAGCACCAAAGCCTCCACTACGAGATTGCAAGGATGAAGACACGGCACCAAATGAAAAGGGACTCGATCCTGTACTACTGCTGGTCGCACCAAATCCAAAAGAGGTGCTCGGGGGCACAGCAGCTGACGCACCATTGGATGATTCCCCTACCCCTACTGGTGAAGTACCGAAGCCTCCACTATTCGATTGCAAGGATGAAGCCACGGCACCAAATGAAAAGGGACTCGATCCTGTACTACTGCTTGTTGCGCCAAATCCAAAAGAATTACTCGTTTTGGCGGTAACCGCTAGACCTCCGAATCCGAGGGAATTGGGTTGATCGGATATGTTGCCCAGCGATGCGCCAAATGAAAAAGGAGCTGGTGCTTGCTCCGTTGTTACTTGACACGGAATTTCCTTGCCGTCCACGATTTCTCCACAGTTAGAGATTTCCACACTCGGTTCTGGACGTTGCTTTGGAGTAGTCTTGAGCTGCCCAATCTTTTCAACGACATCCATTCCCGATGTCACTTCACCAAAGACAACATGCTTGCCGTCCAAACTAGTGCAAGGGCGCAAGGTAAAGAAGAATTGGCTTCCATTGCGATTCGCCCCATTATTGGCCATGGAAAGGAGCCCCTTTTTGGAATGCTGCAAAAACGCTTCATCTTTGAAACGCCCCATCGAGTCTGATACTCCACTCGTGTTTGGCTTGTAGATCGACTCGCCACCTGTCCCATCGCCAAGTGTGAAATCCCCCATTTGGACACAAAACATTGGTACTACCCGATGGACCTTGCTGTTTTTGTAACACAGGGGCTTGCCCTTGCGACCTTTTCCTTTCAATCCAGTGCACAATGCTCGAAAGTTGTCACAGGCCAGTGGAACTTTGTCGTGAAAGAGTTTCACGGTGACCTTCCCAGCCAATTCGCCGCCAATGGTAAATTCCAAAAAGCAAGTCGGACCCTCTCCACTAGGCAAGGGATACTTGGATGTAGGAATGGTGGGCGTGTACTTGGCTTCGAGCTTGCGAAAGAGTTCGCCCTCGTTGCCTTTGTATTTTTCAAGGGTGGCATCCACCGTGTCTAACTTCTCAGGGTTGTGTTTTTCGTAAAAGGCTTCCAAACGACTCCTATGGTCGTCATTCCCCGAGGCTACATCACTAGAAGATTCTTGTTCCATCTTTCTTTTGTCACTACTTGTAGACTTCATTCCGGTAGATACTTTTGCTTTTACCGAGTCCAAGGATGGTGAGGGTTCATCATCATCCTTTGATTTCACCGAGATACCCGCAAATACTGGAACCGGATTCGAGATGGATGATGCCACGGAACTGGCTCCAAACGTAAAGGGGCTTGTGCCTGCCGATGCGCCAAAGAGCGGCTTATTGGATCCGAACACACTATTTGCAGCGGTGACAGTGGTGGCCATTGTAGAACCAAAAGCAGTCGGAGCTCCACTCAGAGTGCTAGATTTTGGCTTGGTATCGGAAATAACACCGCCCGCAGTAGTTACATCGGGGGCTGCATCTAGGGGTTTTGCCGATGAGGAGCTCATGGTGTCACTACTACTTGTAGCAGAGGCATCCGGCGTCAGCTGGATATTGGCAAAAATGGAGCCCATATTAGTTTCGGGTTTCGGGGCTGCCAAAAATTTAGCACTCGGAGCTGTGGAAGTGGGCGCTGAATGTGGGGGGGCAGCAGTGGTCTTCTTGTTACTCTTGCCAGCTGCTGCATTGCGAACCATTCCTGTTGGCTTGGTAAGGGGAGGTTGTACCGAGCTCGAAGAATTTGTAGTACCAAAAGGGAACGAAAAGGGCTTGGACTCGGAAGATGATTCCTGCTCGTCTTTGGGCTTGGTGGATGGAAAGTCGAAAGTCGATTTCTGAGAAACCGTCGAACCCATGCCTAAGGATGGAACCAGATTGATGTTTGCAAAAACAGATCCCGGTGTTTCGTTTGTTGGGGTCTTGGACTGCGATCCAAAACCAGCAATGGTGCTGGAAGGCTTTGGTGCTGTATTCGTAGCGATGATGCTCGAGGACGGCGCGAGATTGGTGCCCGCAAACACCGCCGACTTCGGGGAGAATGCGCTACTGGTACTGGCACCCGGGGGTACATCAATTCCTTTCACTGCAAAAGTAGCAGTTGTTCTGGGAAAGCCAGTATGTTTGCTAGTTGAAGTTGCATCCGAACTGTTGATCGAAGGCGTCAACTGCACATTTCCAAGCATGGAACCAGGCATGGAGGTAGATGCGGCTGATTGACTGGATCCGATTGTAAATGGATTAAAAGACGTTCCCAACGAAGCCCCAAACAATGGCTTGCTCGGTTGGATGGAAGATGCTGGGGCAGCAGCACCAAATGAAAAAGTCGGTGCGCTGGCTGTGGTCGTCGTAGCAACTACATTTGTGCTACTAGGTACCGCTCCTTGTTCAGTTTTTAAAAATATGCTCCGGGGGGTAGCCTCCGTGATTGGTATAGTATTGCTTGGAGTCGTTGTAGAGGGAGTTTTGGGCGACAGAGGTATCACCTTGGGGCGGGGAGCCTTTTTCCATCGGTCCCTTCGTTGCTGGAACCAAGCCAGACTTTCCTTCGTGGCTATAGGCTCCTCGGTTGACATCTTCTTGATTCGATACGTTGTTTGATTGACAACAACAACAACAACAACAACAACAACACTCCACTAGTCGTACCGTGCAACATAGTCTCCTTCGTTATTCTTGTGGGTTTTTGATTTCGCGTTTCGAAAAGTACCAAAATTGACTACAATGACTACTATTATAAAATAATAATCACAACCTGCTCCCGAGTGTACCGGTACTGTAGTCTACTGGTAATGTACTACGAGTACAAAACATGAGTACCGACTACCATATCATTCGGGTACAGTACCGGTACGAGCTGCACTGGAGAAACAATCATCTTCAGTGGCAGAATACTGTTGTCTACTCGTACTGCCTCGTAGATGGGTACTTCCGAAGATTATATTCTTCGGTAGATCTACTTCTATGGAGTAGATCTTTGTTTCGGTGGAAATAGTCTGCTCTCGCTATAGCCATGCCACGACGGCAGAGATGTTGTCGGTACTCCCTCTGCGAATGGCCTCATTCACGAGATGCTCGGCAATTCTTTCCCTCTCGTGCTCATACTTCCACACAAAATCGACTGCATCTTGGTCTTGGAAGACATCCCACAATCCATCACAGGCACATATCACAAAGGATGACATTTTTCCTTCGAGTCGAATGGACGTTTCAGAGCAATAGGGTTCAGCAACAACATAGCTTTTCATACAATGATCCCCCAGACTACGAGTGATAGCAAGCACTCCCACCACGCGACCTTTGAACATGAAGCCTCCCGCTTTTTCGATACGTTCGACTTCTTCGGGATCATCCGGTCGATGGTCCTTGGTCAAGCGTGTCGCTCTTCCCAGGTGGCCCAAGACAATCCGAGCATCACCAGCGTTGGCCGCATACAGTGTCAAGTTGTCTTCCTGTTTGCGTTTCTGCCAATTTTAAAGTATGAGCCAGCAAGAAATTCAAAAGCGCTATTCAGCACTACCATTACTACAGCGACGATTGCATGGAACGTACCTTGATGAGACAAATAGCAACCGTAGAACCGGATGTGCTCACTCCCAATTGCTTCGAGTGAATATCAGCCATCAAAAAGGCTCGTTCTAGCCGCTCTAGTATAGTAGCGTCGTCGTCGCACCTGAGTTCCTGCGCAACATGATAACAAAGACCATGTTCTAGGTACTCCACCATGTCGCGTCCTGACGATCAAAGAAAGAAGCATCCACACACAGAAATATAGGTGAGAGTTGTGAACAAGTGGCAAGAGTGTCGATCATCGACTGCACATCCAAACTCCATCGAGTCCACCACTGACCTCCATGACCATCATATACCCCAAGATACGCAATGTCTTGATCGGGGGCATCCCACGTCCCTGGTGGAGAATATACTGTGCAGTCCTCCATGGATGAACGGCGCGATGGATTCATTTCTTCGTGACCCGACACAAGTACCGGCGAAGATCGGCTTGGAACGGTAGACGATATCGTCTCATTGCTTGCGGTGTCTGTCTGCAAAGGATCGGATGTTGCTAGAGATGTCATCGTCGAAGTTGATGGTATCAAGGTGGTTTGCGACTTTTGGTTGTTTGTTTCCTGCTGCGTTTGGTCGTTGTCATTGTCGATTGCCGGCAAAAAACAGTTGCAAGAGCGAATAATAATTATTTGAAAAGGTGGGGCTTGCGCGCTTTTTGCGCGACCCAAAAGCTTGGAAAAACTTGAGCTTGGTCTTCGTTGTTTTCGAGTTTGATGATTGATTCTACCGGTACGTATGATGTTGAATTTTTTCGAGCTCGATTTTTGTTCCGCCTGTCATGTGTACGTCAATTGGCTGCAGTTGGCTGACATACATAAGAGAAGCGTTGGAGTAGAGCGCCGTAGATCTTCAGTACAATTCTACGTACAACTTGAGGTTGTGGATACGTCGGCGGGAAGATGCCGGAAGTACGTGTTGGATGCGTGTTGTCCCGATGAGAGCCGCACAGAGGGAAGATCCAATAAATGCGGATCGGTTCCCATTGCCCTCCGTCACCATCATCGTCAGTTGGAGCCCGCGCCTAACCAATAAAGACGTACGTAGTACGTGCCGAATGCAATCCGTCGCCATTGCATTCATCATCCACCTTCCTTTTTCACAGTTGTGTTAATACTAGAAGACGACAATGAAGTTCTCAAGTGCTGCAGTCTTGGCCGTCGTGGCCCCATTGGCCGCTGGTTTTGCCACAACCGCGAACCAAAGGCAGTTTGTTCCAAAGAATGTCGCGTTCGTTCCTCCATCGGCGGCTCGCAGATCGACGACTTCCCGAGGAGCCATGTCGATGGACTTGAGCGACCTGGAAAAGCGATTGTTGGAACCAAAGGAGGAGAAAAAGGTCACCAAGGCAAAGCCGGAACCCAAAAAAGTAGCGCCCAAGCCAAAGCCAGAACCCAAAAAGCCCGAGCCCAAAAAGCCTAAGGCTAAGAAGGTAGAGCCGGCCCCTGCTCCTACCCCTGCACCAGAACCGGTCAAGGGCAAGAAAGCTTCTACCAAGTATGATCTAGGTGGCGTTGAGGGCACTCCCAAGGCGAAGAAGGAGAAACCGGCTCCTGCACCCAAGGTAGTGAAGCCAAAGGCAGAAAAGCCTAAGATCACCCCTCCGCCAAAGAAGGAGAAGCCGGTGCCCAAGCCCGCTGCCCCTAAGACCCCTGCCGTCAAGGACCCCAACGCTGTCCCAGCTGGTGTTGCTCTCGGAGCTGCCCCTCTCATACTTGCCCCGGTTGCTTTGTTGGGAGCTGGTCGCTCTATCCTCACTGGAACAAAGGCTCGTCGTGAGAAGATCCAAAAGGAAATTGCTACCTTCGAAGCTGCCAAGGCCAAGAAGACCGTCAGCGCCGAAGTCGATGCTGGTGGTGTCGTGACTGCTCTTGTAGGTTCCCTCGAGATGGTGGTGATATCGTGCATGCTGCTATCATTTTTGTACCTGACACTTTGTTCCTCTTTCTTCAGGGATTTTTGGGAGCTTCAGCTGCAGCCTTGGCCCTAATTGTAACCTCCCCGTTTTCGTCGTCCAACACCCCATCGATGAATCTTAACTTGCCAACTCCAAGTGTGAGCGCCCCCAAGGCCGCCAAGGTGAAGGCCGGCCAAACCAAGGCGCCATCAGCTACTGCCGCGGTTGAAAAGGGCGTTATTGGTGCCAAGAAAGCGTCAAAGACCCCCAAGGGATATGATTTCTCTCTCGAAGAAGAAGTGAAAGCAGCCGAGAAGGCAGAAAAGGTGGCAAAGGCGGAGCTCAAGGCAGAAGATGCCAAGGTGGCCAAGGCTAATGCGGCCGCCGAGAAGGCCGCTGAGAAGGAGCAAGCTGCCGTCGAGGCCGAGAAGAAGGCGGAAGATCAAGCGAAGGGAGCTGCAAAGGCCGAAAAGGAGGCCAAGGCCGCTGAAGAAAAGAAGGCCGCCAAAGAGGCTGCTGATAAGGCCGAAAAGGCTGAAAAGGAAGCCAAGGCCGCCGAAGAGAAGGCAAAGAAAGAATCAGAAGCTGCCGAGGCCAAAGCACGGGCAGAGGAAGAGAAGGCTGCTCAGATCAAGGCGAAGGAAGAGGCAGCAGCTAAGGCTGCCGCTGCTAAGGAGGCAGATCTTAAGACTGCCAAGAAGGAAGAGGCTGCTGCTAAGCCCGCCCCTACCCCTGCTCCCGCCCCCAAACCAGCTCCTGCACCAAAGGCAGCGCCGGCCCCCACTCCGGCACCAGCACCAGTGCCTGTTGCGGCACCCAAATCATCTGGTGCAGCTCTCGGTAAGGTTGGCGCTGCTGCTCCCGGCGGTAAGGTTCTGCCGAAGGAAGAACTTGGCGCTGATGTGCTCAGCATCCTCAAGAAATACAACTAAAGAACGTCCTGAGCCGCGGATGGTGTCGCTTGGAGGCGCGTTGGTACTATCCTCATTCTTCCAACCCAGCCATCGGCTTTCAAGGTTCCCAGCGCACATCATCGAGCTCCATTGCACCTCATACACACGACTGTGTCAATATACGACCTTCAAAAGCGACTTCACTCTAGCTAAAATAGACGGAAAAGTTATTGCAAAAATTGATACGTGAAGAGTAGTCGGATCGGAAAGGCAGCCAATAGTACGCCCCGTCGTTTTCTCAGATTCTTGTATCATCGTCGTCGTCATCTTCGCCTAGTGAGGAGTCCTCACCGCTTCCACCGGTGCTGCTAACAAGCTGCCGCTCTTGTTTTTCTTGTTGCGCTTGGGCAAATTGCAACGCCTGTTGAGCTTTCCATCGGAACGATATATTCAAGGATGCGAAGAAAGACGTCCACGTGGCCAAATAAAGATTGGATCCCGGGACCTGTCTCGGTAAATCACTGCAAGCCAGCTCGACTCTGCTGACGATCATTTCGCCATCTTCGTCAACACCCAACCTCTCGTAAAGGACTATGGTGCAGTTTTCAACCCGCAAAGAAACTTCATCGCGACTACATTGGCTCCCAGTGAGAGTTGCCGCTATTCCTTGATCTTGCGTCATGATAGCTAATTGAATGGTCCAAAGCAGAACCAAGAAGAAGCTACTTGAGAGTTCCAGCCAACCACCCTGCTCGCACTGTGGTATAAAGTCGTAGTGAACAAGGATGAAAAACAAAGAAATAAAGAAACTGACCGTTGACAATGCAACTCCAACAGATGTATCGTCCAGTTCGTCTGCTTCTAAGCGAACGTGCATATCTATACATGTGCCGAGAACCTAGAGAGAAGAGCGATAGGTGAGGACAACTGCTGACATCATCTTCCATACGGTGTATCCAAATTGCAATTTGAACGCACCACCATACTAGTGAGCATGAGAACCCACCAACTCTTCAATGTTGCCGATAGTCCCGTAAGTTCGGATATGGAAAGAATGTCTTTCGAGGCTGACCATTCATTCAATGTGTAGATACAACTGAATAAAGCAAACCAACTCGAAAAATAGATGTTGCTAGCAACATACGCGATTCCCCCAGCTCTCGTAGTGTATCCCGTCCCAACGATCCACCACACTACGCAAAACAGCAGTGTCGCTCCTTCGACTTTTCCGTCCTTGGCTTTTGTAAAATACAATAGATCCAACCATCTTTGACTTCGGTCTTGTATCAGCACCAATACAGCCAAGGCGAATGTAACCAGTCCAAAAGCCATGCTAGCAGCCCAATAGGACCGTCGGTCAGATCTTGAAATATTCGAAATTCTGCGCAGTGACCAAAAAAAAATGGAGTACATTATTTCGTGAGTGTGTCGTCGAGATGGTCAGCAACGAACGAGGGGCGGTGATCCCACCACCCATTTGTCAATGTCTGTATTTCAATTACTACAATACTTACGAAGCAAAGTTGACCAAACTTGTCAAAGCTATGAATACATATCCCTTCCATCGTGGATTGAACTCGGGTGGTTTTTCCTTCTTGACGGTCCCATTGGATGCGGGTGAAACTGGTTCGCTCATGATGACGTGAAACGAATTGGACTTGGAGCGAAGAATACAGAATAATATAATTGCGTAATGCAGCGTTCAGCAGACTGCCTTCAGCATTGTGAGTTGCTATCTTCACACACAGCGTGACAACGACGATGTAGCCGGCAGCCGGCCATCATGGTCGACCATGAAACACCGCCGTCTCTCGCGGGCGCGAACCACCGGAGACGAAAAAAGGACCCTAACTCTACTGGTACCGGTAGTATATGGAAGGAACCAGGATATGACGTCGGATCACATGCGCGCCCGCCCGGCCCACCCGCCCGCGATGCCCGCTCGCCGGTCTGCCATCCGTTCTTCCCACAAACCGCTCACCGCCGCCCATCAAAAATCAACAAGATGCCTTCCAACAAACAGCCGCCATCCGCCATCATACCAATCAACGAATAATAATCAATCAATCGACCCTCATTCCTCAACACATCCATCCATCTGTTGGTGCATTTCTCTTACATCCAAAGGTCAAGGTCGTTTGAAGCTGTACTGGGAACATAAGATTGCCTTTAATTAATTAAAGGACTGCGATACTGACTGTTGACGTGGTTAAACGGTGACGGATTTCCATGTATGCAACAAGGGAACAATAAAAAGTTTTCACCGAGCGCCCATCATCGACGAGCGTCTATCTCCCTCTCCGGATACGCTGTAATAATTCTGAGGAGCAAGATGACATCTGTTTTTAACATCCGAATACTCCAGCCACTGAAAGCCTTGGCGGAATCATGGTGTCTTCTGTCACTGTTATTATTCATAGCACTGTTCCAAAGTGCCAGCAGCTTTTCGGCGCAACAACCGAGATTTACTTCCCTCCCATCCCGGCAGGTAGGCATATACTGCCAGCAGAGTCAGAACGAGATGCGATGCTGGGAATTACAACAACTGCGGCATTCGCAGTCGTCTCGATCAATAGTAGCATCAAAATCAACGACATGTCTTTTAGACAGCGCAGAACATGAAGTGGAGATAACCCCCATGAGAATTAACGGGGACTTGAACGGCTTCCTCGTCAAGGGAGAATCGTCACCATCATCATCATCATCATCATCGGCAAACAATAAGGCTAGTCAGGATCGCAATGTCGTCGTGGTGAATAGATCTTCGATCTCATACTCCAACGGACATATCAGCAATGGAGTCAAGGGGGAAAGCCCTAAAATTGATCCATTGCCTCCTGTCAGCTTGGATGAACTTGATGTACCAAAGCCAACCGAAAACGGAGGGTATTCCCATACATCCGCCAGCAGGGCAAAGATTGGAGCTGCTAATAAGGGCAAAACTCCTTGGAACAAAGGCCAAAAACGGTCGGACGAAGTCAAGGCGAGAATAGCTGCTGGTGTACGTGCTCGAAATCGTGAGAAGTTCCTTCAAATGCTCAAGGATGTGGGCTTGACGGAGAAAGAGTATGAGGAAAAGAAGAAGGAGGAACGTCGCGTTAAAGATGCGGAACGTCGGTCTCGTCGTACAGAGAATGGGGGGTATAGACCCACCGACGAAACCAAGGCTAAAATATCTCGAATTTTGAAAGAGAAGCACGCCAGGGGAGAAATCAAGCCGCGTAAAATCGATCCTAGTAAAGTGCGACGAGGCTTTACACATTCAGATGAAACGAAACAAAAAATCTCGGAAGCGCTTCGGAAGCGGTGGTCAGTCGACGCCGAGTACCGTGCGAAAATGACCCAGAAAATG
This sequence comes from Nitzschia sp. pyKryTriq1, assembly GCA_956465555.1. Lineage (NCBI taxonomy): Eukaryota > Bacillariophyta > Bacillariophyceae > Bacillariales > Bacillariaceae > Nitzschia > Nitzschia sp. pyKryTriq1. The sequence continues at coordinate 773,278 of OY101124.1, forward strand.
AAGACTACATACAGCAAGGAAGATGTCCGCAAGAAGGTTTCCGTGACGCTGAAAAAGAAGTGGCAAGATCCGGAATTTCGCGAACAAATGTTGGAGAAAATGAAGAAAAATCGAAAATCTCCAAGTGTTACCGAAGATTATCGTGATAAGATATCGAAAGCCATGAAAGCCAAGTGGCAAGATGCTGATTATCGAGAAAAAACATTGAATGGCATTGCCAAACATAGCAAGTTGCTGAACCGTAAGCCTCGAAGCACACCTACGCAACCACGGGGATCGGTCAAAGAGGTACAGGTGATGAAACCTCTTGCACCCGGAGAAGCAGTTCAGAAGGTAAAGAAGGTACGAAAGAAGAAGCAAAAGTCGGTTATAGTTAAGAAAGATGGTAGCGTCAAAGCGGTCACGAGCAAATCGGTAGGGAATTCCAAGGTTCCAGCCAAGAAAAGGGCCAAAGAGCCCGATGGTAGCGTCAATCGATTACGTGAAGAAAGAAGAGACCTTTTCGATTTATTGTATGGAGACGAGCAATTCAGCGCTGATTCTGACGCTGGCAATCGTGACCTACCAGGCAACGATCAACTGGATCGGACGTCGACTCGCTTTGATTTGGGCGACGAAGATTTAGATTCGTTTGATCCCTACGGCCTCGACGACTACTGACGAGTCCAGCCTTGCCATTGGCCACCGAGTCCTAAATCACTTCAAGTCCATCAGGTACAACGACTAGAACGGTCATCGCGCAAATGCTGATAGCACACGTGACGTCGGATGTATAATGGTGGGTCGTGATGAGCGTGAACTACTCTGGCTTTCCGTCTCTGTAGTGTTTGCGCGCCTACTGGTCTGGTGGTCTTGCATGAGTAAACCAGACTAGCATCGAACATCCCTGCTTGGACATGCTATTGTACTGCGGGATCTTAAGATTACTCTTTTATACATACATTCAGACACTCAGCCACCCAGCAGTATTGCATTCCTTTTGTCATCTTCGTTTCGACTTGGCCCTGTGGTCTTTCTTGTGTCTTTTTCGCTTCTTAGACCTATGTTTGGCATACGATGAATCAGCATCCTCTTGGCTCGAAACATCAATGGAGGCTCGCTTTCGTTTCTTCTTTTTCCTCTTCACCTCAGGTTCCGATTGACTAGACAAAGATCTCGAGCTGAAGTCGCTGTCGCAACCATCACTGCTATTGCTTCGGGAACGATGCCTTTTCTTTTTGCTTTCCTTGGAGTTTTTCTTCTTCTTTTTCTTGTTGTGACTTTTGGTTGCCTTTTCCCTGGGCGTGTCATCGAGCTCGTCAGGGTATCCGACTCCGCAGTCGGCAATGACTACAGTTTGCATGGGAACGGGCCGATCGCCATCTCGTTCCACATGCACCATCTTTTCCACTACATCCATACCCCGAACGACACGGCCGAACACAACATGTTTCCCATCCAAATGCGGGGTTGCCTTGAGAGTGATAAAAAACTGACTTCCATTCGTATTTTTGCCTTTATTTGCCATGCTGACGGTGCCTGCTTGGTCATGCTTGCCCTTGAGATTTTCATCCGAAAAGGTGCCTCCCGTATAGAGTGGCTATATCCCCCCGTCCCATCAAATCGTTCAAAGTCTCCCGTTTGGACCATGAATTGGTCAATAATACGATGAAATTCACATCCTCGATAGGTCGGACAGGGTTTTCGGGTATTAGTCGTTTCGGTCGAAGAGCACAAAGAGACGAAATTCTGGCAAGTCAAAGGACAAGCCTCAGTCAAGAGCTCGATGACAATTGGGTTTCGCTGGACGTCTCCCGCAATGGAAATGGACAGGTAGCAATGCTTGGGGATGAGAGATGGCGAATTCTTGCCCTCGTCATCCTTCATTGTCTTGGTAGCAGAGTGTTCTTCGGCCCTGTTATGTTGGCTTTGATGAGTCTATCGCTTCGTCTATCCCTACAACTGGACCTGAACGGTATCGTTGCAGCTTTCTAACCCTGAAAATATATGAAGTTCAGTGCATCAACGTTGTCCTCAATCAATTGTTGTTGTTGATGAGGAGCTTTTCGTCTGATTTTATGGTTGGATCTTTATAGTACTGATTCTACAGATAATTTTTGGACATTTTTTGACATCTTTGACATATTTTGACTGCAACGATACCGGTACGACACAACTAAAGCCATCGATATTGAAGGGCAGCATGGTGTTCATGATTCTCTATCCAATAGTGGTAGGAGCGAATACTACAACTAAATTGGACAGTGCACTTTTTCGCAGCTTTACGATATACTACTTCTATTAATGATTGAGAAGAAACAATAGATCCTCAAGACGACCTTGCTGCTCTTGACCACCCATACACAAATAAAGAACATACTTCGAGTGTAGGTCGAGGAGGAGTATATTGCAGTCGAGCCAGGTCGATGCTACTTACAACTTCTGCTACGAACATATGCCAGAAGATATGCTTCCCAAACGATCGCAGGCAACCTCCACCTGCAGGGAAATACTCATCCCCTATGAACCTATGTTAGCAGCACGAAGTCGCCTGCTCCACCTTGTCTCGAATGAATCCCGGACAGCGAATCATCAACTTCGCTACATACTGTAGTAGTAGAAGTCTCTTCGTCGCCGAACGAGGAAGCTGGGGTCATATCTTTGTTATTCCTGGCTGCTGCTCGCCTTTCTCGACGCTCATGCAGTGATCGACGGAGGTTGGTGGTCATATTAGAAAATCCAGCCGAGGCTCGCTTCGCTGCCTGCCTTGGTCTTTCGAACTCTGTTCCTAGCACTCCGACGCCACCAAAAGCCATGGCGTGTCCTATAGGATGCAGTGGTGTTACCATCAATACAGCCCCTAGTAGTCAACATTCGATGTGAATAATGAGAGAGTGAGGCACCACCGTTGGTATACTATGATAAAATTCACGGCTGTCACTTACCAGCTCCCACCATGACTCCCCCCGTCATCGCTATAGCTCCTTTGCGCAGACTTTTGCGCCAGGCAGCACTGCCTTCGGACTGCCCACGTTTGCTCGGAGGTGTCCACACCAACAAAGAAACGTGTGCAGGTGCACATTGAAACAGGAACGAGATCGTCAATTCGGCGTCCTCTGGATCTAGCTCTTTAATATTTGTTTTCTCGTTGACCGCAAGTAATCGATCACCTTCCGCCAATGGCGTTTGTTGCAGCCATCCCGGGTGCTTTGACGGAATGGGTCCCAAGCAAAGCTCATATTGTCCAGTAGCGGTTTGAACTGTCGTTTTCTTTTCCGATGTAGACGAACAGTCAATAGTGTTATCCTTATCACCTTCTGAAGTCAATTCTTGCTCCACGGGTTCCATTTTGCAGGAGAGATGGGCCCAGAAACTATTATTGGTAGCAATAGTTTCAGGAACGACATCTCCCTCAATTAGTGGCTTGATCACAATCGCACGCTTCGTCCACTGATCGCCATTTGGCTTTACAAAAACCATAGTAAAGTCTCCATCGAGCATGATCAACAGCTCCTGGACTTGCTCCAGTGGCGTGCCTCTTGCAATCATCCCGTTAATGGAGACGAGTTCTGCCTTGGCGAGTTCCAGTTCCTTTAACATAAGTCCAAGAGTGAGCATGACAGGATCTTCACCCAAGGAATCTACCAAGACCTCCATTGAAAATTCTTGAGGCACCACGAATATACTCCCCGTCTCTGTGTCTTGTGAAAACAAAATCCAAGCAGTCAGTAAACGACGAAGTTTCCGGCACATTATGCCAGAAATGGAGATTGTTCCAGCGTGTCTTTCTCCATCGGCAGTGGAGGAAGAAATAGTCTCCTTCGTCTCTGGAGATGCTGATGTCAATGTACACATGATGAGCCTTTTCGTTTGACTACTGACTGTCAGTACGGATGTGTGCAAGTATCTGACAGCTGATGATCGCGATCGATATCAGTAGTTTATCTGAGAAAGAGAAGCGATGTTGTTGTGGTCGGGAATACTGATGTGTAATGTGTATGTAGGATGGGAGATGGGAGATGGGAGATGGGAGATGGGATAGCAACGCGATCATCGATCGATCGATGCATCGATGTTTATTTTTTCTTTGCCACTTTTTTATCACGAGATAACATATGGCGTAGTTTTCACGCTGAGAAATCTAGGCTTTTGAAAGAGTTTAGGCCTCACGATTTTATTTATTGTGCTTTAGGCCCTAATTCCAACGTGACATTGAAAGGGCCTCAAGCGAGCGACCCCGCGCGCGCAGAGCGGCGACGATAATGCATCGCGCCATCGCGCTGCTGATTCATTTGATTCGACTCATTCGAGCCTATCATTCTGCCGTGTACCGTACTTGTACCTGGTATGATCTGAGTACCAGGCCATACCCCTATTGCAGCACAACGTACTGTTCTGTACCGATAGTCTACTGTACCCATAGTAGTGTACCGGTACTTGTAGTAGAGTTTTGAGATTAGACAATTCGTAGAGGGCTTCAGTCCCTCTACTCCACAGTAGCTTCTCCCTCCAAGAGAGCGCTCTCTCTCTGAGAGAGAGAGAGAGAGAGAGAGTAGCTACAGTACTAGCAGCGTGTAACGGTAGAGGGCTATCTCTCTAATCTACTTTTCATGTGGAAATGGTGGTAGTATCGGTAGATTCTTTTGCTGTTTGAACAACAAAGCAAGCGACTATCGGCTAGCTTAGTTAACTATCGGGTAGTTGGCACCGCATCGTATTACAAGATGTTGATGACGACACATTATCATCCAATAGTCCGACCTACGGTGGACGACTAAGCCATCTTTTCCAGTGGTCGATTGAAACCATTCTTTCGGTTCATATACTGTCTGTACTTGCGAGCCTTGTTCTTAGCCGCCACACCACGTGCAGCTGACTTTTGATTGTCCTCCACTAGTTCCCCCTTGGTGGAATTGAACCCAGAAAACCCCAACAATTTTCGCATCTGTTCTTCTTCGTCCAGTCCCTCCAACTCTTCCGGGTTGACTTCAATGATGGACTCTTGTGGTTTGGCTTCTTCAGCTCTTCTTATTTCCTCTTGTTGCTTCCGTTGTTGTTCTTCGTCAAGTGCCGCCAGATGTTCGTCTTCTTTCCTCATTTCTTGACGCAATCGAGCCATGCGTTGTTCTCGTTCGGATTGAAAGACTTTGCTGTTGCTGTTGCTGCTCTCCTTGGGGGGAGAGGGCGATCGACGACTCTTTCGGTCTTCTTGTCGACGGCGTTTGCGATACGCCTCAACATCCTCCTCATCTTCCACACCATAGTCGCCGTCTTCTCTTCGATGATGGGGCCGATCACTCATAATAATAGAGGTTGCTGTATGTTGTGCGGATGATGTTTCGAATCCCGACTGACAGCTAAACAGGTGGGAGTACGTGTGCAGTAAAAAATAGTAACGAAGTGAGCGACTTGGCTACTTCTTGATGGCTGCTTCCCGGTTTCAGCAATCAGCAGATCAAGTAGGAGACAAACAGAGGAGGATGGAGGAGGACGAAAGAGAAATAATAATACATACTGTACCCGTAGGCCGTATTGGTCATGGTACCGGTACAGTGTATGTACCGGTAGGTCATCATACTGCACTTGTACCGGCGGATGGCGGATAGATAGAGAGTGTCGCGTGTCGCGCTACAGTAGCTGTGCCACCAAGGCGCTGGGCGACCGTGAGAGGCAAGACGCTGTCCGGCTGTTTTCGTCCGATAAAAATTAAAATGTCCGACAATAATTTTGGCATCGTCGCATCGCAAAAGTCAAAAGTCGCTGGTCCCTGTACAGTATGGTCATCATGGGAGCAAACAATGATGATCAAGCCATGAACTCAGTTGTAAAGAAGTGATTGATGGCTATGCGAATTGATGGCTATGTGGTTCGCAACGTCGCCATCGAAATCCTCGGTGAGGGGGTCGTCGTTGGTTTTTCTGTGCGTGCTGGTCGGAATCTCCATTGGCTTCTCGACGCAGCAACTTGGAGATGTGAAAGTTTTGATGTTTCCAGCTTCTCCAGATTCGGTTGAAATTTCACCGTCTCTCGAGAAGAACGAGAAAGAATGGGATCTGGTGTTGTGGTCCAGCAAGCCAATTATTTTAGAGGAGGGCGTGGAGCCTTCTAGTTTCATTGTCAGTAGGAAATTTTCGCGAGATGTCAACGCAATGCTGTGGGAGATGGACGAAGTCGTCCGGGTGGATTTTCGACTGTGCAACCACGGCAAATGCCCCACTCCGCCGAATACGCGTCAGATGATGAGCAAGGATGAAATTCAGCTACTTCCCCAATACCAGAGAAATAAGGACCGAGTGCTACAAGTCTTTGTTCCTATCAACGGTCAGATTTCCAAACAAAGCATTAATTTTACAAATCTTGAGGCTGTCACATTTTGGAGCGACCGCCATCAACAGCACATTCCTGTCGAATATCCAAGGACAATAATCCCAGTGATATCATGTTTTCCCCAAAACAGCTGCCCGGATTCATGTTCCGAAAATCGACAAAATCCTGATTGGACATATCCCTACCTCTACGACACAAAGGACAGAATTTGCAAAAGCTCGCACCCAGATGCCAACCCCCCAAGGCGGCGCTTTGGGGGGTTCTGCAAGTGCGAGAGCACCTGCTTCACAGCAGAAGCAACAGCAATTAATTCTACTTGGCCATGGAAAAGTGCGGCGGAACGGGACTTTTTTGTTCCCCATTGGAAAAATCAAATCGAAGTTAGAAATGCCGCTAAATTCCACAGATTGATGGGGAAGCGACGGCAAAGAGACCAGCAGTATGGGACTTACCAAGCCCGATTCACATGCCCCAATCAAACTTTAAAGTCCAGTCCAACTTTCGGGGATTTCAAACACCATCTCTTCTTTATACCAGAAGCCAAGCTTATATTTTGTGGTATTCCCAAAGTTGGAATCACTGAGTGGATCAAGTTCTTCCGATATGTCATGGGTGCCAAAGACTATTTGTCTTTGCCACACTTCAAGAATGATAGAGCTACATTTTTCATGAAATCACTCCATCATTCCAAGGCCGAAGAACTCTTGAATGACCGTACATGGACTAAGGCGGTATTCTTTCGAAATCCTTTCGAACGGCTCTTGAGCAGCTACATTGACAAAATCGTTGGACAGTCTTATACACAAAAGGTATTCAATATTTCTGCCCCTAAGGGCCAGAAGCAGCCGGTTCTGACGTTTGCCGAGTTTGTCGACAAGTTAACGGACAACGCAACTATGTATGGGTGTAACAGCCCAAATGGTCTAGGAGCTTGTACGGATCCTCACTGGAAACCGCAAGTGATGACTTGCGGGCTGGATCAGCTGCTTCCCAAGTTCGACTTTATTGCATCGTTTGATCACATCTCAGAGCATACTAGAATACTATTGGAGAGAGTCGGACTCTGGGAGAAGTATGGAGCGACTTTTGATGATGGCCAGGGTGCCGAGGGGAATTACAACATGTGTCGTGTACCGCCACCGAAACGAACTTTGAACGAAACGGTGTGGGGCTTCAACCAGAAGGGACCCTCGCTGGCCGGGAAACATTTACATGCCACTGGATCGCGATCACGATTTTCTGAGTTTTATACTCCAGAGTTGATGGAAAAGGTCCGCGAGGCTTATGCATTAGATTTTGCGGTGTGGGACGAAATCTCTTCGAAGGATCGTCATGTGGATGAAATCATGGCGGGAAAGGATTTGAAGGTCGTCAGAGAGTATTGTGAGGGGCAATAGAATTATTCGTTTGACTTGGCGCTGTATCCTTCTATCTATTGTATTTAGTATTTTCTAGTTAGGTATGTGCGACATCATGTTCTGTGGTGTAAATACCTGGAAATGACATCGGTGTGCTGGTCGCTGTAGAAGTTGGTAAAGATTGCAGACCATCAAGTACCATCTGATCATGATGAACGATGCAGTCCGCTAGAACGTCTAGCGTGTCAATGAAATCCACCTCGTGTTCACCACCACTGCCACCCAGTGCAGCGGCAATTTCGGTGCATCCCAAGATAATTGCGGATACCTTCTTGCCTTCATTGGCTGCTAAATGACTGGCGACTTCATGAAGTTTCGCAATTTGGGCATAATTCCCACTGAATCCGTGTGATTTGAGTGATGCAACGGCCGTCATGATGACTTGCTGGTCCTCAGCATCCGGCAGGACTACCTCTAATTCTCGTCGTCGGAGGGCTTTCTGGAAGGCCCCTGACTTGATGGTCCCGTCAACATCCATCAATCCGACTCGGGTGTATCCCTGATCCGCCACTTTAATGGCAACTTGATCGAATAAATCCAAAACCGGAATATTGGCGTACTGTTCCACTGCTGTTTTCCAGTGATATGCGGTCGTGCAGCAAAAAGCCACCTCATCCGCCCCCGCTCGTTGCAGAGCTTTCGCGGAGTCGACCAAGGCGTGGACCGAAGTTGGGCCCTGTCCTAGTACGGCGAGATTGTTGTTCGGGATACGAGGATTGTGATACAAGAGGTAGGGAGTGTAGTCGGCGTCCGCCAAAAAGCCACATGTTTCGCCGATACAATAATCGTTTGCTTTCTCAAGGCGCTTCAGTCGATCCTTTTCCAGAACACGTTCTTGAAAGCGAATGCTGGCAGCTGGTCCTATACCGCCAATGATTCCAACGAGATGGTTGGGCTTGTTCCATGGAGATGAAATCGGCTCATCGCCTAGTTCCAAATTCCAAGCCCGACTGGTAGGCAAGACACGTGGGACACTTTCCGATCGCTCCTGAAATGAGTCATGGAAGGGGTTGGTCTGTGTTGATGCAGATCTGAGCGGAACAGCTTGGTAGCCATTCGTCACACTGAATATTGCACTTGAGGCTAGTAGCACCAGGAACAGGAGTCGTCGTCGACTTCGGTGTGTTCGGTCATGTGGATTACAAGGCCGGTATGAATGGTAGGAATCGTATATTCTGTAATGGTGCGTCAGCGTGCCGGTTCTTCAAAGTGAAAGGGGTACGATGACTAGGATGTGTATCGGTTGTATTTGTTTCGATAAATTGATTATTTGTTCGGTGCAGTTCGTGTATTTTATGAGAAAACGTCACACTCAACTGCCAACAACGAATCGCGCAACGATGAAAGGGAGAAAGTTTTGTTGTCAGAACAAGACGGAGAGGAGCAAGATGTGGCCCTTCATCGCATCGACCATCGGAGTTCATTGTGTACGGACATGGGATTGAATAATGACATCATCGCAGATGTACCGGAAGAAGATGAGTGTCAATAAACTTCGACGATCGATGAGAAGCGCGGAAAAGCAAATTTTCCTGTTGCGTGCCATGCACGACTGAGTTTGACCAACTCGATCGCGGACGTTCGAGGGACAGACGCTGGTCGATCAAGGCAATTACAACACTACTAGAGATATATACATAGCTACCGGTACCGTACCGGTAGAGTATCGCTTGCACAACTGTATTTGCCTGATTGTTGTGAGATGGCCAGAGCTGATAGCTGACATATCGTAGGCTAGTATTCGCTGCTTCTTGCGTCGCTGGTGGTCAAAATAGAGAAAGATATTCCAGCGATAGTTTTGACACTTTCTGACTGCAGAGGCTGCAAAAGCGGATCCTTGCCACCAAGGTTTCTTTCGGAAAGACAAGCCAGATACCCCCAAGTCCCAGCCAGCATGCAGTGCCCGTTGTATTACCAACTACTGGGAGCAACTCGGGGCGAGAGTTGTGGTTACCACCGGCACCAACGAAGTCGAATTCAAGCATCCCGCCTTTTGAATCCAATATTTCGATCAGAAGATTCTTTGGTAATACCGGGGGTAAGTGGCCTCGCACCGTTCGTTCCGCAAATTCTGGAAACAACGCGTTAATCGCCGACAGATATTCGACTAATCCATATCCCGTGGCGCTAGCATTTTTCGTGGTATCCAACAATGTCGACAGATCAAAGTCTAGGCGCTTTCCTGTGGTACAACACGGCAACACAACAGATATGTGCCTGTCCTGTCGGTTGCTGACAGCTGTGCCAAGCATTTTTGTCGAAAGTTTAGAAGAATAGGTCGCATTGTGCATTGAAAACATCTGAGCGGAAAGCATGCCACCATTGTCGAGATCGTCGTTGCGGGGAGCATCAGAAGTCCAAGAAGCAAAAGAAAACCTTTCTTCGGATGGAAAGAGGAGGAGCCGTTCATTCATCGGCGAATCTCGAGTGCACCACGTCCAATGAGTGTCCGGCCGCGATGGAATTCCACTCTCCACGACACTACTAGTAGCAGTGCTGCCTTTCGAAGAGGTTATAGGACTCCTTCCATCGTCCACCGCCAGATCCCATAATAAATTGGCTAGAAGCAAATGGCCCATCTCATTGGGATGTTGATAATCTGCCGCCAAAGATTCCTTTGTGATACGAAAGTCCCAATTCAGATTGTTTAGATATGATGCTAGGTTGATGGTTCCAACCACAAAGTCATACGCGGCCGCGATACGATCGTGACACTGAAAGACGATTCCATTTATCCGTCCATCTTTGTTCGGACGCATATATCTATCCCACAAGTACGCTAATATCACCAAGGGTGGTGGTGATGATTGCCTCGCTACTTGATCCAGCCAGATAATGATCGCGCTGTTGACATCCTCACAGTTTACTTGCTGCGCTGCCGAATCGTTGATAGCAAACTCCCAAATGATAATATCAGTATCTGCCGGAATGAAAGAGTGCATAAGAAACCCCGAGTGTGCGGATCCTTTTGCACCGTGACCCCTGTTGACGACTAATAGATCTGTAGTACTGGCTCGTCGAGGAATCTGTTTTTCATCGGGGGGTTCGTCGGCGGTCGTGGCTTGTATCATGGCAACGAATAGCTCATCGAATCGATCCAAATGGGATACATTCCCGGCTCCAGCAGTGGACGACCCCCCGTTGAAACACAACACTACCTTGGAAGACGAGCTGCTGGTTCCAGTGATGTTCCTACTGCCTCCTTGGTTGTTGATTCTTTCTTCCAATCCAAGCAATGCTCGCAGGCGATGCCAGGCGTCCATGTTATATAGTTCGACATCCACCCCCTGTGGCTTGGGTGCAAAGCTCATAATTTCCCTCATCAAAAGGGTAGTATCCATATTCCAATTCTTGGAAAAATTCTTCTTCTTCTTCTTCTTCTTCGTGACCCAATCTTTGAATTCCATCGAATTCCATCTTCTGCTTGAAGATGGGTGCTGGATGATCGTACGCATGCTAGAAGTAGTAGTAGTAGTGTTGGCGGGAGCGACCGTCGAATTATTCGCTGTTGGATTCTTCTTTCTCGTTGTTGGAAGCGTAGTCGGCGTACTTTTACGCTGTGTAGGTGCTTTGGTCGTGGGTGTCGCTGTTCTTGGCGCCTCGGGGGTTCTTGGGGAACTTGTCGGGGACGCCTTCTTGCTGATGATGCTATCGCTGTCTTGTTGTCGGGGTGTGTTGTTCGTACTGCTAGTGGCAGGATTCGAATTAGCGTTGTCACTACTGGGGCCCCTTATTGCCAATGCGTGATGTTTCTTTTTGACGATGCTGCTACTATCGTCGCCATAAAGGTCGCGGGCATAATATATATCTCTTGCATCTCTGAAAAATCCCACGCAAACGATCACGAACAACATAAACGCTCGTCCACCAGTAGTGCGAGGACGAAAGGCGAATCGGAGACTGCGCTGCGGATCAGCACCAGTAGCATCCGTAGAAGTGATGGTAGTAATACTACCAGCTTCTTTTTCCTCGTCCCGTGGCACCATCGTCGGCATCCTCAATGGATCGTACGGGAGATCCTCGCAAGGAATCGTACGAGCAGCAGGCAGCAGAAGTCTACCCATCAAAAAATGATGGAGCTATGTCTACCTCAGCGAGAGGGCCGCCCAAGGAGGAAAGGGAGTACATACTATGTAGGATGTGTAATCTAATGATTTTGCATGTGGTGTGCGGTGTTGACAGTTGACAATGAACAAACACAAGCAACCAGGAACAAGGCTGAAGGCTGATGAGCTGAATGGACGGTGCATTGCACGGTACGGTACCTGTTACCAGTACCGTACAATAATACGACTGTGCACGACGGAGCGCTGCCCACGCACCGGGCGATAAGTACAAGTATCATACAAAAGTACGAGAGGCCTTCAGTATGTCCGAGTGTGGTTTGGCGCTGGCAGCGCGAGATTGCGTAACTCATGGGAGCGCAGCACGGCGCACGCGATAATACCCAATCAATGGTATCTCAATGGAATCTCACCATAGGAAACAGTCAATTGAAAACATGAAACATTTAAATTGTAACGCATGTCAATAAGAAATAAATTCCAACAGAATATCAATCTAGAAGTCAATAACCTAAAAGTCAGTTGCAAGGCATAAAAACATTCATTATAGGTCAACTCTTGCATACCCCGAAACTCCTTATTAAGAGGTAAATTTTGATGCAACTTCATGGCCGAAAGGTTACAAAACCAAAGAGGTAGCTCTTGTCAACTATTTTGCCTAAGTACTGCCTAAGTAATTTTTCCAACTTTTTTTTTCCCAATTTGTCCTCCGGAGCTTTTCCTTAAGATGAAAGAATTATAAAACTTAGCCACTGGAGCGCGATGGTGGGGCCTCTGCCCACACGCGCGTATCTGCGCAGCCTTGGGGGAGAATTTTGGGATTGAAGGGGCGCCTGACAAGTACCGTGGGCGGTTTGCTCATAGCGCGCGATCCCAGCATCATTGTCCGTTCCTATCTCGTGTGCTCTGCCAAGTACTCGTAGTTCTTATTCGAACAAACCTCCTCCAATCCCGACTAGCAACATGCGACATGAATGGAATGAATCATCGTATACGAATCAGAGTTGGGAAAGATTGAAAAATATAGCATTGATGTTCTAGATACTATACCATTTGAACAGACAAGAGTCCATAGTCTCGTCCTCGTCTTATCGTTTCGTAATCGTCTTATCGTTTCGTAATGGGCGGAATCTTGACTTTCATGGCTGGCTTAATAAACTTGCCCAGTTTCTGCCCCTTTTTGGAATTTTTCATATCCTCGACTTCGAGTGTCTCGCAATACTGCTTTGTGAGGGAGTAGAGAAGAACACCAGCAATGCCCACTCCGGATCCGATCATAGCTTGGACGGTAACGGGATTTCGGAACACCATCACAGAGGCAACCAAGATGAAAACGCGCTTCATGGTATTTCCGACAGCGAGAGTAACAGGGTGGACGCTACCGAGAGCAAGATACATAACTTCATTGTTCAGATAGTGGAAGAGACCAGAAAGGAAGACTGCGCGGTAGAACTGCATCTTGTCTTCGATCGATTCAAGAGCTGTCGACAAGAGATCCATAAAGTTGCTTTCCCCAATCAAGGCGATCGGGATGGAAATCAGCAAGGCGGCCCAAGTGACAAGACCAAACATGTTCGGAGGCGTCAGGTTGGAACCAGTCTCCTTGCCCGATTGGAGGGCGATTTTGGACTGAACCGCTCGGAGCGCGAATGCCAAGTTGCTAGCCATCGCAGCGCCAAAAGCGAGCCACGAAAAGTTCAATTCCTTGAGGCAAGCATATCCCACACCACCAACCACAGGGATCAATGTGGCATAAACCGGAGCCTTCATCCATTTTTTGAAGTAAAAGCCGGATACAATGGCACTAAAGAAGGGTTCCATTGCCTTTACAATGTGTGTAAAGGAGACGGGACCTGCCCCCAAGCTTAACATACTCGCTAGCTGTCCAAGCGCGTGATAGAATCCAACAGCTGCTACCGACCTTTTTCCGGCCGGTGTAAGCTTGGGGCATGGTCGAAGACCGACCAACCAAATCAATCCACAATACAGAGCGCCAATTCCGAACTGAATCGTTCCGACTGTGAGAGGAGCAGGAAGAACATTCAAGACCTTTTTGTTGATGACTGTTGCGAGCAAGGATAGTTAGCAAGGATGCGACCTCCAGGGATCTATCTCCACATCAATGCATCGGATTGAGGGTAAACTTACTATTGTAAAAGACGTTGAGAGCATACCAGGTAATGAAATAGAATCCAACGGTCAATCGACCCATGAGGGTGTTGGGGACTTCTCCTCCTCGGATACGCCGAGCACGAAGCCGTTGGCGCATGGCCGGAGACATAGTCTTTACAACTGCATTGTGCGATGCTGGAGGTGCGTCGTGCTCTTCGTAAAATGCGGAAACCGTGTCCACCACAACTTGGGCGGGTCGAGCAGGTGGAGGAGGGGGGATCTTGGACGGGACCTTTCTGGGGACCTTCGGCACTGTTTCGCGATATGTGCGGTTGTCCGTGCTTGAAACGGTAGTAGACACATACAGCTTCAGCTTTCTTCGACTGAGCTCCTTGACAGGTTCGACGGATGCGTATTTTGCCCTGGCAGCGGGCGAATTTAGAATGTAACTGATCACAGCCAGATCCAGGGTCTTTGAGATCCCTTTAGTGAACACGAAGGCTGGGGCGAGGGAGAAACGTGGATGAGATCAACACAGACTCAATGCGCGGGATCATTGTGCATGGAGGCTTCGTATGTACTTACTTCTGAGAGCCACGGTCAACGAGAGGGCGAGAGCGGTGTACAGTCCAATCTCTACTTTGTTGTAGTGCTTGAAATTTGAAATGAAATCCTTAGCTTCCGCCTGGATCTTCTCCATGACCTTGGTGAATCGATCCACAATCTCCTTTGTTTCAGCCTGTACTTTCTTTGCAAGGGCCTTGGCATCAAAATCCATGGACGAGTTGCTGCGGAATCCAATCGCCGGACCTCGCGGTGACTTGTTGTCTAGAACAATGCGGAAGTTGTCGCCCGGTTTCTGTATGGCTTGACAGCTTGCTGCCGCTGTCGCCAGCAATAGAATCAGTTGGTAAAATCTCATCTTCATCGCCTAAATGTTCAGTGATAGATACTAGCACCAAGAAGAGAAAGTGTTGGGTTGCTACCGGTAGGAGCAACGTAATGGGGGTTTGAAAGGCACCTCTCATTGGCACGAGCCTCAAGTCGCCAGCAGGTCCAGGTGTTCTTGCTTGTGCGATATAGTACAGTACTGGTACTGGTACCCATAGTGCCTCTACCAGGTAGAGTGCAATACTCGTACAGGCAGGATCATAATAATAATATTTGATTTTGGTGGGCGCGCCCGCGCGGACGCACGGAGTACTGTAGTGCGCCCCGGCGATAATGACGGGCAGGTGAAAATTCGAAAATTTGGCAATTTTTTTCGCCGGGTGGGCCATAAAATAACGGGTTCAGAGCAGGGGTACATTTTTAGAGGGGGTGTCTAACGAAATGAGTAGTAGAAAATATGTGTAGAATTAGAGTAGACCACCAGTCTCCCCCAAATGCTCTTGTGACGATGCTCTTCCTTCAAGGCATATCAGATCTCGACAGGGAGCGAGCTGGCAAAGCATTGGGCTTCTAGATGGTTTTGAGGTCAACCGATTCAACTTGACCTCTCCGATCGACAATTGGCAAGCAGGATAGAAATAGGAATACGTCTCATACAAAAAGAATGATCCACTTCTAAAACGACAATCTGCCGGACACCCTTAGTAGTGTGTCTTCTCAGCACACGCAGGGCAGCCTTCTTGTCCATTGAATAAAAACTGCTGCAGGGCACAAAGGAAAATTAGGAGGGTTGCTCGGAATGCGCGCCATTTCCTCTGAACCTGAACGAAACCCAGCGAAGGTGAAGTCGAATATCCTTCCTTGAAGGGGGCTCAATCAAGTTATTCGAACAGGTAGACGCTCAACAGAACACCACACTTTCTTTGCGTCATAAGTGAGTTCATGTAATGAGGGCCTGTCTACTTGTACTGGTACAGTACAAGTACCGGTACTGGGTACTGTACGAGTAGCAGGCCGGCAGGGAAAATTCTACCTGTAAATAACGAACAAGTACGAGTACAGTACGAACGCTACAGAAAATTGTTCTCAGAGCAGTGTCAAACCCCCGGACAGACTGGCCGGCGTTCAAATTTAAGTAAATTTTTAGACGGTGCGTCGTCGTTTTAATTTTCGTTCAAAATGAATCGTATGACTAAAAAAGTTCGTCTAGTTGATTAATTGGACCAGTAAATTGTTCAAATCAATCTATGCATGTCCGGAATTTTTTCGCGTCGTACGCCCACGCGCGTCTGAACGACGGGGAGGTTTGACACTGCTCGCAGGCATAATTGAAAAAATGGCGCGCTCTTTCGGCTTACGTTATGTGGGATCGGCTGGCTCGCTCTCCGATCCTTCCGTTCAACCGGGTCATCCTCACAATTTCGCACGATGATCTAAACAAAAATGGCTTGGCCATCTCCAGAAAGTTCTTGTGTATTTGTATCCCGCTTTCGATCGATGTGCAGTATTGATTTCGGAAGGTTGCGTGTCAATCGCAATAGAGTATCCAACTTTGTAAGGTATTTGTGGCAACGGCGGCTTGCATCCCGCCGTCACAGCATTATCTTACAGCAACCGTATTCTTATCCTCGACGTCAGGAAAGGAAGAAAATGAATCTAAAGAACAACGAAATGCGGCGGGGAGCAGGTGTTTTTCTCGCACAATTGGCTGTGATCCTCCCTCTTTCGGTTGGACAAAGTGTCCTGGATCAAATCGGATTTTGTGGCGATTGCTATTGTGTCCCGTCGGTTGGGGAAACTTGTCCTGGTATGGAAAGTATGCCCCAAGTCGAATTTTCACAAGAATATTTGACCACGTTGCGTTCATTGAGCCTTGACAACCCATTTTTTCTGGGCTGCAATCCCTATGAAAGTGAAGAATGTGATACAACCCCTCCGCTTGAAACAGGAGATGCGTGTGTAGTCGAGGTTTCGGTTCCGCAGACCCCTGGTGCGACTTGCCCCACTCAGTTTTCGTACAGGTGAGTAAAGGAGTCGACATGATGAGCATAGATAGGGCAGGGTCTTTTCAACCTTCGTATTTATCTCATATCCGGTACAGACTTGTAACAGTTGCGTCGAGAGAGGATGTTCAAGATCATCAAATTTTGACTCATGAGGGAGCTTGTGGTGTTTGTAGTTCTCTTCAGGATTTGAGTGTCTACATGGAAACACCCGATCTAGCCTCTTTGGGTATCAGCTGCGCCTTCCGTGCCATTGTTAACTTTGATGATGGTGTTGCATGTTATATTGAAGCTGGTTTTACCCAACCATGTGCGTTAATGTGGGCATACAACTCGCTTCAAACCAACGCGGAATGTGGGGCGATTTGTGTGGACCATGCAGTATCAGGGGACCCCAATTTTGGACCTCCACCTTCGTGTGAACCTGTTGAATGTTTGGTTTGCGATGAGCAGTCGTCCGGGCCAAAGTTTTTGCAGGTTGCGGGTCGAACGCGAAGAAATTCTGGACTGCTGTCAGGTCAAGTGCGCAACTGCACGGAAATCGCTTCCATTGTCCACATCGATCCTTGTCAGTCGGACTTGGCATTAGCCGGTTGCGAAGAAGTCTCAGCCTTGGAGGAATCGATCAGCCCGATCCCTGGGACACAATGCAGCTGTGAAAAAACGGGTGAAGAAGCTGAGATGACGTGCGTCGAGCCTAACTGTTCAAGGTGCAACTCTGATTCCAGTGTTTGTGCTGAGTACACGTACGGGGAAGTCTTCACGGCCGAAGGCCAATCCAGCTTTTTCTTTGCCAATATCGATTACATATCGGGTCTTTCAAACCGAGTCACTTACTTTGAGGAATCGAACTCTTGTCAAATTTCAGTGGATGACGAATTATGCACGTCCTGCGTCAACATCGCATGTGCTGACGATGACTCGCCTGGATTGGAAGTCTCATGTGAGAATGTTCCTGGCGGAGTAAGTTTCTCCACATGTGATCCCACTTTTTCGACCGACGGACCTCTTCAATTTTTCAATTCTGGGGAGTTTGATGACTGTGTGGACATCTCTCCACCGCCTCCTACCTGTGGTGGCCAGTTTGCCGCATGCACTTTCGGGCCTGAATGTTGCAGTGGACGCTGTGTCTCAGGTCGGTGTAGGCTTGCTTCCTTGAATACTGGAAAGGCAGCATCCAAGCTTTCACAAGGTCGTGGAGGAGCTGCTGGAGTGCCAAAAGGACGAGTCCGAGGACTATAGTCTGCTGCTCCGCTACCTGGCGTACTGTTTGTGTTTCAATGAGTGTTCTATGATAAGCCACGAGAAGCTACTGACTTTTTCATAGTGATGTTGTGTATCTTTCTACTATGATTCAAATCTACTCCTAGCTACAAGCTGTATAGCTTTTACTCCTTTCAGGGAGGGTTTCGAAAGTCAACTACTATATCCTACCGGGGCGTTCAAGAGTACGAGTAGTCTCTCTAGTAGAGATTGTTGCAAGGACGAATATTCTTCGTCCGAAGATCAACCACCGGGTAGTGCCTGAGGAGGAGTGAGTCGAAGTAATCTCAGAAATATCGTACATCGGCCAGACTGATCGAGGCGAAGGCAGATCCAAAAGCGAAAGTATAGGCCAAGGCTAACTCAAACGTAAATCTTCAACCGAAAACAGTAATACTGCACTCCTATTGGTTGAAATACCCATATTGTTGTAGTCGAAGTTGTCGTTTTCCAGTACCCAGTTTTGGATCTGGATTCGAGTCGAAAATTAGTAAACGGCTTCATTGCCTTCGCCTTGCCGCGCCGCCATAAAGACCACAGAGTTCTGCTCCAGCGTTCGCGGATATCAATAGCGGTAAAAGGAGCGGTGAGCGGTAGCTACGACCTACGACCCGTTGATTGTTCCCTTTCCCTTTGTTGCACTTCCATCCTATCCGCCATTGTGATAGACTACGCAAAGTGGTTCAACTACCTGTCTTTCGAAGCGTTTCATTCCTTGCAATTATCGACACACCTACTTCGGCAAGATGCTCTCTAGAATCTCCCGCCCGGCCACTTCCACGTTGCGAACTGCCGTCATGCCGACGGCTATTCGCTCCCTCTCGATTCAGGAACCGAAAAAGTCCCTGCTGACCAATGAGGAAGGTGTGCATCAAACCATGAAAGTGTCCAAGTCTTGGCGAAACAAGCCTCTGTTCCGTCGGCAGGGTGATGTCCGTTTCAAGACCGGTATGGAGGCGGCCAACCTGTTGATACGCGAAGCCCAGCGCCGCGACAGTCACGAGAAGGAATACATCGAGTCGGTCACAGCGACCATGCAGTGCCTGTCGCCTATCTTCGACCGCAATCCCAAATACGCCTTTGCCGCGAAGACGTTGATCGAACCCGAGCGTTTCATTCAGTTCCGCGTGGCTTGGATCGACGACACGGGCGTCAATAGGTTGAACCGAGGATACCGCGTGCAGTACTCCTCTTCCTTGGGGCCCTACGCGGGTAGCTTGCACTTTAGCTCGAACATCACCCGCAGCGTCATCCACAGCCACGGATTCGACACCATCTTTTCCAACGCTTTGACTGGCATGGGGCATGGTGCCGCTGTGGGTGGCTCCGACTTTAATCCCATTGACAAATCTGAAGCAGAGATGCAACGATTCTGTCAGTCGTACATGACCGAGTTGGCGAAATACGTCGGTGTCGATCAAGACATTCCATGGATGGGTAAAGGGGTCGGACCCGAGGCAATGGGCTTTTTGTACGGCCAGTACAAGCGTGTGACCGGAAAAAGTGGCAAGGGGGCGTTGTTCACGTCAGCCTTCCAAAATGTAGGTGCCGCGACAGTCAGTGTCAGGACTCGAATGTTTTTTGTATGTTTTCAGTTCAGAAGGGTTTGTGAACTCATCAATTGCAATCTGTTCATGTTTTTCAGGCTCCTGGATTTGGTGTGGCTCATTTTGCTGATGAGATGCTTCGAGATAAGAAGGATTCCTTGAAGGGAAAGCGCGTCCTAATTACCGGTTCTGGAAAGATCGCCCAAGGGGTTGCCAGGAAGCTGATCGAGTACGGCGCGAAGCCCATCACCTTATCAGACATCAGTGGCCACATTTATGAACCAGATGGCATCACGGATGGTAAGCTCAACACCATCAACCAGATCAAGGCCGAACGCGGGGCCTTGTTGGGACGCTACATTATTAGCTCGACAACGGCGCAATTCAACCATCCCGAGAACATGTTGGAAATTCCTTGCGATCTTTGCATCCCTTGTGGTCCCATGCACGAAATTGGTGAAGCTGCTGCTAACCTTTTGGCTGACAATGGCTGCACAATGGTGGTGGAAGGTGGAAATGGAACTGTGACCCCGGCGGCCCGAAAGGTTCTGAAGAAGCGCGGCATTCAATACGGTCCCCATACCATGACTCTCACTGGCTCTGCACTTGTGCACAACTTGGGAGAGTCGGGTACGGATGCAGACTTGAAGGCCGAAGTAGCTCGTGTCTACAATGAAGTCAAGAGCACGGCCACGGAATTCAATGTGAGAGGAGATTTGTTCGCTGGTTCGAACATTGCTGGATTTTTGCGAGTCGCCAACGTGATGATGGCCCATGGAGCTGTGTAAACATTTTAATTCTTTCAATCGAGCTCCAGGACCAAGAGTGTGTGTATCAAATAATGACTAACAATACGTCCTAGTCTATTGTCATATACTTTATGTTCGTAGCGCGACATTGTGCCCATTGCATTGACTACTCGCTGTTTGCTTTTGGTTTCGGCGCATCCCCATCTGACTGTTCTCGTTGACTAGCTAGTCCTCCTTTGATCCTGGTGGTGTGTAGTCAAATGTCGTGTACTTCTTTCCGTACTTTGATCGAAAAGCAGCGATCTCTGGAAGCGCCTCGATTTTGTCATGCAAAGCTTTCAACAAGGGGTATGTGTCCATAGAATTTGTGGGTATGCCGTCCAAAAATCCACCCGTCAACCATGATACTATCTGATGTGCACGAATATCGGCGATCGTCACCTTGTCGCCTACAAACCATCCACTTTTATTTTCATCCAGACGCTTTTCCAAAACACTCAAAAACTAGAACGCCAAGTGGATACATACATAAATACATCATGCGCAGATTACCGACAGTCCAGACAGTTGAGCGATATGAAATAGCAGCAAGGGGGAAAGAGTCCATGTTCTCGCTGGATGGTACTTACGTAGGCAACATTTCTGGGGATGGCAGGATCCATGAGCTTCTTTCGAATGTCAATTTTTTCTTGGTCGGAAAGAGTATCCTCCGAGAAGAAAATTCCTTTCGGCCCGGTGAGAGTGTAGCCCAAGAACTTGTAGGCTTCTTCGACCGTATCAATAACAAGATCTACCTCCAAGGCTTCCACTGGATCGGATGGATACAACCCTCCAAGTTTCCCAACATACCTCATAATGGCATTGGACTGGTCCATCATCGTTTTGCTGCCCGTTTCCTCATCTTCGATTTCCAAAACTGGTAGCTGCCCACAAGGGAGCGTTGGCTTGAGTTCGGTGAATTCCGCAAACTCGACTGCCTTGTTGGTAAAAGGCAGCTTTAGAATTCAACAAAACGAATATATCGAGTGTAAGAAAGCTAAATGTCGCTCATTATTACTTGTTCCAAGGAACTCTAGAGAGAGTCCTCCCCCATCCATGTCCCCATCACAGGCGCTCGTGCAGTACCAGTACGCATATACCGTACCGCAGTACAGTACTTGTGGCCTGAATAGAGTACCCCAACGGGCAAGACGGAACGCAGCACAACAACTGGACTTACTTGTGCTTGAACGAAGGTAAGCCTGATGGGCTCCGCTCTCCCCATTATCCCAAAGTACGACAAAATATGACGGGTCATGTTTTACTGGGTACGTGTATAGTACCGGTACGACAATACCAACCGTTCTGAGTTTGGTTGATTTAGTAGAGGCAAAGTTGCCGCAGGTAGTACCTGATGTAGACACCGAAAGATTTTCTCCGAGGAGGAGGAGCGAGGACGAGGACAGGAGTCGAGTCGAGTCGAGTCGTCGAGTCGTCATGGTCGTCGTCAAATTTAAAAATTTCGACGGTACGTAAACTACTGTACCGGTACTGCCCTCGTACTCTACAATACAATTGCAGTAGGCGTACTGTACCTGGTACCTGGTTCAATGGTACAGTATCAGGTTCATTATATTTTGTTCTATTTTCTACAGTATTCGAACGAACTCTCCCTTCTCTCCATCCCCATTGTCCTTTGTTGTTACACCGAATACATCATCATCCAGGCTACTACAGAAAGTTGTAATTAAAGACAGTTCCTGTCCGGTCAGGAAAGAAAAGGGTTCAGAATATTCAATATGGACGACGAGGAGGATGAAACGATCGCTCCACTGTGTACCTGCGGGCAATTCCACAACAGCGAAGTGTCGAAAGTCTCCACAGGTGGTCTCCCGGGCACTACTGGTACTACTTCGCGCAAGACTCCGACATGGTTGGAATCTTCCTTTGTGCATTTAATGGCCCCTCGCAGACCACTTCAAAACATACCATCATCATCGTCACCATCCAACAAGCATTTTAGTTCCTCGCACGCGTATCATTCGCAGCATGGTTTCCTTGAACAGCACCAGCATTTGGAACAACTGCTACAGGCTGCCACCTCGTCCTCGGCCGCGGAAATTTCGCTGTGCTCCGACTGCACAGACCGTGTGGCTGCGGCGCTGGAGACAGACACGCAGCGGCTGTATGCCGAAGTGAACGCGTACAGAGATACCGTCTCGGAAGCGCGGCAACGGGCCAAAACCTTCTCGAAAGTTGGTCTACATGAAACAGAATCTGCCTACATGGACGAAATTGCGATTTTGCGGCAAGAAGTGGAGGCACGCGAGGCAGAACTTGCGCATTTGAATTCTCTCTTCAAGGACCAAATCGAGATCACAAACGAACTAGGCGCCTTCGCCGATCGTGTCCAGGAAGACCAGAACGCGCTAGAGCTGCAATCCAAATCATTCGACGATTCTGCCAAACTGCTATCGAAAACCCTTGCCAAGGTGCAAACGGAGGTGGACCAGCTTTCACTGGTGAGATTACCTCTCTCGCTCTTCGATTTACAAGTAGATGAACGAGGGCTTCGATATCCATTGATCAATCAATTGAGACTCGCGTTTCGACCGAAAGGAGACGCTTCAGAAAGCGAAATCCGTGCGGCGTGGTCACAGGCCACGCAACTGCTCTTGATACTAGGAACTCTCCTCCAATATCCCTCGTCGGAATGGAAGCTGGTGCCTTTGGCGGACTGCGCAAAACTTATTTATCGAAAGGAAATTTTCAATTTGAAACCAGGAGATTGCCGAAGTCTCATGGCATTGAATGCTCTGTTGGATCAAGTCATCCGACACGCCAAAACAATATTTGCCGCCCAACAACAGAGCAAGATCGAAGTCAAGTCTCCACCCTTTCCGTCTTCCCCTAGTTCGATTGGCAACACTGAACTAGCTCGTTTGGATCGAACAGATCATGTTGGTTGGTCCCATGTCATCCATCGAATGGCCTCCAACCTGCTCTGGTTATCCGAACGAGTGTCGGAGCTGGTGGCTTTGCAAGTGAGTACATTGGCACACAGTGTCGTATAAAAAGAGACGTATCTCCGATATTCCTCTTCGACATTGTGCTCTATTAGTACTGTACTCCTTCGATTTATGTTTGACATTCTGGATTGATTGATTGATTCATTCATTCGAGGATACAGAGTCGCAATGACGTTGGAACGCGATGCTATTTAACCCTGCTGCTGGCACTCTTTCATTTGGAACCGCATTCGAATGGCAGAAAGAGACGTATCGAAAGCCGAGGGCGACGACAGCCAAAAGGCCGTTCGATGCTATTATTGGCACTTATATCGGACATACGAACGAAGACGATACTGGTGATGTTATTATGTTTGTTTTCAAATCATCAGTTCTCCTACTGTACTGTAAGGCGTTCGATTATTCGATTCGATTCTTCAGCACATTGCCTTCCACTCCTACGTACTACTATAGCCTGGTCCGACATCCGACTACTGCTTCAAATCATACTTTCTACTTTGAAGTGATTGTAGTGAAAAAATAATAATATGAGGAAATCAGTCATAATAACTACCGGTACAGAAAAGTAGTTGACGAAAAGAAGACCGCCGTCAAAATCTTTTATGGATTTTTATGTACTCGTACTCGTAGACGACGACTCTTTCATACAATATAGCAACTCTTTCATACAATATAGCAATATAGTCTACGTAGTCTCCTCCTACTAGTAGCTAGTAGTTAGAGTATCGCTTTCGCTTCCACACTCTGTTGGCGTCTGTCTATCTGTACGTGCTAACGAACGGTCATGCATGCACTGCGACACACGTTTGTCGTCGACCAATAAGTATATATGTCGAGCGACATTCCTATACACGACCTCAAAATATGCCTCACAGAATGTCACAAAAGGCTTGACACGATTTGCCCCCTTCCGAGTCCCAGGTTGCAGCCAAATTTGGGGATGTCGTTCTTGTCGAAGTCAAAATGCAAGTTCTCTCGTTGTTACTCGTTACATTGGTTGTTGAATGCTTCATTGGTGGATGGTCGAGCATGTTGATGGAGTAGGTCGGTGGGCAATGGAAAGGAGTCGTCGACCAGAAACAATAACTATAACCAGAACGAATACGTCCCTACTCAGACAAGTTAAAAGAGCCACCAAACCCTCCGATTGAATCATCCTATCCGTAGCCTCTAGCTATTTTCGTAGAAAAGAAGATGATGGATTCTGACTCGTCGTCGTCATACACGTCGTCGAGCGGCGACTCTGAGGCGATGAAAGAGTATGTGAAGGCAATGTCTCCCACGCCATCTCCCGCGACGCCAAAGGCGTCATTCGACAACTTATTCACCGAGGCGGGCCTTGAGAGTGACGATGAGACCTCTCAACCATCTGGTGCGAGCACATCTGGTTCATCCGAGGAGTCGAAGGATGCACCTGCTGCCAAACGAGCGCCATCACCAAGGCCCCCACCCGGTGCGAAATTAGCGCCGCCAATGTCTGCTTTCAAATCTAGTCTTGGTGGGAGTGATTCGAGTTCGGGATCTTCAGATATGTCAGAGATGGCCCCAAAACACGAAAGTATGGCGAAAGGATTTTCTGAGTTTATGCAAGATCATCCAGAATCTCGAAAGGAAGATTCGAGTTCAGGGTCGTCACGATCAAGTGACACAGGGTCTAGAAGCAGTGGTCACGAAGGAGATCATTCGGACAGGCGTTCTGAAACTAGGAGTGATAGCCAAAGCTCTGGTAGTGGAGGTTCCTCTCGCACACCCAGCCACCCTTCGCAGAGTCAGCGCAGTGCATCTTCCCGTGGGTCATCAAAAGAAGACAGTGTATCTAGGTCGAGTCGCAAGGACAGTGAAAAGAGTTCACGAAGTGGAGAATCATCAAAAACTCCAAGTGAATCCGAGAGCCGACGAAGTGCATCTTCCCATGGGTCATCAAAGGAAGACAGCGTGTCTAGATCGAGTCGCAATGACAGTGAGAAAAGTTCACGAAGTCACGAATCATCAAAAACTCCGAGTCAATCTGAGAGCCGACGAAGTAAATCATCAAGAAGCGGATCATTACGCGAAACCAGCATGGCTAGTCCAAGCAGTCGCAGTGACACTGACAACAAGAGTCCGAAGAGTGATAGATCCTCAAACTCTCCGAGTCGACCCCGAAGCCAAAAAAGTTCATCATCCTATGAGGTATCGTCTGATCGTGATAACGAAAAGTCCAAATCCAGCCCAAGGAGTAGCGATTCAGAATCAAAAGGGCAGGATTCAAATAGTCGAAATGAACCCCTGGAAGAATCACTGAACCAAGAGTCTATGACCTCGAAGCCGGAGGCTGTGCCTTCTGTTGGATCCAAGTCAAGCTCAAAGTCGGGAAGCCACGGCGCTTTGAGGGCGGCATCTCCCAAGTCGGTGCGGTCTGGAGGAGAAGGCTCCAATTCCTTCACGAGTGCTAGGTCTCGGTCGGTACACTCCGCTTCAGTCTCCAAGGAAAATTCACAAAAGGATTCGTTTGCAAGTGCTCGGTCTAAGCAGTCTGAACCAAGTAGTAGAAGTTCTGTGAGATCCGCACCAAAGAACAGTTCCGATGCCCATGCAAGCAAGCAATCCGCGTCGTCGCCCATTGAGAAAGAAATGCCCCCAAAGATAGGTGCACAGGATAATGAATCGGGACTACATGGTAAAACCGAGGCTTCAACCAGAACATCACTTTCTAAAAAGGAATCCTCGTCCGTGCCGAAATCACCTCCCGACAATGAATCTGGTCGATCAAGTAACAGTCGATCTCCAGAAGGCTCAAAAGTTTCGAAAACTTCCCTGGTTATCGAAGGAAAGGACAACATCAGCCCACAGGCATCTGCATCTAGACCTAGCATTTTGCAACGACTTGAAGCAAGGCGACGTGCCTTGCAGAACCAGCCTTCCGCCCGATCACAGGGATCTAGTCTAGGTTCGAAAGCAAAAGAAAAGAAGCCAGAAGAAACAGAAAAGGTTGAACAAGTCTCGATGAAGGAAAGCCTTCAAGTCGCAGATGTACAAATTTCTTTAAGCAAGGATCTCCAACAACGTCCATCGAGCGGCGAAAAACCGGTTCAAAAGGCTAGGGATGAAACGAGCAAGCTGGAGTCACAGTCGGAAGATTATGACCCAAGAAAGAACGATGTAGACGAGTGGAAAGCTCTGATAAAAAGATCTGCGAAATCTAGTCCCGAGTCGAAAGAGCGTCAACAAGGACAGATTGGGCCCCCCCCCAAACTTGCAGAAAATGTTGAGAACTTCCGAGACCCAAATGATGACGATGGCTGGATGCCACCCGCACTGACAACATACGGAGAGAACAAGTATAAACCAGAGAATTCTGATGAGAGGCTACTTCCTCCGGCCCATCGGGCTACTGCTCCAACAAAAGATCCGACTGTAACAGTTAGGAAGCCGCAGGATCCGACCGAGAATGAAACCCATTTGATGAAAAAGAATGATGCTCTGCAGCAAAGCACTCCCACCCCACCCGTCCCTGAAATCGAAGTAAGACCACCACCCGAAGATGAATCTAGTCTCGGGTCATGTGCGTTCCTTTTTCCAAGAGAGGCAGTCCCAGATAAATCACAAGCTGTGAAAGGAGAGCAAATTGTCACACACAAGCTGAAACCAACTGTCGCCGGGGTTGATTATGACTATTACAGAACATGGATGCTCTGTGGTTCCAAGCAGCCCCCCGCACACCAAACACGATCGGAGGAGGTTGGTCGGGAGGACCCTCCAGGGACGACAACTATCTTCAAACCGAAGCGCGTCATTTCTGATCCAGTCTCTTATGCGCATCACCAGGAAAGTGGTCATGCTCCTCTCATCACTGCGCCAATCATTTTGCCGGAATCCCCGAAGAAACCTCCTTCGGAGACGTGGGCCCCTAACCGACCCACATATACTCCATTAAGAGCTAAGCCAGCTGACGAGTGGGAAGCTTGGAAGCAGGCAAGGATGCACGCCGCACGGGAAGAATCGTCGGAGACATCCGCGAAGAAGTCGACGAAGAGCGACTCCTCTTCGTCAGAGTCTACCTGGGCCCCTCCAACCACGATCCAGGGATCAACATTTGCTTCCACCAGAAGCAAGGGAAGTAGATCCGCTCCAGTTGTGATTAGTTGGGTTCCTCCCTCACAAGCTTCTAGCGTTGATTTCACCGGGGCGGTCAAATCGCAGCCCACGTCTTCGACCAGGGCTCGCTCAGCGTATAAAGATCCACGTGGAAAATCCAAAGCTTCACCTGTGGTCGAAGATGTTAGCACGAGTACCAGCTCGGACTCTACACGGTCGTCTAAGAATGCTTCATTATCAGGAAGTACTTCAACGTCTGGGAGCACCTCACCGTCAAGAAACTCTTCATCTCGCAAATCTGAGTCGAAGACTCGTCCACACGCTCAGTCTTCGCCCGAGAAGCAACCTTCTCGGCATAGCGGTGGAAGCTCCAGCTCTGACTCTGGCACCAACACTTCTTCGGAGGACACCAATGCTCTTTTCACAAGCTCGAAAGAAAACACAGCTGTGATAGCGACTCAGCTTCTATCCACCGCCCATACCGACTCTTCAGCACCAGTGCGGGTGGATATCGAACAGGGCACGTCGCCAAAAACGACAGTTCATTCAGCCGCAGCAAAACAGAGATTTTCTCGGCCGGTGGTCTGCCTGTGCATCATATTATCGATCCTTGTGCTAGGGGGTGTAGCCACAGCTGCCGTATTCGTACTAACAGACAAAATAGGTGGTGATCCGACCCCTACACCTGGTGGGGCGCCAACCCCACCATTTCCAACTGCAGCCCCTGTTCAATTTACCGGTACTGATGAGCTGAAGACTCTTGTTGTAACGGCTTCGCCAGGAACAGAATCTGATTTTGTCAATCCTGCAAGCGCACAATCATTAGCTCTCGACTGGCTTTCAAAAAATCAGTTTCTGAATACCTATTCAGACGAAACGAAACTCCAACGATTTGCTCTCGCTACAATTTTTTATAGTACGGATGGAGACTCCTGGACCCAGAACGACCTTTGGCTGAGTGACATCGACGAATGTGACTGGTATTCCTCCGAAAATATTGACGAGGTTTGCGGCTCTGGGGGAAATTTGGATGAAGTCGACTTGAAAAGCAACAATTTAAGGGGGAAACTACCGTGGACGCAGCTTGCGAGTCTAGCTTCGGACCTGTTGATCCTCGACCTGCAAGACAATGGTCTCTCTGGTCCAATTCAGAATGTTGTCGCGGATTTGTCGTCTTTGTTGCTTTTTGATGTTCGCGGGAATGAATTTTCGGGCACCATACCAAGCGGACTGGGTCAGCTGATCGATGCTAGGCAGTTGGATCTTTCACAGAATAGGCTTACTGGCCGGATACCATCCGAGCTATCCTCTATGACCTCTCTCGAGTCGTTATGGCTGAATGATAACTTTCTGTCCGGGGATATTCCTTCGGAGCTAGGCCGATTGAGCAGCCTCCGTAACATGTATTTGGTAAGCGCTCGAGATGCCGCATGGTGAATAGTGTTTTTGAGTGCCAAGTACATCAGTCTGATCTTATTTTGTTGTTCTTTTGCATCAGAGTGGCAACGATTTCGTCGGCACCATGCCCGAGGAAATTTGTTCTCTGCAGCTAGAAAATCTTGAGGTCAATTGCGAGGTGGAATGTGCATGTTGTACTGCGTGTGGTGAAGGGTCTACTGGTTCCGAGGCTGGTGGGACTGGTTCTGAGGCTGGTGGGACTGGTTCTGGTTCTGATTCCGGATCTGGGAGCAACAACGATTTGTCAGGTGATCCGACCTATGGGTTGATTGTAGCAAGGTATCCCGAAGGTGCAGAAGCACTCGCAGATGCGTCTTCGCCTCAGAGGGCGGCGTTTGAGTGGCTGAAGTCACCTTCGAATGCTCAGGTAACGTCAGACCAACGACTACTCCAACGATACGCCCTTGCATCTCTCTTTTACGTAACCGGTGGAACCAGTTGGCGATCGACGGCGTCTTGGCTCTCGGAAGCTGATGAGTGTCTCTGGTACACGACCGCCGAGACAGGAATGCTGTGCGATTCAGACGGGAATTTGTTGGAAATCAATCTTCGAAACAACAATTTGCAAGGAAGCCTTCCCATGGAACTTCTCCTTCTTGCGAATACTCTCGGTAAGAAACACTATGGGTCCGATACCGTAGCGAGGAATCGT
Source organism: Nitzschia sp. pyKryTriq1 (assembly GCA_956465555.1). Taxonomy (NCBI): domain Eukaryota; phylum Bacillariophyta; class Bacillariophyceae; order Bacillariales; family Bacillariaceae; genus Nitzschia; species Nitzschia sp. pyKryTriq1. Next base: position 802,826 of record OY101124.1, read on the forward strand.
TTTTGTTTTGATGCTACTACTTTTTTGGACGACCTCTCACGCATTGTTTACAGAGACATTGGATCTACAGGGCAATGCTATTTCGGGTTCGATACCATCAAGCATTGAAGGGCTAAATCGCGTGGGTGAGTATTTCAGAGTGGTCCGTTTTAAAATCAGATGGATCTCCCTCTCACAATTATTTTTCAAACAGAACAAATCAATTTGTCAAGCAACAGCCTTTTTGGGATCATTCCAAGTGAAATGGGATTGATGACCAACTTACGTAAGTCTGTAGATTGCGACTCTCCGACCGAATCTGACACTCAATCCTAACATGCCCCAATCTTGTATATTCTCGCCCCTCAGGACGTATTGTACTTTCGGACAACAACCTTTTTTCCACGATCCCAACGGAAGTGGGTTCCTTGAGTCAACTGGTGCTACTGGACCTCGGATCTAACCAGCTGACGGGAACCATACCGGAAACGCTTGGGTCTATTCAAGGTTTGGGTAAGTACCACTTTTGGACTCCTCCTGTGCAAGGGAGTTGAACATCTTTCTCACAAAAACTTGTTTGGACTCGTTCTTTTAATACAGCCGGCATTAGCCTTTACAAAAACTTCCTTTCCGGAACAATCCCTGCAGAATTTTCCAATCTACGGAATTTACAGCTGCTATATGCCGACGAGAATGATCTAAGTGGTCCAATTCCCAGTTCTGTTTGCCAGTTGGGTCTAGAAGAGTTTTGGAGTGACTGCCAAGAAACGCAGTGCACATGCTGCACTACATGTTGTAGTGATGGCGCTGGCTGCATTTGATGAGACTGAAATCTTTGGGTTGGCTCCCAGCTCGGTGATGACAACATCTTCTCGACAAATGCCAAGACGCGTCCTCAGGGGGAATCTACTAATACTAGTAGTAGTATGTTATATGTACTACGTTGTTTCTTCTACTCTACTCGTGATTACAGGCCTCTCTCTACAAGCTAAAGGGTAGCTCTACCAGAGGAGGCTGCCGAGAAAATCGGAGAACGCGTAGTACAATGCCGGTATAGGAGTATCTCAGTTATGCATACTATTGGATGCACCCCCCCCCCCCCCCCAGTACTAGTCTACTACAAAGTAGGTCTTTCTACCGGTAGCTCTTGAGAGGAGACTCGACCACTACTCTCTAGTGCTGCTAGTAGAGTACCGGTAGACAGAGGTCTACATAGAGAGACGTAGAGTAAAAAGAGACTACCGGTACCAACTATTCTAGAGTAAAGACTACTCTACCCTCTGCTAGCTCCGGTTTGCCTCGATATATAGCTCTACTAGAGCTAGTAGAGTAGACGACAGCCAGCTCCCCACTACTACAGTACGTGCGCGAGATGGCTTCGCTTCGCTGTGCCACCCACGTAGTCCGTGGGTGGTTGTGTCTGTCCTTCTTCCGTCTCGCTACTTCGACTACTCCATGGAATAGAGCGAACGATACGCGCGAGAGATAAAACAAGTATGGGGATGGCACTAACTCGCAACAAAGCATTGGAAATATAAGCCCCCGAATATTGCCCGGAAACAACTCAAGTCATTATTGTGGCAACCTAAATAAAATAATCTTATCACTTTGTGTCATCAGGCCCAAAGCGCTTTCTCCCTGTGATAAATATAATCATAATATAATTTTTGTCGTCGAACTTCGTCGTTGTTCTTGACAATAAGTAATCAGATCAATTGACATCGAAGTCATGCCCGAAATGACTTTCCTACTTAGGTGCAGTCTGGCTGTCCCCCGCCAAGCGTTCCCGCCAAAAATTCTTACACCCACCACCACGCTGGCACGCCCCGAACGCAGTCTGAAACTTGTCTGAACGGACTTTCTCGTGCGTCTTTTGGTACCGGTATTGTTTATCGACGTCTATCTACAGTACATACCGGTACATTGAATGAGCATCACCGACAACTCCCCGACAAAAAAAAGAACTTCCAAATTATTAGTAACGAAAGTGTGGCAAACTCCATCGCAAGCAGTGCAAGGAAATGAATATCACCCTCCGCCTCTCTTGCTGTTACCATTCTGATCAAAGCGCGTAGACGGTCTCCTGCAGTACTCGTAGCGACCCCAACGAACAAGCGGGCGGAACGATGGCCAAGTCGAATCGTGATCCCGTCGAGGGAAGTCCAGCGTTGTCGACGGCATCCGAGGAAACAGGGGGTTTTCTGAGTATGTCAGAGACGGGGCGGCTGCTCTCCATGGTTGATGATCACTCCCTACTAAGCGTGGGCGACGAGGAAGAATCTATACAGAGTCATAGTAGTCACAGCGAGGCTGACGATGGCAGCCCCACACCAGTTGCTCCTCTTGACGGTGAAAGGTCAACCCGATCGCCCGGCGATAAGTCTCAGGACGACTCGAACGGCTTGTCGCAATCGAAACAAAACGTGATGCGAGCCCTTCTAGAGGAATATGGTATCGAGGCTGGTAGCTCCGATGGCGAGGATTCTACGTCCGAAACCAAGTCCGACAGGATGAGTGAAGATGATCTTAGTGGGGAGCAGGATAACGATGAAAGGAATTCCGATGTTGGCGATGACGACGACGAGTGGGACGAAGAAGAAGAGGAGGAAGCCTTATATGACGAGGAAGATGCCTTTGCTGTTGAAGATGACGAAGAAGGAGAATTTGTTTCTGGGAGCGATGAAGAGTATGAAATACTGGAAGTCGAAGTCGACGAGAACGACGAAGACTGGGAGGGTGAGAGCTACGAGGAGGACGGGCCGTTGCAGCAGTCCGAATCGCAAGTCGAGTACGCCTCCGAGAGTGACGAGGACGACGGGGTTCAAACATCCCAGGAGCCTCTCAATCCTCGCTCTGCCTACGCCCAGGATCCTTTTGCCAGCCCGATGTCGACGGAATTCTCCGAACATCGAATAGGGAAGCTCACGTCTCAGATGGAACAAGTTAAAGCTATGGTGGAGCTTAGTTCATCCGAACGTGAAAGTGACTTGGTTTACGACGATTCAATAAGCTCAGATGAAGTGCAGGAAGTGGTACAACAAAACCGAACGGCAGATACTGCAAAGCGAAAAGACCCGTCCGATTTAAGTCGGAATGACAATGCCTCAGACGAGAGCGAGGTGGCTGCGGCTCAGAAGGAGAGAGTTTCCACACGAAGCAGCGAACAGACGAGTAACAACCGTTCGGCTCCTGAAACTTCCCAAAAGAAGCGGACACAATCAAGCAAGGAAACGCAGCCGCAGAAGAATCGAAAACAGTCCGTCGACAATGCGAATTCGAACAAAAAATCTCCAAGTAAGAGAACGACCACACATAATAATGCTGATATTGTGGGACCTCCGAAGCCCGAAGCAACAGCTGTCGACGACGAATCCTCTGTCGAATCTCCAATGCAAAATCTACAGACGGATTTGGATGGTTCATCAGTAGAGCCCACAGAGGCTGAGGAAAAGGAAACCAGTGACGATTCCGAGGAATCATCTGACGATGCACCAGTTCTAGTCATCAAACCAAAGCATCCTCCAAATATGCCACAAGTCAAAACACGACAGCCTCAAAAGTCACAAGTCAAAACACGGCAGCTTCCAAAGCCACAACAGGAAACAAGTGATGACTCCGAGGAATCATCTGACGATGCACCAGTTCTAGTCATCAAACCAAAGCATCCTCCAAATAAGCCACAAGTCAAACCAAGGCAGCAGCCTCCAAAGCCACAAGTCAAACCAAAGCAGCCTCCAAAGCCACAAGTCAAACCAAGGCAGCAGCCTCCAAAGCCACAAGTCAAACCAAAGCAGCCTCCAAAGCCACAAGTCAAAACACGGCAGCCTCCAAAGCCACAAGAGGAAACAAGTGATGACTCAGAGGAATCATCTGACGATTCACCACTTCTAGTCATCAAACCAAAGCATGCTCCAAGTAAGCCACAAGTCAAACCAAGGCAGCAGCCTCCAAATAAGCCACAAGTCAAACCAAAGCAGCCTCTCAAGCCACAATTCAAAACAAGACAACCTCCAAAAGGGCAGCCCCCAAAGCGAGCTGATCAGCGGACACCGACTGAGACACATAGTGACGATTCTGATTCATCTGATGATTCGCCGATTCTGCTCATCAAACCAAAACAGGCTCCAAAGCCACAAGCCAAGATCGGGCAAACTCGTCCAAAACCACAAGCCCAACCAAAGCAGACTCCTCCGAAACCGCAAGTTCAACAGAGACAGACTCCCGCAAGGCCAAAATTTCAACCAAGGCAGACCTTAAAGCCTCCAAAAGTGCAGACACCAGCTCAAACAAATAGTAAAGATTCGGATTCATCTGACGATTCAGATTCATCTGACGATTCGCCGATTCTACTCATCAATCCAAAGGACACCCCGCAGGCGCCGACTGCGACAAAAAAGCCACCCAAGATGAATAAGATGCCGGAAAGAGCTAAACAGAAACCAGCAGAATCGAAGGAGAAAACAAAGACGGGAAAGGAAAAGTCCAAGGGGAGAGGCAAGACGAGGCAGTCAAATGATGCTGTACTGCGTGGAGTTGGTGACGAGGACGACGAGGACGACGAATATTTCCCCTTGAATGACCTACAGAAGACCCGTAGTAACCAAGGAAAAGAGAAACAACTACCGAGCAATGCAAAGACCCACAAAAACAAGTCTGTCAAGTCCAAATCGAAGACCACCACCAATGATACGACGCAGTCTGCAAGTAGTCAGCGACCGGACGACGACAGATCGACTAGTTCAGTAGACTCCGATGAGATCGATGCTGAGAATCAGTTTGCAACAATCGACTTCGATCCGCTTACCTTGGGAGCTGCACGTTCAGAAGCCACTGGTAGTGTTGGTTCTCGTTCGACAAAAGAGCGAAGAAAAATTGGCATCGGCCGATTTATGAGATGGCCAAAGAATGCGAGGAAAGAATCGAAGCCCCAGCCTTTATCCGAATCAATAGGTAATCTCAGTGTCCGTTCGAGATCGTCGACTGGTTCTGGCGACTTGGTAACACAGAAATCACCCGAAAAGCCGAAATCGTCGGGTCTTTTTGCTTCTACGACGGCGTCCTTGGACAAGATTGTCAAGAATAACATGTCACCAAACAAGGGGGGTAGGACTAGCGGGAAAGAAACGAGACGTCGGCCTTCGGCTGGGTCAATGGACGATGGCAGTGTCCGCTCAAGATCCACCACTGGCTCTGGTGAGTTGGTACAGCAGAAAACACCCCAAAAACCGAAATCGTTGGGTCTTTTTGCCTGGCCAACACTGTCTCGTGCCTCCTCGTCGGCGTCCTTGGACAAGATTGTCACGAATAACCTGTCACCAAACAGCGGGGGTAAGACTAGGGGGAAAGAAACGAGTGGCACTGGTGTTTTGGAACCGCCCAAAACGCCCCAAAAACCCAAGTCCATGGGCTTTTTTGGCTGGCCAACACTGTCTCGCGCTTCCTCGTCGGCATCATTGGACAAGATTGTCACGAACAGCCTGTCACCAAGCAAGGGCGGAACATCCGTCAGACACCAGTCTCCTGTTCGCCAATCGCTCCCAGAATCTCATCCATTGATCCCATCACCAGGTCGTTTCAGTGGAGCCAAGGCCGGGCGAAATGACCCCCCTGCTCTGTCTTCTCCGAAGCCTGAAAAACCAAAAAGTACTGCTTGGCTTCAATTGGCACTGTCAAATTCGGTAACGCCTAGAACTTTCGAAAATGAGACAGCTCAGAAGGTATTACGGATACGCCAAGCACGCTCCCCACTGAAAACACGCCCCCCATTGAAACTAGAACGCGAAGAGAAGGAACCTCAAACAATTTACAGCCGCCCTACGGGCCACATGGGAGGGAATTCAGGGGATACGACGTTCTTGTCGGTTGCAGAACAGCGTGTGGCCCGAAGAAAACAATATATACTGGATCAGCAGCGAAGAGAAGCTATTAGAATACAATCGGCAATGCGCGGGTACCTGATCAGAAAAAGACACCCCCTGCCTCAAAGGTCAGCGAGGCCCGAAGGGCAAGTGTCACTGCCGGCCCAAGACAACCAAACTGCATCTCAGCACCAGATGTCACAAAATGGTTTATCGCATCCTGGCGAATCCATCGCTGCGAAAGTGCGTACTGAATCCAAGCCTCCGTCAAGTGCTAGTGGTCTCGCAACGTATTCCCTGAAATCTCGCCGCCCACACGAACATTTTGATGAGCCCAAAACCGTAGCCCAGCAGCGCGCGGATCGTAGAGAGGAATATCTTCTTGACCAGAAAAGACGCGGATCACTGGTTATCCAATCAGCATTGAGAGGCTACATTGTACGTAAGCAACTCGGTCTTGATAAGAAACGGGAGAAACGAAGCAATACGCCGACGCCGTCAAGTGGAGACACCATCCCGAAGGTGCCGGTTTCCCGAGGACTAAGTCACACTCTTCTAAGCAAAGCGGATGCCCCCCCTTCGTCCCTGGCACCAGCAAAGCTTAAGAGCAGGCTATGGCTGCCGTGGAACAGAAATACAAACCCTCCACTTGCTGCCAAAAGGGAACCAAGCCATGTCGAACGGTTCGATGCATCCTTATACTTGAGGAGGCGAATGTACCAGGACGAGCAGGGCACTGGGTCAAAATCGCTCGATGAAATTAGGCAGGCCAGGCGGGAGATGTACCTTCGCGACTTGGAACGGCGAGAAGCAATCAAAATGCAGGCAGCAGCGCGTGGATACTTGATTAGAAAGAAGCTCAACCCTCCGTTGACTCCCGTTTCAGAGGAGAAAAGTAGCAAGGAGCAAGAGAGAAAATCGTCGAAAATCAAGGTACCGACAAGGATGCAGAAGGACGACGGGCGACAGACAAAAGCGGTCAAATTCAATGCAGGTGCTGCGTCCGAAACGTTCGACAGGTCGTCTTATTTAAGAGAGAGACTGCAGCGCGATGAAGAAGAGCGTAAGACGAAAACTATTGCCGACATTCGAGAGGAGCGACAGGCAATATACTTGAGAGACCTCCAACGTCGTGAAGCCACAAAATTACAAGCCGCCGCGAGAGGGTATCTGGCTCGAAAGTATCATCCAGGACTTGCCAAGAAACGAGAACCTCCTGCCAAGCGAAATGTGCAAGGAACTGCATCGGTACAGAGTTCTCGAAAGATCTCTGGCCAGCAGAATGCCAAGCACGAAAAACCTGCAAGTAGTTGGGGGCTAATGAAACGGTTGCTTTTTGGGAAGACAAATGAGGCACCACCCGAGCCAGAACCTTCTTACGAGGAGCAAGAGTTCGAACGTTTTGACCCGTATGCTGATACAGAAGATTTTTTCGGATTTGCCGACGCTAACTACAGAGAAAGAACTGGCTTCTTCATGAGTACACTGGGGCGATCTGAACGACATATTATAAATCCTCAATCAGTGACCGACGAAGCACGCAACTGGAAGGGACGAGGTGAGCCGAAGGTCAGCAGTGACTTTGACAATGGGGCATATTTAAGGGAACGTCGGGCACGAGCAGAGCTTGAATCGCGATCCATGGCCATAGCCCAAAGAAACGCTGAGAAGCGAGAGGTGGCACAACAGGACTCGGAGAATCGGGAGGCTACACAAACCCAGAAGCAAACGAAGTCATCATCATCATCGAAGAAGAAGGAGAAGAAGAAGAAGAAAAATAAGAAGAAGAAATCTCGAACCGACAAGAAAAAGGACAAGGCAAAGGCAAAGGGCGAAGGCTCAGGAAAGGGAAAAGAGCCACATGGTGACGCGTCGAAGCTTACGACCACAACGAAGAAAGAAAAGCAAGCCAAGGGCTCTTCACTGATTCCTGTGAAGAAGGAAGAAAGCACTGCCCTGCGAACAACGCCAACAAACAAGCCTTCTATCCGGAAGACTCCAGACCCTGAATTCAAGCAGGTGAAGCTTAGAACGATTCACAAAAACGTGGAAGGAGAAGAAATAATGATCGAGCATGAATCTTCGAGTGAAGTAATCTTCGAAGAGATCATTGAAGAAGATATCGTTCCATTGGATGCCACCGAAAATAGGACAAAGGAGCCTATGAAGCCGGAAATCGAAGCAAAAGGAACTGCACCATTAGTTTTACTTGACTACAAGAAAGAAACTCCGATACATTCTGGTTCGACGTATTCAACGGATATTGGAGATTCATGGTGGCTCCCGAGTTTGAACACCGAGGACACTCGTGCCTACCGCACTGAAGTATACGTTCCGGAGACTCGAAGTTACAAGACTTATCCGAGACCAGCACCCAAGAATTCTACGACCGAGTACTGGGAGGCAGTCCGTGAAACGTATCTTCCCACCGTGCTGGGTATTTATGATGATGGAGAAAGCATCGATCATTCATTGTTACCCTCGGTAGGTCGGTCTTCACAGAGTCATAACTCGAAAGACCAAGACTTTGACGAGACTTCGACTGTCGTCGCCGATGACGACGAATCATGGCTGCCACCTGGTGCAGACAGTGTCATCTCCCGAGCGATACAAGAAGGAGATAGTATCACCAGTCGAGCCATACCAGACGGAAGCGCTGTTGACCTTGCCGATGACTCATGGGTACCGTCCCCGAGCAAGCCAAAAGGGAGGTCCCTACAAGTCGACTTCGCTGGGGCAGTAAATAAGCAGAGTTCGTTCTCATGGGCGCCTCATCTGCCTTCACCGTCAAAAAGGGACGTATCGAGAGTCGAGCAGATCCTCACTGGTGATTTGGAGGCACCGCCATTTTCGGATCAACCAATCCCCAAGCTGAACAGCAGTTCAAGGGATCTTGAAGTAGGCTCACATGAGGACAATAACACAGCACTCATCTCAGAGACTGCACCCAAAACTCACAGAGGAAAGGTCCTCGTTATTTTCATGGCTATCATTCTCATTCTTGGGGGTGGTGCAGCTGCTGCGTATTTCCTTTGGGAAGATGCGCCGTGGAAAACGTAGTTGTGACTCATTTGATGAGCTATTCTACGCCTAAGTCTTTATTAAAGTGATTGGGAGGCACTTTATTTCGCGCAGTAGGAGTATTCGTAGTCTGGTATTTATTTGAAGTCCTCTCTGCAGCTACTCTAGCTAGGGTAGACTTCACTACAGTATTAAAAGCTTTGCCGATCTCAAAACTTTTAGTTTGCAGTACAAAATCCTGTACCTGTAGGGCTCAACTTACACGTCCTCACGTAGCCCAGTACCAAAATTCACAACTTCTAGTTTGCACCGCGCACTCCTCGCGAAAGCAAGTGTTAACCTGGCAGGTAGCTCGTAGCTCGTGATATTACGATGTAAAATGGGCCAAGCTCTGAAATGATCGTAAACAGCTCTGAAGGTCATACCCTTGCACGTCACACTCCACCTTAACATACCTGGACGATTCGTAACGTCAAACGTTGAATTTGGTGATAGTGATCCATTGCTACCGTTAGAGAGGTGGCTACTACCTGCCAGGTTAACACGTGCTATCGCGTGCAGAAAAAACGCGCAAACTAAAAATCCTGCAAATCCGGGTGCCTTGGCAAAGCTTATACAGGACGCGACCTCCTGATGATATCAAACAGCAGCAGTTGCAGTGTGTACCATAGCGTTGATGAGAGGATCTTCTACCGGTACTCTTAGCAAAATCGTCAGTCGTCAGATCCGCACTACGCACCAAAGTGTATCCCTTTGGTCGATGGTCCTGTGTTCTGTCCAAAGATATCGATAGTCCATTGTCATTTGTTATGCTTGTTCGTATTACAATTCACCGGCTTGAAAACCTCGCCTCATTGGTAATTGAAATCGCCGGGTCCGGTAGTCCGAATCTTTCACCATGACACCCACTCTGTATCACGTACCGAAGACAATATCTAGTCCGATTTATCAAGCCCTAATTGAAATCAAGGCAGTGAATAGCTCTGTCAAGGTGGAAACCTTGTCTTTCGCTGATTTGAAATCATCGGAGCACCTTGCAAGAAACCCCATGGGTACATCTCCCACTTTCACGGATCACGACCACAACATTGCTATCTGGGAATCTGGTGCAGTCCTCTCGTATCTTTTGGAGATATACGATACCGAATTCCAGCTGTCACCCCAACCCGGCGTAGCCTCACCGGGTGATCGAGCCAAGTTTTTGCATTTGCAACAATACATTCTGGCGACTGTCTATCCTTTCGTGGCATCTCTATTCATCCACACGCTCAAACCGAACGAAGAGCAGGATTCCGCTTATGTAGAACTCTCAAAAATGAAATGGAGAACATTGATGGCTCCGACTTTGGCGCTGTCTTTAGGGGCTTCAACGTACCTGATGGGTGAGAAGCTTTCGGCCGTGGACCTCTTGATCGCAAAATCATTGAACAATGCCAATTCACTCGGCATTCTAGAGGAATTTCCGACCCTTCTTGCGCTGTTTGAAAAAGTAAGTTCCATGCCATCATTTACAACGGCATACAGCCAACCACCAGGACCCACCGGCCCAGTAGAGGGCCGATCACTCGTTTTAGTACCACCAGCTGAATGATTTGGCTTTTTCAAGGACGAGACTAGATCTGTGGATGACGCATGGTCGGAGATTCACAATTGAAACGACCTTTCGGGATCCATTTCGTTATACACGACACTCCCTTTTAAAATATTGTCCGACGTTCTATATTATTTTCCGTCTAGTTGCTATCATACTTTTGCTCCTTGGCATTCCGCAACGAATTCATCAATGGTTTGGACCAACTCTTCTTGATCAAAGTCACCCGTGAAAACGCAGTTGCCTAGGGCTCCCTTGAGAAGGATAAGGCGCAGCTGTCCATTAGCAACCTTCTTATCTGCCGCCATGTACTTGAGGAATAACTTTTGATCCATCGGTGAATCCACGGGAAGCTCCACGGGCAAATTGGCCTTTTCCATGAGGCGGTATGTACGCTCCAATAGGTCTTGATCAATCCAACCCATTCGCGCGCTCATCGTAGCAGCCATGGCGGTGCCAATTGCGACCGCCTCTCCGTGCAGCCAAGTCCCGTATCCCGATCCGCTCTCAATCGCATGACCGAAGGTATGTCCCAAGTTCAAAGTCGCCCGCAATCCAGCTTCCTTTTCGTCGGCCTTGACGACTTCCGCTTTGTTCTCGCAGGATTTTTGCACGGCATATCTCGTGGCAGCTGGGTCTCGCGCCAGCAGCTTGTCCATGTTCTCTTCAAGCCATACAAACAACTCAGCATCCCGGATCAAGCCGTATTTAATGATCTCCGAAATTCCACTTTGTAGCTCTCGATCTGGTAAGGTCGAAAGAGTGTCGGTGTCAATGAACACGCATTCTGGTTGGTGAAAGGCTCCGATCATGTTCTTGCCTAGAGGGTGGTTGACTCCCGTCTTTCCTCCCACCGACGAATCGACCATTGCCATGACAGTGGTGGGAATTTGAATAAAATTGACTCCTCGCTGGTAAATAGCTGCTGCAAATCCCACCATATCTCCAATCACACCTCCTCCCAGAGCTATAAATGTGCATTTGCGATCAAGTGTTTCTTCGAGAGCCTTGTCCAAGATCAGTTGCAAGATTTCCATGGTCTTGAATTCTTCGCCATCCGGTAGCACTAAAGTATGAACTTCCTTGTGCTGAGCCACTAGCTTTTCGTACTTTTCCAAGTACATGGGAGCGATTCGATCATTCGTCACCAACAGCACTTTCGTGCCAGAAATGTGTGAAGTCAACATTTCCGTCACCTGTTGCTCTGTATAACTAGTTCCGATGTAAATTGGGTAATCTCTCTCATCGCTCAAGTCCACCTTGACAATGTCCACGTTGGACGCACTGAGCTCGCTGTTACTCTTCGCGCGACCGGTCCCCGCAGTATTTCGCTGAGGGTGAATAAGGGCGTGGGCGGAAAAGCATCGGGCAGGAGCCGCGAAAAAAGTCGCGAAGCATCCAAGTAAGAGACTGCACCGCATCATCATTTTTCCTCTCGGCGGTTGACGGGACTAGGAGAATGAGACAGATTATCGAAGTAGCAGTCTACTATTCAGGGATTTGATTTTGATTTTGATTTTGATCTTGATCCATCCATCCATCCATCCTCCATCTCCATCCGCACAACAAAAGAAAGAAGTGACGTCCAAATCCTTCATCATCATCGAGAGATCACCAACTGACCTCTCGGAGCCGTTCGTACACGGAAGCAGGATAACAATCAATCATTATTTTCGACGCCTTGGTTTTGGGTACGAATCTCCAGCATTCCAGATTCCAGATTCCAAGTGGAAATTAAAGGAGAGCACGAGCCGGCTGACGCGTATCACACATGCAAGCCCGCCAAAAATTGAATAATTCATTCGTAAAAAAATATTGTCGTCAGCGACCAGCAGTCGTCTCTATGAGAGGTAGTAGAGAGAGCTAGCAATAGCAAGATCTATATCTTTTTAACGTGGTCTATCTAACACAAGGACTGCAACTCGAGGGAGTGTACTTGTAGTACCGTAGGGTTAGAGCTCTTGAGCAGACGAGTATATCCATCAAGATCAAAGAAGACACAAACGATTTTTCTGCCTTCGCCCAGAGTAGTTCTTCTCCCTACTCTCTAGTAGAGAGGCTCTAACGGTGGAGTAGAAGAGCGAGGCCATAAAACCGATCCAGTTCTACATAGAGCCGGGTTAGATTAATGAAAACAGAATATATTGTGGTTCACTTTCCTATCAAATTAGATGTTCGAGAAGCAAGCTTAAAAAAACCTCTAGACACGAAATATACATAGATAGCTTACGACATTCAACCAAAAATGGATAGAAATATCACATATTGGGAAATCAAGTAGGCTTGTTTAGGCGGTCTCTTCAGCGGCAGCGGCGGCATCCTTGACCTCCTTGGGGACCTCAACCTTTCCGTGGCGAGAAGCACGGACTTCCATGAGTTCCTCAACATCCTCCTTGTTGGGAGCGGACATATCATAGGCAGCTCCACGGTGGTGGGAGATATCAAGACCAACTTCTTCTTCGAGAGCATCGACACGGAACATTCCCAAGGCGTTAAGGGCCAAGAAGAAAGGAGTCATGACGAAGAAGACCCATCCGCAGATCCACAAGACAGCACAGAATTGGCACAAAAGAAGGTTGGCATCGGCAGATCCATTTCCCCAGGAGTAGAACCATCCCAAATGTTCCGTGTTGTATCCAGCAGTGGCCATGGCGGATTCCTCGGCGAAGAGACCGACGGCAAGGACACCCCACATACCGTTGGCAAAGTGGACAGGGATAGCATCGACGGCATCGTCAATCTTCATGTAGATCAAGAAGCTGGAGAATCCAACGTAGACCCATCCGGCAATAATACCAATGATGCAAGCAGCCCAAGGAGTAACAACAGAGCATCCGGCAGTGATACCGACAAGACCTGCGAGACAACCGTTCATGGCCATGGTAAGGTCATAAGAAGCTTCACCGGTCTTTCGCATGTCAATGAAAGTGTCAGTGAACATAGCAGTAACACATCCACAAGCGGCAGCCAAGGTGGTGGTCACGGCGCAAAGGGCGGAGGTGGCAGCAGATCCAGAGTTGTCAATGACAAGAGCAGATCCGGGGTTGAATCCGTACCATCCGAACCAAAGGATGAAGGTTCCAAGAATTTGAAGGGCGACGGAGTGGGCTTGGAAGGCAGCAGGGGTCTCAAGGGGGTTTCCATCCTCGTCGTAGAATCGTCCCTTACGGGGTCCGAGTACTACGGCAGCGACGAGGGCAGTAGCTCCACCACACATGTGGACGACACCGGATCCGGCGAAGTCGACAACACCGACACCACGGAATGGTTCGTCAGTGAACGCGGTCAAGAAACCGTTTGCACTCCAGATGGATCGCACAACAACTGGGTAGACAAATCCAGTTAGGAAAACGGAGTAGCATAGGTAGGCTTGCATCTTGCATCGCTCGGCAACAGTTCCGGCGACGATAGTAGCAGCAGTGGCGGCAAAAGCAAATTGGAAGAACCATCCAATGAGTTCACCTCCCGTGGAGAATTCACGGATGAAAAAGTTAGAGGTTCCAATGAAACTGGTGTTTCCCGAGGAGTTGTTGTCGTACGCGAAGGCGTAACCGACGGTGTAGAAACCAAGGGCACCACCGCAGGCATCCAACAAGTTCTTCAACATGATATTCTTGACGTTTTTTTGACGAACGGATCCAGCACAAAGCATGGCAAATCCGGATTGCATCATGAACACAAGGGCTCCAGCAAAAAGAAGGAAGAAGACGTTAAGACCGTCTTGGACACTGGCCATGTTCTATAAATTGAGAAGGAGTCGTGATACATGTGAGAAATCTGTCCAGGCCATCGAAATCAGAAGACTGGTTCCCTCCATTTTCTACTTACGCTGTCAATCATACAGATGGCAATAGCCTCAGGACTTGAGGCTGATTCACACAAGGTGGCGAGGGCATCTCCATCGTATTCCATGTTTGCTACTGCAACAGAAGAATTCGCAATGCGGATGTGTTAGATAAAAATATGCCAGCTATTGATACGGAAGCGCCGCAAGAACAGAGCTTCAAGAGTCGTCGTCCCCATCAAACCGTAACCTTTGCGCAAGTCTAGCTCTGCGGTCTGAGGCACTGCACAACGTTTACGGTCTCTTTATTGCGGTAACTGTGTAATCAGCGTCATGGTAACTCACCAAAATTCTGATGTCAACTAAATTGCTAAGACTGCGAAAAATGTTAAATTGTGACAACATGAATGATTTTTGACTCGTCGTCGGCTTGACAGATGGATCGATGGCACCGAGGGAGAGGCAGAACTGGCGTTTTGATTCTAAAATTCCCAAGATCTGGCCAAACTTCCGAAAGGACCGAAGGAAGCAATTCAAAGAAGGCGAAGGTGGAAGAACTCATCAGTACTAAATTCTACATGAGGTATACGTGTGTCACCAGGATGTCACACATACTGAATTGTTATATATCTTATTCTTCCGCCTTCGGACAAACCATGAAAGAACTAGCGTAATACATACAGCAGGCACAAATCATTTTTTATTAGGGAATTTTGGCGCCATCCAAGACTCTATCCTTTCTTCAATATTTACGTCTGTCATTTGGACGTCTTTTTAATTGTACATTTGTATTCATTATATAAAATGATTAATCTGCGTACAGCAGACAGAAGTAATCCTTAGAATTATGGCGAACTTGGTCAAATGGATGGATCACTACAGATTTTTGAAACCAAAAATTCTGTCCGTCGTGGCAATCTTGCCTATTGTCTCACACTCATACGCATTGATGCGTTTCATTTAGGAAATGTGGACAGACGCAAATCATGTCTTCTGTTTCGCACCTCTCGAACCCGGGACCTT
Organism: Nitzschia sp. pyKryTriq1; assembly: GCA_956465555.1. Taxonomy (NCBI): domain Eukaryota; phylum Bacillariophyta; class Bacillariophyceae; order Bacillariales; family Bacillariaceae; genus Nitzschia; species Nitzschia sp. pyKryTriq1. Next base: position 818,082 of record OY101124.1, read on the forward strand.
TCTTTCGACGAAGATCCAAAAATTTGGAAGGCATATATATGTATCAATGATTTCTACTGAATCCCAAGTACATTCACTACACTGATGCGAAAGTTCCGTTGAAAAGATGGGCAGTGCGGCATCGACCACTACCGTTACCGTAAGTATGTACCGGTAGAAAATACAAGTACAAAGCACGGAGGAGACAGGAGTTCTCTTGGCAACACCAATACTGCGGACCTCGTACCGGTAGTCTTATTTTTGAGACGAAAGGAGAAAGGAGCCGTATTTTAAAGGAGGGGCCGTCGCCTGACAGACGTAGAAGGGTGAGAGGTCCGAATGAAGATACCGGTACCTGGTTGTTGTTGTTGTTAACTGTCTCTAGTCCCATTGAGCGTGGTTAGAACGGGATATCAATCCCACCAGAGGCTCGCAGGCACTTAGACTAGACTACTAAGTGCGTTCTTAGACTACCTACTCTTGTTCCCCGTCGGATTCCTGGTCGGATACCACGGCCGCCTGTGCTTCTTCGTCTAGCTCCAGGGTTGGTTGAGTCCACCAGTAGAGTCTACTAGAGTCTCCACTCCGGCGGGTTGCATTGTCACATAACTGTTTGATTGGGCGGATTGCCACTTTGTCGACGAAATTGCTCTGTCGGATTGCGATGTAATGCTCGATGGTGTAAATCCCTGCTTCACTACGGGCAACTTCGATCCTCGGGTAGTCCCAACTACCGTCTCGGAGCTTGTTCGGGAGGCGCACCGCAATCCTGCGCGCTACCTGATGGTGAAAGCCCCGGAGGGCATTCAACATCCTCGGCGTGATGGTCCACGTCTCGCACCCATAAAGTAAGACCGACTGTACGATGGCTTTGTAGAACATCCCTGAGATTCTCGGTGTTGCGCCGTCCCGTGTTAACACGCGGCGGACCTGTCCCCATCTCTGGCGAGCGCGGGAGAGGTTTCGGTACAAGGCAGGCCAATCGTCATCGGTGGATGAGAGTGGTCGACCTAGGTACTTGAACACAGTAACCGAGTGAAGTGGGTCGCCGTAGATCGTGAACACTTGTTCTCGGGCTAGGCGGGCCTCTTCGTTCGCCTTTCGCTGTCGTAGGCGGGCCGCGCCGCGCTTGCAAAGCAAGGAGGTCTGGTGGCCGCTTCTGATGGCGTTGGGCGTCACGTGCATCCCGCACAGTTCACATTTTGGGAGCGGGGTGGGGGCCTCTTCCAGGATGCAAAGGGTGTCGTCGGGGTGTCGGTGGCAGAAATGTCGTCTGAGATTGTCCCAGGATGGTGCAGTCCCCGAGCATCCTTCCACTGGGCAGAGCCGCTTGAGAAGGGTTTTCGGGAAACTGACTCGGTAGCTGTCCGGGGGTAGCTGCGATACCGCCGTGAGGCCGGTATCGGTGGCTATTCCATGTTGCGACCGAAGGTGATGGGGGAGGGAGCTGTGAGCCAGGCTGGCGCCGCATTCAGAGCACTCGACTCTGCGTCGCTGTCTCTGGCGGAACGAATCACTGCCGTCGATGCCTCGGTTGCGTTTGTACGCTTCCTCGGACATCCGGCCCTTGATGGGCCCGGGAGTGCAGGTCATGGCCTCCGTCTTACTGGTGTTAGTCTTTAGTCCTACCCGCTCGAACAGACCGGCAAGGCGCTCAATGGCGGTTTGCAGGTGCGTGTGGTGGCGGGATCCTACCATGCCGTCATCGGCGTAGAAGCAGGCGATGTTCTCAGCAGGGCTGCCTCCGTCTAGGCCTGCCGTGGGCCGACCGGTACCTGGTACCGTAGATACTCTACTACCGGTCGAGAAAAATGGGTCTCACCAAATCCGCTAGCGCACTCCACAATGTCTGGCCGTCCTCCTTGCAAAAGGGTCTATCCAATCGACGATGATGGAGTCGCGCGTGAATCGCGCGGATGAATCCTTGGTTTTCATTGGATCCCCGCATCCTCCTCGAGGACCACCCAACTACATACCGGCGGTGGTACTACCGAGGGGCGCGCCTCGACGCCCCAACTACTTTTCGAAGGTACATAGAACCATCATCATCAATCATCATCATCATCATCATTATTCATCAATTCGGTTGTTTCCCTCAACACCCAGCAGTCGAGGGTTTCAGCAACGCCGCTAGAGTGTTTGTAAAACCAAGAAGAACCACATTCCTCTCAGTCAGTCAATACAGTATAGACAGCTAGTAGTGCTCTTTTGAACAATGGTAGCCGCATCGAAAACTCGAGTATGCGTGAAGAATCTGCCGCCGACGGCCAGCGAACAGGACTTGAAGGAATTTTTGACGGGATCGTCGTCGTCATCATCATCATTATCGTCGAAAGAGCGCATTGAAATAACCGACTGCAAAGTCTTGAAAAATGCCAAGGGCAAGTCCCGCAAAGTTGCCTTTGTGGGCTTTCGACAGGAACGTCATGCCAAGTTCGTCGTGGAGAATTTTCACAGAACATTCATGGGCATGAGCCGTTTGTCAGTGGAGCCAGCGCTGGCCAAGAAGGATGAGGAGAAAGAGTCGAGAAAGGCTACCGATTCTACTAATAGTGCAGAGAATCCAAAGGCAAAGAACGACGATCCCAGTAAAGCGAAATTGTCCAACAAGCACAAGAAAGAACTCTTGCAGCTCGCCGGCACGGGTCAAAAATCTAAATTCTGGGCCAACGACGAAGATGCCCCAATCTTGACAGAGGACACACAAGTCAAAGAGCACGTGGAGGAAAGTGTTAATGAGGATGGTGAGGCTGACGATGACAAGAGAGACAGTGACAGTGACAGTGATAGCGATAGTAGTAGCTCAGAGGAAAGTGACGACGACGACGACGACAAGCCCACAAAAACGCCCAAAGCTTCTTCGAATGCCTTGTCAGACCTGGATTTTCTCCGTTCCAAACAGAAGGCGACTGACGATTTGGACGACTTGGAAGCTGGAAAAGATGTTGTTCCAGATCCAAACAATGAGGAGAAGGCAAGAGAAGATGACATTGACACTGACAGTGATGGTGACGATAGCGATGATTCCTCGTCTAGCTCGGACTCCTCCTCCTCCTCCTCCAGTAGTGAGGATGAAACTACAAACACAATAACTAAAGCCTCAGAAAAACCTGAAAAAGGCTCAGACATCAAGGCTGTCAAGGTTCCAACACCAGAAAACGATCAATCAGAAGACATGCATGATGAGACAGAGGATGCCAAGAAAGAGGAAACATCCAAATCCCGTCTTTTTGTGCGGAATTTACCCTTCGAGACTACAGAGGAGGAGCTAGAAGAGTACTTTTCGGTTTATGGCAAACTGGTGGAATGCCACATTCCCGTGGACGACCAGAAAAGAAATAAAGGATTTGCATTTGTCCAATACGCATCAGCAGTCGACGCGTTAGAAGCACGAAAACAACTGGACACGGTCGACTTCCAGGGTCGTTTGCTGCACATATTGCCTGCTAGGCCAGTTCCAGCTTCCGCTCAATCCGGTGGAGACGAGCACTTGACCTGGAAGCAAAACAAGGAGCAAACGCGCAAGGAGCAAGATGCCAAGAATGGGGTTGACGGTGCAAAAGGATGGTCGGCTAGTTTCGTTCGCGGCGACGCTGTTGTGGACAACTTGGTGGAACGACTGGGACTACGAAAGGCAGACTTTTTGGGCGTTAAGGATAAGTTATCGTCCGGAGATGCTGCTGTTCGCATGGCCCTCGGAGAAACACAAATCATCGAAGAGAATAGAGAATATTTTCGCCAAAATGGAGTGGATATGGAGGCGCTGGTATCTGCCACGGGAAACGAGAAGACATCAAAGAGAAGCAAGACTTCCATTTTGGTAAAAAACTTGCCTTATGATACTCGCGTGGAAGAATTGAACAAGCTTTTTCAGATTGGTGATGAATCGGTCAAGATTCTACTGCCTCCGTCCAGGACCATCGCCCTTGTCGAATATGGGCATCATTCCGATGCGAAGAAGGCCTTTCGAAATTTGGCGTACCGCCGTTTCAAACATGTACCGATTTACTTAGAATGGGCCCCATTGGCTGCCAAAACCGAAGGGACAAAGGAGGGCGTGGAGTCTTTGGCACAAACCCCAACTACGAAAGAGCCCATTCCGGAGGCTGCCGAGGAAGCCGAGTCGGATGTTTTGGAGGGAGAGCAAGGCTCCACCATTTACGTAAAGAATCTGAATTTTGTTACAAGCGAAGACGCGTTGCGCCAAGTCTTTGAAAAGAACGTTGGGCCTGTTCGTTCTGTACGCATCCCTCAAAAGGTGGCCCCAGTCAAGAATGGGGAGGAACCGCAGTTGCTGTCCATGGGCTACGGCTTTGTGGAGCTTGAATCGGAAGGCGCGGCCAAGAAGGCGATCCAAGTTCTGCAGGGCAAACTTGTAGAAGGACACGCATGGGAAGTCACAATCTCATCTAACAAGAAAGGTGACCCCGGACAGAAGTCAAAAACGACTCCTTCCGGAAAGAATCCGACCAAACTCATCGTCCGCAATGTTCCATTTCAAGCTACTCGAACGGAGATGTTGAAGTTGTTTGGGTCGTTTGGCCAGCTTCGACGAGTTCGGCTGCCGAAAAAGTTCGACGGTTCCCATCGCGGTTTCGCATTTATTGAGTTCTTGACCAGCAAAGAAGCGGTAGCTGCGATGAACGCTCTTTCGCGCACACATCTGTACGGAAGGCATTTGGTCTTGGAGTGGGCCACGGATGATGATCAGGATGTTGATAGACTAAGAGAGAAGGCAAAACGCGACGCCGAAGGGCCCGCTGTTCCCAAGAACAAGAAAATTCGATTTACATAGGATATATCTTGGTGGCCAATGCACGTTCAGACTTTGTTATGTTAGATAGCACCATAATGATTACTATCACTTGTTCGTGGTTCTTTATCTCTGGGCTGTCTGGCGTGGCTAATGTCGTTCCGGCCATTGCTCTCGAACGTCAAGGTAGTAGCTAAATTAGACAGCACTTTTTCGCTGCTTTACGATATTGTTTACATAGTCTACTGTTGTCGATTCCTAACCGTCTCGTGTTACACTGTAGCTTCTCTTCCCGGCGTGAGTTGTAAACCGTGTGCGCGGTCAAAAGACTTTACAGGCGATCTACTCGTGCCACTGCTTTCATCAGACTTTGATTATTGCTTGATTTTGATTTAGCGTTTAAGTCCTATGGTACCTTGTATGTTTTTGTATGAGCTCTTATGAATGAGTTACAAGAGACGAGAGACGAAACCACTTCGGTTGGCGGTGATGATCGAATCATCATCAAATAATCAATCGGATCCGTCTACGAATACATTATTTTCCTTGAACCTTGGAATCATCAACGTACGAATACATTATTTTCCTTGAACCTTGAAATCATCAACGTACATCAAACCCAACTTCTTGACTTTGGTGAAAAATGTGCGAATTCTAAACTTGAGAACCTTCACTCCAGCGTCAACGGGCCATTCGTAGGTTCCATTTTGCCATCCCTTGTCTTTGGACCAATCTCCAAGAGCACCCTTGGTGAATGTTTTGACGGTTTTCCAAGTACTTCCATCGTCACTCGACGTCTCCAGTGCAAACCAATTACCGTCGTTGGCTAGCACTGAATAATACGAAAAGTCTATCTTGAGAGTTTTGTAGTCTGCGACCTGATATCCCAACTTGGTCGAGGCTTTAGTGATGCCTGCCATATACATGGAACCCGCTGACTTGCCACCCACGGCCTTCTTCCAGTACTTCGCAAGTTTGGCGTCAGCACTGCTCGCAGTAGTGAAGATCCCCATGTTACCTGTAAACGTCTCTGTCACAACATCATTCCATGTGTTTGGATCTATAGGTGTGGGATCCTCAGGTGGCGGCACGTTTGGATCGGTGGGTGGCGATGGGGGAGCTGGTGTGGGATCCTTGGGTGGCGGCACGTCCAGTTTGATGGTGACATCAGCGAAGGCAGGATTGGCTGAAGTACTGATTTCGTTCACCTTGATAATGAGGTCTACGCCATTCAAGTATTTCGGAATGACATATTGACCACCTGAGCTGAGTTTGGCCTCCAAGTAAGACAATTCCGTACTTGTTTGGCCTATGACCGTAACTTGGTTCGGGGCCTCGACCGTACCATCGTTGAAGCCAGCGGCGCGGTTGAACCCGACATAGAGAGGCTGAGGATGTGCGGTTGTCCCTTTGATTTTCAGGTGGACACGCTGTGGAGCAGATCCGCTGTTATCATAGGCAATGATCCCCACCAAGGTTCTCTGAAGCTCGTTCTGTTGGGTCATGTCCACTTCTTCTCGCTGTTTTGAATACCAGCCCAGCTGCCAACTCTTGGCGGGGTTGTAACACATCTTCGTGTTGAAGGAGCCGTAACTGTATCCCATCATCCCGGTCTGATCTCCATATGCTTCTGTACCCTCATTCGCATGGTTCAATCCTAAGTTGTGCCCGAGTTCGTGAACTTGACCAGATGGATACCGGCACCACTCATCATTATAGACAGTGAGCCAACTATTCAAGTAACCTGTCGAGTGGAATGAATCAAACAAGCAGGTGGTGAGAGAAGATATGGTTGTGAAAGATACGAGGTCAGGAGCAAACATCAGCACATACCATAGGCAATCCAGCCGCCAGATGTACCAGGTGGCAAGCACAGCATGACGTGATCGAACGACGAAGAAGGCTCTTTACCGACAACTTTCTTCAGTTCAGCGAGAACGGCATCTTGGATGACGGAGCTTTCTACTCCTTTGACATTCTTGTTGATCACGACTTCAGCGACGCCGTTTAGGATATTGCTCCCAGTTGCAGGTTGCATTTGCATGTCGCCGTGAGAGCAAGAGTTGAATCGTTCGACCAAGTTGACGGGAGAGCCATCTGTTCCAAAGATGTCGTCGCTCAGTTTCTTGCTAGTCGCCGATGTCGCGTCATCGAGGCCTGTCACTCGAACTGCCAACACCGTTCTGGGGGTGACGGTGTTGATAGGAGCCAAAAGACGATTGTCTTGCTTGTCTTTCTTATCTTTCTTGTCTTTTTTCTCGGATGGACCGCGTTTTTCGACCTTATCCCACTGTTTCCGCGAGCCGCGTGGGACTTTGAGAGATCCGTTGACAATCTCGGCACCTTCGGCAAGCAAGGTCGTGACACCACTGATAGCCTCGACGTCCAGATCAACATCGTCAAGTCCTTCCAAGGTAACGAACTGAACTCCAGCTTGGTTTGCGTCAGCACTTTGGAGTTCACATTCCCATCCCTCTGTTGAGCCCTGATCGCCCTCAATCTCTGTCAGGACCTTAGTGACGATACATCCTTCGGATTGGACGAGTCTGCGTCCTCGAAGACGCTGCTGCTGCTTCGGAAGATGAAAAGTGGTAAAGCGGGAGGAATTGGCAACACAGATAATGATGTGAGCGAGAAGAAAAATAGGTGACGGCGCCGGCCGCCGACATGAATGGAAGCAAGTCAAGTAGTACGAATACTACATGCTTCTCAACAATGGTACCAACAATATGATTACTCCAATCCCTTCTTCCTTGCTCTTGGATCTTACCTCCACCTGGCCTTCGCTCGACGACGCAAAAGCTGCCTTATGTAGCAACGAAGAAGAAGTGGTAAGTGCCAACATCGCTGCGTTGATGCTTGTAGTAGAATATTTCATGGTGGTGGTTGTAGTTTTCGACCAGTACGCTTGTACGGTAGTCTGGGTTTTTGGTTACATTTGATAAGTTTAAAAAAATTGTGAGACCGTTCATCTCTTCTAATCACAGATGATGAGAGTATGTATTGGGATGGTAGTCGTAGTTTTGTTGGGATCGGATCGCCTTCTTGTAACTTGATATATATATTTTAAAATACCCATGCCACCGACCTACCATCATTTTTTCTTGTGATACTCGTCCCGGTATCAGCAGGTTAGAGTACTGTTTCAAACCAGAACTGCGGATTGAGAGTGGTGGAACGTCGGTTCTCCTCTTCGCTCTTCTCTTCGCAAAAAAGAAGAATATCGGATCAAGAACCCCACGCACGCAGTACACCTACATAGACTACATTATGTTCGCCCCGAGAGAACCATGCTTGTCTACAGAGTACCTGCAAGGTACCTGTACCGGTACCGTATGGTTCTCTGGTTCGCCCTACAAGTATGGTACCTGCTCGTCGGTGTGACAATACCAATACTGATACTGGTAGTACCGACCAGTGCTGTAATTTCGGGGCGAACCTCAGTTCTTCAAGATCCAACACGAACCTTTTCGAACAGTCATTTTTCGGTGCTTCTACTGCACTGGTGTGGTTACTGTACAGCACGATAATAAAATAACCTCTTGCGACCGACTTGCGACACGCGACACGCGACTTTTTTTGGATTTTTTTTTTCATTTCGAGTTTCGATGATCGTCGACGATGTCGTCCGGTTTGCCGTCATAACCGGTACTGTATTTTATAGTCTAATAAGTAAAGGGCGAAGGTGGTCCATGATTATGATTGTTGTCTACCCGATAATCCCAACCTCATTTTCCAACGGATATTACAATCTCCCGGTTCTCCAACAACTTGGATGAATGATCTGCTCGCGAGTTCTCATTGGAGTCTGGTTGTTTGCAGTGCGACTGACGTTTCTTCTTTCTTGGAGTCCCTCGCATTTACCACCATTTCTGCCGAATCATCAATCACGACAGTCTTCGTCTCGCTTTGACGACGACTCTTTGGTCATTCGTATGACGCCCAAATGTGATGCTGATGGTTCCGGTAATGACAACCACAACCACAACAACAACAACACTGCCAGTAGCCCCCCACTCAACGTGAAGCGCCTCTTGTGTGTGCGGCATGGAGTCAGCGTCGCTAACGAAGAAATGAGCCGGCCGGGAAATCAGTGGGGCGACCCAAACTTTCGCGACGATGGTAAACGTGACGCCCCCCTGTCGGAAGCAGGACGTAAGGAAACACAAGAGTTTCTCAAGCAACAATTCCATCAGCAAACCAAGTTGATGGAAGTCTTGGACGAAGTCGAGTTAGTCATAGTCTCGCCGTTGACTCGCACCCTGGAAACCTTGCATTACGGCGTGGAACCCATCTTGATGAATCATCATCATCTATTACAAAAACGAAGGGTCGGCGGCGACGACGACGACAAGAAGAATATACCAATATTGGCAGTGCCATTGCTTCGAGAACGTGTGTATACTACCTCGGATACGGGCAGGCCAGCCTCCCTGCTGGCTCGAGAATTTCCAACCGTCGACTTTTCAGAGTGTCCACAAGACGATCGCCCTTGGTGGTATGTGGGAGAGGACGACTCGTCCTGGGAAGAGTGGCGACCCCATGGAGAAAATCAGTGGTATGGTGTTCGAGGAGAGCCAGAAACTGTTTTCCAGGAACGAATGAAAGAGTTGGATGAATGGATCGGAAATCGACCAGAGAAGACGATTTTGATGGTGGCGCATTGGGGCGTCCTCCGCCATCTAAGTGACGGGACGCAATTTCTCAACGCAGAAGCCAAGATTTTGGAACACAGCTTTTGTCCTATCAAGAAGACATCGGTTGTGGCGCATTTGTAGAACGACCACTAGTGTCTAGTCGAAACAACTTGTACGTATTGGGTGACTGCGTTTCGTCCATAACTACTACGACTAGAATAGAACATTATGAGAACGTCGAAAAATGCTATAGAAAGGTTGCGGAATACCGGAATAGTAGAATACAGACGATGTCCAGTGACTCATTTTCTCTACTACTAGGGGGATCTCAGCCCCGAGGCTTGAGAAAGACTGGCGGCATACTGGTCCTTCTTGATCTTTCGGTGGGGCAGATCCCCTTCGACGACTTCGTAGGCCGCACACAAAGCTCGCCACTCCTGCATGTTCAACGACATGATTGCTTGCTTTGGGGTATACGCCTTTTTGTTTTGGTTCTCGTTTTGAGATTCCTTGACGTACTTGAGGACCAATCCAGGCTTGGTTTTCACAGGCCCGTCAATTTCGAGACCCTTTTCACGGACTTGGATCGCCGCCCCACCCTTTTTGACCAGAAATGAATAGTGGAAGATGTTTTCAACTGTTTGCGTGAAGGACTTTGGATTGAACAAGAATTTCACCCCATCAATCTCCGAACCGTACTTCTTGAGCTTTTTCTTGGCCGCATTATCGATCTCACCGCCGTTGGCCTCATTGAGCTTTCGCTTGTTCTCATTATAGTGTTTGTTGACGTTATGTTGCAGCGCTTTGTACATGTCATTCATGCTCTTTTCCACCGCCGAAAGCTTGTTGTCATCCTTTTCTGTATGACCTTCCACATCTTCGGGTCGCTCTTCGACAGCGTCCTTGTCTTCTTGAACCATGCGACGGCGGGAAGGTATTTTGCGTTGCACGGGAGGCTGACCGTGAGTCAGAGAACCATTCAGAAAGCAGATCCCAGACGGCACGGCGTTGAAACACGCTCCTGCCGCCTCACCCAAGACCTCCCAGTCAAACTGGGTCTCGGTCCCCCCGTTGATCTCCTTGCGAACTTTCTCCACAAGTTTGCGCACCAGGCGGTCGGCGTCATAACGCGGAACCTAGGTAACGTAGATTGAGCAAAAAAGTGAGTGGACATGAAATCGACTGCAACAACAACAACAACAACAGTGGATGAATGAATGAACATACCTGGATGAGTCGATCCACCATTTGAGAAGCCTTCTTGGCAATGGAAATCAAGTTCTCGCCATCCAAGACGGCTTCCCGCGTGTACCGGACCTTTTTGTAGATCTTATTGTTTCGACCTCGAGCATCATCCACTTCGATAGTGCCATCCTCTTCCAGGTCTTTCAACAGCTGGCGCTGCGCCTTTCGAACTTGCCGACGCTCTTCTTCGGTCAAGCCCGACTCCCCAAGGACTCCCGTGCGATCATTGTCATGGTCATCCTCGACCTCTTCTTCTGCTTGTCTTCTTCGCGGCATGGTTATAGGTATATATTGTAACTAGGGTTCAAAGGGATCAATGGGCTGTCAAACAATCAATAGAAAGCAAAGAAATGATGGACGATGACGGTGCTTGTTGTCGGAATGAGATTTTTGTGTTACCACCACCGACCGCCGCAGTTGCGTTTTGCTCGTACCGTACATACCGGAACGAGTACCAGGTACTGACTGTACCGGTACGCACTGTACCGGTACCACGAGTACGGTACCAGGTACAGTAGCTCGTAGAACTTGGTACGTTTTCTACACATGGAAACTGGCAGTACTCAAATCAACGTGCAAGTCCACGGAAGCCAAAGCTCTTGGAGTCTGGCGCGGCGAGCCGGCCGGTCACCCTTGATGGACTCACACGACCATTAAAAGGACTCTTTCTGTTCTTTGGTGACGTTGAATAGGAATTTTCCCGCCAATAACATCGTGCGGCGTGTCAAAAACAACACGCCGAACGGACGATGGGCCATGCTTGGGCCATCCAGGCAAAAAATCTCCTTCATCGTGTCGATAGCTGTTACGAGTACGAACAGTACGAGTACCGTACCAGGCACTGTACCAGTACGAACACACGGGGTGTATCTTCCAAAGGTCCAAAGTCAAGCATGCATGCATGCATGATGCATGTCAACAACAACTGACGACATCTTTTAGTCTACTCCTACATACGGTAACAATAGTTGAAAGTCCTTGGAAAGCTACTGCGACAAGACCACACCCCTTGGATTGGGGAAGATACTGCAGACGACCCATCTGTCAAGTACCAGTACCGTATACCGGTCTGATACCGGTACAGTACAAGAAGTACAGTCAGTGGCGCTCGTAGTACTGTAGTCCACGTTTTTCAATCGAAAGATTTTCTTCTCGGTGAAAGTAACACACACACACACGTCCGGAATTATAACAATAAAATGAGAATCGGTTCTATTCGGCGGCTCGCCATTTATGTGGCGGTGTCTATGATTGCCCTGACGGCCGGTCAAGACGTAGAAACTGAAACATCATCCTCATCCTCAACTGGTGCCACCGAGAAAGAGAAGCGACTTTGGGGCGGATCCAAGAATTCTCCAGAGGGGGCGACAGACTCAGTGTCGGCCGAAGAACTACCTCCGACGGTACCGCAAGGCGAAGAGCGAGGAGGAGGAGGAGGAGACGTCAAAGATGAGCATGGTATCCCGTTTGTATCCAAATCGGGGTCGACTGCTACATCGCATCACAGCAACAACAATCCTAGCAATACTCAGAACATTCACTATGAGCCGCCTCAAGGCTTTAAACTCACATCACGAGTCTATACAGACCCAAAAGACAAACTGGCACACTTTGACAACGATTCGGCGATGGTATTTCCGTATTGGGAGTGTGGTGTCTCCGGCTCGACCACAGTTCCTATTCCACTGCAGCATGCGTCCGTCCGGCATTTACTGGGAGGGTCGCAGCCCAGCACTTACAGTGTTTCTGAATTTGGACCGTACCCACAGCTGGTCGTGGCGTTGTCATCCGTGGATATTGTCCTCAACTCTGGAGAAGTCCAAACATTTCACCCGGGCGATGTTGTTTTGCTGGAAGATGTAGTTAGTTGTGGCCACAAACTAAAAGGACACGATCACCAAGACATGGCCGTCATGATCTTGACTCTCAAACAACAATATCACCAAGTGGGCAAGGACAAGACGAGTTTACACAGTATTTTGACAAAAGACAATCTTATGAAGATAAGTCCGTGCCCAGATGGATTATACTTTTCTCGCGTGGATGTCGAGCCATCACCAGGCTTGGGCAATAAGGTCGGGAAGCTGTTGCGAAAGCTGCAACCTCGATCGATACGGCGATATCTACTGACGGTAGTAGGACTGTCCGTATCTGCAGTTGTGGGGGACTTCATGGGCAAAGTGGCACCCTTGTGGTTGGCAGTATTATTTGGTGGTGGGTGTTTTGTTACAGGTGGAACTCTAGCAATTGTCACAGTTGGGGATAAGGCAGTTGACGAGTTCGAAATGTGGAAAGAACGCCGGCAATTGAAACTTCAAGGCCCAGAAAAGGAGGAAGAGAGTGAAACCGATGAATTTATGGAAACGAAAATGAGGGAAGAGAAGGATCGCAGGGCTGAAGGTGAACATGCGCAACATTTTATGGAGACGAAAAAGATGCTAGACAAGGATCGCAGGGCTGAACAAGGTGAAAATGCGCAACATTCTTGACAGTGAATGACGTTTCAATAGAGGATGATTTTAAGATGACAGTGTGATTTGTGCAAATCGTGCGTCCCTGGTGACTGCCCCACATTCAATAGTCCACCCATGCCTAGAGTAGCAAAATCACACGCCCCTCGTGGATCAAATCTGATAATGCACTCAACCTTATGCTTCTAGTCTCTTGCGTCCACCTGCCTGATCAATTCTAAGAGTCACGGCAAGCAACAACTGTGGCATGCTGTACGGCCTTGACAAACGGGCCACGCTTGAACCCTTTCAAACCATTCGCCTGCAAGACGCTGGTGTAATCTTCATCCTTGCAAGCCTCGGCAAGATCCGATAGTGTCGAAATATCATCAACCTTCAAGGATTTGTAGAACTGTTGCGCAGTGCACTTGAAAGATGATTTGTGTTTGTGCAGGAAGGTGAGAAGGTCGTGTTCGCCTTCCACAGGGGTTGGGGTAACTACAGTAGGCTTTGATTGCACTAGATCGTCTCCAGTGAGTTCGCTAAGAAGAGACACCTCTTCAGTCGCTGCATGCCCGTTGCTACAATTCGCACCCAGCGAAGCATCCACAACAAGTTGTGCTGCCTTTTGCACGGCTTCGCCGCTACCTGTGATGGCCACATTGAAACAGCCGTTTGAGTCGGCCTCACGTGACACAATGACCTTTGCACCAGTCCTATCCATTATACCCTTGATAAGTCTCTCGTTATTACCAAGGAGAATGGGTACGCTGTTAGCTTCAACAAGAATGTTTCGATGCACGATCTGTTGCTTGCCTTCAGAAGAAGCGTTCGATTTGTCGAGGACGATTTCGTTTACAAGCCTGATAGCTTCCTCAATAGATTCTTGCGTTCCAGAGATCTTCAGAGTGCACATTCCATTCGCATCCACTTTGCGATTGATATCCAAAGCCCCAGACTTCTTTCGAAGCGCCAGGATGCGCTTTCCACCCTTGCCGACGATTGTAGGCGCAATGTCAGCTCCGACGAGGAGGTTCCGATGGACGTCCTTCTTTTTGTTCTCGGATGCAGATCCCAGGCTCGCCGCCGGGCCCGAAGTCGTCTTTGCCGAAGCAGAAGGGACATTGGATACCATATGATTTGGATGATAAAACACAATTTCTTCCATCGGATGAAAGAAATGGCATATGGATGGGCCCTTTCGGAGGTTCCTGCAATTTATGCCATTCTTACAACGTGCAACTGGTTTCGCCTGAGACTTGGGGGAGGGGGCGTTTGAATTTAGCGTCTCTGATCCAGACACAGGAGTAGGATGGTACGCCGCAATTTCATCGGGTGTATGATGAAACTTGCATTTGCCAGGCCCCTTTCTCAAATTGACACAGGCGCCACGGTATTTGCAGCGAATTGCAGCCCTTTTGTCCCCGGGGGCAATGCCAACCGACTTGCCAGCTGCTTCTTCCACAGATTTCTTTGATTTCGGATTGATGATAGACTCTGGTACTTGGCCTTGAGCGGGTATTTTGTTGAGTGACTGCAGGGGGGTATCAAGCACTGTGGCTGCGATTGCCGACGGGTGCTCCGGGTGATAAACCGCAATTTCTACAGGCAAATCTTCGAATTGACAAGCTTCAGGTCCACGCCTAAGTTCAGGACAAAAAAGACCAAGACCGCAATTCCCGTTGGGCTGTTGATTCGGCGCCTTGCTATGATGAACCAGGGCCGGTGATGTCTTCTCGACCTTTTTCGGTTTCTGTACGACCGCCGGGGGAGCTTCCGCCGCGGCGTGGCGTCCTGCCTTAGCCGGCCGATTAGACTTCTGGGAAATTTTCTTCGTCTGCTTTTCGTCTTCGGTTGCCTTCTCAGTATTCGGTGACCCGGAACGCTCTTCTCTGCCGTCCCCGGACGTGTCCAAGGGCGTTCCATCCTTAGCAGCACCACACATTTCACACTCAGTTTCATGGGCAAGCGCATCTTGGTGCACAAATGTGCATTCGCGACAAGACCAAGGCTTCGCTTGAGCTTTTGGCTTGTGCACGATAGGCATGCCATCACGGGTCAAGTCCCACTCCTTGAAATTGGATGCTTTGAGAGCAAAATCCTTTTCGGCAACATGGATACGCACGGTATACCTTTCGCCGTGTGCAATACCGAGAAAGGTACCTACTGCACCGTTGAGGTCAGAGCGGCCTTCGAGACCCTGGATCTTTACGTAATCCCCCCTCTTGACATTCAGTCGACTTGCCATCTCCTCCATACGTTTTCGTTCTTTCTGTGCGTTTTCCTTCTTGACTGCCTCCTCCATCTCTTCCGTAAGGAGGTACTCAACTTCCAACTTGCGTGTATGCAGTGCCTCGCGTTGCTTCGTGGAAAACAAGTCTTCCCTCTTACTTGCTGCCTCGAGAGTCGAATCATTGAACGCAAGAGCATTGGCTTTCTTCCCTTCGATCAGCAATTGATAGAGACGGTTGGCATCCCCCCCCAAGTTGCACGAGCTCTTCATCAGTCACACTAGACATCCAAGCTTCCGACCCTCCATGTTCTAGTTTCGACGCAATGAAATTCTTGAAGGCTTTTCGCGAGTCGCGCTTCCCATACGATTGGACAGTCTCCTCCAACTGCGTTTGCGCGTCACTTGCTTCGTCAAGGATGGCAAGAAGAGCTTTGTAGGCAGGTGAAGAAGCCGCTCCCATGCTCCTAATAATCTTCAAGAGTTTTTCAGCCACGTCACGACCCTTTGAGATACCCTGGTGCAAAGACGAGTGGCTGGCTTCAATTTTCTGACGTTCATCTGCCCCCACCAGCCTATGTGAGCGTAGGCGGCTCCTGATTTCATTCGTCAAATGGCGAGCAAGAGTCTCCATACCATCTTTCCTCTCCGCCATTGACAGCTGAGCGTCGGATCGAATATCAATGCGAGTTTGTGAAGAATATGGCGTCTGACGCTTTGTACCATCAATGACCAAAATGGAGCACCAAGAGATGTCCCAGATCCCGTTCACAGGAAGAGTAAGATCGAATCTGATTTCCCTGTCTTGAATGTCAAGTTGACTCTTGTTGATGTGGGCGAGGGTGGTTTCGTTGTCCTCAAGATCGCCTGCATAAAAATGGTGTGAGGCATCTTTCTGCTGGTTCCATAACTTTGGTACTACAAAAGAACACTAAAGAACACTCAACACAGGCATAGCTATACGTACCGCAGTCCCCAATCACAGTGACAGATTCACAATATTGTAGGAATTGACTCAAGCCCGAAATTGGCAAATACAGACGGACTTGTCTCGCCTTGGCACTCTGAACAAACGACCGAGGCCGTTTCGCTTGGGTAAAAGCAATGCCTCCATCCAAATACAATGGCACTTCCGCCTTTCCTGGCTTGGGCGGCGGCCTAGAGGCTTCAGGTGCATCAGAGCTGTTCTTCTCCACCCATACTAGATGCGATTGAGGGATGTAGCCTGGGTCTACCCTGCACGCGATATCAATCATTTCGCTTAGGTACTTGCGTCGTAGTCTCGGATCGCGTAATATATCCCTAGCCTTTGTCAGGCCATCAAACTCCTTTCGAAACTCCTCGCCGTAGCGATCTGGGTGGACCTTGATCGATGCTCGACGGTAGTGCTTTTCGACTGCTCTGGTGGCCTTGTTGGAAGCTTCTTCCAACGCATCCTGCTCTTTCTTACCAGCTGAGGAGCGATCCGATTCCTTGCCAGCAAAGTATTCCTCGATGAATGCTTCCTTGAGCGCGATTGGGGGATTATCGAGCTGCTGGATGTACGGTAGAAGATCCAAAGACTCGGGTTGGGGCAGAGGGCTCGAACAAGTGGGACATTTTCCGCCTTCTTGTACGTTTGAAAAACATCCCTCACAACAGTAGTGAGCACAGGAACGAAGTGGCAGGGCCAGTGGCACGGGCGTTTCGAGAGTATCCAAATCCCCGTCGTCCTTCTTTGGCTGGATATGTTTCACACAACGCGCGCATAGAATAATCGGCTCCGCGTTCTTGGCTGGAAGAGGCACATTGACTTTGAAGAATTTTCCTGGTTTAGCGTCCAGCGGTATCTGGACTCGTTGTTTCTGTCCCGGGATATGAGGATTGGTGAATTCAAGAAAATCCCCAGCTTTCTTGTCTAATGGACACTTGACTTTGTGCTGAATATACTTCGTGCTATCGACGAAAGATGGCGTGTTTTCATTGGTCGCCATTCCCTCCGAAAGATCCACTTGCCCTGCCATTTCCTTTTCCAGGCGCTCCAAGCGATCCATGGGGGATTCTTTTCCTTCTTCTTGACCAAGTTTTCCTTTCTTGGCCTGTTGTTTTTCCTCTTGACGTTTCTTGGCAGCCTCCATGCGTTCTCGCCGAGATTTCTTTTGTATTTCTTCTTTATGCGCCGCGCTATCATTATTTTGGTGTTCCGATGTTGTTGATGTTGTGGGTGGCCGGGACCCCCATAATATTAGATTCTCCGGTTTGAGACTCGCTTTCGCCTTGTCACCGTACATGTCGCGGTGTTGCTGAGACTTTTTCTTGGTAGAGGGGTCGTCCCATTCCACAACATAGCGCCCTTTCTCTACGCACATTCATTCATTAATTTGTTAGGATGAAATGAAAGAGGCGTCAAAAGCGATCGAACAGACATAGGAGTTGCACAAGCAGACAGCAAGTGAGTAAGTAAGAAACCAATCATTTCGAAGCACACAAACACACAATACACAAAATGTACAATGAAAGTACTGTGCCGTACCTCTGTCATAGCTCACAGCCCTGGCCTTGAGACCGTTAAGGTTCTTTCGGGATGGATCGCCGACGTTGACAATTTCCACCCATTCTTCGAGCAAAGGCGCTAGCTCCTCCTTGAGTTCCCGCGTTTCACGCTTCCTTCGTTCGTCTTCAATAAGCAAATCTACAATCGATTGACTTTGCAAGCCCCGAATGTTGAATCCCCGTCGGGTCGCTTCCTGGTTCAAGGACTTGACCGGCCACTCCTCAAAACAGCCTCGACCTTCCTCCTGGGCCCGTACGCGGGCTTGCGCTTTGTGCAGCTCTTCCGCTTCAGCCCGACGCTTGACGGCTTCCGCTTTGCGTTGGGCTTCTTGCTTCTTGCGCTGGTAGTATTGGTGGTAGTACTCGTCATCATCGTCATCGTCATCGTCATCATCATCGTCATAGTCGTACCGCCCACCACCACTGTAGGAACTGTAAAAGTTGGGAGGGGGGCCACCGAATCCACCTCGATATACGGGGATGTGGACTGTCGGACCTCCTCGACCATTACTGAAACGAACGCCATAGCCCTGGCGGGCAAACATGTGTGCCATGAGATCGTCAAACGAAGGTCCGGCGTAGTACTGCCCGTCATCATCGTCATCATCATCGCCACCGTCATTCTCGTCCGTATAGCTGGGCGCATAGCTTCCCGTCTCTTGTTTGGCCACGCATTGGATCAAAAAGTCGTGCGCCCGCTTGACGGATTGAAAGCGCTGCGTCGCATCTTCGTGCTGGGACTTGTCGGGGTGCTCGCGAACGGCCGTCCTTCGAAAGGCCGACTTGAGAATCGATTCGTCCAATTCGACGGAGGGGTCAAGGCTCAGCCATTGACAAGCGGTCGAATAGTCCATTCTTATTCTATCAAGGAATGAATCAATTTCAGTTGCAGGACCGAAGAGTGAGTTTCGTTGCGGAATGAATGAATGAATGAATGAATGAAGGAAGGAATGAAGGAATGAAGGAATCAATCAATCAATCAATCAATCAAACTCAAAATGAATAGGAATAGGAATAGGAATTCAAACACAAGCTAGTCTTCTCTTCTCTTGCAAGGTAATAGTAAGACAGGGAACAGTGATGATGTCTTCAAGATATCTTGGTTTGCTTCCTGGTCTTTGCTCCCGGCTCTCGGCTAAAAAAAAAGGACGAAAAGGCGAGGAGAGGAAGTAGAAAACTGCTTGGAATTCGTAGGTATTTATACGTACGTCAAGTCATGATACTACCATACCTACCTACCTACCAACTTAAAAGCAAAAACTGGAATGCTCCTGTTTGCTCTTCCCACTCCCAATCTATCTCTGACATGAAACGATGCCGGTGGATTTCTTGACTCCTCTTCTGCAGCCGCAGCAGCAGCAAAGACGATGAAGTCATCATCAATAATGTTGTCCTCTTCCTCTTCGTCACTATCAAACAACCACTCTACACCCCACCACAAAGGGAACAAAGACTGCCCTATGCACGTTGTACATCAGAGGCGCACCATTGTTTTACTAATAATTTGTAATACGTGTGAAAAAGAGCTGTCTGACAACAGCCAACCACCCCATGGCCCCACCGCCCAACGCACGGCAGCTCCCCAACTTTGATGCGCTGCGCAAGGAGCGAGGAGCGGTGTCGTCGATGACTCATTCGACTTTCAAAATCAAACTGCGCGCCGGGCGGGTCGGGGAAAAGTAGATACATAGTGAAGTTTATGAATGCATGAATGAATAAAATATCATAGAAGAATAAATACTCGTGCTGTAATACAGTAAGAAGCGACCTGACGACTCATCGGACTCAACGGTTCGCTCGGCGAAGCCTACAAAACGACCCACAAAGAATTCAAACTCCCTCTTCGCTCGTTGCATTATTTTTCACTGTGCGACGGCGCGGAAGACGGAAGCTGATTTCCATACACTCATATACTTTTACAATCTCTATTAGTCTGGGTACAGTACTTCGTGTAGACTATCTAATTACCATCTTGAGTGCATTGGTATTCGATCACAGCGCACTACCGGTACTGGTAGTCTGCTTTATAGTAATCATCCATGGCGACATTCCAAGCCATCGGTTTGAACTTGGCCATTGGCAGTGGAGTCTTCGCTGCTAGCCTGATCGCCTTTTCGGCAGCCGTGCAATTTGAATTTAACTCGCTGTTGGCACCACGCACTTCTGCCAGGCCGAAACAAGTCATTAAGAATGTCCTCTCGGGCCCGTCTGCGTTATATGGTCTCGCTTGGATTCCATGGACTCTGAAACTGAGCTACATGGAAATGCTGGAGGGAATACCGGGGACGGGCACACGAAAGAACGGGTGGTCCGGCTCCTTGCTCAAATGCAACCTGGATGGCATCATTGCCATCAAATTTCACGCAATGTGCTTCAAAGCGGCCATATTTGCCACTCTCCTTTGCATCTGCGTAATTCTGCCAATCAATATCACTGCCCAATGCTACCCGGAAATATCAGGTGAGGCGATCTGTGCCAACATGACACGACTCACCAACTTTGAAGTGACCACGCTGGCACACATTCCGCCCATGGATTTTGTGCAACAAACAGACGACGACAACACCAACAACAATGATGATGGGATCGGCGGTCAGAAAATCACTTCGGATGTCATAGTCCAGGCACTCGGACGCTACTTCTGGACGTCGCCTGGGATCACATCCAGACTCTTTGTCATTGTCTTTTGCGCGTGGGCGATCTTCATTTATACTTGCTGTAAGTTGGATAATAGTGGTGTTGTATGGCATGGCTTGGCATGGCACGGAGCTCCAACGCTCGTCGGCAGAAATATTAAAATGATGACGAGCACGACGACACTGACCAAGAATCACCCCATTGTTCGTTGCGTTTTGTTACTTTTACAGATCTCATCTGGAATGAATGGATAGACAATCTAGCTCTGAGACGGGTCTTTTATCTGGAGCATGATCACTTTCACGAGCGCAAAATGGAATTGGAGTACTTGGCGTCCCTAGAGGATCCAGAATCCGAGTTGCAAAAGCGGCGACCACCCTATATTCCGCACCCAGAGATTCGAGACACGCTACCAAATGTTGCACTGTACAGTGTCTTGTATAAATTGCCGAAATACCTCGATGCCATACCAATCACGGCCAACTCTTCCATGTTGGATCGGCAGCTATCTTCCACTGTGGATTTCTTTGATCGCTGTGTTCCAAACCAACCAGGCTTTAGCTCTTCCGTGGCGGCTGTTACAATACTTCCTGATACCTCCCAAACCGCCAATGCATGGAGCAAGTGGTATGTATGTGCCAAGAGGCTGCGGCGATTGAGATTCATTCGGCATCGCATACAGCTTTTGGAGTCCATCCAGCAGACTGCAGACAGCAGCAATAACGCACATCAAGTAGAGGAACAGGAGGAGGAAATCGAATTTCATGCTCCGGCGCCTTCTTTATTTCCTTCTTCGTTGAATTCATCCGGTGGCACTCAAACTACTACTACTACTACTACTACTACTGTCAGTGTGGGGGGCATTGACGCATCGGCCGTCGAGAGGAGAATGCCATCGCCAAGATCATCCCCGACTGCTGCCGCTACTGATGGTGGTGCTACATGTTCGCCCAACTCTTCTCCACGCCACCAATCCTACACTCAAATGAAAGTTCTGTCAACAGTCGACGAACAAGATGATGTATTGTCAACTTCCGATAGCACAGACCCTACGAGAAAGAGTTCACGTCTAGTATCGACCAGTCAAAACCAGCAATTGGACATCGAATCAAAGGGCGCATTGGAGACAAGCTCTACGACTGCAAGTACCACCGGTACGAATGCAATCGAGCCGGCATGTACGGTCAATTTAGCTGCGAGGACAAGGGACTATGATGCAGATCATGAAGATCTTCGTGTCCCAGAAAAGGGCGACTCCTCTCCTTCGGAAGAGTCCCCCGGTCAGGAACATTCGTTAGCTTTAGAGGATCCGCTAGAACATTTCAATCGTAACGAGGACACAGACCTTTCTTCCAACGATGCGAATGGTTCGCACCAAACACCATGTCGAGAATCACATGTCCTGTACTCGGGTACCCTTAGGAGTCCCACCGCCTCATGGGTCCCTTCAGTCTCGACGGGCAGCTTGTCGACGCCACCAACGAATGAGGATATCCCCTCTATGGACTGGAGACAATATGCGGCATTTCCATCTGCTGATCGATTGAAGTCTCCTGAAAAGATGGGTCTATCCGAGGAAGCCAAACTGGATATGTTTCTTGCGGAAGATGGAATGGAGCAGGTACGTGTACCGGTCAATGGTTTGGGAGATCCCTTGGGCGACATATTTGCTTACTGTCTTGCTGGTCCTTTTCAAGCTTTCGGTCTATTCCAGAGAATTCGCTCAGAGGTAAGATTTCCTGTAGTACTTATGAGTCTTCTTGATGATAACTGGAAATGAAGCTGCTTCTCACCATCCTGCATCTTGCTTTCTGACCGATTACACAGCTCCGCAACATGTTGTCCCAATGGGTGCGACTACTACACTGTTTTGCTCGCTGATCTCCAAACTCTGAAGGAACTCGAAGAGGAAGCCGAGGAAATGGCTCAAGAAGCTAACAAAGCATTGATGGAGGCGAGGGCGAGCGTCAACAAGATGAATCTGAACGATGTCGAGGTAGCTGGCGGACCGAACGACAGCTTTATAGGTCGACGTGAGTTACTTGAACCTTCGCGGCTCAGTCGCGCAGCTCTTCATTCACACAATAAAAATGCAGCAAAGGAAGCGCAAAATGTTGGAGAAAGCAATAAAGGCGGGACGTATCCACAGCCCCAGTCTCCGCTTGAATCTTGTCCACAACAGCTTAGTACCAGTTCAGAGCAGCAGTGGAAGATTGCATCAGAAATTGCAGTTGGGCAACACAACACTGCAAGGAGGCGAAAGGCGAATTTCCAGCCATTGCCATCGGGGAGGTGGCACTTTGATTTAAGGGACTCGTTCCTTCAGCAACTGCGAAGTTTTGTTGATCAGCAACCACCTTACTCGCTCGGACCAGACAAGCGAAAGCAAGAAGGGAAACGTGTTGGGAATGTGGTCGGTCAGCATACGTACGCGGTAGTTACCTTCACCTCGAGGCAAGCTGCGATCGCAGCGCGTCAATGCATGGTAGACGGAAGTGGGCTCGGTCGATGGGAAGAAGTTGAAGATCTCCCAGTCCCACCATTAGCAGGTACGTACTTCTGCCCAAATGTCGCGAACCATTCAATTCGATGCTCTTACCTGTATGTTTCTATTGTCAGATGCGCCACCGTGGGACCTGTTGCATTGTCGAGGATGTTGTAAGTTATCGGAACTGTGCATGCTGTGAACTTCTTTCCAAGAATCTCACATGGCGCTTATATACCTACAGGCCGCCCCGTCACATTCACTATCAACGACAGCCAGAAGCGTTGCCGCAATAATTGGTGTGTATTGCTTAAGATTTGAGCCCCGTGACAGTCTATCGCCCAATGCTCACAGACTTCTTCGTCCACAGCACTTGGCTTTGCCTTATTTTGTTCTGCTGTCTCTATACAATTCCGCTCTCGTAAGTGTGATTTTTGCGACTCTCTACAAGCTCTTATTCCACCCCACTGACGATGCCTCACGACAACTACAATGTTACGTAGCTTGACTTCAAACCTACTCTCCACAGATCAACTTGCGCGGGCTTTGCCAGGTTTCGAGGAAGTTGGCGTGCTATCAGGTATTCTTACGGGATTGCTCTATACGGGATTCTTTTGTAAGTTGGGGGACGAAGAAATTCTTTGGGACTTGATTTTCAAGCACCTGTGTGTTAACAATTGTCCTCTACCTACAGCTATTTGCCCATTCATTTTCAAAGCTTTTGCGAATTTTGGAAGTGGTGCCACGAGTCTAAGAATCGCAGAGTTCAGGGCCATTCAATATTATTGGGTATGTCAATAATGGGACAAATTGAACTCTTTACTTGAGTGTTTGATTGTTACTAATGTTGCTCTTGGCTTTTCTGGGGTTAGATCTTCATTGTGTTGACGGCTTTCACCGGATCTTCATTGGCAACATTGGTTACATCTGGTATTTACTCAGGTACGCACGCTGACAGCCCGGAATCAATTGCAAGTCCACCGCGATGTTGTAGTGCTTACAGAGCCCTACCTGATATTCCTTTCAGTTTTGAATCTTGGACAATCTGCGCAAGAGGTACTCATACACGTAGCAGCGGCGATACCAACACAAGTATCAGCTGTAAGTTTCATCGATTGTTGTCCACTGCGAACCCTGCGAAATTGGTCTAACATGACGTCGTCCTCGTGTTTGTTCTCCAGACATGGCTGAACTGGATAATAGTCCGCTCTTTCGTTACTGTGCCCTTTCTATATCTTTTGCAGAGCAACACCTTCCTGTTCACTTTCGTCGGATTGTCGTGCTGTGCGAGATGTACCAGAGGGGGGTAAGTTGCTTATTTACCGTACCGTATGTGAAGAAACTTCGTTGTTGCATTGCTCACGCATCTTCTTTTCTCACAGTGGCCCCGGGGGACCTTTACCGTTTCGAACATGCGTTGATTCCGGCACAGTGTTCCTCTGCATAGTGGCTCTTGCACCCGCCTGCCCGTTGGTAGCGCCAGCTGGGATGGTTTACTTCCTTATTTTCACACCTGTACTACGATGGCTTCTGTTATTCGTCTACCGGCCACAGTATGATGGAGGAGGAATGAGATGGCCACTTTTGCATGAAATTCTAATATCATCCATGATAGTTGCACAGATATTGCTGACAACGATGATGGTCCTGAAAAAGGCCTATGGACCAGCATTCCTGGCGGCGCTTTCAATCGTGCCCACGGTTTTGTTTGGCGAAGTAACCAAGGAAAGGTTCTTGCGCTGCTATCAAGATGCTGGATTGGTCCAGACTAGTCAGCTTGATGGTTGGGATATCTCACAACCCACCTCGCCCGGTCTGAGAGAAGAATTTCGGCAATGGCTAGTCGATTGTAAGTGCATACAACAACGAACAATGCGTCACCAGTACTCTAATTGTCTTGCGCACGCTAACAAAATTCTTGTTGTTGAACATTTTCAGGCCACAAGGCTAGCTATGTGCCTATCTGTTTGGCCGGTGCGGAAAGTTTCTTGACGGCAGAGCCTGCCGTAGTTTTACCTACAGATCAGGATACACGTACAGCTTCATCAGCAAGCAGGGCAATGCCAACGTTTGATCGCCCAAGGATAAACACCATGGACAGCAACTTTGTTACCCCAGGCTCGGTAGGCTCGGTAACCACCATGGAAATGAATTTTGATCGTCCACGTACGAGCACAGTGGACAGCTCATTTATGTCGGTCCAGTCAAGTCGTAGCTACCAAAAAGGGGCTCTGTTTCGACGGATACCCCACTCCAACTCTACCCATCAAATCTAGAGAGCGAATATAATAGCTGCTTAGTGATTGAGTACATCATCATTTCACTTTAGGTTACGAGAATGAGATATTGTCACCCAGCACCGATGCTGTATGCATAGGTTCATTCCTTTCACCCTAGAGAGGAACTCAGTCTCCACAGTTCTACACAGCCACAGCGGACAAAAACACTAGGATGCCCAGCAGTACAGCGCTCGCCCTAGTAGATCCATCGCTCGTGGGCGATTTCGTCGGTGAATCAGTGAAAAGAGTACAAGGGTCCACATGAATCACCTTCGGCACCGCATTACAAGGCCGTACAATCTGCGATAGGAGACCCGAGGCACGGCGGGTCCTGGCGGCGAACTTTTTGAATAACGGACCGGACACATCTTCATCGCATTGCATACACTCCACAAGCTCACAACCTGGAGCTGGACCGTTATTGGGCAAGCCACTCGATGCGTGCTGTAGGCAGGGGGTGAGGCACATCGAGCTGGTATACTGGGTGTTGTAGAGCCAAATCGAAGCGCATGCGTCAGAAAAACCAAGTTCTTTGTAACACTCCACACCATCGGTAATGTTTGCTAGAGCCCGGAATGCACATTTGATACCCGAATCCGAAAGGTCTGGTGATGCCATGTAGACACTTAAATCCTGAAGAGAACTACAAACACCACAGGCGCCTTCATGTGTGACGATGAAGCCATCTGCCTCTGCTTCTTCTTTCGAAGCCAACGTATGGAGACTGGAACAAGACAACATGAGAGTTACCATTCGTTCCCTGGCTGACTACTAGGTACACTGATCTCACTCACCGATACAAATAGTCGTCGGGGCACGTGTCGCCACTTGCAATGATTTCGGCAGCACATACCGAACCAGATTCCAAAGTAGGATCGGTGTCACATTGATCATCCGAGTAGGGATTGCAAGACAGAGAAAGGGGATTCACCAACGTCATTCCGGCTAGATTATTGATCATCTCCACACTCCACTGTGTTTCAGGAATGGAATCATACGGGCAAGTCTCCCCGTCTGCGGGTATGCACCAACAATCTCCACAAAAGGC
The DNA here is from genome assembly GCA_956465555.1 of Nitzschia sp. pyKryTriq1. Taxonomy (NCBI): domain Eukaryota; phylum Bacillariophyta; class Bacillariophyceae; order Bacillariales; family Bacillariaceae; genus Nitzschia; species Nitzschia sp. pyKryTriq1. Next base: position 844,357 of record OY101124.1, read on the forward strand.
GAATTCTTCATCAGCCGTTTGACTTCTCACGGCGCCCTGAACCAATAATACGGCTAGTAAACTCAAAATATGGACTCTCATTATCAACTTCTCGAGACGGACTGATGTCTGATACTGGTAGATAGGCTTCGAAATAAAATAATTGCTACCGGTACACGTCAACAATACCGGGTATGAAGTAACAACAACCCGCAACAAACATCGACCATCGACAATGACAAACAAGGCGATGATAAGCGACAGAAGTAGGAAACGGAAGCTCGATTACCGGCAGAGTACCGGTCGTACTGGTACTGTACTGTACTGGTACAGGACAGTACTGCATGCGTACCGGTACCGGTACCGGTCCACACGACAGTACCAGGTACCAGTACAGTACCAGTACTCGCACAGTTCTTCGCTCGCTCTGTCGTGCGAACCGGCACCGTACAAGTACCATAAGCTGTCCCGGTGGTGATTATGCCAGAGACGTATAACAAGACTCGATTCAGGACTCAGAGAAGAAGGACGTCACGAAGAACATGAAGACACGATCAGCAGGTACCGGTATGCGACACCACTACCAACTACCAAAGGTACTCGTACCTCCTCTGTTCTCGACTTCGAACTGCGTAGCTGTCCTCCATCTTTCGGGTTACCCTTCGGCACATCACCTTGTCTCGTTCAAAGGTGTAAGGGATGGTGGGCGGCCATTGAACTTAGTAGCAGTGCAGAAGAGAAAAGAGAGGGGCTTTAGATATTCAGCAATTTTACCCTGCGAGAAATTGATCACTCTGGTAGCAGTACCGGTACTGTAGAAGCTACCTTTTGCTGACTAACAGGACTACTTGCG